>JADLZK010001513.1:0-1200000 GCA_015847255.1 Hyparrhenia diplandra | reverse complement strand
GTAGGGGTGCCCCCTCCTGTTTTTGATCAAAAAAAACAAGGGAATACAACATCACTGTAGGAGCGGTTGGTTACCGTTGACCGTCGGGAGAAGTGATTCTTTTCATTCTACAATCTCCAACAAGGGAATTATAGCAAAATGCTCCCTTACAAGAATCACTTTGCAGACCGCTTACCAAACAATTTCATGAGACAAAAATTGCTTCTAAGTTCTAATAGAGAATCACTTGACTACCTAGAGAATCATGGAGCATATCTATGCCAAACAGGCACTGAAACTGAAAGCTAACTAATGGAGTAATGGAGAAGCAACATATGCTTCCAGTTTTCTTGGAGTTGGAGTTTTAGAGCACCACTTGATGAGATCTATAGATTCAAGATAGTTTGGAGTTAGATCCATGTTTTGGTAGATCTAGAGTTGGTGGAGCTAGGAATGTTTGGCTAGAAAAACTGAGTAAAGGTGTTTTCTAATATAAAGGTGTTTTTAGATCCGACGATTTTTTTAGATCTAAAACTGTTAGAAGAATCGAGTTTATTTAAAAACATCCTCATCAATCATGATGAAATAATAATAACTTGTTTATACACAAAAAATTGTTGGATTACAAAGAAGTGCCTACCCCACTAATTAGGCATTACTTACATAGATGTGCTTGGTTGCGACAAAATTTATATAAATAATACTAGAAGTGTCATTATTATGGAACAGGGAGAGTACTAGACAACGTGATAAGTTAAAACAAAGTACAACCACAACAATTTAACCAAATATAAAGAATTACAACAATGCAGCCAAGCATAGACATTGGCAATAATTTTCAGTTACAGGAACGTAGCCGAACATAAACAATAGTAATAATTTTCACCCAGAGCAGAGCGCGTCAAAAATTACAAGTACATTTTATAACTATGGTAGCTCAGTCTTCATTAGCATTATGACACTTGCTGCAATGCGCAAGAACATTAAATTTCACCGAGGGGGGAACTTTCCCCTCGATCCATGCTCTGATAACCAAGAGAGCATTCTGAGAGTCCCTGATAATATTCTTACTCAATGGAAGACATTTGCTAATTTTGTGATCCCTACGGATAGAACCCCAAGTGGTGTCCAACGTAAGGCAGTAAGTGATGTAGCGTACTCAAGAATATAGCACGTTAGCTCAACCAAGCTCAGAAACCAGTGATCTTCACACTCTTAAGGCTGCTGTGGCGGGTTCCCATGGTCTGATTCTGAGGTGAAGGCTCTCCAACAAACAGCTCATGCTTCATCCATAATTGTGTTACATGAATGAAGATGAAAAAAAGACAATATGGGGAAATAGTTACTGTAAGCCATGCAAGGCTATTGTGCCGGATTGCCCAATAGTAATCTGGTCAACTATGCTGTTGAAATCCTTTGCAATTTCATCCTTTCCATGAAAATTCTTATCGAAGCCTATTGTTTTCCGTGATGGTAATGTCAGGGCGACACCTCCAGGAACTTAGAAAGGCATGCGGCACAGAGGCAGCGCGGGCAACATCTTGCAATGGCATCAGGAAATGTATATGACGCCATATGTCCTGCATATACGTATGGAAAAGTTAATGTTTGAATTGTAAACAGCAGGAAGGCAAAAAAAGGAGAGTAACATGCAACCATAGGTGCATTGTGCCAGATTGCACAATAGTCAATGCAATGCAGAGATCAATAGTGTACTAATACTACATTCACTGCAATAAGTAGGTTGATTATTGTAAAAAGATCACTATATCATTTTCACTAACAGCCTATTAATGTCTTTACAAAGAGTAAAGGTTAGTGATTACAAAGTGTATTCCTGAAGCATGAGCAAATGACTGTCATGGGAAGTATCAAGAATATGAAAAAGTGCAAGAGGCGTGGCTCCCGGATTGGACAGCGGAGAGTATCTCCAAGCCAAGATCAGGCCTAAGTTTTGTTTTAGCAGAAGTTATTTAGCTATTTGGTCTAGCAGATTGGTTTAGCTTGGATACAAGGATGGGAAGGTTGTTGGGGAATGTCGGCAAGGCAAATATAAATCGATGTCTGAAAAACAATATTGGGGTCAATGGCCAAAACAAAGTCAACATTTCATGACTACAGTCTACATCATAATCATCCCTTAAACATCCCTTCCCATGATATTAACAATACTGGGTTCAACATTGCATGACTACAATCTACACCATCCTCCTCCCTTAAACATCCCTAACATGGCATGACTCCAATCTACATCATCATCATCCCTTAAACATCCCTTCCCATGTTGGAGGGTGAGGCCACAGTTGCACCGTGCCTGCCCATGGGTTGGGGATCGGGGTGAGCAGCGGTGGCGGACCAGGGCGGAGGCCGCCTTGCCCGCTGGTCGCGCCGTGCCCACCGTTGCCGCCCTGCCCACCGATGCCGCCCGATAAGGCGGCGTTCTTCTTTGATATGCGCGGGGCGGCGGTTGTTGTTGCATTGCCCGCCGTTGGGGGCGCTGCCGAGGGGGCACCCGCCGCCGCCGCCTGGAGCCGCTAGAGTTGGGCGCGGCGTAGAGGGCAGGCGGGATGTCCCCCGGCGGCGGTGTCGTTGATGTCGATTTCCTCCACGAGCAGATGAGTACGGGCTTGATCAAACATCGGGAAGGGCGCTGCAGCTTGAGCGTGGACACGGGGGGCTTGAACTTGCCGCCAGGCTGCGGAGCATGATCAGCAC
Source organism: Hyparrhenia diplandra (assembly GCA_015847255.1). Lineage (NCBI taxonomy): Eukaryota > Viridiplantae > Streptophyta > Magnoliopsida > Poales > Poaceae > Hyparrhenia > Hyparrhenia diplandra. Next base: position 1,197,306 of record JADLZK010001513.1, on the reverse strand, counting down.
CAAGCTCCGGTCGCCGACGGGATCGCCGATTTCGGGCGTGCTCGCCATGGTCTCTAGCCGCCGACAATAGTCGGTGATGGAGAGGGCACCCTGCTTGAAGGATTGGAACTCCATGGAAAGGAGGAGGGCACACGACTCCCGCTTCCCGTGAAATTCGTTGTCGAGGATCGCCCAAGCGGGCGCTGGCGGTGGGTTCCCGCAGCATGACCTGCGCTGCCGCAGATCGGGCGGCGATAGTGCTGTAGATCCGTGTGAGGATGGTGCAGTCCATTTGCACCCACGCCGAACGCTCCAGGTAGGCGACGTGGTCGGTGAAGACGTATTTCCCGAAAGCATGACGAGGAAAAGTTTCCGCCGAGAGATCGTAGTTGTTGGCGGCGCGATCAAGGGTGATGGGGATCAACACCTTGATGTTGACGACGGGCGATGGCTTGGGCATGGACGGCGGCGTGCTTGGCCTCGGCTGGCATCGAGGGCAACCTCGCGACGGAGGCGCCGCCCTCGGGCGGCGCGCTGCCGCGGCCGACGCCACTGGGCGCATCGGAGGAGGGAACCATGGCGCCGCTGGTAGTAAGGGGGCCGGCGAGAGGACTCGGCGATGGTGAGGGAGGCCGGCGAGAGATCTCAGCGGCGACGGCGGTTTAGCGGAAGCGGAGAGGTCGTGGAAACGAACCATCTCGTGATACCATGAGAGGATTAGGGTTAGGATAATACTCGCATAACATTGATTAGTGAACAACAGTGAGTATATATAGTCCACATGGGGAGCCAGCATAGGCAGGCCCATGGGCCTTGGGTTTACACTCTAACAATTAACAATATTGGGTTCTAATATTTGTCCAAACCAAGATGTGTCTGTTTGGACGTGCTAGAAAAAGGTATGAGAAGGAAACAAGCAGAAATAAACAGACATTTTAAATCAGATAAAAAGAGTGCACCGAATATTCAAACAGCCTGAGCACCCTTGCAACAATCTCCAGAAGATTCTGTAGCTAAAGTGCAAGATGAAATATATACCTTGGTAAATACTATGTTGCTTTGAAAAAAAGGTCTGCATAATAATGTACGACCCAAAGAACACTGTGCAAGTGAAGAGACAGTTGTTCGTGTCATCCAGAGCCAAAATGATGGGGGAGACAGGATTTTTTCTCGAACACGCAGGAGAGTTGTGTATCATTATATTAACAAGAAACAAGATGATATTGGATATAGGCCAATAGGGCAACATAGGCTGGCACATAAGAAGAGGCACAATGCGTGTTGTAGAGGAGCTTGGGTGGATGTACCACAAGTCCATAACAGTGAAGGGTGAAGGCATTGTGTAGGCTAAGTTTAGAGGCCTTCTTGAGTGGTTCTGCTTGGGAGTCATATCAGTAAGCAAGAGTGTGAATGTCGTAGGACCATAGGAGAATGCAGAGATAAAAGATAAGATTCATCAGCTGGTAGATTCTACTTAGACAGCACAAGTCCACCTATTTGCGTGGTTTGAAAAGAAATGTCGGTATCTTTTCACTACTTCAAACATTTATGCAAAATATCATTTATTTTGTCGTGACTTGGTGTATTAATTAAAGTTCTTCAAGAATGACATAAACGTGACCAAGTTTGATGGTCAAACTTAGGGTAAAGGATGGCAAACATCTAACTTGGGATGGAGGGAGTAACAGGCATAGGCGTACTGAGGACCGACCTTGTACTAGTGAACCAAGTTAAACATCAATATGACATAGGCCACTAGGCCCTAGTGGCCAGCCGCACAGCCCAAGAGGGGTAGAAAAGGAAATAGAATAGGAGATTGCTTTAAATGCATGTCTACTCGAGACTATAAATATAGAGTCATTGTATCTATTTTGGGATCAAGTAAGAAATATTAGGGTTTACCCCTTATCTCTCTCCCTCTCCCTCCTCTCCTCTACAGCTGCCACCTCTTCCTTCTACTTCTCACACGCGCCTCCTTCTTCCTCTACAACAGTTGTCACCCCTGCCCTTCCCTGCCCTACACGCTGCCGCCACCACCATAGTTAGAAAGGGCTTGATTCATGGTTTTTGCATAAAGAACATAAACAACACTATGCAATCTCATCAAAATCATAGCCACTAGATGTGCTTTTTCTTTAGTGGCTTCAATCTTGCCCATTCCTATAGTTTATTTTGCTAAAATTTAATTCAATGAATAGACATGCCAGAAGGTTTATTTATCTTATATTTTTTGCTTAGGGAGAGTTACTTGAATAGGTCCTGAGAAACTAAATAATATTATACAAAAAGATTCGGTGTCACACGCTTCTTCCATTTGCCAAGAGCCTTCCCCAAATCCTTGTAGATGCTCGAGCAGCATCCAGGCGTTCGAGGCGAGGCGTCTCGATCCTCAGGCTCGTCTCATTGAACACTGCGGTCATCATCTTCTTAATTTTCTCAACTCTTTGATCCGCGAGTACGTAGATCACGAACGGCGAAGACGGCGTGGGGTACGAGCGCGAATCGTTGTGGGTGGCCGGCACGGAGACGGGCGGGTGATGGGTTCTGTAGATTGGGGAGTAAAATTGGTCGTGTACCGGGCGGTTGGGTTTTGAAATGCCCAAAATTATGGGGAGGGGAGCAGAGGCGGGCGCGTCAAGCATGGGCCCGGTCACTGATGTGGCAATTGGCAACCGCCCGGTAACGCCTCCACCAAGTTTTTCTTCCCGGCTAGACGGCTCGAGTTTGGGCGCAAGCCGGCACGCCCACTCACTTTTGGTCTTGAAAAAATGATTGTGAAAAAAAACGTGAGTCCAGTTTACCTCTTATCATTGACAAAAAAAATTGAATAATGTTTAGTAGACTCCTCTAAATCTTTAAATCATCCATTTTACTTCCCTAAACGATTTTAAGAGCAGTTTTCGCTAATTTGGTGCCACAATAGTCATTCAATATGGCACCACAATCGGCTACGAGGGAAAATAAATTGTGCTTTTGTGATAGTTCAGAAATTTTAATTAGACTATAAAATATATGTATTCTTCCAAATAATACTTTTGGATAATAAATATGCATTTACAACACTAAAACTTGATTTGATGTTAGAAATCTATAGGGAAAAAATAATTCTGAAAATGAGACCAGTTTCATATTTTTTAAAAACTATTTCTATATTTTTATAAATCCTAATTGACACCCCTAATAACCTATATATTGTGAAAATCCGATCTGCCTCCATCGGTGATGATGTGTCACCATGTAGGATGGTTGACGTGATGCCATGTCAACAAAAACAAGCAGCTTTCAAAACCACTCATAGAGGTAAATGTGACGTTGTTTCAAGAGTAGAACTCTAAACTTTGGATTTCATAACTAATGGAGGCATATTGGAGTCACACAATAGTTTTTTTAATACAGGACTCACACAATAGTTGAGGGATGTTAAACATACCTTTTCTTCTCATCTGTCACAAGTGGCAGCACCCCACACCGGCTAGGCCCCGCGCAAGCCCATTAGGTCCACCCGACTCATGGCCCATGCAATGTTCAAGCTTTTCAAGATAACCATTAAAACATGGCGAAGAAGCTTGAGCAAACCCCATCAAGAAGGTCATATACGCCCAAGGGGAAAAAATGGAGAAGTGCAATCTATCTAGAATACATAAATTATACCTAAGTCCCTAAAAGTTCCACATGTTTGCACGAAAGTTCCGCACATGGACACAACGACAAAACCCCCCAAGGCCTACAAAGAGCAGCTTGAACCAAATAAGACTCTTATCACTTGCTTTAAGTGTAAGAAAGAGGGTCACCATGTATGAGAGATTGTGCCTTGAAAAAATAAGAGAAGGGTGTGAACAAAATCTAATAAAAGAAGCAGATGGATCATGTCAAAGTGCTTAGGTGCTCCAACATGAGACAATGTCTCTATGTGTTCCAACAAGGTTAATGACCAATCCACACTTCCAAAAAAAATAACAAGAACAAGCAAGAGAAAGTGTTATGGATGTAATGATAGGGGCATGAAATTGCATCATGCCCCTACAATGAAGGATTAAGGTTTGGCATCATCAAGAAAGAGGCTCATCGGCAAGGAACTAAGCAAGATAAGAAAATATCCTGAAAAGACAAGCACTCCATTTGATACACCTGTCGAGGAAAGGGATATATAAAGTACAAATTGTTCCATGGGTAACACTCCTAAGTTCAACACATCAATTAATTCAAAATTTCTTAGGAGACCCAAAGATAACACTTGTACTAGAAAAGGCAATTGGTTTGCCATGTGCTATGAAGATATCTTGGGGCATTTCAAAGGCCTATAAGTCATTGTTGAATAACACCTTATTAGGACCCAACAGATTTGGGTGCCAAAGTGTGTTTGATAGGTACTTGGAGGTGATATGAACCCTTAGGGTGTTTTGAGCAAGTTTATTAAAAACATCATCTCGAGTTATCAATCTTATTTGTGTTGTCCAATCTCTAACCAAGGGATAAATTGGTGGGTACATATCTAACTTCGTACTCACCTCGGTAACTAGTGCATATAACCCTTGCTAGCTAACCACTTTGACGAATCACTTGCCATATGATGCTTTTGACGTCTCTCTAGTAGAGAAATATCTTATTCATGTTATAGAAATGATGAACCACCTTGTAAGGCAGTCAAGAAACTTGCCACCAATGAAGTGAAGCATCAAGAAGCATATGATTAAGAAAGAAGAAAAATAACTATATGCAATGTATCATGTAGTTTATGTGAAATTTTGCAATCTCCCACGAAGGTTCCATAGCTAGTGAAACAATGAGGAAAATCCAAGTAAAGCTTTGGATCGATGTTAAATGGAAGATGAGGCATGTGATGCCACCTAGGATAAAAAAGAAGTATTTAGGGTTATATTTCAATTGTAAGTATTTGTTAGCATATTTTGTCTGATTATTCTATTATTTCCTTGAATTAGGCATAGAGTGAAATCCCAAGTTTGAATAAAGTGTCATGCAAGAATAGAACATTTATCAAAAGTGAATTTACTCTATGATTAGTCTTATAAAATTGACTTTATATCTAAGTGATTTGTGTAATCCATCTAAATGAGAATGTGTTTTTTCAAATGGAGTGCAAGTATTTGATATGATGGTCATCAATCCAAAAACATGTGATGTATTCTCTATAGTTGATCTGGAATTGATTCATATATGCTAGCCACTCACCTAATACATCTTAAATCTATCCTTTTTTTTGGGCTTAATTGACCAGCCATACACATTCACATTTCACTCAAACGAGTGTGCATGAGCTTTAAGGGGATTAAGTCCATGTTACGAGGTTTCTCTATTTTGATAACCTACTTGCCACCCACATATAAAAGGGGTGCTAAATGAGAAACTATTGCTTCTGTTACTAATGACATCTTTTGTTTGTTTATCTAAATAAATAACAAGCTTAGGGACTGTTTGGGTGACATGGTTTTCGGAAACTATAGTATCATAAAACTCTAGTTTTGTAAGCCAAAGAGACACAAAATCATGGTTTAGAAAAAAAAAAAAAAAGGGGTCGTCATGAGTAGAGTTTTTAAAACTCCAAAAAGAATATAGTTTTAACAAAATCATGGTTTTAGAAACTATCAAACACCCGACAGCTTTTAGAAACCAAAGTATTCTTGAAAACTATAGTATTTCTCCAACACTCTAAAAAATATACTTTGTATCCAAACATGGTCTTAAAAGTTAAATCTCCACTAAAATCAACTTGAAAAATTTGAAATGGGCCTACTTTGCGACCCAATTGAGCCCAAAGGGTAAAAGATGGCAAAGTGGTTCGGTTTGGATCGGATATCCGCGGATTTCGGTGTTCGGGTTTCGGGTATGGTTCCAGGTTTTCGCCCACGGGTTTGCGGGTTCTGATATCCGAAAAGTTAGCAGATTCGGATCGGATTTCATTTCTCACCCGTGGGTGCTCCATTCGGGGCCCGAACTAGCAGCCCAGGTCCCTAGCCCACCAAAGGCCCATCTTAAAAACCCTAAGTATATAACGTACTCCCTCGGTCACCTCTCACTCTCAGTCCCACCCCATCCCAGTCCCAGGTTCCTAGCGCCGCGCGCGCCCGCAGACGCGGCTCGTCCACGCTGGGCGTGACGCGTCCGCCCGCCTCCGTGCCCCCCACCGCCGCCGGGTGGCCGCCGCCGGCCGCCTCACGCCTCTACCTCCGCCGGCCGGAAGGCCCCATGCAGCGCATTGGGCGCTGGGCGCGCGCGGTGACGGGCGCGGACGCTGGGACCGCCTCGACCCCCGGATCCCGTCCTCGCCGGCCTCTACGCCTCGTGTTCGTCGACGACTTGACCCCGACCTCCCCAGTCCCCACCACGCCGGCGAGTCCAGGCACGGCGACACATCCCTCCCCTAATCCCTAGATCACAAGCTGCTATATCAATGTCGCATCTTCAATCTTCTGATGGGATGCGGCCTTTTACATTTGTTATTAGGAAGTGAGCAATGTCGACTCCTGCTTCTACGAGTGCATCTCAAGCTGCTGGTATATCTCAATCTGTGGGTTCTCGTCCTCAATCTCGTCCTCGTCATGCATCCGGTTCGGTGACACCAGCATCCGGTTCAGCAGCACCAGCATCTGGTTTAGCAGCACCAGCATCCAGTTCAGCAGCACCAACATCGGGTTCAGCAGCACCAGCATCCGGTTCTGCAACTAGAGGTATTATTGATGTGATAGAGGTACAAGATGATGTCCCTGTTGCAAATAAGAGGAAACTAAGATCTGAAGTATGGAAAGACTTTACTTTGATTGAAGTTAATGGAGTTCCAAAAGCAAGATGCAATTGGTGTAAAAACATTTAAGTGGGGATACAAGAAATGGTACAACTCATTTGAAGAATCACATTGCTATATTTAAAGAGTAAATTGGCTGTGGAGAAACGCCGCGCGCCGCTAAGGCCCACGGTAGCAAAATTTTTTTGACCGTCCCGATCTCCATCGATGGCTGCTAGCGCCGCTGACTCCACTCGGCAATGGCTGTCCGGTCGGCGTTCCCGTGCCGGGCCGCTGTCGTCCAACCATTGGCCGCCTGCTACCGTTGTGTGACACGGCAGATGGGGGCCGCTTCCTTTGTTTGCGCTTTGACGGGCGCAGTGGGTGTCCGGTCAAACCGTTCTTTGTGCCCGTTGTCGCCCATCCATTGGCCGCCCCGTGCCGCGGTCGCCCGCATTGGCCGCCAGCTGTCAGCGGCGCTGGGTGCAGGCGTTTCGGCGCAGCTCAGCGGCGCTGAGGGCCGGCACATGTGCTGCAAGTGGGGCTGCTTGTTTCGTCTGCCCTTGGGGTCCGCACGGCAGTGGCGGCAGCTGCGTGTTCATGGTCACGCCTGGCGGGGTGGGGAACGGCGGGGATAAAAGCCTACCCCAGGTCGCGCTCTCGTCGTTCGGTCCGCTTTCCGCCGGCGACGTGAGGTATGTGGAGCCCTCCGCCGCGCCACCTTTCCTTCCGTCCTTCTTTTCCTATCAATGTCGTGGCGCGATCCAGGGCAAACGCCGCGTTGCGCCCTTGTTTGCAGGTGCTTGCGGGTCAGTCCAGATCTACCGCTGAGGAGGCGGCGGCCCGCGGCCAGACCGTCGATGAGCTGCCGAGGAGGGACCGGGGTTGCGGAGACGAGGCAGGCGGGGAATCGGGGGGCCAGGCTCCATTCGCGTCCGTCTGCATCCACATTGGTTGCTCGTCTACACCGGAGTCTTGCTTTGCTTGATTAAACACTGCCCGCTTTCTTGTGGCCGGAGGTCATATGTGTTCTCGCGGGTGTTCTTATCTTCGTTGTCTTCTCTTTTTTTTTTTGCTTTTTTTTTTCCTATTGGGCGTATCTGACCCCGCTACATGATGTGGTGGCACGCTATGGCTTGCCGTATGCAGCCGTGGTTTTCGAGGTCACCGGAGCTGGAGCCCGGTCCTACGGGTCGAGATCGATGTGCCTTTTTGCGAACGGTGTGGTCCCGGTCGTAGCCTTTTCTTCGGGCCTCGATTGACAGCTTGCATCGTTGTCGGGCTACGAAGCAAGGCTGCGTGCAGGCCATATCTTTCCTACGCACAATGTATGGATTTGTAGTTGTTGATTACATTTTTGAAGGGGTAGTGCTGTGCAGCAGAGTGGCGCGTGCCGCGATTCTGTGGCTGCAAGGGCCACCGATGCTTTGGGTAGATTGTCGCGGGAGCGTCGTCAACTGGCTATGCAGTCTGAATGTCTTATGAGGGAGGTTTCCCTTATGAATCTTCTTGTTTAGATCCTTTGTTGCTGCGTATTTTTAGTGTGTCGTGTGTTGGCAGAGAGTGGATGTATTTCTCCATATGTGTACTGTGTAGACAAATGTTCAGACCTATTCTAACTTTGTTCCTCTGGGCATGCATCCTCGGTTTTGCAGATACATGGAGGATCAAGTGGAGTTCAAACGTTTGCCATACAGACTGAAGCACCCGGGAATTTTTTTATTATTATTATTTTGTCACAGCAGATTTGCTCATTATAACGCAAGTAAGCACATGTTTAAAATTCTCGGTTTCAGTTGCCCATGTTTTTTCACATATACATGTAGCTACTAGCTATAATTATTTTTCAGCATATGACAAGTTGAAAGCATACGTGATAAAGAAGACTATTAGTCTGAAATGGAACAAAGAGCTCAACCTCTGCGGTTCCTATTAAAATGGTATGCGTTCGTTCCATGTCATCTAGACCATCCTTTACTAAATATATGCCTGTACCAAAGGCTCCAACAATATCAAATTATGGTGAGATGCTGTTTCGGCTGTTAACCATTGCATTAGCTTCTCAGGCATCAACCATGTAGGTTGCTTTACTACATGGGTATATTTTGTAACTCACACTGCTAACTATTAAATACATACTCCCAGTTAGTTGACAACCATGTAACACTTTGGGTTGCAGAATGCTCGTTGTAGTGAGGCATGGTCTTGCCTCTGCTCATGCATATGTCAGCAGTAAGAGAATTATAATGTTCCTTACATAGAGTGGTTCGGGAACAATCCCAGGATATTGAACAATTGATAAAGGAATATATAGTGTGCTATTTTTGTGTTGATGTATTTTTATTTAGCTTCTCAAAATCCCCATTACAACCAGATTATGTGTTCCATAATCTACTCTTGCAATTTCAGTAGTTCCCACCGTAATTTCACTACCGAATGTCCTCTCATCCTACAATAATCACCGTTTGGTTCCTCCCATCATATATTCTAGCAGATTGCTCCCTGAATCTATGTTTCATTCATTGTTTTTTATTTCTTCATGGAATGCTTGTTAGACAGATAAAAAACAAGAGGGGAAGGAATGGTACCTTGAGCAAGAGCTGCAGCGATATATTGGTAAATGTCATATTTTAAAATACTTATCATTTTAGGCTGCTTGATTTTTCATATGAAATTGTTCAGGTCTAACGTCTGATTGGATTTTGTTAGAAGCTATGTAGGTCTCATCCTTTCTCTATATGCTCGAGTGGATAGCTACCATATAGTGTTCATAGTTTTTTTGTTGTGAATGGAATGCTTTATTATAGTTTTATATGTCAATGATTTGGTGCTTCGGACATAGTGTAAGGTCCCTTAAGATTGAACCAAAATGGTCAGTTGTCTAACATAAGCTGGTCCTTTCTACTATGTGCAGAACTGTGGAAAGAAGCCAAAACTTTTGTTCTATGTTCATTGGTTAGTTTCTATGTTCGGTTTCTATGTTCATGCACAACTGAACATACTTATTTGAATCAGTTGTTTTTTTAAACTTTAGCTCATTATCCCCATTGCTGATGCTTCGAAATGTGATTCTCTTTTATTCACTTCTTATGCAAGGTTCACAGTGGAAAAATCATCAAGGTTTCCCATTCATCAATCTACTGGAGATCCCGACCCTAGTGATGGAGTAACATTGCTGTCCAAGTACGAACTGAGTTGCTAGCTACGGGGAGGTGCCTCGGCAATTTGGCATTGAATCATTGTGTGATCTATCTTAGGACTTATATTATTAACCTATCATATTTTTTGTCAACATTATTCCATCTTCCATGTAAAGCTACGGCCATGACTCGCGCGCATGGGCGCCAAGACAAATCACTAGTGTGATTCTAGATCTTGTAGAAAAGGTTTAACACAGTCTACTATTTCATTATCTGCAAACCCAAAGGATGGCACGGTCACACTAGAGAAGTATGTGTTTGATCAGGATGTGGCTAGAAAAGAACTTGCTTTGATGATTATTGTCCATGAGTATCCTCTTTCCATGGTGGACCATGTTGGATTTAAAAGGTTTTGTGCTGCATTGCAGCCAGCATTCAAGGTAGTGTCTAGAAACACAATTACGAAGGATATCTTTGATATGTATCAAGTGCAAAAGCAATCTATGGTGAACTATATCAAGAAAATGAGTTCTCGTGTTGCTATTACTACGGACTTGTGGACAGCAAACCACCAAAGGAAGGGTTACATGGCAGTTACAGCAAACCACTGAATGAAGATTGGATGGACACTTTTGGTGACTACTTGTCCAAACAGCCAGCTGTGACCACCACTTATGTGCGAACAGAGTTGGATTTGTACTTGGAAGAACCATTGTTGCCTAGGACACAAGATTTGGATATCATTCAGTGGTGGCAAATTGGAGGACTCAAGTACCCAACTTTACAAAAAATTGCACGTGATGTTCTTGCTATTCTTGTGACGACAGTGGCATCTGAGTCGGCCTTTAGCACTAGTGGGAGAATAATCAGTCCACATCATAGTAGGCTTACACCATCAATGATTGAGGCACTTATGTGTATGCGAGCATGGTCTCATAACGACATGTTGGGTAAGTGCAATTTGTGCAAATAATTGTCTTCGTTCTGTATAAGACTACAAGTTGTAAAACTAATTTTGTGATTGTGAAAAAAATATATCCATGCAGGATCTCATTCAGCTTTTGTTGGTGCTTTGATGACTTGTCTTGATGAAAAAGATGAAGAAATGGTACTGTTTTTTTTTTTTGCATACTCAACTTGTGAATTTACAATGCATCGAAGATGATTCATAATCAGCTACTCTTTATTTTTATTTTCACAGACTGAAGATGGTTCATCCACCATAAATGATGAATGATGAACTTTGTTAGAATCTCAAGTGAAGATGAATGCAGCCTCAAGTTGTCAAGTTGCCTCGTGTTTTTTTAAAAAAAATATCTCTATGTTTTGTACGGCTGGACATGGCTTTAATGTTTTTGGACATGGCTTAGCCGCTTAGCTATTCCTATGGTCTGTATCATCTATGTTCTGTACTGTATACCAGTACTTCTATGTTTAGTTAAGTACGCATACTGTTAGTTTCAAAAAAAAAAAAAAAAAGTACGCATACTGTTATTTATTTGTTTTATGCTGCTGTTTTGTATAATATTTTCGGGTTTCGGTTAATCCGTTGGGTTTCGGGTATCCGTAGGTTTCGGGTTCGGGGCTGAAAATTTACCCGATTTGGTGTTCGGATCGGGTTCGGATATTCAGTTCGGGTTTCGGGTTTGGGTGCCCACAGATTTCACCCGATCCGAACCCGACCCGTTGCCATCTTGCGTGGGAATGCCGGAGCCTGTGGGAGTGGGGAGAGGGCAACTGGGGAAACCGACCGGAACACACACCGTCTCCTCCCCCACTTCCGTTCGAAAATTAAGGAGGGAAGGAAAAGGAAGGGGAAGGCCAGCGAGGGCCGCCGCCGAGCCCTCCGCCCCTCCCGCTACCGCCCCAGCTCCGGTGGCGGCGGCTGCGGCGATCGTGGCGCCATGACGGCCTACATCAACGAGGTCCGCGCGCTCATAGCGGCCTCCACCACGGCGTCCGACGGCGCCAAGCCGCGCTCCACGCACCTCGAGGTCAAGCTCCGCGAGGTGCTCCCCAACCTCCTCCGCGACTACGTCGTCCCCTCCCCGAAAGGTGCGCGCGCGCGACCGCCGCTCCCCTCCTCCGTCCACGTTCATCTTCCGGTTGCCCTGACCGTTGCAGTGTGGGCCCGAGGTTGCAGCCGCCGGGAAGTTCAGGGAAGTCAGCGCGATTCTGAATCTGGTCGGCTTCACGGCGCTCCACCTCCCCGGGGTCTTCTACAATGGCCGCGCCGCTGACGTGCTCAGCGTCATCGCCCGCATCATCACGTTCCTCGCCGAGCCCAATTTCAGGCACTGCCTTCCTTCCTTCCCCTCCTTTTTCGCCCCCGTTAAACCCTAGTCCAATCGCTGCTTCTATCCAGGAATAGATTGCCGATGCTATTGTGGTATGAATGTGCTGTTTGATTGGGACCTCGTATGGTATGGTGTACACTTTTTTCCTAAAAAAATGTACACAGATTTACTTACCCCCATTCGTACAGTTGTGCAGTGGTGTTGCATATTGCCCATTCGGTACCAATCCATTTACTATCCAGACGTGGTATGGAGCTAGCTTATAATCTCTGTGCCTAAGAGGCCAAAGGTGCAGATACCCACAAGTGATTATTAGTGTATAGTGTTCCTGGCAACATATGTGTGTGTCTTAATTTACCAGAGTACGAGTACCAATTTACCTGCAACTGGACATAAATTTATCTTTGGATTTCTTCTTGTGGGCCAAAGGGAAAATGGCTTAGTAGGCTAAGGATGAACTCATATGTATAGTAATAATAATAGTATAAATGTGAACTACAAGTGTGTCTGGCTGCCATCCTTGCAGCCTTTTTTTTTTTAGAAAGAAAGAAGTAATTTGATAAGGTAGTGCTATCTAAGTTTCACACTGGTGTATTTCACTTGCTAAACATCCCACCTATTGTTTACATGTATGTTCTTCCTTCACTATTGCAGGTTGAGCCATGAGATTATAGTCAAGGCAGTTTGGAATCTTCTATCCATTCTCCGTACAAGTGACCGCGAAGCCTACAGACAATTCTTTCTAGATGCTATGGTTGCAGTAGAAGGTATGCATTTTGTTCTGTTCATCTTGTATTCTATAATTACAGACAATGTAGGAATAGGATTAGTTAAGTCATGCAGAAAAGGGCTGAAACCTGACCTTGTCCAATCCAACAGATGTGCTATATGTGGCATCATTGCATGACAGAAGTCCTAGTGGTGTGCCTCCTGGAAGATGTTTAGTTAAATGCCTCTGTGGATCCTTCCTGGATATATTAGACACACCGGGGCCTTATAGTGAGCTCCCAGCCTGTTGCCGACCCAAGAATGGACCTGGCGTGTTGGTTGATCTGACAGGGGATGCAAGATGGCGCCCATTTGCCACATCCTTGATAAAACTTGTTAACAAGTGTCTTACAGATGGGACCTTGTATGTTGATGGGCTTGTTAACATGCCATTTGTTTTTCTGCTGCTTGTTCTATCCTCTGCTATGGGGACGGTTCTCTGCATAAGGTCGGTATCTCTCTTTATGAATATCTTAACTTTTGGTTATCCTTTGGTATCTGAAAGTCAATCTGTTGCAACAGGTTTGTTTTGATTTCACACGAATTGTTGCCACAGTAATTACTCCTGAGATTCTTCCTCTAGAAAACATCATCCGTTCAATCACATGCATTTTGAGCCAAGAAATTAGTGAACTCTCTGACATCAGGTATAACTATGTTTGTAATCATTGCTCCCAGTTATTGAAATTACTGGACCCAATTGAGGAGACATAAGTAGGATCTTGGACACAATATGGGGTTATCGTTATACTGGATTATAGTTTGCATCTGTTTTCTTTAGCTGCTTTGCATGTGTTTTTGGTAATAGACTTACATACTATTTCTCTTTACTGTCACTGGAATGTTACTGCTTGGAACTTTTCTCTGTAAAATTATAAATGAGACAGATAGCCAGCACTTTAAAGTTGCTCAGCTATGCATTTTTCATTCTTTTTCCCACCGTGTCTTTAGTTCAAGGTGGGAACAAGAATATGTAACTTGGATGTTTCACTATTTTCCATCTTTAATCCGAATCAAATCTAGTTATAGCCATTTTCTGCATGAGAACTAGCCCACAACTGCACCGTCGGTATTGTGCTGTATTGGCCAACCAGAAAAAAAAAGTTAAGCATGTGAAAGCTAGATAAATTAAAAAAGAAGAGTGAAGTGTTCTACATTTTTTTTTCTTGAACAAAGGCATGCAAGCACATCGGCGGTTTGATTCCATGAAGGCACGAACCTGCATGTTCAGATAATTTTCCTTGCTATTATGTGCTGCATGTGCATCATTGTCCTTCCAAGTTCCAAGTTGCTTGTATCAAACCAAATTTCTTATTATTTTCTCCAGCCTTGCACTGACTCAAGTGAAGAATATGCTACCATTCCTACCAACCTACATGCATGGTGTATGCTTACCAGCTGCTAATTAGACCATACCTAGCAAATACTCCCTCCTTTTTTTTTTTCTTTTCAGGGCCCACATTTTTTTTTTTTCGTATACCAAGGAGCATGATAGCCAACAATATTGGACTTGCTTAATGCATTAAGTATACATGCTCTGCCGAAGCTTCGTTTCCTGCCATGTACTAGACTACTAGTTACACAGCCAGTAAATGAAGCTGCATGCATATGTGCATGACCGTGGATCAATTATTGCCTTCGCTTAAATAACTTGCCTGTGAACCAAAGTGGAGAGCCACTAACAAACATGTAACTGTACTTTAAATCCTTGGAAACTAGTTACGCCTTCTAAATTTGAACAAGCCCACAGGAAAAGTAATGGCACACTCTAAATCTGAATGGTGGCAGTAATTGGGTGGTTTATTTGATCATCGAAGACTATATTAAAATTAAATCCAGACAGATGATTCATATAACTGTTATGGGGGTTTGAGTTCAAAGGAAATTGCAACTAGACATATCACTTAATCCTGCCTCATATGAAAATCCAGACCTCATACAGTTCCAAATGTAGGTTTAACCTTTTACATATCTTCTTAAAATTTATCATTTCTATTTCACCTTTTGCTCCTATTCTTCCCATGCTAATTGGACTCTATTCTAAATTTCTAATCAATAAATGTCTCATCATTTCCCATGTAACCTCTTGGGGAGAGAATTAAGAATTAGTTACCTTTGGAGGGGGGGAAACTGTCCTTGTAATGAACGGTGTCTTGAATGGCAACATTCTCTACTACACTGCTACTGTGGCTCCTGACTTCTGCCAAGGTCTAAAATGATTTATATATCAAATAGTAGTAACTTACAACATAGGTTTTGGTTTCTCCTTGTTTATTGGAATCAGAAATCTGACACGTTACCAAAATGCTTTATCTTGGTTTCTGCAGAGATGCAGATTATGACTTTTCAATGGGAGCGTGTCTTCGTGCATTGCATTCTTCATGTCCTGATTATATTGTTGAATCTACAGCTGCTGATATTGTTAATATTCTTCAAAAAGCAGTAAAGACCAGCAAAAGTGCAGAACTTCAGGTTCAAGGATCAACTTGACTTACCTATGTTCTATGCTTAGTTCCATCTACTAACCCCTACTCCTTTTCAGGTTGCACTGTACACTGCATACAAGAGAATAATTGAACTCTGCTCTGTACAAGTATGGAAACCAGAAATCCTTCTGAAGTTGCTCTGCTTGCCAAAACCTTGCAGGAAACTGATTCAATGCATTCGAGCAGTTATCAGCAAATTTGGTCAAACCTTTTTCACTTTGGATGATGGTAAGGGTCAATGCAGTCCTCAGGCAAGATCTGAAAAGGTTGAGTTGCCAAAAGTTGGCCATAAAAGAATATCACAGCATGAGGAAAGCAGTTCTGCCAAACGTCAGAAGATGACTGAATCTGGATTTTCTGCTGCCACTGGATTTGCTTTTGTACAGTCTTTAAATTCGCTGATTAATTGCCTGTCACAAGACAATCATGAGACTTATCCATTAGACCCTGAGGCTGCTATAGAAGTGATTAGTCTGCTGTGTATTTCATTATGTATTTATCCGAAGACAAGTCTGTTTACCAGAGTTTCTAAGCAAGTCCTTTCCTGGATTTCTTGGATTCATAAACAGGTAGGCAAAAATCACCGAAACTTCCATTTTATTGATTTATCTTGTATTTTCTCATCCTAAAAATTGTTGATCATGCAGACATCCCAGAGAAACTTGTATTTATTTGACGTGCCACTGTATTTCGAAGCTCTTCATACTGTCATGCTTCTCCAATGTGAGCCTTCCACTTCTGCATGTCTTTAATTTAGCAGCACTTTGCATTTTGTGCATGTCTTGTTGGGTCTTGTGTGCTGCAATTTGCTTATGATCTGTCTTTGAGATACCAGGTTCATTTATCTTGGAAGAGCTCTAAATATGTGCTACCACCCTCTGTCCCAAATTGCAGGTCGTTTTGGCTTTTCTAGACAGATATACGATGTGTATAGATACATAATAAAAAGTTGTGTATCTGTAAATACCAACACGACCTATAAATTGGAAGGGAGGGAGTACTTCTTAATTTCCCTTTCAAGTTTGGTAATACTTCCTAGTTTATAAAACCTTGTGTAGTTGTGTGTAGCTTAGTCAGTTAATCTAATCCTATAAGGGTCTGATTGGCATTGTCAAAGATTTGGCACAACAACTTTTCGTTTTTTAAACTCGTTGGCTACTTTTTCTTTACAAAATCAAGTTGTAATCTTGTAGACAGTGATATTATTGTGTGTTTCAAAATACAGAACAAATGCGTGGAATGTGAGTCTAAGAACCACAGAAGAAATAATGTGTCTCTATCTGTTTTGCCAAACTGAACAGAATGATTTACCTATGCCCTTTTTCCACAGCAGCTTTTATAAATAAGCACTGTACTGCTCTGAAAAGTAACAACAAATTACCTCCATTCCCAAATCCGAACGCCCAGATAAGCGCTTTTACTTAGCATGCACAGGGAGCTGTTTGTGGTGGTCCAGATTATACACCCTTGCAATTTTGCAGCATCATCCCTTGAACAAATCATCTTCAAGACTGCAACTTTAGGATAGTTAGGCTTGTAAAAATGGTATGCATAAGGGATCTGTTTCTCCCCTGATATCAGCTTACAGGTTTTTAAGCTTGAGGTTATGCTTGACCTTCCTGAGTGTATTGTAATCAAGTTGTGCTTCTCTTTATTTCAACTTTAGTAGCTAACCCTTTTTTATCTTACTGTTGGTGCAGTCAATCTTCCTGGACACACTAAACTTCTTGAAGATGACTCTCAGTTGATTGGCGATGGTACACATTTTGTTCATCCAAGATATGCTGATCTCATCAGCATGTTGAAACTGATGTGGGACGTTGATTATGCTGTCACTGAAACTAGTCCAAACTACAGGATAAAATATCTTTTGATGCAAGTCTTTGCTAAGATTGGCAATAGACTGACTTCTAGATGTGATATCAATTCCTTGATTTGGCTATCCGTAATGGAACTGCTGAGATTAAAAATGAGGCACTTATATCACTACCTATAATTGTGTTGTATTCTGGTCCTAGGATGCTTGGAGCAATGTTTAAGAAACTTGAGTAAGTGGACTTGCTTCCCTTTCTTGATCATTGTAGATAAGATGTACTTTTCCATTTAAAATTTTGTATTATGTTATTTTGCTTGTTATCCAATACATGTGATTCTATCCTTCAAACTTTGTTCTTAAATACATGCAGTTCCATTATTTTAGGTTGATATCTTACTATGGTGTCCCTTGTTTGCTTGCTACAGGTCAGTGGATGCTTTAGGAGTCGAGAACGTGGGGAAAAGTATTGCCTTTTCACTTGGTTTTCTATCTTGCTTAAATGGAACCACTGATTACACTGACAATGTGGGGGACCATTGCAAGCTATTCTTGGACAAGCACTATGAACAACCTGTGTCAACATTAGATCTTCTCTTGAGAGGTTTCTATTGTCCTCAATGTGATATCAGGCATAGAATTGTCCACAATGAAGAGCAAATTTTGATAGTGGACATGGCACCCTTACAGGTTGAGAATGTGGAGTCCAATATTAACATTTCCAAGGCCCACACTCTCCTTTTCAAATTTCTCTATGCAGGGACTTCTGAGGAATCTATAGTTTCTTTGGTTGAAGTTTTGCCACGGTTATTGAAGCATTCTAGCAGGCGTCTTCTACTTGAGATGAGAACTCAGTGGAATCAGTGTTTTGAATTTCTACTGCGTCATGAAATGAAAGCTGTCAGGGAAGCATTTGCTGGTGTAGTCTACTGCTTCATGGAAAACAGCGTTATGGATATTTTGTTTTCTGGCGGACTGGGAACGAATGGAGGGTCTAAAGAACTTCAGTTCATGGACAAAATAAAATGTGCTTTCACCGAAGCTGAAGATTCTCAGATTCTTTTGACACTTCTGGAATCGATTGGTACTATTGTGAAAGTTAGTGATATTCATGGAGAAGTTTTCTTCTGCTCATTCGTGTTACTTATTGGCCAGCTTGATAATCATAATTCCATCATAAGGATGACTGCATTGAGATTAATTCACAGATGCTGTGCATACTGTTTCAAAGGAGGACTGGATCTCTTCCTCTTGAAGTACTCACATGCTAGAGATAATTTATATGACTATCTCTCATCTAGACTTGTGACTCATCCAGTAATAATTAAGGAATTCGCTGAGGATGTTGTAGGTATTAAGACCGTCGAGCTGATTAAGAGAATGGTTCCATCAGTTATACCAAAGCTCATTGTATCGCACCCAAACAATAACCATGCTATTTTTATTCTGCGTGAACTGGCAAGCCATCTAAACACTGAGTTGGTACTACTGATTATAAATATGTTGCCTCAGGTTCTCTGCTTCGCTCTTTTTTTATGAAGATGGGCAAAGCATTTACCATCAGTTCTGCAATTTTATAAGAATGAGACGGGAACTGATAGCAAAGAGATATTTGCAGCTGCTTTGCCTACACTGCTTGACGAAATTGTATGTTTTCCTGGGGAATCTGATCAGATTGAGAATGATATAAGGTTATATTATTTCCATTAGACTTGCAGTTCATTATAACCGTTAGATATATATATGAACATTTTTCTAATAGTATACTTTTTTTTTTTCAGACAGCAAAAATCTTACCAACAATTCAGAATATTGCTAGAATTCTGACAGGCAGTGAAACTCTTCCTGATTTTTAAGGAACGATTTTGTTCGCCTTCTCAATAGCATTGACAAGACAATGCTTCACTCTGATGATATGAAGCTTCAAAAACAAGGTCTCCAGCGAATAAGGGAAATTGATTGAGATGATGGGCCCCTATTTGAGTACACATACGCCAAAGATTATGGTCCTATTGAGTTTTGCCATTGATAAGGAAGGTCTCCAAATGGGTGGTCTTGATGTCTTACATTTTTTCATAAAGCAATTGATTGAAGTATCACCAAGTAGTATCAAATATGTTCTGTCCCAAGTTGTAGCTGCTTTCATTCCATCTCTGGAGAGGTGCAGAGGATGTCCTTCCGCGAACCTAGGTAAAATTGTTGAAATCCTAGAAGAGCTTGTTGTGAAAAACAATAGCTTGCTAAAGCAACATATACGTGAACTACCACTGTTGCCTAGCATACCGTCTTTATCAGAAGTAAACAAGGTAATACAGGAAGCTAGAGGGCTAATGACACTGCAAGATCATCTGAAGGATGCTGTCAATGGTCTTAATCACGAAAGCTTAAATGTGAGGTACATGGTAGCTTGTGAGTTGAGTAAATTATTCAATGCCAGAAGGGAGGATATGACCGCTCTTATCATTGGTGAAGATGTTGCTGATTTGGATGTAATAAGCTCTTTAGTTATGGCTTTACTTAAAGGATGTGCAGAGCAATCAAGGACTGTTGTTGGCCAGAGACTGAAACTAGTTTGTGCAGATTGTCTTGGCGCACTTGGTGCTGTTGATCCTGCTAAGTTAAAGGTAAGTTCTTGTGAGCGCTTCAAGATAGAATGTTCAGATGATGATCTGATATTTGAGTTGATCCACAAGCATCTTGCAAGGGCATTCAGAGCTGCTGCTGACACTACAGTGCAAGATTCTGCTGCCTTGGCCATCCAGGAGCTACTAAAATTGGCTGGTTGCCAGTCTTCATCTAGTGAAGAATCAAATTGCTGTGAGATGAGCTACAGGGGCCAGAAGTTGTGGGGCCGTTTCTCAAACTATGTCAAGGAAATTATTGCCCCATGCTTAACATCGAGGTTTCAGCTTCCTAACCCAACTGATTATGCTTTAGCCGGCCCAATATATCGCCCAACGGTGGATATACTACTGGATTAGAAAGTTGTCATCACATACAACTGGATCCCGTTCTAGTATTTTTAGTGCATGCCGTGGAATTCTTCGGCATGACATGCCAACTGCAATCTATCTCTTACCATACTTGGTCTTAAATGTTGTCTGTTATGGTACTCCAGAGGCTCGTCAGAGCATTACTGAGGAAATCCTGTGTGTTCTCAATGCTGCTGCTTCTGAAAATAGTGGGGCTGCTGTTCATGAAGTTGCAGTGGGGCAGAGTGAGGTCTGTATTCAAGCCATCTTCACTTTACTTGATAACCTTGGGCAATGGGTTGATGACCTCAAACAGGAAATTGCTTTGTCCCAGTCTACTTATGCCATGGCTGGAAAGCATGGAGGTAAACTGAAAGATGGAATATATTCCAATCATGAACAGAATCAAATGCTGGTGTGTAGTGTAGCAATGTTGCTGAGTTGCTGGCTGCTATACCTAAAGTTACTCTAGCAAGGGCCTCTCTTAGATGTCAAGCTCATGCTCGTGCTCTAATGTACTTTGAATCCCATGTCCAGGAGAATTCGGTTCCTCCAATCCGCTGCGGGAGTGTAGTGGCACCTTTTCAGACAATGACATATCTTTTCTTATGGAAATATATGGAGGACTGGATGAGCCTGATGGCCTCCTAGGTTTAGCGAATCTGAGGAAGTCATCGAGCCTACAGGATCAGCTTATCATTAATGAGAAAGCTGGAAATTGGGCTGAAGTCCTAACCTTATGCGAACAGGCCTTGCAGATGGAACCTACATCTGTTCATAGACAATCTGATGTTCTTAATTGTTTGCTAAACATGTGCCACCTTCAAGGCATGATTGCCCATGTTGACGGTTTGGTTTGCAGTATACCTGAGTATAAGAAAACTTGGTGCATGCATGGAGTGCAAGCAGCGTGGCGATTAGGAGATGGGATCTCATGGATTCATATCTGACCAGGACAGACAAGGGTCTGGTGTTCAGCAGTTCTGAGAACAATGCTTCTTTTGACATGGATCTTGCTAAGATATTCAAGGCCATGATGATCAAAGATCAGTTTCTGGTTGCTGAAAAGATTGCCCAGTCCAAGCAAGCATTGCTTGTACCTCTGGCTGCGGCAGGCATGGACTCATATATGCGTGCATATCCTTATGTTGTCAAGCTCCATATGTTGCGTGAGTTGGAAGACTTCAATTCCCTGTTGGGAGACGAGTCGTTTATTGATAAGCCATTTGGTGCAAACGATCCAAACTTTCTGAAGTTAACAAAGGATTGGGAGAACCGTCTGAGATGCACACAGCCATCACTGTGGACAAGGGAACCTTTACTTGCTCTGCGAAGGGTGGTTTTTAGTCAGAGTCATATGAATGTTCAGGTTGGGAACTGCTGGCTTCAGTATGCTAAGCTCTGCCGTTTGGCTGGTCACAATGAGACAGCCCACCTTGCAATACTAGAAGCAGATGCCTCAGGTGCTCCCAATGCTCACATGGAGAAAGCAAAGTATCTCTGGAACATACGTAAGTTTGATAGCGCTATAGCTGAACTTCAGCAAACACTTATTAACATGCCAGCGGAAGTTTTGGGAAATGCCGTCATTTCATCTCTTTGTAGCCTCTCTCTTGCTTTGCCAAATGCACCTATCTCTGCAACACAAGCATCGAAAGAGAATCCAGACGTGTCTAAAACCCTGCTTCTCTATACTAGATGGATTCACAATACAGGGCAAAAACAGAGTGTAGATATCAAATCTCTCTATTGTAGAGTAACAGAATTGCGGCCCAAGTGGGAAAAAGGTTTCTTCTGCATGGCAAAGTTTTATGATGATTTGCTTGTTGATGCTAGGAAAAGGAAAGAGGATAAGTTTGCTTGTAAAGTCGGACCAGTCCCTTCTAGCTCTGCAAGCAGGGCAAGTGAAGAAAATGAGAAGCCTTGGTGGGATATTCTTCCGATAGTGCTAATATGTTATGGAAAAGCACTTCACAAAGGACATAAGAATCTTTTTCAAGCACTGCCTCGAATGCTTACTCTTTGGTTTGAGTTTGGAAGCATATACGTCCGAAACGGATCTTCCTCCAATCCAGTCATGAAGGATATTAATGCAAATGTAAGTTGATCGCATATCCTTTTCATATTCATTTTTTTTTTTTTCATTCTGCATATAAGAAACTTAATCAGCCCATTGCAGGTTTTAGGCCTCATACGTGGGTGTTTGAAGGATCTACCAACATATCAGTGGCTTACTGTGCTGTCTCAGTTGATCTCCCGCATCTGTCACCAAAATGCTGATGTTGTTAGAGTGGCCAAATACATCATCACATCTGTTTTACGGGAATACCCTCAACAAGCTCTTTGGATGATGGCTGCAGTTTCTAATTCCACTGTTCCGGCAAGGCGAGATGCTGCTGCAGAAATATTGCAGGCAGCAAAGAAAGGATGTCAGCGTGGGAGTAATGCACTCTTCAGTCAATTTACTAATCTTATAGGCCATCTTATTAGGCTCTGCTCTCATCCAGGGCAACCAAGGGCAAAAACAATAAACATCTCAACTGAGTTCAGTGCCTTGAAAAGAATGATGCCACTAGGAATTATCTTACCTGTCCAGCAAGCTTTAACTGTGACTCTGCCATCATATGATTCAAATATGTCGGATCAATCCGGCTTTCACCCCTTCTCAGTCTCTGAACATCCCATTATAGCTGGAATAGCTGATGAAGCAGAAATTCTTAACTCCCTTCAGAAACCGAAGAAGGTATGTTGAGTATTGCCTTGCTTGATTACTACATTAGTTTGAGGAGCAACTGTTTAGGCTAACTAAATTTCACATCAAAAGCCATTCTAAATTTTGTTAGATGGTTAATATTTCTTTTCTTTTTTTGCAATTAGATGGTTAATATTTCTAGTGTGTTGTACAAATCATTGATGAATTTGATACTGGAGTTAAAAAGGCTGTTTGACACTTTCACTACACGTTTGTTAGTATCAGAATTAGTCCTATGCCTATACTTCACTAGGCTGGTTGCTGGTAGCAACTCACCAGCTGATTATTTTGAACTTCAGGTTGTTTTCCTCGAAGTGATGGAGTTGAACGTCCATTTCTTTGCAAACCTAAGGATGATCTTAGGAAAGACTCGCGCATGATGGAGTTCAATGCAATGATCAACCATCTCCTCTTCAAGGTCCCTGAGAGCCGCAGGAGAAAGCTCTATATCAGAACCTTTGCAGTGGTACCACTTACCGAAGATTGTGGAATGATAGAATGGGTGCCCAATACTTTCGTGGTCTTCGCATATTCTTCAGGACATCTACATAACTCTTGGGAAGTTTGATAGGGTGAAAACACATTCAGAAATCAAGAAGATATACGACACATGCCGTGGCAAAATGCCTGAGGATGTGATGCTGAAGACTAGAATTCTTCCAATGTTTCCCCAGTTTTCCACAAATGGTTCCTGACAACATTCTCCGAACCAGCTGCATGGTTTCGTGCCAGAGTGGCATATGCACATACCACAGCAGTGTGGTCGATGGTTGGGCACATCGTGGGGCTTGGCGACAGGCATGGTGAAAACATCCTTTTCGACTCGACGACCGGGGACTGTGTGCACGTGGATTTTAGCTGCCTGTTTGATAGGGGCTTGCAGCTGGAGAAGCCTGAGGTGGTGCCATTTAGGCTTACACAGGTAAGTAGCGAGAGCATGTATTGGTTATCTTTTCGTGCCTTTCAAGCTGTGTGGATATCTGACCTATAAAATAAAACATGTTTTTTGCTGAACTTTCAACTGCAGAACATGATCGATGGCTTGGGCATCACTGGGTATGAAGGCGTATTTCTTAAGGTCTGCGAAATCACGCTGTCTGTTCTCAGGACTCACAAGGAGGCCCTCATGACTGTCCTTGAGACCTTCATCCATGATCCACTCGTCGAATGGACCAAACTTAACAAGTCTAGTGGAGGTGAAGTCCAGAACCCGCACGCACAGGTATGATGCATATGCTGCAAGGGCGCTGCACGCACGCGTATTTGACATGTCTAAGTAGTAGTAACCACAATTACACCGGTAGCATTCCGATGTGTCTCTTATTGTTTACAATCCAATCTTCCAGAGGGCCATCACCAACATCAAAGGAAGGCTCCAGGGAGTTGTTGTGGGTGTTAAAGCCAGCCCTTCCCTGCCGCTCTCCGTGGAAGGCCAAGCCCGGCGGCTGATCGCTGAAGCAGTCAACCTCAACAACCTCGGCAAAATGTACATCTGGTGGATGCCGTGGTTCTAAGTTATACTAGCAGGTCGCCCTTTCTATCTATCTATCTATCTATATCTATCTATCTATCTATCTATATATATGCATTGGTTGATAGAAACTTTTGGCAGAAAGTGGCATTTTGTTATAGCCCTATGCCTGCCCTACGCCCATGTTGCTGCTGTACCTAGCATATCAATGTTTCTTTCATCTATCTATCTAGTAATATTCCAACTTTGACTGTGGCCTCTTGGGTTAGCAGTAGCACTTATAGCAGTCAAATTACTTGGTGTTTTTTTTTTTTTCTCACAACGCATCTGTATTCATTAGATAAGGAAAACGTACAGAAAGACGTACGAATACAGAAACGCACGTAAAGGATACAGAGACAGCTGTCCCAGCCAAATTGCACAAAGGACCCTATCAAAGAAAAAAATTACATCGAGGCCTCTAGATCCTTCGTGAATCCTCCACCACTGTCGCCCTCGTCGTCGCCGGCCAACACCGTCGATGAAGAAGACGAATCCCTTGAGCTGGAGAAGCCCCATCGCACGCTGGCTTTTGCTGGAGTCGAAGTCGAAGAAGCCCTCGGCGGTCGCCCATCGACCGGGGCAGCGCCCCAACTCCTCCAACTCCCGGAGAATTTGGCATTGGAAGCTTGGAACTGAAAAGAATGGTTGTGAGGTGTGCCTGAGGCAAAGCGATAGGCTGTTCTGTGGTTGATAAGCCTGGGGCCATGGCCCATGAAATGGAATCAAAAGGCACATGGCATGGCAAGCAATCAGGACTGCTTATATTATAAAGAAACAGTATTAAGGTCCAGCCCAGCTAGTTATATGGGTCCGGCCCAGTTGGGTATCCTGCAGGCTGCTTCCTTTCCTATACACCACCACTCGCACCAGCACATGGTGTGGTATGTCTCAAAAAAAAAAAAAAAAAAAAAAAAAAGCACATGGTGTGGTGTGGGCTGAAGAGAAGAGAGACGCTTTGACCATCCATACCCTACTGGACTAGCGATGGAGATGATGGGCGTCGTCGTCTCCTGCTCCTGGATATGGTAAACACGCTGCATATGATTATCATGACTGATGAGCGCTGCCCTCATCGTAATCATTGCAGCCAACCAAGACCCACCCGATCAGCGATCGGCGACGCCCATCGGATGCCATTGAGAGCGCCCGCCTGGAGCGGCAACTCTACAGAGTCCGTGAACGTGAGGTCCGGGTCCGGCCATGCACGTCGCCTCGCCGGCTCGCACGATGCCACCACCTCTGACCTCGTCGTGCTACTGCTGACTGCTGAGGTGCCGGTGCTCACTGCTCGTGCTCCCACAAGACAATACTGTTGGCAAACTATAGCGAGCAGTGCGTCGTGAAGACGAAGCAGAGTGACACGCCTGGGGCTGCTGCTGCTGCTGCCAACACCACCTGCGTCCCCATCCCATCTCGACCGGTTCAGGTTCTGAACCGCATCTTTCTTTTCTTAATTACTTGTGCAAGCCTGTCATTCTTTTACTGTCTTATTAATATTATTATAACCCCATTCGTCTTGTCCTGATGTATGGCAAGTCATTCCATCTACCGCTACTATACTAATATACTCCTATCCTGATGGCAACTCATTCCATCTACCACTACTATACTAATACTCCTACACACTAGCACGGCCACCACTGTCTTCCTTGTATTAGATATTGTGATTACTGAAAATCAAAGCAAAGGCGTCTGGCCTGGCCTGGGACTTGGACAGGAAAAGTACAAACTATGGAGTCTAGATTGAGCACCTTTACAAGGTGCAGATGGACCTGCAGTGCACGACGATCCGTCCACACGACAGGTGGGGTTGTTGTTCATTCCTCGCAGCATTAGCAATCAGTTTAGCTGAAGATGCGGTTGGCTGCTTTATTCGGATTTATAGGATAGGATAGGGACATAACAAATTGCAGTCAGGATGCTAACCGTTTCTTATAAATCTAGTTCAATATAAAATTATTTGCCTCATAAACAAGTGATACTTTTTGTTAAGTAAAAGTATTGAACTGTTAACTCTAAAGAAGACAGAAGTAAAAACGTGTTGGACAGACAAAAGGCTGGACACCGTCTTTGTCTGCGTAGCTGTAGTAGGAGTGTTTATCTTGAACTACTCTTACTAGGGGTCAAATACGTCCATCAAATGACGCTTACCCTGCCGGCATCTCTCTCTCTCCCCTGCAAAGGAGCGAGTGGCCGGCTAGTCAGCTTTGTCATGGTCCCAGGCTGGCCAACCTCTCCCCGCAGTCGCCGTGCAGAGCGCCAAGAGATACGACAAGGGCCACTGATCTGCTTCCGTGGTGAAATCTTTTACCGCCCTTAGAAAACGGAACTGGACCACGGTCATGGAGCCAACGGGACGGGAGATTGCGAAAGCGACCCTCCCTCCATGCTTGGATTGGACAGAGAGAGAGAGAGGGCCCAAGATCAAGAACAAGCAACAAAGTTTGGAGCCAGTAGTGCCCCGTGATAGCGATCATTACATTTACAGATGATGGTGATGATGAACAAACAGATGAAGCATGGAACGGAGGGAAAAAGGGGTTTTCCTCTTCCGCTCCCTCCATTATCTTCATGGATTTACTCTAGTGCTTGCTAGTAGTTGTATCAGAATGTCTTTCTTTCAAGGTCATTGTATCAGAATGTGCCAGCAAGCGATAAGAAGAGGAGCAGAATTTTGTTGGTGGCACATTGCTTCTAGTCTGTTCTACTTCTACAATTCTACTCCACAAATACATTTCTTTGTTTCATTGGAATGGAGAATTGATGCATACAGAATTACAGATACAGATCATAAGCTGGACTGAACATTTCAGCAACACACATGCCCTTTCCAGGCTTCCTTGATACCTCCACAATACAACAGAGGAGCTAACATTACATATCCACAACACAACAGATCAGAGGAGCTGAATGAAGAACATTATATAGATATATACTATATATATATCCAAAAAGAGAAGGAATCGCCAAAGGCACTTCTGATCAATCATTAGAAGAAAGGCAGCGAGCTTTTGCTCTTGTTAATTAAATATATATAGGCGAAGAGAAAGATTCAGCAGCACAGGGCAAATTTTGCATCCTGCATGATCCTAGGACCGGACCGGACACACTCACTGCTAACATGGATACATCAAAGTGGGGAGATGGATTGCAAAAAGGCCTCCCAAATCTTCTGCCCTGCCGGCCTTTTCCACTACTAGCTGATTCTACTGCTGCTCCTTCCTTGCTACTAGCGCTGCTTAAGCTTAATTAATTTATTGCTGCCTCCTGCTCCTCCTCCCATGCTCTCTACAAGCAGCCTCCGCCATAGCCAGCGTTCTTGAACAGCTCCTGCTTTATCGCGTCGGTACTGATCATGTCCCTCTGCATCTGTGATATCATTGTCACCAGAAATTGTCAGTCAATGCATTGCATTGCATTTGCATCCAATTTGATGGACAAGCAGTGATTACCTCGGAGCAGGATGCGTGCATGCCGAAGTCGTTGAAGCAGCTGATGACGCACTGCTGGATGTCGAGCCCTAGCGTGTCCAGCGTGCTCACCGTGGACAGCGGCAGCCCCGGCTTGGCGGCGCAGTAGATCTCCACTCGGGTGTCGCCGCCCTCCTTCCGCTCCACGTCGAACTGGCAACGATGGTACATAGCACAGCAGCATCTCAGCGCTCACATTTCCCCAATCACAGCAGCAGCAGCAGCTAGAAGAACTCGTACGTACCTTGGGGGTGTTCCTGGCCACCATCTCGTTGGGGTTGAGCTCCCGGAAGACGCTGAGCATGCCCGGCGCCTCCTGCTGCTGCTGGTCGATCTCCTCCTGCAGCAGCTTGATCCTCTCCAGCAGCTCCTTCATGTAGTCGATCGTGTCGCCAGGATCGACGTCCGGTCCATCTGCGCACCACCACGCACATTTCATACAACTCTCATCAGCCCAGCCGCCATCGATAGATACATACATAGATTGTTTGTTTGCTGTTGCTGCAAATGGGTGTCCTTTTCTTGGGCGAGGACGACAAGAACCAAGCAAAAAGGAGATTTTTTTTTTTGGTTTCTTCCCGTCAGTCACTCCTCACCTTGCTGATCTTGGGCACGACGGAGCGCAGCATGGAGAGGCGGTCGTTGAGGCGCTTGCGGCGGCGGCGCTCGGCCATCAGGTTCTTGGACGGCATCCCCTCGACCCTCTTCTTCTTGGACGCCGGGGCCGGCGGCGGCACAGCGACGGGACCGGGGCCGAATGCGACGCCGCTCTCGGCGAGGCCGGGCTCCACCTTGCAGACCCCGAGTCCCGCGGCGGCGCCGACGCCCACGCCGTCCACCAGCGCCGCCGCCGCCTTGGGCTCGACGACGTCAAGGAACCCCATCTCGCCGCCGTAGTCGCCGGCATTGGGCCCGCCGAATGCTGCTGCGGCGGCGGCGGCGCCGTAGACCTCGGTGAAGCAGTCGAAGCCGGGCGCCGCCGCCGGCTGCGGCTGCTGCTGCGGCTGCGGCTGCGGCTGGGCGTAGGAGGCGGTGAAGGTGGGGAGGACGCTGACGGTGGGCACCTGGTGGTGGCGGTCCTGGAAGGAGCAGTCCATGGCCGCCGACGGGGAGAAGAAGTCCCCATGGCATTGCAGTCCCAGCCGTCCCTCCGCAGGGAGAAGAGCTCCTCCAGGAAGGCCTTCTCGTCCAGCTCCATCGCCGCCGCCGCCGTCTCCTTGTCCTCGAAGTCGAATAAGGCACAGAAAGAAGTAGTGGTGGCTATGACTTGTGAGGAGAAGGGAGGTGTGGAGGAGGGTGAGGGGATTAATATATGGGGAATGGAAGGGGGACAATTATTCCCTATGATAAATGGTGAACAGTGGTCATTAAGGTAGGTTTGGGTTAGAGGGCTCACATGTCATTAGCTGCCTTGCCTTCTCATGGAGTTCTAGCTAGTCGATGCACTACTTGAAGTGTATGTTTTTTTTTTTTTTTTTTTGACAACAATGTTTATGCTTGTGTTGTGTTAGTATCACATTTCATTCATAGTACATCCATTTGTTTGTTTGTTTAATTAATCCCTGGATTTTGCTGTTGATTAAAGTGTGGTCTGTACTGCTAGGAGCAGTAGAATGCAGAGAGGCCCCCAATCTGGTTTTTGTTGTATTATGACTTGTGAACCCTAGGGCAGAATAACAGTGATAGGCTCCAGGGATTCGTCCTGCTGGGTAAAGAAAAGCTCTGTCCTGTGCTGTGATCCCATCACTCATTCATGATTCATCATCACTTGTGTTGTGTGTACTAATGCCGATGCCTCCATAGTCAGTACTGCTGTCTACTATTGAGGAGTAATTAGTGTCATCTATGCAAAGAGGTACTATGATGCGTCTTTGCTAGGACATAAATAAATGTATGCTAATTGCTGCTAGCAGCATCGAGAGAGACGACGACAACTACTACACCAGTACACCACCCTCTGTGTCAGTGTGATTCTCTTCTTGCATTACAAAAATAAAAGAATGGTACGGATAATTCCTTTTGTTTTTTTTTTCAAAGTAATATATCACCATCGTTTAGGGAATGTTTGAAATATTTGTTCCGCGATACCGGTATGGAAGGTGTACAACTCATGAAGCCATGAGTACTCACTGAATTGGAGCTAAAGTTGTGAACATGTAACGCCCTAAAATTTGCATGATTTTAAAATAGGAAAAATTTGATTTATTTATGCCTTTATGTGATGCATTGAATGTAGGAATAAGTATTTTTTATGAAACTAAAATTAACTATAAGGCTAGAGACATGCTTGTGCACTCATGCTGATGCATATTTTTTCTGTTGTGCTGTCTGCGGTATTTGTAAATTCGAAAAAGAATTTAAATCTGTTTGAAAATCCTTTTGAAAACTGTTCAAAATCAAAAGGAAAGGGAAAAAGTCCGGTTTTGATCCCTCAACTTTTCGCGAAAAGTCCTTTTGGTCCCTTAACTCAAAAACCGGACAAAATAGCCCCTCAACTTTTGAAACCGTGCAGATTTCGTCCCTCGGCCAGTTTTTCCGGTGGTTTTGCTACAGTATCCCGGGTTTGCTACAGTAAACACGGTTTTGGTTTTTCTCTTTTCGATTTATTTCGGTTTGAAATCTTCGAAAAATCATAACTCTTCAATACGATATTGGATAAAGATGATTTTTATATGAAAATTATAGCTCTCGGCGAGATCTACAACTTTGTAGTTTTGAGTTTTTCATTTGACAATATTAAAGGTGCTCAAAAAAATTATATAAAAGTACAGCACCATAATAATCGCATACTTACTGCTCGTCGCATTAAAAAATTAATATATTTTTTTATTTGTTGTCAAATGAAGACACTTTGTATACCAAAAATTTAGCACTCTAAAAAATCTAGATTCTTGTAGTTTTGAGTTTACTATTATGTACGCGAAAGACGCCGAGGCTTTATAATTGTTTTATCAACATCTTAACATCTTCAAATGTAAAAACTTAAAACTACAAGAATCTAGATCTTTTTAGAGTACTAAATTTTGGTATACAAAGTGTCTTCATTTGACAACAAATAAAAAAAAATATATTAATTTTCTAATGCGACGAGCGTAAGTACGCGATTATTATGGTGCTTTACTTTTTATAAATTTTTGAGCACCTTAATTTTGTCAAAAGAAAAACTTAAAAACTAGAAAGTTGTAGATCTTGTCGAGGGCTACAATTTTTATATAAAAATCATCTTTATCCGATGTCGATTGAAGAGTTATGATTTTTAAAAGATTTCAACCGAAATAAATTAGAAAAGAGGAAAAGCAAAACCGCAGCTACTGTAGCAAACCCGGATACTGTAGCAAAACCACCGGAAAAACTACCGAGGGACAAAATCTGCACGGTTTCAAAAGTTGAGGGGCTATTTTTGTCCGGTTTTTAGCTTTAAGGGACCAAAAGCGGACTTTCGTGAAAGTTGAGGGACCAAAACTCCTGACTTTTTCCAAAGGAAAAAATGTTGTTCTTTTTCCTCCTGGTATTCTGGCCGATGGCCATTTTCCTTTGCTCAGGCCGAGCGGCAACCTTGGCCCTCGTCGTCTCCTTCTTGGGCTGCTGGCAACCAGCCCAGCTCAGCTTGGCAAGCTCGTTGCAGCGCTGCTGCCTTGCTGCCTTGCCTTCTATTCTCCTTGCTGTCACCGACGCCAGGGACCCAGTTCTTCAACTCCAGTTCAACTTGCGACCGGCTTGTAATCCAATGGTAAGACGGTCCAAATGGGGCGCTACCTACCGGGTTCAAATCCCAGTGCTTTCGCGACCTTTTCTTGGGATTTTTCCGGATTTACCCGGCGTTATGCATTAAGTGGTAGCGGCGTTCCCATCGACGACAAGCGCCGCCTACGGTGACTTCCCGAGAATCTCCGGATCTGCCGGCCGCCCCAGGTCGCGGGAGATGCTTTCATAGGGGTAGGGTTTCGCGTCGCGTGTGTTCATAGGGGTGAGTGTGCGTGCGTGTTGTGAGCGTCTGCGTTGTACTGTGTAATCTAAAAAAAAAAACTCCAGTTCAACTTCAAGTGCGTCCCGGTGCTCGTAACCGAGCCGGACTGCATCAACCGAACCGGCCACGATTCCCTCGCGTGCCTCGCCCCTTTATAAACCAAGCCGCAGCGGCACCGCATCCGCTTTTACATCTATTCGCAAGACGCCGCCTCGCCCTAGCTTGCAACAGCAGCCGCAGAAACCCTAGCCACGCCTCTGCCCTAGCTTTGCATCTCGCCGAGAACGCAACGCCGCTCCAGCCATCCTGCCATGTCGACTATAAGTCGTGCGTGCTCCACTCTGTATAGGGTACGTCACCATGGATTTGCTCCTCGTCTTGCCATATATTGAAGCTAATCACCATCTTTCTGCTTTGTTGCCCTATCTTAATCTTATGCTGTCATCGTCCGCCTCATCGTACCTTGCAGGAAGCCATCGTCGTCCCTCCGAGTTTCATGCCCCGGTCGTCTGTCTTCCCGTCGTCAAGACCGCCCGTGGTGAGCTTGCCATATTCCACGTACTTTTTTTCTTCTCGTACTGGACCAGAGCCGCGTGTTCTATGGCCCTAACCGTGAATTCAGTCAAGGCCCTCACCACCAGCTATAATGGCCACCCTCGCAGGCGCTTCTGCTCCCTAGCTTTGCCCTCTGCTTGCACATGCTCGGAGCCGTGCGGTGCTGTGCTCCAATTCTAATCTGTTACGACTCATGCATCCGTTGCTAGTTAGCTTTGATGACATCATTCTTAGCTTCCATGACATCATGATGACATCATTTGCTTTCTTGCCGTTTTCTTTCACAAAAACAAATCAGCAAATACAATGGAAATACACATGCACATCAATCATCTTGAACCATCCATTGTTCAATCTATAGACTAGATTCAAACATACCTCTTCATAGGTTATTTTTCCTAAAGGGACCCTAGATTTTCTTATACTTCTTCTCATTGTCCTTCAGCATATTCAAATCTGATTTTCCTTTTTTTATTTGTTTTATTTCGAAATCAAGTAACAAGTATTTACAGTTTTGCCACCAGTTTTCAAATGCGCATAACTTTATCGTTTTAAGTCCGTTTTGATCTGATCTTCATATCGATGTGATCGTAGCGACGTGTAGATTAGTTTTATAAGCTTTTCAATTTATTTTATCTCTGGTGGTGTACTGTTCTAATTATAGTCTTGTTTGCTATGCATAATTGGATCCATATGGTTGTGTGTTATTGATTGGAATCAAGTAGAGACGGTGAGCTTGACGTGGTGATCCGGAACACGTTGACGATCAAGAAGGAATTCTCTTGGAGCTTTGGACTTGAAGAAGCGATAATAAGGCAAGTATAGTTTTGGGATATGCTAGCTTAAATCATGATCATATGACTTGAATGATGTTTATGCAACGAACGTTAAACATGACTATTAGTAACATGTGGACTTGTTCTGTAAGTGATCATCCGGGACAACCGTACAGCTGTGAGGGCTACATGGCTTTCGCTTTAGTCGGTCAAAGGACCTTATCTATCTTTGTTGGTGGTTTGCCGGAATGGGAGAAACGGGTTGTATCGCTTTCGTTGGCCACTAATATTTTTTTAGGTGAACCTTTGAAAGGCTTTATATGGTTTCCGGTGTTTAGGCCTAATTAACCTACTCATTTGGAAAACATGACTCACAGTGAAAGTGTACACCTCTGCTTGAGAAAGTAAAAATCGATATATTAGCCGCTCACGGTCCACGAGCGGCCTTGGAACCCTTGCATTAAAGATGATGACCTATGTTTGTTAACGGTTCATAATTTATCATTTATGATCTACATTATTATGTTATATTGTTCATGGATTTTTGGGTAGATATTGCCTAGCTATATTTGCGGAGTTCGACATGGACTCACTCTTGCTATTTCCCCACACCTCAGGAGAAGTTAGGCTTGTGATCAACCAGTCAGTCGGTCCCTGTGGAGTCTACACCAGAAGTTCGGAGTGTCTTTCCGCTGTTTGCTAGCTGAGGTTATTTTCTTTTATATTATGTTCGTTATATTTTAAGCATTGTGAATTGATACTACCATTCATTTGTAGCTATATGTGAGATTTGACTTTCAGGGCTCACATATGGTGTTCATTCGGTTTAGTCCTTTAAAACCGGGTGTTACAGATCAACCTGGATATAAAGATAATGGCACTTTTGTTAACTTTCAGTAGCATCATGAAGCTAGAAATGGCAGTTAACAAAAGTGAAGACTCTGCTTGATACACTAAAGGTAAAGAGTTTAGTACTAAGCATCTAAACAAGGACGAAGTCAGTAGGCACAAGCAAGGATCCAAAACCATCTTTCTGGACGCCACGGGCACAGACTTTGAAAGGCTCGACACTCATGACTCTTCAGGCAGAGGGCATTCACAGATGCAGGACAGGACAGGCTCAACACAGAAACTCTTGGCAACACCCACACACTTTGGTGAGTGTGGAATTCATCCTCTTCCTCCTCATTGTCATGCCAGTTGATTGAATTGAAATGAAATGGATTGGTTTCTGTGACAAACATTTCTTAATCACTACTGGGAGCAGTATTGATTGATAGTCTCTGTCCAGTAGCACTACACTACTATTTTGGCGTATTATGTACTGTTGTATAAGTATATTATACGTACGTACACTATTGCAACTACTCATGTTACATGCTCCTAGTACATCATGAGAGCATCATGAGTCTATAGTAAGAGGGATACTAGTACAGTTTATATAGTAGTAATGGTCTGGTGTTCTAGTAAATTGCAAGGAGATGATACCTGAATGTGACCAAATTTAAAGAGTAAATTTGTTGTGGAGAAAACCGGCGGCCAGGCTATCCACATCACCCTAATTATTTTTGACCGTCCGATCCTCGATCCAACGGTTCTCCTTCCTCCTCCGCATCATATATATACCGGCTTCCAAACCTAACCCTACCCCTCTCCCTCACTCTCCCAGTGGCGGCGGCCGCCTCCCTCTCCCTCCTCTCTCCCTCTGCGTGGGCGGCGCTGAAGCCTTGGGCTCGCGGCCAGACGGCTTGGTGGGCCCGGCCTTGCCAGCGTGGCCCTTCGGGGCCGGTGGCGCTGCTGGCGAGCGCGGGCGCGGGCCCGGTGCACGAGAGCGCCACGCCTCCCGGCGGTGGCGCGGGCGGTGGCGCCAGCGCGTAGCGGCGGCGGCGGCGCGGCGGGCGCCGCGCTGGGCGGCGGCGATGCCAGCGGCGCGCGGGTGAGCCGTCTCCCATCCACATCCCAACCTCTCCTTCCTCCTCTTCTCTCCTTTCCCATCTTCCTCCCTCTGCCACCGAGGTGCCTTCTACCCTCCTCTGTTGTTCCGTCTGCTTTGTGCTCGGCGGGGGCCGGGAGTGGTTGCGAGCCCCGCCTCCCGTGTGCTTCCCCCTCGAGGTTATGGTGGTGCGACGACACGGCTCCCGTGCAAGGTCGCCCTAGGTGCAGTGGGTGGTTGCGGCCGGCCCCTCGGGTGTGTTTTCCCCGCTTTCAGTTATGGTGAGATGCGACGACACGGCTCCAGGCAAGGTCGCCCTAGGTGCGTGAGGGCCGGATGATACGGGGCTGCCGCCCGGCGGTGGGACGCACAGCGCCCGACTAGGTCGCTGGGCTCTCCGGCCCCCTCCTCTTCTCTTCGAGCTCCAAGCGCGGGTGCGAGGCAATGGCGCTTCCGGCACCCCGTGGTGGCCTTGAGCCCCAAGCACGGCCTCCCAATGGCTCGGCGGCCCAGCGCGGGCGACGCCCGTGGCGTCGTCTCTCCCCGCTCCCATCCCTCGATTCGCGGCCCATGGGAGTCTGCTCCGTGGACCCATCCGTGGATGGATCCGTCGATCTAGGCCGACGACTAGGGTTAATCTCGCTTCAGTCGGTTATCACACCATCGTCCTCCTTGTTACGCTCTGCATCTTCTTCCTATTGAACAAATTATTGTGCTTTGGTGATGTGGTTTTCTTGTTTTTGACATGACGGCGGCGGCAGGTGGCGGCAAAGAATGGCCTCGCACGGCAAAGGGAAGGAGCAAGAGTCATGCCATAACGTATGGCCGATAAATATATCTTCGATCCGTTGTTGAGGATTTAAGTATTTTAGTATGCATTGCTTAACCGACTTTGTTTGGTTCCACATGCGTAACTACACGCCACTAGAGGTCGTTTCGTGAGCTGACGCCAAGGATCTACACGGCACCGCGTTCGGTCGATTGAGACTCAACATTTTCAGAAATAATAATTGATTAAATGTTTCCTTTAGTTTCCAAGTAATAGAGGTTGTATTGCATTCGGTCTCGTAAATTTAAATAAATTCCTGAAAATATATGTCTTTGGCCTAATCTAAGTGGTCGAAAAAAATCAACCGATACTTCAACAAAACATCATGCAACTTATTGATCTTGAATATCTATGTTAAGTAATTTTTTGGTCCCGAAGTTTCGATTGGTTGCTTGCTACTGTGCCAACCACGAAGGCATCTCTCAAGAGGCAATTCTGTTCCTTTCATTTCCGTTGGTTCCTCAACCTCATAATATTTTCACCACTACTTTGCCGGAAGATGCATAGTCAAAGAAGTCCGCCGCTCAACTGTTTTGATCATTACCGCCATCCGAATGGTGGGCATCTCGTGTCATGAAAGTTTAGCATGTTTGACTATTGACTATAAAACAGATGAGATATTATACATGGAAATTAGTGCATGCCGATCAAGAGGTGCAAAGAAAACGGTTGTGGGAATTTTTTGAAAGAGCATTAGCCACCTCTCGTATTACTGAATGCCAAACTACATGTGTCTTTTCTTTATTTTGCATGTCATTTGAGCCTTTCTTCAGTTTATAGTGTACATGGACCAATAACCTGCTTTGTCCATGCCGCAACATTTGCTTGTTTTCGACTTTTTATACAAAGTATTAGGGAACATTTGCTTGTTTTCGCTTTTAATACATGCGTCATGCCTGCATACATGTTTCAATATATTGAGAATCTTCAAGTGTATATAATTTAGAGTGGACGGAGTAGTAAATAAACCCCTTTGGTAAATATTAATTTGATACATGATAATTTATGTCGCTTTGTATTTGAGAAGTTCTCGGGAAACTTGAATCATGTTCCTGCCACTCTTTTTTGTTGTTAGTTACAATCCGGTCATCCGATTATCACAAGAGAAGCAAATGGATACCCGTAATGTGAAAGAACTTTCGAATATATGATAAACTATGTAATTTTTGGCACCGAATAATCTGAGAATACACATAAAAAGATTGCACATCCTTAGAAATGTTTGTAAAAACTGTACACATCTCTTGCAAGTTTCCAATAAAAAATGGGATTCGCTTTTGTGACTTCCTTATGCATTGATGCCTACTTCAGTGTTCTACTCCATAGTCCATTTCTCAATGCTCTTTCAGCTTGGGACAACAAGAAGCTCATTAGGAAATTCAGAGGGCCTTTCTCCACATCAACGCTATCAAGTTGGTCATATTGCATAATCTGTAAGATTCTCTTCACATGGTATTTTCAAACGCATGTTGGTTTGACTCACGCTTCTCGAAAAGTCTATTGAAATATGTTTACTTCAAAGTCCATGACATAATCACTGAAGTTTAGTTTTCATTCCTATAGTTATAGCTCATTTCCAATTTTCCGAGAGTGAAAAGTTACCTACTATCTATATGAAGTTGTCATATTCGCAAATCTGTTTTGTCCATGTTCTGAATCCTGATATAGCTCTCTTTTCAAAGTATTAATATTCAAGTTTTCCAGGTCTTACATTTTGTTGTCTCCTTATATTTTTATTTTGCCTTCCCGATATTGGCAAGGACTATTAAATACCTACATTCTCTTAGAGTTTTGCAAATTTTTGATGGTGTTTTATGTTGCTTTTTGTCTCTCGCAAACACTATTGGCACGACACATGTGAATTCCTTGTTTTGGAGCCTCCCTACCTTTAGGTGATTTTTTTTTTTTTTTTTACCCTGCATGCTTTCAAGAAAATATGTAGTGATTCTCATTGTCGATTATATAATACATGTACTACCAAAATGCATCCCAGAGCATGAAGGTACTCGTGAGCTACTACACTAACCGATAGTGCCTCATGTCGATATAACATGATTCATACTTTGTATTTTTACTATTTGAGAATAAACATGCAATTTAACCTAGGACAGTCATGCTCTAGCAGGTATCTATGAACAAGTTTACAGAGGTACTATAGCTCTTCAATCTCACTTTACATGCCCCGACATTGCATATTATAGTACTTTAATACACCGCACTATCGCATTCCATATTCAACGTGATGAAAACAACATGCTTGAAGAATACTCTTCGGGTATATTGTTTGCGGCACCAAGTCACTATTGTCACGAGCTATGACGTTCTTTGTCTTTTGTAAGCTCTACCGTCCCCCTCGTTCATGCGGGTAGCTGGAAGATTTAGACGTTGGGGGTGATATGGTACCTAAAAGGTTTAAACTTTGGCTTATATATAATGCTCCATGATTTTCTTACACAAGGAAACTATTTATCTAAGTCTCTCACAAAGAAATTGCTCACATGCTCGATGGAAGAACAAAATGGTATGTCAACTCTCTAGTGTGTTGGTCGCTATC
Organism: Hyparrhenia diplandra; assembly: GCA_015847255.1. Taxonomy (NCBI): domain Eukaryota; kingdom Viridiplantae; phylum Streptophyta; class Magnoliopsida; order Poales; family Poaceae; genus Hyparrhenia; species Hyparrhenia diplandra. The sequence continues at coordinate 1,158,763 of JADLZK010001513.1, read as the reverse complement.
AGCCAATCCTTTGTTTAGTTTATGGCCGAAGTAACATTTAGATTATTTTCTTTGGAATAGAATGGGTAATGAAGAGGGAATCTTCTGCAACCAAAAAGTTGCAGCCAATATTGTAAGATTTTAGACATCTATTAGGTCATGTTGTATATTTTTGGCCAATTTGCGATTGTCGTCATCATGTTCTCTGTCATTCCAAACAGGAAGCATATGCTCGGGATGTTATGGAGCCGCATGGTCCGTAATTTGATGTGATCTGCTCCCTTGACAAAGTATTACCAATTTACCATTCAAATTCTTGTGTCCACGTGCTACCTTATGAAGAACTATAATCTTGTCTATGTTGGCCTATTGCTAACAAGTTCCCCGTGTAACATGTGTTTAAGTCAACCTATTATATATATCGGTGTAATATGTTTGTCATCGAATATTATGTCTTTATCTATCCTTTGTCATAAGTATATCTATTATTTCATTTATCAAATAGTCACAAGACTATCATGTAAAATTATCTTGCCTCGGATAGTGCTAAAACAATATGCTAATACCATATATATACAATACTCAAAGCTAGACGACGGCTCGAGCCTCGGATGATGCTCCTTGGTGCTTTGAGAGGAACCCGGAGACTTAGCCGCCACAACCCTGAATCGCTATAGTAACCGAAAGATATACTATGTACTAAACCATGCCAGCCAGACATTGCCTTCCAAATCACATGGCCATACTCTCTTTTTATGTACCGTCAGTGAACAATATGAATGACTCTTTATGTGCCTTAACTTTTATGCACAAGTCTTAATAATATATGCAAATCACCTCATCAATACAAAAATGAGCCCAACCATGTTTAAAATCTGTTGTGTAAGATCATAGAAAACAGAAATGGCCATTACCCCGGCGATGGCGCATGGGGCCAAAAACACTAGTCTTTACTAGTCTCGAAAAAATGCCCAGTTGAGAGGAAACACTTGGGGAGAATGATTAGGCTCAGATCAGATCAGATCAAATCAAATCAAGCTCGAATCGGCCTCAGAAGATCCAGCAACTCCCGTGGGGTGTGTGGGGCCCGCAGGTTTTGACCCACAAATGCGTCTGAATCGAAAACGGCTTTGGAGGGCAGCAGCCGTGTCAGCAGTTTCCCTGCTCAGCGGATGGCCCACAAGGCCCACGCGTTGGAGACCCACGTGTCCTCTCTCTATCTCATGGCCCATGGGCCTTTCTGAGTTGAGGGGTACACCTGTGATTCTGTCCCTGTGTGCTCACACTGCTCACCTTATCAGCATGCATTATACTCAGCACAAACTGTGATTCAGTATGTTAAGTAATGTATTCATTGATATATATAGTATGGACATTACTTAAGATACTTTTACTCAGTCTTTATCATTTAAAGCATAAGGTGGATTGACAATAATATGAATATTAAATCCAAGCTTTTTACAAAAACTTCATTAAAAACTCATCGAAATCAATACTACGGGATTTAACTTGTACGTACAACCTATTAGAAATCAAGTGCGAAATATTTAATTCCTAGAATCTGATAGTATCATATCGGATCCTTTGATCGATCTTGTGCAGCAAAAGGATCCTGACTAGAATCAGGATCCTGCACCACCTTGCTGTACAAATCTGCATGAGGTAGCTCCCATGAGCTCGTGTGCAACAGGGGCAGCTATCCCACATGCATGTCACCATATTGTACATGTATATATATACATGGGATGGGTATAGTATTGATTTGTTGGCTCCTCTTGATCAGGATGCTTCATATGATCGGATCCTCAACCCCTGCTAGCTAACAAGTAAAACCTGCAGATCGATCACTACCCAATTGATGAATGAAACAAGCATCAAGTTGACATCATGGCTCATGGCTGTGGGTTTTCAACTTCAACAACGCATGCGTGCATGTGCATGCATGCGTGCGTGGAGTGGCAACGATAGATATCATGACAAGTCGTTTTTGATGGGCAATGATAGTGGCTAATACGACCTGTCAGGCTCATCAGTTTGCATGGGGAAGGAGCTCACCTACGTACAGCTGGTGGGCATGTGCATGTTTGATGTTTACTGTTCACCTCTTCAACAGACATGCTGAGTGCACGCTGTTCATCAGCAGAGGGTATACAGTATATGCAGCTACTATAGTACTGTTACTATACAGTCTCTCTTTCAAACACTGTCTCCTCTCTTGCATGATACTCCTATATACAAGTTTTTTTTTTTTTTGTGTTTACAGTGAAATATCCTCCCTGTCCCTCACATTTATGATAACAAAAATATAGTTAGAGTAATTATATTAAATTATATAATATAGTTGTTCATTAATACATATAATTTAAAGACGTAAATGTTGATACTAGTTAAATTTAAGAAAAAATAACTAGACTTGTTTTAAACATAGAATTGCATGCACTTGTTTTAGAACAGGGCTGATCTAACTGGCGTTGACCAGACCTGATCCATGCATTTCTTTCAGGTTGACGGGAATTTAATCCATAGCTCGGCCTGCCTGTCCGTTTGTGTCGTTTATTACTAGGAAAAGAACTAAGGATATACTCCCTCCGTCCGTCAAAATGATAAGCGTATTTTGACCGGGAAAAGTCTTGTAAAGAAAAAGTTTGACCATTGATTTTTCTTACAATATAATATCAATTGCTAAAGATCTAATATAATCTCAAAACCACTTTGAATACAAAAATATTGATGCAAATTTTATGTACTAATTGTACATATATTTTAAGTAATTGTTGGTCAAAGGTTATAAAGTTTGACTTTCCCCGGTCAAAATACGCTTATCATTTCGGACGGAGGGAGTATAACAAACAAAAAAACTCAGCCCACGTTTTAAGGGGAGGTCCCCTGGCTGGTCATGATGAGAAAAGTGCAGTGTAACTACTAGTAGGCATACAAGTGAAGAAACTGACGAACTGAGACTTCTCTGACACTACGACAACGTTTTCTTTCACAGAAATATATTAATCAACAAATTCAAATAAACGAATGTTAAGACTTGACGAAGAATTTAATTGCACAAATTTGAGGCGAGATCCAGCTTCACTCAAGAAAAGCTTCTTCTAGCGGTTGAAAATAGTGAAATGCCTATAATATCATTCTTTTCTTCCTTTGTTTTACTCACCTATATTTTATTGTTCTCCCTCTTCTATTTTTTTTTTTTTTTTAACACCATAGGCAAGCTTTTATTTATCATGTAGGACAGTTACATCTTGTGCTACATCACCCAAGATAAAAATCGGGATTTCATCAAACCAATTACAAGACGTATTTAAAAATAAAAGCATGTCTAGCTAAGCCATGAGCTACCATATTTGCCTCACGATCAACATGTTTGATGGATTTTGTTTCATAGAAGATCAACATGTTTGATGGATGTTGTTTCATGAAGATCTTGCTACATTCACATGCATTCATCATAGATTGTTGCCTTTGCTAGGGAAGCTGATCGAGAACCCTCCCTCTTGAATCATTTTCACCACATCGAGGCAATAGGTTTGAAACACCAACTTGCTTGCGCCAATGTTTTGAGCCAAGATCAGTCCATCACGCAAAGCCCAAACCTCCGCCATATGAGCGTCCACCACATAAGGGGGGAATTTGTTCGAAGAAGCAATAACATCTCCATGATTATCTCTGGTCACAATTCTTCTCCCTCTTCTAAGTTCTCTCCCCAATTTATCTTCACCTCACACCTCCTCAGCCTCGTCTCCTCTTGTACTAATGCTGGCAATTGATATCTTAGATGTTGATGCTTGTACATACATGATAAAAATGTATAAGTTAGATTTAAGACAAAGCTCCATCGATAATAAGGCACTTATGCATGGTGACTTCATCAATCTTGAGATATGTCAACTCTTAGTCATCGTGGCTTTAAGAAATGATGTCTGTTTAGGAAATAAAATACATACAATCTCTTTGCATGCTAACCACTCGCTTGTTAGGCTATCATTTAGAAGACGGATTTATGGGAGACCGCTAGGAAAGGTTTTAGATTATCTAAAAATAGCTCTAGCTCTGACTTCCACGAAGAATCCATAAACCATGATTACTTATCCTTATAGTAGTGTATAACGGGTTTGGCTTCTCTACAACTTTGCTGCTAAAAGTTGTTTTCTACATTGTTATTTAGTACAACTATTGTCGATGTTAGTAGTGGAGACCTACTAAACAGGCCCTTAATTAACAATAACGAAGTTCACAATTATATAAGTGTAGAATTTGTCACTTTGTAATAATTAAGCCGTGTGCATGTACGTATCTTAGCTTAGACGATGCTGAAAGAGTGGCATCAATGTGACTAACTGATTTGTAGTATAGTCTTGATTTTAGGGAAAGATTGGTTTACTAGTAAAAGGGCAAAAAGAGAAAGATTCATTCAGTGCACATGCATGAGAAAAAGGGCGGGTCGGCCGGAACCGGCGGGCGCTAGGTTGCTGGCAAGAAGCGTCCAAGAAAGGGACTGAAAAGGTGACGAGGGAAACCGGAAACCGCCATGGTTTTGGACGTAGCACCACACCGCCTGTTTTTACGAATCCGTGCGACGCAGGGACACACCGCTTGTTTTTGGCTTGTCCTATATGTGTTACACTGTACAATACAAGGCATGCAATGGATCACGGATTACCGACGCCCACAATATTAGCGTGCTCACAGTCTGTTCGGTTCGTCACAGCACATCTTGTCAGTCAATAGTCATCAGCAGCTACTTAGATATGATAGCACACGCACGCACGAACACATGCACACGCTACTACTATTACAGTAGAGTAGGAGTAGTCCATTCTTGAAAAAAGTGGATAAATTTCAAAAACTTTTTGAATTTTGAAGGCTGATCAGAATCTATGCACACACTACTACAAAGAAATGACTTCTCCTTTTCCTTTTCAGAAGAGAATCACTAGCTTAGATAGCATTAGACTACCACTACAAGTAGTAGTAGTAGTGTGTGTGGTGCTTTTTGGTGGTGTCCCGTCGGTAGCAGCGCGCCGGCCGGGCAGGCGCTGCAGGCCCCGGCCGGCACAGATCGAGCAGCAGATCACCGGAGCACCCCCAGTAGCACTGACCCCCAGCCAGCCTTTGGCTGCTGCTGATGCTGCTGCTCAGCAATTTGGGGTTCCGCAAGAATATGGAGCATACTCGTAGTGTATAGGAGTATTCATGCACCTTGATATGATTAGGATTAGGGCAGATCCATTTGAACATATTTATCTATATTATACGTTGGAGCTTGTTTATTAACTAGTAGAACACACGTTTCAAAGGGAGATTATGGGGCTGTTTGGTTCATGGCCGATGCCAGCCACCAAGTTGTGGCGCCGCCATAGAGCGTGGTGTAAGAAATGGCCGCCTCACTTGTGGCGGAAACAAGCATGCAAATCAAGTGAAGAAAAGTGTGGCGGCTGCAACTTACGCAAGAACCAGACAACACCTAAACTGTGTGGCAACCGCAAACATGGCGAGGCAATGTGTGGCCGTAAACCAAACACCCTATGTTCTTTCTCTCTAAATATACACAGTAATAGTCCACTGAAAACGCACAACTGTGGATGAATATAATTGAATGCATGGGCCTGCTATTTCTCTATGCAGGGCTAGATAAGGATTCAGCGGCCGGCCTCCATGCATCTTCCTCCTCGATCGCCTGCTCATGCATTGAGCTATCACTGCACAAAATCCGGCCGGATTAATTCGATTCGATTCGATGTAGGAGTAAAGTTGGCCATTTGGCCCAGCGGTACTGGCCGGTCCGGTCCGTTATGGCGGGCCCCGGCGGCGGCCCGGTGGCGGACCCGGGCCATGGGCGTCCCCTCGCCCATGGCGCGGTGGCGGTCCGGCCCCGTTGGCCGGTGGCGGCCCGGCTGCTGTGCGTATAAAACGCCCCGGCCGCCCGCCTCCCAACCCTAATCCCCACCCCTCCCCATTCTCCCACCCGGCCCCGCGATCGCGGCGCCTGCGCCTAACCCTAATCGCCACCTCGCCTCGTCGCCGCTCGCTCCGCCGCCGCCGCTCCGTGGATCCTCCGTCCTCGCCGGCGGATCTCTTTGTTTTGAGCTGTGTCCTCACTCGCCCGGCGGATCGGTGATTCGGTGACTGTGTCCACCGTCCAAGCTCGGTGCATCCGTCGGATCTTCCTCGCCGGCGATCCGGTGACCTTTTTCCTTTTACTCCTTATTCCTCCCTCCCTTTCTCCTCTCCCCTGTTCTCTCCGTCGCCATGTGAGTGCATGCTCGAGCTCCATCCCTTTCCTTCACCCCTCCCCGTCCAATCTCACCGTTGTCTGTCTCCTCCGGCGACCTCTGCAATTCCGGCACGGGCTCCGCCCACGGAGTAAGCTCCTCCCTCTCTCTTTCTTTCTTCTCCTCCTTCCGTCCGCCTCGCTCTTGACTCTCTGTTCCTCCCTCTTCCTCGCAAGTTTGTGCACGGCGCACAGTCCTCCTCCTCCGCCGGAGTGGACATGCGCATGCCGCGTGGCGGCCGGGAAAGGAGTCTTTGGACATACGAACGCCGCGAAGGCCCGCCCCGAGGTCGTTTGGTGGGCGTGGCCGTGGTCTCGCAACGCGGGGGCGGCCGCGAGTTGATCGACGTCCGACCACCGTCGGCGGCGATGACCCCCCGACCGCTGCCGGACGGCGACTTGGAGCTCGAGGGCGACAACGACATCCGTGAGGATGCGCCTTCTTCGGCATTGATCTCGATGCAGCCATCGATGCCGATCGATGACCATCGATGTCGATGGCGGGGGACGCCGATGACACTCAACTAAAACCGGTAAGAACAAATCGATGTTTGGTTGTACTTCGATGAGGTAAAGGATGGTGATGGGCCGACTGCCATTCGCGTTGGTGCTATCTGTAAACATTGTGGTGCTAAGTACTCTGCTATATCTGCTAATGGTACTGGTCATTTGAGGCGGCACATGAAATCTTGTATGCAAAAAAAGAATCATTCTGATATGGTTCAGTCTAGGCTTGCTTTGAATGCTAATGGTTTAGCTAATTGGAAGTATGATCCTATGGTTGCTCGCATTGAACTGTGCCGCTTGATTGCTAGGCTGGACCTTCCATTAGGTATAGGTGAGACACATGCTTGGGTGATTACATTAAAAATGCCCACAACCCTTTGTTTAAATCTATTTCTAGGCAGACCATGACTAGAGATATGGCTAAATTGTATGATGAACAACGTGACATGCTTATGAAAGATGTGTTGCCTGCTGCATCATCTGTTTCTTTGACATCTGATATCTGGTCTGGTAATGCTAAGGAGGACTATATCTCTGTTGTTTGCCATTATGTTAATAAAGATTGGGAGATTGAGAAAAAGGTTGTTGGTTTTAGGATGATTGATTGCAAACATACTGGTGAAAACATTGCTGATTCTATAGTTAAAGTGGTTGAGGAGTTTGATTTGATTGATAAAGTTTTTGCTGTGATCTTAGACAATGCTAGTGCTAATTCTAAGGCTTATGATATCTTGGGTCCTGATTTGTTTGGTTATATGGGTTCTTATCCTGCACCTACTCGTGATGATCCTAATAAAGTTAAGTACTTTCTTGTGCATCAGCGCTGTGCTACTCATATAATTAATCTTATTGTGAAAGATGGTTTGGCAATCTGTAAAGACTGGCTTGATGATTTGAGAACTGCAGTAAACTATTTAAATTCTTCTAATAATAGGATTGCATTGTTCAAAAGTTTTTGTATTGCTAGAGGTATGACACCTAGGAAATTTGGACTGGATATGGATGTTAGATGGAATTCTACTTACTTGATGCTTGAGCATTTGCTACCATACAAGGAAGTGTTTACTGTGTTCATTAACTTTAATTATGGCTCTGAGTTATTGACTAATAATCATTGGTAGGTATAGCTAATAGCTTGGCTCGCCCTGCACGCAGCGGCGGCCGGCCCTGCCCACCGCCGGATACGCCACCTGGCCGGCCTTGTCGTGTCTCGATCTGCAACGTCCAGTCATGCATGCATGCACCACCGTACCAACCATGGATCGGGTGGTTTCTTGCCTGCCGCTGCGCCGCCTCGCCATTGCCAGCCGGATACGCCAATCCATTCTTTTCCCACCTCTATATCGACGACGACGATCCATCGCCTTCCACTGCCCACCACATGAGTCCAACATGAGTCCAAGCCTGCCTCTCCCGACTTCCAACAACCAATTACTCCCTCTGTTGTACTGCGTACATTTTTTTTTGAAAAAGTTCTTTTTAAAGTTAGTGCAATGAATATAGAAAAGAGATACTAAAGGCGTTTAGTACAACTCAGCTTCACTAATAAAGCTGTTTTTTTAGAAAACAACTTTACGAGCAACTCTCAAAAAGTAAAACTGGGCTGTTTTGAAAAAATTGTTTGACAAAATAGTTTCACCAACAACTTCATGCATGAATATGAGAGAGAATAAATGAAAGAGCTGGGATAAGCTACTTTTTTTCAGCTCTCTCCCACTCCATTCCTTTGTGAGAGGGAAAACAAAACTTCACTATCGTTTGATTTCTTTCCGCTAGAGAGGGCGAGTTATTTGTATAATTGTGTATTCCCCTAGTGCGTCGTTCATGGCGCGTCGTTGTAACTTTTAGTTTGTCTTAATACAAAAGACGCGCAAACCTTTTGCGTGTTCGAGAAAAAAAAGAGGTGTTTGACAAAAAAAGCAATTCACAAAAACTTCATGAAGCTTTTATGAGTTGTGCCAAACAGGCCCTAATATTTATGACGGTCGAAGTTATCTTTGTTAGATTATTACCAAAATATATTATCATAGTAAATGTACACAACTAGAATTTGCAGCTTCTCTTAGTAGTGGTGTCTAGCATTCAACATTTAGTATGGTTTTTCCTTACCAAATGTGTCGTCCTATATAGGATTTCCATGTGTGCTAGGAATAGTCTAGTGTTCTTATTACTACTTTAAATACTAGGAGAACTCCACCATTTTGGTAGTAATAACTAAGAGAAATAGGTATTGGTAAGCAAATGTAGAAACGAGGTATGTGCAAATACTTGAAGATAGATAGATAGAGAGAGAGAGAGAGAGAGAGAGAAAAAATGCGGCAACCATTTCTCTTGGTTCTAAACTTGTTGTCATATAGTCAAAAAAAAAATGTGCATGGCTTTTCATGCGAAAGTAATTTAACTAGTTTATTCAAATTTCCTATTTATGTATATATACAGCTATATTATATTGGTAGTACTAAACTTCTAGAGCAAGCACATACAAAACAGATACTACTATATATATACAATAGGAGTACTTACTATACATATCATTGCTGGTGCGGCATGCATGTACATACAAAGAGATGGAACAGAGGAGACATGTGGATGAACAAGGTACCGACATTTTTATTCGAATGGTCATGCATGGTCCAGTTGTCCATGGCCATGGTCCATGGACGGACGCGTCGATCCGTCGCTCTTCTCTTGAGTTTGTCGCCTCGGGATTCCGTGTCATCTTTTTTTTCAATGCTTTGTCTTATTCAAAAATTTTACACAAATATAATTTATTTTGTTATGATTTATTTTATCAATAAAGATATTTAAATATTGATTAATTTATTTTATGATTTGCATAAATATTTTGAATAAGACGGATGATCAAACATGAAATTCAAAAATCAAAAACGACAAACTCCATGGGACGGAGTATTACTAGAGATGAGCAGCTAGCCTACAAGTACGACGTAACTTTTGCTTTGGACTGCACGACATCGATTCTATGTCTACCTACGTAGCTACTACTCCCTCCGTCCCAAAATAAATGGAGTTCTCGTTTCGAGAAAAACTGCCGGCAATTATATTTTAAAATAAGATTAATATTTATATTACATAATTAATATTATTAGAAAGATCTTTTGATCTAGTTTTTTTAATAAATTTATTTAGAGATTTAAATCTTATACGTATTTTTTACAAATCGAGTCAAACTTGTGACACGAACACCCAAAATCTAAGTTTCATTTTTTTTATAAAGTACACCTGTATTAATTAAGGAAAAGCAATACAAGTACACCGTATAAGGATACGTATGATAGCTACCCCGCCTATAATCTATAAGGACCCCAAAAAATAAGAAAATTACAACCGGTCCTTAGACCCAACCGAAACGCACACCCGCCCGCAAATCGCCTCCGTCGAAGACCGCCGCCACCGCCCGCCGCCACCAAACCCGAAGCACCAAAAGCCGGAGGAAACCGCCGGCGTTGAGGTGGACTGCGAAAGACGCCGATCTCGCAAAGGCGAAGAAGCCGTTGAACGCCCATCCGTCGGGATCACTATCCAGTTGAAACGACGATGGTGGAGCCGACGATAGCATCCTCCGTCGCGCGTGAAGCCGAATCGGTCGAACCACCAATCTTCCCGAAGACCCGCGGCCCCCACCGCATCCATGAAAGTAGGGGGCGGGAGTCTCCACGCACCAAGGCGCAAAGACCTCGCCACCGAACACTCCTAAACAAGATCCAAGAGCGGACCTTACCTCCACACCCTCGTCGCCGGCGCCGGAGACGAACGCCGCCGAGACGGGAAGAGAGCGAGAGGACATTATTCCCGGGACGACGACGCCACCGCCGCCTCAACACCATCGTCGGAAACCCTAACAAAGACCCAACCCCTAACCCTAGCTCCAGGGGACACACCACCTACTGGAAACACCGCCCACAGCCATTGCCGGACGTGGAGGCCAGCTCCCCACCCCACCGGCGTCGACGAGGACGCCGACGGGGAGGGGAGCCGTGCGGCGGCGCTCGGCGAGATCTCCCTGGCAACTGCGTTTCATTTGGGACGGAGGGAGTAGCTAGTACATATATCCGACCGTATGCTGCAGTGTCGTATTCCTGGTGTCGTCTGTGCAGTATATCATCTCTGGCAGACGTACAAAAAGCTAGGCATATAGGAGCATGTACGAGTACTACACAATGACAATGTATATTTTGTTTCCATGCATGTCATGTTTTTTTTGTTCTTTAGATAGATGAAGCCAAGCAATCAATGGAATGGCAGACAATACGTACCTTAATCAATCTCATAAGAGAATCATACAGTACAGTAGAGCACAAGGGGAGAGGGGCCGCCCCAGCAGCAGAAGCAGCAGCTTAGTTGTTGGCACACACACAACAAACACCCTGCTTAATAATCTGCATGACTGACTGCTAGTGCTATCTGCTAGATGATCGATGAGGTTTTGGTAATCTCATCAATATTCCTGATAAGAAGAGTGTCATGTTTGCAGAGTGTTTTTTTAATTTGCGGTTGAAATGAGGGCGGAGTTTGTACGATCATGTTTTTGGTAAATAAAGGCATTGCATAGATTTAATTTGTGGTGGAGTTTGCGTGCAATGGGGTTTCATTCCAATGCAGCTGCAGCGGTTGTTGTTGGGTGCACGCACGGATAATTAAGACCTGCAGCATTGCATTGCATGTACGTATGCCCGTGACGTCGTCGTCTGTTGCCATCATCTGCACTGCACTGCATCCTCGGCGCAGAGGAGAGGAGGCAGGGAAGAAGGACAAACGGCTACTCTTATCCTCGTCTCGTCGACGTAGACGAACACTATGCATGCCAACATTTAATATGTCGTCATCGTCTGCTGGGGTATACTTGGTGGACACGGCTGCCATAGTGCCATCTAATCTGTCGTCATCACAAGCCAGAACTAACACCATGCATGCCAGCATTTTTTGGGTTGGACTACTCAGTAGCACTTTTCGTTTGTATTTGGTAATTATTGTCCAACCATGGACTAACTAGGCTTAAAAAAGATTCGTCTCGTACTTTTCAGCCAAACTATGCAATCGGTTTTTTATTTACCCATATTTAATGTTCCAAAAATACGCCAAGAGATTCGATGTGACAGCAACCGTAACGCACTTTTCGGATTACTATTGGGCAACTAAACACCCCCTACCGTAGTACCTAGTAGCTATAAAATTTATACGCCTAGCCCTTAGCTAACCGGCTCGGGTTCACCAAGGAAAGCTAGCCAAAACTAGTACAGCAATAGATCATGAATCTATCTATAGACTCAGGGGCGGAACCCTAGCCGCCGCCAGCCCCCCCGCCTCCGCTCCCCGGCCGCGCCGGAGCAGCAGCCGGCCGGCAAAGGCCGCGAGCCGCCGGGATGGTGGCGGCGGGGCCCCTGTTCTCTCGGCGGTGTGGCGGCGCCGGGCGGCGGACGGCGGCGTCACCCGCCCCGGCCGCAGGGGCGCGGTGAGGCGGCGTGACGCCGGACCCGGCGGCGGCGGCGGCGGCTCCCCACGGTGTCCTCCCTTTCCTCCTTGCTTGTGGTACCGGCCCGGGCGGCCGGATCGCTTGCTCGGCGCCGTCGGTCGGCGCCCTGTGCCGGGGTGGGTGGCGGTGCCGGGCATGGTGGTGCCTGGCGCGGGCTCTCGGGGCCCCTGATTCTCCTTCTTCGCATCCGGATCCGGGGCCCATGGGGTGGGCACGGCGACCACGGTCGACGTTTTGCCTGGTCTTCTTTGTGACTGGCGACGAAGCGGTTACGGGACGGGCGACCAAATCGACACCAGGTGGAGACTGGACCGGCGGCTCACGGCGGCGGCAATGGCGGCCGGTGGCGTCCGTGGTGGTGGCTGCGGCGCCGCGCATTGGACCCGCGTCCGTGTCGGCGGGTGTTCGCCCGCTACTCGGTTGTCCACACGGGCTCCCGGTGGCCGCGACCGCCTTAGGTCCATGCTCCCGTGATCGGGCCGCTGGTGGAAACCGAGGCGCCGGTGGGGGAATGAGGTGGTCCGTAGGGGCTCCCTAGTGAGAGCGACCGCTGCGGGTTCGTGCTCCCAAGCTAGAGCGCTGCGGAGGTTGTGCCCATAATCATGACGAAGACGAAGACGGCGCTGGCATGCGGCTAGTGGACGCGCGAGCGGTGGGGCGATTGTTGGTTTTTCAGCATGTCATCTTGGCAGTGGGGGTGGGCGGCAGCGGCTTTGCGGCTGCGGTCTTGACGGGCGGCGTCGATGCCTGGGCGAGGTCTCGGCGATGACGATTAGCGGCGACAACGGTGGTGACTTGCTAGGTCCCGGACTCTTGGGCGACGTGTGAGCTGGGGTCTCTGGGCGAAGCTCAGTGACGGCGACGCCCTGGGCGCCGTTCTCCCCCGTTGTTGGGAAGGGGGGGGGTTGTCGCGTCCCCCTAGTTCTTTCCATGGGTGAGAACCCGGTCCGTCATGGACAAGCGACGGTGGTGTTTCGAACGCCGTAACCTTGCTAAAGACGTTGTTGTGGAATTAGAACTCGGCTAAGATTCTCCGATCATTTATCTTCTTGGGTTGTCGTTCTCTTTATCGTTGGCGTGAGTGTCGCTTTTATTACGCTGTAGCGGTGCGCTATAGGTAGACGCGCATCTTGCACGCGTGTTGTTGTAAATTCTAATTCTCTCTTATTAATATATGCCGGAAAACGAAACCTTTCAAAAAACTATAATATAAAAATAATAAAAGTTATAAATATAAAATAATAAACTTTATTCATCAAACTTTGTTAACTGTAACAACAAAGAATCCGGGTATGCATGGTTGGTAGCCGGCCGGACCGGCAGCGGCAAACAGGCATGCACAGACGATGAGGATCGATCGATCCAATCCATCATCTAGTATCATAATGACGCTAGATGCATGTTTGAGAGAGAGAAGAGATCGAGAATGGGAGAACGACAAGCGCATGGCGCCATGGACCTCGGAACTGCGCACGCCCTGCCTCTCTCTTCGTACGTCTGCTGGGGCTAGCTGATGCTCTGTTGGGTTTCTGGTGCTGCTGGTGGTGCCCTATCTAGCTTGCTACTGCTCACTAGTACAGTCCAGCATATACGGGGGTGTTTAGTTGCAGCTACAGAACCCAAAAAAGTCTTACGCTTCGTCACATCAAATCTCATAACGCATTTCGTTAAACATTAAATTTAGGTGAACAAAAACTAATTGCACAATTGGCTGAAAAGTATGAGACGAATCTTTTAAGCTTAGTTAGTCCATGATCGGATAATAATTATCAAATACAAACGAAAAAAGCTACAGCTTACCCAACCCAAAATATTTCACAAAATAAACACACTCTACATCTATGCAATGCAAAGCCTGTGGCGTCTGCTTGATTCCAGTCCAGGTACAGCACAGGCAGGCCCATGTGTATGTATACGTACTCCTACCTCCGTAGCCTGGCCCGTTCTCTTTCGCCAGCACGTGGGGCCCAGCACACAGTCTAAATCACGTACGTGTACTTACACGGGACAAGAACTCCTGGGCCGCCGGGCCGGGCCCGCTACATGGACATTTTTCCTTCAGCTAATATAAGATGGATACAGTTGTGTATATACGTGCGAATGGCTTGTAGTCCAATGGTAAAGACGGTCCAAAACGCTACTACCCACCGGTTCAAATCCCTGCTTTCGCACCTTTTCTTGGGATTTTCTCGGGATTTACCGGGCGTTATGCATTAAGTGGTAGCGGCGTTCCGTCGACGACGAGGCGCCTCTACGGTGACTTCGAGAATCTCCAGATCTGCCGGGCCGCCCAGTCCCTTCGGAGGTGCTCATAGGGTATCTGCCGGCCGCCCGATCCTTCGGAGTCTTCATAGGGGTAGGGTTTGCGTACATGTGTTCATAGGGGATGAGTGTGCGTGCGTGTTGTGAGCGTCATAACGTTGTCATGTAATCTCAAAAAAAAAAAAAAAAAAAAAATTGTGTATATACGTAGTCGTCAAGAGAATTGTGTATATACGTAGTCGTCAAGAGTCGTACAAGTTACTGCCTCACTGTTATATTATTCGTCAATACGTACTCGAGGAGATTAATATTATTACAGAAACAAATTGTAATTGGAATAATAAAGAAGAGCAAAATAAAAAGGCTACTACTAGAGATCCATGGTGGTACCGTACTAAAGATGAGGATGACGATGATGAGTGCACAGATATATGTACCATAAGGCCCCTGTTTGGTTCGGCTTCCAACTTCAGCTTTTGCTTCCAAAAGCTCAAAAGCTGAACCAAAGGGCATCTTGTTGACCATTAGCTTCTCAAAATCCGGCTTTGCGTAGTTCAATTTTCACGGCGGAGAGGCTGCTTTCACCAGCTGTGGGGGTCAACCGACGAAATTACCCCCGCAATGCCATCGTTTATGAAAGAAAACGCGCCGTTCTTTTTCCTTCTATTCCCGTCCGCGTGAGTTCCCCTTGCCCTGCCGGATTCGTCGGTCACGCGAGCGGCGCCCCCGGAGCTGGGGTTTCTTGGCGGCGCACCCTCGCCGGCCGTGCCCCATCCTCTCGGCGCCGCCCGGTCATCTCGGCGCCGCTCCGGTCCCCTCGCCCCCACCTCTTCCTCACGGTCCACGGCCGCGCGCGGTCACTCACGGGCATTGGTGCGAAACCGATCGGTTCGGTTGTCGGTTCCCCGCTAATCGGTTCCTAGACAAACTAGAACCGATCGGTTCCTATGAGAACACAGGAACCGAGCTAGTCGGTTTCGGGTGCACGGTTCGGTTTCGGTTCTAACCGAATGGAACCGAATTTCTCGGAGTTCACGAGAGAAAATGCTCGGGTCGGCCTGCGGCTTGCACGCCGACGAGGAGGGATGACAGGCCGGCTGCGGCTTCGGTGCTCGCATGCCGCGGATGCACCTCGCTGCTCACGCGCACCGGTAGGGGCTAGGGAGGGATGAGTACCGGATGGCTGGCGGGCGCCCGGCAATGGGGAGGTCGACGGTCGGATCTCGGCGGTCGGCTGCTACCGGCCGGCGGCCGGCAAGACGGAGCATGGGGGTGGGCGCGGGAGACCGGGAGAGGGCGCGGGAGAGGGAGACGTGGGGTGGCCGTGAGGGCGGTGGGCGCAGCGGCTCAGCGCGGTCGCCCTCGCCGTAGCGAGGCGACGGATCGGGGAGTCGGGACTCGGGAGATACCGCGGCCGTCGGTCGCTCGCGGGGGAGATGGGAGAGAGAGGCCGCGCGGGGGCGGGGTCACGGGGCGGGAGAGTGGCCCGTGAGGGAGCTAGGGTTTCATTACTCTATTGGGCCGATATGTTTATTGGGCCTTTTACACAAAATTTCGGTTCTTTAGGTCATTTCGGTTGCGAGGTCCGGAACCGAATTAACCCGGTAATTTGGTTCTGAAAAACTAGAACCCGAGCAGAACCGAAACCGACGGTTCGGTTAATTTCGCCCGGTTCTCGGTTAATCGGTTTGGTTCTCGGTTTTGGTTTTTTGTGCCCGAGTGAGCCGCCGAGTCGCCGGTCCCCGAGTCCCCGCCCCACTCGGTTCGGACCTGCCCAGGTTGCGTGAACCGCGTCCCAAGCACCGCCCATTCGCCCTCGGCCTTCTTCGATCTACGACTCCGGTGGCCGGATCTGCAACATAGGTACCTCAATCTCCGAGAAATTTGTTATTTATTCAGTTTAGGCTGCTGTATGCATGATAGAAGTGATGGTATTGTTCTATGATGGTATGGAATGTCTGAAAAAAAATGTTTTGTTTCATTCAAGAATGGGTGACAAGGCAGGTTGGGGTGACTTCTTTTGAAGCATTTGATTGATGTATGCAAAGGGGAGATAGAAGTGGGAATAGGCCCCGGGGGCTTTGGACTAGCACCGTTGGAAAAATATTATAGCCAAGTTTGAAGCCAAAACTAATGACAAGCGAACAAAGATACAATTGAAGAACAAATTAGACAACTTAAAAAAAGAATATGTTTGGTTCACGGAGTTGAAGAATTTTGCCACTCGGACTTGGATGGGACGCGGCAAAGGGAATGCTGATTGCCCCCGGGAATGGTGGGATGAACACCTTGCTTTGTAAGCACCGCCTCTTTGTTGATTTTTTTGTCCATAGTATGATATGGTGTGTCGTACTAAATTTTTTTTTTATTCAATTTCGGAGGTGTAATAATCGTGAAAAAGGCCTTAAATGTAACCATGTGAGGTTTAGAAAACAAGGACCGGTACCTTGATGATCTTGATCGATTTTCGGCAAGGTACATGTGACCGGGCCACCGTAGCTTGTCCCGGTGATATATCTTCGGGATGAGAGTGATGAGGAAGTGGCTGAGGTGCCAAAACCTCCGGCCAAGGATGATGTCAAGGGGCTGATTTGAAGCGAAAAGGGAACAAGAAACGCAAGAGCTCCCCTGCTGTTCTTGAAAGCAAGAAAGAAGAGAAGAGTCCATTTTATCGAATGTACGTAAAACACATGTTTGAAGATAGAAAGTGCAGCGAGATAGGATCTCTAGTGTATCAGCCACCTCGCCTTCTCCCACTAATGTTGTCCCCACCATTGGAGAAGCTATGAAGATGGTCGAAGAGTGTGGGGTGCAAGAAGGAACTCCTCTAATGCACACCGCCACCATGTTGATTATGAAGCTTGAATTTAGAGAGGTCTTCACCATCTGAAAACAAGTAAAGGAAGGCTGGATGTCCTTGAGAGGAGCATGAAAAGGAGATGAGGCGCTAGTGAACTATTAGTTGTATGGCTACCTGAACCACTTTTAATTTGTATTGTGTGAACCACTTTTTATTTGTATGGCTGTGTGAACGACCACTTTTAATTTGTATGGCTGCTGAACAATTTGCTTGTACTGAAATAATGTGCTTGTACTGCAAACCAATTTCCTTGTACTGAGATAATGTGCTTGTTATCATTGTACGGACATCGAAAAATTTGCTTGTCTTGAAATAATGTGCTTGTTACCATTGTACCGATTACTATCTATGGATGAGAACCGGAAGAACGAGAAGAGCCTACTACTCCTCCTAGCTGAGCTTTCCCAACATGCTGCCATTCTTGGTAAAATGGGTGCAATAGTATGCTGATCGTTATTGGAACAAAGGAGAGTACAGGGAAACACCCGAGAACTGGAATTCAATGGGTGATGAGGTGCTTTTCTCGTCCCAAGGTATTTCTATAAGATGTTTCGAATGAGCACCGAGGTCTTCATGGAACTGCATGATTTGTTATGCTCGGAGTATGGTTTGACCTCCACTAATAATATTTCATCCATTGAGTCATTGGCAATGTTCTTATGGATTGTCGGAGGGCACAATCATTTTCACAAGTTGAAAATCGCTTCCACGCATTCACTATGGACAGTCCACACTAAGTTTCATGAGGTACTTAAGTGTGTGCGCAGGTTAGGTAAAGACAATATTAAGCCAAGAGCGACACTTTTTTCTTCGAACATGAAAGAATCAAAGAAGACCGTTTTACGGCCGTACTTCAAAGGCGTTTGTTGAGCAATTGATGGTTCACATGTTCCGATGGTTGTGCCACCGAGGATACGGTTTACTCACACATGTCGTCATGGATATACATCTCGAAATTTGCTAGGCCAGTTTGTGACTTAATACGACGACATGAGGTTTATCTATGCAGATTCTTTGGTTGGCCGGTTGTGCCCATGACACACGTATCCTCAATCATGCTTTGGCAAATTTTGAAGATTTTCCTATGCCTCCCATTGGTATATACATGAACTACGATTATTTATTTGCTTCCTAATGGTTGCCTCGGTTGTGAAGTACTTGTATTATTTTTTACTTTGTAGGGAAATATTATCTTGTGGACTATGGATTTCCAAACCGAACAGGGTATCTGGCACCTTTCAAAGGAAGCACATACCACATTACAAAATTTCAGTAATCGTTCGGACCACCCCAAAGGGAAGTATGAAGTGTTCAATTTCAATCATTCATCCCTTGAAATGTCATTGAGCGGGCCTTTGGAGTACTGAAGGAGA
Source organism: Hyparrhenia diplandra (assembly GCA_015847255.1). Lineage (NCBI taxonomy): Eukaryota > Viridiplantae > Streptophyta > Magnoliopsida > Poales > Poaceae > Hyparrhenia > Hyparrhenia diplandra. The sequence goes on along the minus strand of JADLZK010001513.1, from coordinate 1,140,008 downwards.
AGTGGCTTATTTTAAAGTGCATACCAAGTTTCTCAACTCGTACTCGAAGCACATCATCCTTGCTTGTTTGGCATTGCACAATTTTATTCGTGATAGCAATTTGTATGATAAGGAGTTCGAAAGATATGATGCCGATGATGATTACTTGGTAGAAGAGGATGACCACGACACCAGGAAGATGAGGCCGGGATGTGGAGAATGAGGAAACCATGAATATCATTCGTAGTAGAATAGCCGATGCTTTGTTTAGTGCGAGATAGTTATGTTGAGGGATGATTGGATGACCCTATCTTTTTGTAAAATGCTAATATTATATTTGTATGGACCATATCACTTTGACTTCTAAAAAATTTGGAACAAATTTATTTCTCCTTTCCAAAATAGTCATTTACATAGAAATAAGTGAGTACAATATTTAATTACGAGCACTTTGCATATAAATAGCCTTCAGAGGCATTACAGACATTTCTACACATCCTACGAGTTCACAAATTGCTCTAACCAAACGGCTTTAGAACTTTTTCCACACTTCTCATTTCCACAAAGCTTTTTCCACCCACTCACCGCGGCTTTTTCAGAATCCACAGCTCAACCAAACAGGGCCTAACTCTTTCTTTTGGATGGAGGGAATATGGACAGATAGTAGAGATGAGATCACTGACAGCAGGCCAGCGGGACACCACCGTACCTACCTACTTCGTTCCCCGACGTAGAGTAGGGCTAGCTGGGGTTCTTAGGAATGTCGTCGTCCCCTAACCCTAATCCTTGTGTCGTGTTCGATCATGGTTACTGTAGTACGTTGTGAGGCGCCGGCGGCAGACTGCATATCTGCACTGCATCTGCCTCTGCCGGCCGGGAGCCCACTGAACAGCCAGTAGTGTGAACAGCGGCAACCGGCACTGTGGTTTCGCTGCAGCCTCTATCTACTGTACCATGCATGCATTTCGCTGCACGCCTCGTGACGCATGCAGTCAGGTCGGAACGAAACGAATGAACGAAGACGGACGGACGGTACATAGAAGACGGATTAGACGAGATGATGGATGTAGATATGCATGGGAGCTATAGGGAGACGAGACGACTCGTCGACTAGCAGCTACTACTACTAGTAGGGAACTGTACGTGTCTTACTCCCGCTGCAAATCTGCAATGCATTGCGGGCGGCTACGACCTTACCTAAGCTTGGCTACAAAATAAATATACTACTACTCCCTCCGTCCCCGGGGAATAAACGACGGTATAGGGCGGCGTGCGGCCAAACTTTCTCAACTTTTGACTAAGTTTGTAAGAAAATACGTGCAACATTTAAATCTTCAAATAAATTTGTTAAAAAACTAGACTTAAAGATCTTTCCGATGATACTAATTACATAACATATATATTTATATATTTTAAAATATAATTACTTTGCGTTTTGAAAACACCAAGTTTTTTCCCGGGGTCGGAAGGTCTTTTATTTTTGGAACCCAGGGAGTATATCAGATGGATGTTTATATATATCAATCGCATCTACCTATATCGAGAGACGATCGAGCTGAGCTACTGGTTGCACAATGCACGTACAGCAACGCAAAGGACGTGATTCTGATCTGATGGAGAGATAAAGAGACAAACTCAGGAACGATATGATACGAATTAATAATTTTTTTTTGCGAAAGATACGAATTAATAATTGAAATTGCATGCATTATTATCTGCACGCCGCACTAATTATTATTATCACATCAGTCTGCACGCACGTACTACGTACATAGAAATCCAAAAAAGCTTGTCGCCGATGCATCCTCCGTCACCTGCATCTGCATGCGAGAGGAGATTAAACTCTCTCACTCCATGCGTCGTCGCAACTCCGATCGAGCATGTATGTAGCCGTGGGCCGTGGCAGGCAGGCCCACTGGCTGGCTGACTGGTCGTCGTCTCGGCCCGGCCAGCAGAGGCCACCCGTGACAAGTCGATCGGTGTGGCCGGTGCTGTAGCTGCCTGCCTGGATCAAAGGAGGGAGCTGCTGGATGGATCCCAAGCAATGCGCTCCTCACATGCACAGTTGTCGCAACAGTAGTACAGTGCAATCAGAGAGCAGCTCGACTCGACTCGATCAATAAACAATAATGGAGGTCGCCTCTCGTCTCACCACGGACGCATGAGCAGTGCAGGTGCAGACTGCATGCAGAGGGGATCGATCCGTTCTGGATCTCCGCCTCCGGCTGACGGTTCCGGTCCGGCACCAGGTGACACGCGCGCCTAGTCTGACAATATCTCCCTCGCTCTCGTGACCATGCATTATTGTAGTATACTGTAGTGTATGTCGTCCATGCATGCGTCCACGATGATCAATCTTCGATCTCCGGGAACGGCAAGGCACGCAGCAGCTCCGTCCGTGTCCCGTGTCCATCACACAACACAGCATGCACCACAGTGCCCGGCCGGAAGCATCTGCATGATGCAATGATGTATCCACACCTCCACTTCCAATCAGAATTCCTGCGGCATCGCATACTTTGCCACTCACCACGGGGCAGGTGCATCATATGGCACGCTGGGTACAAGGAAGCGTCATAGAAAGCCCTGGGTGCATCCTATTGTACGCTGGGTACAAGGAAGCGTCACAAAAAGCGCTGGAACAAGAATCTGCGTGTTTGCCTTTGCCACTCAGCTCTGGCCCTTGCCCAACCTCGATCTGCCCTGCCACGCGAAAAAGGAGAATTTTGCATAGCGTGCAGCTGCTTCTGTTGGCAGGCACTGAGAGTACCCCTTCCTTGCCTTTGCATCCAATCCAATCACTCACCCCAGTGGCGGAGCCAGGAATAGAATATAGGGGGTGAATTCGCCAATTAAATCCTTAAGTACAAAGGTAGTGGAGAAATTAGTCTTCCTAATTACTACTCAAACCACCGTAACCAAAATACAGGTGAATGTGTGGTCTTCATAACTCTAGCCTCTTGCAATTTCACCTTCTATGTGCACTAGCAGGCTGTTAGCAAGAAATTCATCATCCATCTTGTTGCGCAACCTTGTCTGCACTAGCTGTTGATACAGGGAGAGTAAGAAGCAACGATCTATCAATCAGATTATGAGTCATATCGATTTTAGACTGAAGTAAAAAAAAAAGGAGAATCGATAGAAATCAAACCTACTGTACCTGCCTGCAGCCTGTAAGCAGACCAACAGACTAACTAAGGAAGAGGCTAGCTGCTGGAGTGCGCACTGCCGCCGCCGGCTCGCCGGTCGCCGTTGAGAGCTTAGTCGCCTCTCTCAGCTCGCGGCCTCTCGTCTCGCACTCGCCCGACGGGCGGACGGCGGACAAAGAAGGCAGCCGCGCGGCCTCGTAGTCGTCGATTCATCGCATCATGTGGATTTGGGTTGAATCTACGTGGCCTCCTTAGAAAAAACACACAGGCAAGGGGGGGGGGCCACGGCCCAGTTTGGCCGCTATGTAGCTCCGCCAGTGCTCACCCCCAAAAGCTGTGTCACTTAATGATGAGATGTCGGGGCTCGTGGGCACCGATGGTAAAGACCGTTTAGTTACGGAGCTCCCACTATGGGGTTAATCACGGGTCGCGACAACTTTATCCTGGATTTATTCGGGGATTTTCCGGTGTCACGCATTAAGTGGTAGGCGACGTCCCCGTCGATAATGGCCCATGATGGTGACCGGAACTTCAAGATTTCTTGGAAGCCCGGTCTTGAAAGGTGCTCATAGGGGTAGGGTTTAAGCGTCACGTGTGTTTCGTAGGGGTGAGTGTGCGTGCGTGTTGAGGCGTCAAGGTTGTGCGTGTAATCTCAAAAAAAAAAAAAAAAAAAAAAACTTAATGATGAGATACCTACGGAGCAACGCAACAACCAACACAAGCACGGTCAGGCTCCACCACCCAACAAAACCATCCGCCTAGACCAGAATCTCCGCGGCACGGCCGGGGCAGGGACACAGCTCCCAGCAGCATCAGCTGAGGTGAGACATTACAGCATCATCAATCCCTCTCCTTTACATGCACCCACGAGCCAAGCCACGACACAAGAGCATATATATATATATATATGGCTATGGTCATGGAATTGACGGATAGATCACCAGACACAATCATACCAGGGGAGCAGCGGCAGCGGCGCATCCATCAGAGATGCAAGCCAAGGCAGCCCCTTTTGTCTCCTCATGACATGCCATAGCACCATTTTCAATACCATTTCTCTTGCCACACTTACCAGCCCTCCTGTCAAGGTAAATTCATTGAGAATATTCCCGGCCCGGGCATTCTCGCCTTTCAAGGATTCGAATTATGACAGCCTCAAATGCTAGCCCATGTAGGGCCATGATCACAAACAGTTACAGCTCATTACTATCGAACCAAGTCATTCTTTAGAAGGAATCATTGCAGGCTACAAACAAAGGTGCTCATACAAAAGTTTCAACAAATCCATAGACGCGGGAAAACAGTCCCCACAAGTACACAGCTACAACAATCTAACCCATATCACGGGACCTGCGAGGGCCACACAAGGCAGCCTTCCATCTTGCCGTTCGGTCGGTCACCACTGAAACGGCAGAGCGAAAACCTCACCTGTCATAGCCACCGCCACCAGCCCGGCGGCCTCCACCGTAACCCCTTTCTGGCATCCGATACGGCGAAATCGATCGCTCCCTCCTTGACCTACCACCACCATAAGGAGGCGGGGAGTACCCCCGGCCACCCCTGCTGCTCTCGTAGTAGTCTCGAGGGTCCCCCCTGTGGGGAGGAGAGTAGTCCCTGCTGTCCCTGTAGGAGGGGTAATAGTCCCGGCTCTCCCTGTAGGAAGAGTACATGGGGCGGAGACCTGCGCGTAGCCATACCCACCGCCATTGCCGTAGTAGTCATCACGCCCACCACCATAGCCTCTGCGGAATCTACCACGCTCTCTACGCTCGTACCGATGACCTGTCAATGGAATCAAGGTGTAGGATAACCGCGTAAGTAGTGAGTAAGACCAATGGCCTGACAGTGGTATCAAGGTGTAGGATAAATGCATAAGAAGTGAGTAATACACATTGGCTATCAATGGTACCAAAGTGTAGGATAACTGCATACTAGTCAAAATACATGATAATATATTTTTACACAGTAAAAGCAATAGAAAAAGGTTCCAGATGAGTCACCAAGCAATAATAAGTGATGAGACATGTCATGGCAAAAGCAAAAGGGAAACAGATAGAAATATAATGAAAGGATTCAGAAGGATGTTCTAAAATGAATTGGTAACTACAAAACTAATAATGCTGCTTCAGGAAAGAGAGATATACCAAGATAGCTTCCAGGAGTTGGTGTCCTTGGGGCGACCACGGCGTGACTGAAACGTTGGAAAGAGAAACTTTTAGTCAGATTACAAGGAATGGTAATAATAAGATTAAAGTAGTATCATTCAGGATCATGTAAGTAATTACAAGTTCCTCTTACAATCAATGGATACACGCCCTACAATAACGGACCAAGGGAGGAAATAAGTAACGAAGAGCCCAAACTTCAACTAGCAGGCATCCAAAGTTGCTATCGCACATGGCACCACACATGCTTGACTAACGAGTTGGCAATGCCCGTTGACTAGTTGATGTGGAAGTTGAAGGTGAATGCTCAGGTTTAGTTGAAAAATTGCTATGTTAAGTTGTTGTGAATCTTGTAGTGCATGGTAACCCTTTGGGCTGTCCACTGATCGAGCCATATGAGCTAAAGTTGGAATTGGTGAACTCAGCATCTTGATTGCTGGACATTGCTTGCACACTATCTTCTGAATAATAACCAAAAAAACTTCCAGGTCAACACTGCATATATATGGTCGCACTTTATTTAGCATCAACAGCCCTGGTGGAGGTAAACACAATTACCTTCTCAACTGTGATGTTTCGACCTTCCATTACAGAATCATTAAGATACTTGATGCAACGCTCAGCTTCTTCAACAGTGTCCATGGTGACAAAGGCAAATCCACGGGAAACACGTGTATGGGGTTCAAGAACAACATGGCAACCAACCACCTAGTCCAAAAGAGATGTCATGATGAGATACTTCTCAGATAGATTAGGCTTAACTCTGTATGAAGTCACTAACCCTTCCATGCTTTGAGAAATAATCTTTAACATCCCTTTCAGTCACCCTGGAAGAGAGCCCAGTCACATACAGAGTATTTCCATGGTTAACAGCATCCGGCTCCTGCAAACAGGAAAAGAATTCAGATTGTGGCCATTGCAGATAAAGAAGTATAAGCAAATGTAAAACTAAACAGCATGAAAACTTTAGGTGTCTCATTGATTAAAAAAACTATGTTTTCGCCACTTTTCTCCAGTTACAAACTATTAAAATGTACATGGCATCCAAATTGCAAACTATTAAAACATTATTCCATTAGCAAAATCAGTTAATTTTCCTTTCCAGTTACGGCTACTATTGCAATATTACATTGGTCCGCACACATCATTTGTTGCAAATCATTCTCATCAAAGCAACGAAATTCCTTATACTCACTATATGTAGTTTGCAAGTCAAATACATTGCAATGAATTTCAAGTATCTCAAGAAATTTATATCAAAGATGGCATGTTTAAATACTTAAAAAGAACCATGATGAACAGCTATAATAATAGCTGCAGAACAGTTTTCTTAGCCCACATCGACACATGCTACTACAAACACGAATGTCACTTAACTCCAGCAATACAATCACCATGTACATTCAAACTTTCTAGTGGTAAGGAACTATCATTCAAATTTAAGCAACACAGCAATAGCAAATAATTTAAACCACCATGTGTAGCAAACATTTTAAAGCACATGTAGCTTTAGCAAACAGAGTAAAGGAGTAAACTTATAACCTCTCATTGCTCCTAGACCTTGACCTTGCCTGAGATCTAGGATCAGGCACAGGCGACCTAGACTGAGACCGAGCTGGAGATTGTGACCTTGACCTTGCTTTTGGGTGTCCCCTGCTGTAAGAAGGGGACCTTGAGTACCTACAAATAAGAAATTGCCACAGGCATGCATTAAAAATTAAACAACTCTTAGAGTTGCGGTGAAGCGTTCTGGCAATAGAATGAGCAGTTGAAAATCTAAACTAGCATGCAGAATCACTTTAGTGATGTACACAGTTTTCAAACTTCACAGGATCCCATATCTACTGATAGGACACTGTTACAGAGAAACACTGAAATACAATAGGAACCACATATAAATCATAGTCATAATTAAAATTAGCAGCCAACCAGATAATACTTTTAAAACCAACAGAAGTTTACGGTAGGACTCTGATAGTTCCAGCAGGAATTAGAACCATGAGCACAGATATAAAAGGATGCAAAATGCAATTTTCATAAGTGGATCTAGACCAAATGTTTTTTTAGCATAAAATACAGCAGGGGGGGCCCCACTGTAGAGATTTATTATATTAGACCAAATGTTTGTTGCTTTATCATTCATCATTAAAGTAGATATGTCATGGATTATCTGAATGGATCGACCAAACTAAACTCTATGATAACTCTCAATAAAGGCACAACAACACCATAGAGGATACTTTCTCCACAAAAACAGAGCTCTCAATAAAGGCACAACAGCACCGTAGAGGATACTTTCTCCACAAAAAACAGAGGTGCCTCCCAGCATTGGTTTACAAAAATGTTAACAAACCATGTGATGTATATGACCTTGAAGGCAGCCTTTTTCAAGGGAAAGGGCAACTGAGCAATGGACCAAGATTCAAAGACTATTCCTCATATGAAAATGAAACATAAGGATGACATCATTGACTGAAAAGCAATGGATTGACCAGATGATGGTCAGACAAATTCTAGGACCAAAATATTCCTCAAAACAAATGTACCTAAGATACACAATAACTATTATTCTACAAACTAACACGCTCAGGGCTAGCAATTCAAGCCTGACATGAATATCACTTGTTTGAGCACTTCAGGTTCTGAACAATAACTAGACACCTAGAACTATGTAACATAACAAAAGGAATGAAAGGAGAAGCTTAGTACTTGAGCATGTTCATGGAATATATCACAAAAACTAACCAGACCTCATAAATACAATGATACATGTCTATATAATAAGACTTAAAAACACATAAAACCTCACACTAACCAGTTAGGCTATTGAGTGTATTAACAATTTGGTCAAAGGTATTAGACAATGCACAGCTGCACACTTTGGATCTCAAGAAAGTCATGCCAGAATCACGACAAACACCATTGTTTCTGGTCAAAGCTGTATGAGGCCATATTGTACATGCACATTACTGATTCAAACACAAACCTAACCTGATCCCAAAGACACAAATTAGAAACACGGGCACTCTCGACAGTAAGCATGCTGTGCCAGATTCAACACAGTATTCACGAAAAACATCACAGTTTCTGAACATTTAAGGTTTATTAGGAGGCTACACCAAAACCTTTAGGAGAACGGGAGTTAAAAGAGAGTTAGTAGAGAAAATTCATATAGGCAAGCTGGTGCATCGAGATTTAATTACCCAGGAGACTAGAGACCTTAAGATGCAACATATATAGCTACCACTGCCCTCATAAGCACAAGCAAGATACAGCCAGCCAGCCTCACTAGGCATTATTTAACTCAAAACCTTTCAAATCAAACAACAAAAATCACAATCACACATCCCCTCGCGCATATCCTTCAATATTCTCTATACGGATCCTCAGTTTTCCCATACTACCCCGACGAAATCAAACAGCAACTACAGAAATTAGAGGGCCAGATCAGGGGTGGCCAACGACCGAGGACTACGACGCCCATCCCATATACGAGTACAGAGGTCCGGCGTAGTTACCTCCTGCGCGGGGAATCGGCCTGCGAAGACAGCATCACCCGAAAAGCAAAGCGTCAGTGCGGGGATCAACGGAATCACCGGATGGGAAGAAAAAATAAATAAATCGCAAATAGCGACGGCGAGGAGGAGCAGGAAGAGGGGATCACCATGTCGCGAAGCGGAACGGCGCCGCGGCCGGTGGCGGGGGCTGCGGACGGCTGAGTTGAGCTCCCCGTCGGGGCTAGGGTTTGGCTGCGCGCTCGCTTCTCCCCCCTCTCCCTCCTCGGCTCTTGTCGCGTGCACAGTACTGCGCCCTCCGCTCTGAATTGTTCCGCCTTGTGTATTTTTTTTTTTTTGAGAAGAACAGAGCCTGCCTTTATTACGTCACATTATATGTGTTACAAACTCCATCGGGAGCTCACCAAAACCAAACATATCGACCAAAAGAAAAATTTACATGGCTTCTAGGTAGACAATGGGCATCAAAATTAGCACTTCTATTCTCATGGATGAACTCCATTCTTGTAAAGCTAGCCATACCATGCTTGATCTCACGAACCACGGGACCATACACCTGAGAAACCCCGGCGGTGGATGCTTCTTCTTTGCATTCATACAGTCACTCGCCACCCTAACTGACCGAAGGTTAAGGTCATTTGCCGTGCTAACCCCTCGCGGCAAGCCATTATCTCCGCTGTCTCCGCATCCGAGTATCCCTCAAGGACCAACACCGGCGCTCCCGGGAAATTCCCATCCTCATCTCGTGCCCGCTGGCGCCGCCGAAGCCCTTCTCGAGTTTTTGGGGATAGCGCGGCATCCACGTTGATCTTATCGCAGCCACCGGCGGTTTGATCAGCGGTAGCTGCTAGTCTTTACGTAGCTTGTTTCATTGTGCACCTCGGGGCGGCTACCTCCGGCTCACTCAAGAACCGCTCTACAAAAGCGTGTGTCGAGCGGGCTCAAACTCATTCTCCAAAGCCACCCGCGACGAGCAAACCAAATTGCCCATAAACGAACAACAACCCTCGTCGGCTCCTCATGCTTGAGCCCCTTCATCACTTCGGTTAACCAAGCTTTAGCGTCGGGAGTTTCAACTTGACATATGAACTCCGTTATTTCTTCACGCTCCAAAGCCCAAACGCACTTGGCCAAATTACATTCAATCAGCGAATGCCTCCAAGAATCCATCATACCACATAGCGAGCACCGTGCATCGGGTGCCATGTTTTGGTGATGTCTTACATCCCCGGTCGGGATAGAGTGTCTTGCCAGTCGCCACAAAAGTGCCTAACCTTTGATGGGACTTTGACCTTCCACGAATCACTCCACTCCTTCTCCTTGGCACTCGTATTCGACACGCTTGGTCTATCTTCGGCCATCTTGATGTCGTTTCCCTGAGGCGGATGAGCATACGATGCGCCGATCGTCGTGAGAAGCTCCCAGACTTTTCGTAGTGCCATGCCCAAAAATCATCCATTGGCATCAAGCATAGAGGTATATTCTCAATACATTCCCAATCAAGTGGAAAGAAAAACTCCCGTAACAGTTGCCGATTCCAGCTTCTAGAACCTTGATCAATGAGATCTGAAACCCAAACCGGAGGGTTCGGTTTAACCGCCTGCAGTGGTCGCATCATGCCATCCCTAGGGAGCCATGGTGACTCCCAAATATTTGTTGTAGTGCCCGACCCAATACGGCGGATAAGGCCCTGCCGGAGTACTTCAACCCCGTCCACGATTGCTCTCCACACCCTGGAAGGCGAAGAGCCCACACTTGCTTCAAGTATGTGCGAATCGGGGATAGTAAACGCCTTGAGGACCCTCGCACTAAGGGAGTTAGGATCCCGTAACAGTCTCCACGCCGCCGCCGAGCTAGTAAGGCAAGATTGAATAATTCAATGTTTTACAAAACCAAGACCCCCTGAGCTCTTGGGCATAACCATATCATCCCAAGCTACCCAACAGACCTTTCTTTTACCTTCCTTGCTTCCCCACCAAAAATCCCAGAGTAGACCGTCTATGTGCTTGCAAAGGCCTCTGGGTAATCTGAAAACAAGCCATGGAGTATGTGGGAATAGCACATTACTCTCACGACTTTGATCGAACTTCTTTACCCCGGCGAGAGACACTTCTCCATCCACCCTCTGTACTTTTTCCAAACCCTATCTTTTTAGGTATGAGAAAGCTCCAACCTGTTGCTTGCCCAACATCAGTCGGCATGCCCGGATATAGCGTTCAATCGAGAGCCTCATTAGACACTTGGAGTAATTCCTTTATTTCTTCCTTAATTACCGTCTACAACCCTTAGCAAAATGGATCAAGACTTGTCCAAATTAACCTTCTTTGTCACTGAAGCACGGCAGTCTGATTAAGGGCATCTCTTACCGTCTCTGCATTCCCCTTATCGCTCAAAAGCGGCAGGTCATCATCCGCAAAAGAGTAAGTGACTCACCATCGGTGCCGAATTTTGAACCACTTTAATGCCCATGAGATCGATGGTGAGTACAATTCTTTAAAAGGCACGAAAGGCCCTCTGCTGCTAGTAAGAACAAATAGGGAGAAATTGGATCACCTTGGCGAATGCCTCTGGATGGCTTAAAAGCTTCCAGCTTCTTACCATTCAGAACAACTGAAAACGAGACCGAACAAATAAGTCTCATGATCATATTTACCCACGATCGGCTAAACCCCAACTTGATCATTATTTTGTGTAGATATTCCCACTCGAGCCTGTCATATGCTTTCCTCATATCAAGTTTCGATTACCTAACCGGTTTGCCACTTTGCCGGCTTCTTCTTCATATAATGCAAGCACTCGTCGGTCGTAATAATATTGTCGCAATTAACCTCCACGGCACAAAGGCCGATTGCTCCTCGATATAATTTCGGGCAATATAGAGCGGAGTCTATTGGCAATCGTCTTCGATGCGATCTTATAGATCACATTGCATAAGCTAATAGGACGAAACTGTCCCAACTCTTCGTGATTCTCCACCTTTTGGTATTAAGGCGATATTTGTATCATTCAACCTTGCCGGATCATCCTCACCACACAAGTACTTTCGAAGGACCACGGCCGACACCTCTTCACCACACAAATCCCAATGTCTCTGGAAGAAATGTGCAGGGAACCCGTCCGGTCCAGGAGCTTTGGTTGGAAACATTTGAAACAAAGCACGCTTGACCTCATCCGGGCAAGTGTCGGTTTGAGCAACCATTCATTCATCTCCTGTGTCACCTTAATGGCACCGGTCGCCCGCCAGCCGACAAGATCCCTCGTCCCCTCTCGTGGTATAGAGGGTTTTGTAGAAATCCGTGGTCATGGATGCCATCACCATTTCATCCTCCGTGACACTACCGTCCTGCAATTTTAACCTCGAGATTTTATTCCTCTTTCGACGCTGAGATGCTCGAAGATGGAAAAACCGAGTATTCTTATCTCCTTCAGTGAGCCATGTTATACGAGATCGTTGCTTCCACATCACCTCCTCCCGATAGCTGAGCTCGACAATTCTGTCGGCTATCTTTGTTTCCTCATAGGAAGGCCCCATCCTGTTTGGTTCTGATCGGAGGCGCTCTAGGTCCTGTTTTAAACCCTTTAGCTCTCTTTTGACACTACCAAAGGTCGTTCTCTCCCAACCCCCAAGGTACTTGGAGATATATGAAATCTTTGATATTAACTCCTCCAAGTTGGTGGCGGTGGTTGATCCTTCCAAACTTGTGACAAAGAATCTCAAACCCGCATGCGTTTCCCACATGACTTCATACCAAAATTTGCTCGGTACCCTCGACCCCGTCTCGCTCTGCTGCCCATCTTAACTCAATAGGGCCATGGTCCGATCTTGCCGATGTGAAGTGACGGACCACCGCGCGGGAACCGAGCACCAATCGGCCTGCGCCAAAGCACGATCCAAATTAACTTCGGCAATAGGAGCCCCCTGCAATCCGCTTTTCGTACATCCACCAACGTCCCTCAAAGCGAAGATCAGAGAGTCCACACACATCAACTGCATCCCGAAAGCCCTCAATCGGCTCCAGCTCTCTCCTGCGTCCCTTCATGTTCCGTGCAGCGAAAGGACTTCGTTGAAATCACCAATGCACATCCATGGTAATGCAGATGTCGACCTAATGAACTTTAGCATCTCCCATGTCTTGTGTCGTTCCGGAACTTGTGCCTCACCATAAACACACGTGAGACGCCAGGGGTCGCCCCCATTCTCAGTGATAATAGTGTCAATGTGATACTGGGAATAGGGTAAAATTTCCACTCTAGTTTCTTTTTTCCAGAAAATGCCAAGGCCTCCACTACGCCCTGAGCTACTTACAGCAAATGCATAATCAAAACCTAGAGTACTTTTAAGACCTTCTACCCGTGCCCGGTTAACTTGAGTTTCAAGAACACACAAAGATCGTCGGGGCAAACTTCGTCGCCAAGTCACGAAAGTTCTTTGACTATCGCGGCGCGTTAAGCCGCGCGGCGTTCCCAGCTAAGACAACTCATTGCTCTCGGCGTTCCTCCACGGAGGCCGCCGCTGACTTTGCTTTGTCCTGCTCATCCACAGTCCGCCGCCACTTGCCGGAACCCAAGAGAGTGGGGCGCGGGGACGAAAACCCGTCTGCGGGATCCTCGGACAGAGGATGGGAAAACAGAGATGGTCGGCACCTGCGTGGAGGCGTCCGCCGCCTCCGTCGAGGGGCGGCGCTGTGGCAGCGCTGCGGGGACGGGGAGGGGCGGAGACGGCGACTCGGGCGGCGCTGGTGGCCGCAGCCGCCCCCTCCTCGCCGCTCTCGGGGTGGAGGGAGGAAGGGCGGCGAGGCTTGCTCCTCACCGGCGATGGCGACGGGCCCTAGGGTTGGGGTTTCGCCGCTGCGGCGCAACAAGCTCCCGCTCGGTGTCAGGTGTGCGATTCGGCGAATTGATTGGGGCGGATGGATGCGCAGAGGCTGGGGGCGACCGTCGGACGGACGAGTCAGCCAGCGCCGAGACGGAGCTCCACGCCGGGAGAAAAAGACTTATCGTCTAGGACAATTTATGGCCCAAGTTGTTTTCCGCCTTGTGTATTTGTCGGACAGAGACCGCAGCCGGCCGGTGGGCTTCGAGGTCAACCCTTTCCGCCCGCCCGGCCCGCCATTAGGACAGATGATCATCCCGGGACGGTTCCCCAGTGTGGAGTTGCCGAGGAACCCTCGTGAGTCGTGACCGGCGGCGGCGAGGGAGATGCCGCCGGAGAGGACGAGGATGAGGATGGAGGAGCCGTGGGAGCGCGAGGTCGGCCGCCTCTCACCCAAGCGCCGCCAACACCGTCATGGCCTCCAAGGTTTCCCCGTCTCCCATCTCTTGCATCTCTCCCAACCAGGTCATGGTTCCGTGAATGAATTCGAAGCAAAATTAGGTCGTAGGACGGAGGAATTAGTGCGTTAGGTTCGGTTTCTCCCAACTTCCTTGGGGAGTTTGGGAGAGAGGATGAGAGAGAGGGGCGCCTAGTAACCGTTTGCCTGTCTTTGTGCGCAGAGTATGTGCGAGTCTCTCAACATCCGAGCGGCTACGGAAGCACGGGGGTTGCGTCAACACGATAAGCTTCAACGCGGACGGGAGGCTGCTCCTCTCGCGGCCCGACGACCGGACCCTCGTGCTCGGGATCGGCAGGAGGCGGCGCCGGCCGTGTCGTTCCACACGGGCACAGCAGCAACGTGTACCACGCGTTCTTCATGCCCGCCTCCGGTGATCGGAGCATCGTATCTTCTTGGCCGCCGATGGGGAGGTATGCGTTTGCCCCGGCCGGTGTTATCCTTGCTTTGCAACTACAAATTTCGATGATCCCGTGTTTGCTCTTTTTGATCACTCACAAGCATATATATGCGTTGTGTTTGTCATTTATTTATGGACTCGAACAGGTGATCCATTCGCGATACAGAAGGGGGTCGCGTGATTACTGCAGACAAACTCGTTCGGTTGGAATACCCTGTACACAAAGTTGGTCAATTGAGCCAAGAAGTCCTCACACCTTCTACTGCTGCTTTGTCAAGATAGCTCCGTGTGGCTTGTATGTTGAGTTAGACCATTGCTTCTTTCTATCCCCCGCCGGTCGATTCTTACCGCTGGCGACTCTCTTCTCTACTCGCTTTGATCTCGGGGGGCAAATGCAATGGAACTATTTAAATGTAGGGTCGCTTGAAGATTGCGCTCCCCGAAACATCGCTCAATGCTATTGCCTTAGACCCAAATAAACCCCGTTGTATTGCGCTTCTTTGGAGCAGATCAAGTATGTAAGGATATATGATACCCGCAAGATATTTGTGGATGGGAGTTCTAGTTCGGTCGCCCAACCGAGCACTTCGCCCTCACATATGCTTGGTCGAGAAGAAATAACTGGTTTGGCCTACTCACGTACCCAAATGAGCTATTAGCGTCCTATAGTGGAGAAGATATCTACCTTTTCTCAAGAGAGCATGGTTTTCACTTCAACAATGTTGATGTCAATAAACTATTCCCTCCCCAGGGATGATAGTGATCCTTTTGTTTCCTTTCTTGATAAGTTGCCTATACCTAAGTCATTCACGGGACACGAGAATGAAGAAACCATGAAGGGGGTCAACTTCCTTGGGCCCAAGCTGTGATTTTGTTACCTCCGGGTCGACTGTGGCGGTATATTTATTTGGAGAAAGAAGGATGCGAGAACTGATCGAGGCGGTGCG
Organism: Hyparrhenia diplandra; assembly: GCA_015847255.1. Taxonomy (NCBI): domain Eukaryota; kingdom Viridiplantae; phylum Streptophyta; class Magnoliopsida; order Poales; family Poaceae; genus Hyparrhenia; species Hyparrhenia diplandra. Next base: position 1,124,523 of record JADLZK010001513.1, on the reverse strand, counting down.
TGGAGATAAGCGGATTGTAAATTGTGTCGAGCAAAGCACCCTTGTGGGACTGTTCTAGCAAGTAGTGGCATTGATAAAGACATCAAGATTTGGGAACCCGTGAAGGTGAAAACCTCTCCATCACTCAAGCTCACGAGGTATGTGCATGTTGTACTTGAGTCCCTTATCCTTCTCCATCCTTGTTGGTTATTATGTTGTTTGTATGCACAACTTGTCATGAATCGCCTAATGTGTTGAAGTTGGACAGGCATGAAAAAATCTTCACATAGCAACATTTGCATAATGAATTAACTTGCTTGTTATTTGTATTGTGAATCTGAAGTATCCAGTGTAGGCTGTATAAAGGAAAAGGACCACAGTGGATCAGTTTCACATTAGAAAGTAACTTAAGTTAGGAATGGCAGCTTCTTGTTGAAGTCGCTATTGAACTACCAGAAACTAACATTATGAAAATCCGTGTAATGTTGATTAATGGAAAAGAAATGCTCAGTAGTTTGATACACCAAATGTTCATATTATATATAAGGTAAAACCAAAAGATAGTGATCAAATTATAGTTTAAGCTTTTTAAAATGCACAGTTGTTTTAATGAGAAATAAGAAGGATGAGGAATCTAATCTCTTTGTCAATGCAAAGTTAACTTATTTTATGTTGGCATTATAACAGTTGTATGATTCTCCAAACCATATCCGTATTCTTATTATCTAACACTGTTGATATATGAGTGATTTTAGAATCCTGATGTGTAATTTAAATTGCTATTGATATACGAGTGATTTTAGAATCCTGATGTGGAATTTAAATTTTGAAGGACAATGATGAAGATATTTGGGTCTCTAGTGATTATGATTCTGATAGCTTTATTATCAACGACGGCTTTGGTTTTGGATGCACGTGGATCCTATCCGTTTATATGAAAACGGTGATCATGAATCTGAGGAGGATGAAGATGCATCGTCAGAGGATGATGACGGAGATAACAGCGCCGAAGAAGACGATGATGGTGACAACATTGCCGAAGAAGAAGATTTTGATGGTGCAAACAGTGCAGGAGATGAGGGCGATGATTGATGATGATATGATAGGTGAGGGAGGTTGCATTCAGCTATTAGATCATGAACAGCTGATTTTGTTGGTTGTAGTCGGAGCTCTGTAGGCTATCTTGGGAGGAGCAAGGCTTACAAAAACGAAAAACGTGCTTAGCTAGGATTATCAGGAGTATGTACGATGCCTCCTGTATGACAAATCTTTTTTTTTCCGTTGCTTTCAATGGGAATGGGGTTTCGTCACGTCAAAAAAAAACGTACGATGCCTCCTAGGTTACTGTTTGGTGTTCCTCTTCGTTGTGTACTCTTTCACCTGTATATATCTTTCGTCAGGATTGAGATAGTGTAGCATAGCGATGTAAATGTATTGTGAAAGCAATTATTCCAACTAGACTGACATCAGAGCAGCATTGGATCATGATGTTGAATAACATCAAGTATTCAACCATTCATTCATCATATGTTAGTAGATACGCAGTATGAGCACGCACTAGAATCAGCACAACAGAGTGCAAAATCTTTTACTAGTTTGGAGGAATCTTTTATTTAGGAAATAATTCAATTCCTGGAATGTTTTTGTTTAGAGCGGCTTTTTATTTAGTAGTGTTTGGAGGAATTTTTTTTACATAGTCCCCTGATTGAAAGTACCAAGCCTTTTGAATTTCTTTCGAAATACATGCCATCCTAGAACTTTAAACCTCGAGGCATTTTTTTCTTTTTTTTTCTTTTTTTTTCCTTTTTTTTTTTTTTTTTTTTTGAGAAGTCCTTTCCTGTTCTTCTAAACGAGTGCTATCGTCCTCACAAGTATTTTTTTTTTTTTTTGACAGCATCCTCACAAGTAAATTAACATATCTTTGCAGTATATAGTAGTGCAACTGTATCCTGTCCACTTGTTCTTAATCTTCGTGCACATCTTAAAAGCAACAAATTGTATATGGACTCTCCTAATGTCCCGAAGTGCAACTGTATCCTGGCTTCACCACCAATTAGTTTGGAGCAACAATTCTTAGGAAGATATGTATGAAGAAAAAAAATGTTGCGCACGCTAGCGAGGGAACAATAGTCCTCTTTGGCTGTGTTTAGTACCTTGGAATTTGATACTGTAGTACTTCAATTTGGTATGACGCAGCCAGCCTTTCGTTTGTTTGTGTTAAATATTGTCTTGCTATGACCTAATTAGGCTCAAAAGATCCGGCTCATGAGAAAGTACATCCAAACTGTGTAATTAGTTATTTCGTTTACCTATATTTCATACTTCGCATACGTGTCTTTTGATATATTTAATGATTCGATGTGATGAAAAATTCAAACGATGTAATGGAAACTTTAAGGTACTGAACACAGCCTTTGTATGCCTCCCTCTCCTGACTCACTCTCTCTGCATAACTCTTGTTTTTTCCTTAAAAAAATCTCACATTTGAGGAGTCAATAATTTTAAATTCAATTAGATGTATATAAAAATGCTAATATTTACAATACTGAATAAGTATTAGTTTAATCATGCAATATATTTTTATTATACACGTATTTGGTGTTTTAAATAATCTAGCTAATCTACTACATAATCAAAGACTGAATGACCTCCTATTGGCATTTGTCTCCCCTAAATCTAATTTCTAGCTTCACAACTGACTGCCAAGACAAAACTAGGAGTTTGCCTACTAGGCTAATGACAACCAATGAGTAGGGTTTGAGACGTGGTTACAATGCAAAATGAGATTGAAGTGGATGATAGGCTTAGAATTATCGTGACTGACACGAGATTTAACCTTTTATGTTACCTATCTTTATATATAAATAATCTGAATAACAAATTTCCCACAAAAATGGACCAAGAAAATTCGTGAGACCGACCAAGTGAGCAGGTGTGTACGTGGGGCCAACAACCTCCGTTAATCCTCACCCGCTCCTTAAAAAAAACAATTCATTTCTCTGCCTTCCCCTTCCAGCCCACAAGAGGAAAAAAAAAAATCTCACGGCTGCTCTTGCACCTCGCTCCTCGCCGTCGCCGCTCGCCCATGGACTCCGTCGCGGCTGCCGCGATCGCCACCACCTCCCGCCTCTCCCGCTCCCCTTCTCCTCTACCCCGCTCCACCGCCGGCGCCGTGCCTCCTTCCTCCCCGTCGCCGCCTCCAAGCAGCGTACGTGTCCATCCCTCCCCTCCCCTTCCAGAGCGTCTCGTTTGGACCTCTCTGGTAGCGTTATCCTCACGCATCACGAACCGTCTGCAGGTCACGACGATGACGACGAGGAGAAAGTAGCCAAAGGGTCCGGCTCGGGACCCGGGCGCGAGCCCACCAGCCTCGCGCCGTACGGCCTCTCCATCTCGCCGCTCTCCAAGGTACGGACGTGGCGGCGGTTACCCCGCCGTAACCACCCACCCTTGCGCAATCCGACAGCATTCCGGCCTGATTCGCGTTTCTGTCGAATTTGGCGTGTTTAGGCTTGCTTTGTGCTCGCAGATTCGCGCGATCTCATTCAATTTTTCGCTTCGATTCGCTCGCATGCCGCCAGGGGGTTAATTCGCCAATCAAATAGCCAAGCCATCTAAAATCTGCAGTATATTTGATTGAGTTGTTTGAATAGTAATTATTCACTAATTTAAAATCAAATTTGTAAAGTAAATATCTATTAATCCTAAATTCGAAAAATCAAAATCTGAAAACCTATTTTCAAAAATAATGGGAATTTGGGGGTACTCCTTAAAGCAAAGTTGGAGATCTTAGCAAGAGAAGCAACTTTTATTTTGGAAGATTTTCAAGTTTGAATTTGGAATTTGGGAGAAAAGAAGATCAAAAGGGGATGAATGCTTTAGTACTCTACTAACAGCACAGCATAACAGAGGTTGACCAGCTCATCTGCTTGCTTGCCGCTCTGCTCAGCTGCCCACGCCGTAGGCCCGTAGTCGCCTTCTCCACCCTTCCAGCCGATTCATCAGCGTCAGCTCCTGCTTTGCGTGTCCTCGCCTAGTCGCCCTGGCCTTCGTGTCGCCGCTGAGTCGCCTCTCGCGGCCTCGCATCTCGCCGACGGCGGACGAAGAAGGCAGCCGCGCGGCCTCGTATAGAGTCGTTCGTCGAAGTGCGTTGTAGGTGGATTTGGGCTGAATGCCTGAATCTACAGACATGGGCTCCTTCAACACAGAGGCAGGGGGGGCCACGGCCCAGTTTGGCCTCCACCTAGCTCCGCCAGTGCCGCCAGCAAATGGTCAGATCGAGCTGATTGATCGATGCTTTGATGTTGGCTGACGGACCTGGCTTCTGTGTCACACCATCGACAGGACGCAGCCATGGGACTGGTGGTGAGCGCTGCCACGGGGAGCGGCTGGACGACGGGATCGGGGATGGAGGGCCCGCCCACGGCGAGCAAAGCCGGTGGGGCGCAGGTGTCGACGCTGCCTTGGTCACTCTTCACGAAATCACCCCGGCGGCGCATGCGGGTGGCCTTCACCTGCAACGTGTGCGGGCAGCGCACGACCAGGGCCATCAATCCGCATGCCTACACCGATGGGACTGTGTTTGTTCAGGTATGAACTAGGAGTCTGTGATTCGTGTAACCAGTGTGTGAATAGAACGTCTAATTAAGCTGATCCTTGTCCTGCTTTGGTTTAGTGTATATTGATGAGGTGCCACTTGCTGCTTCTGTGTTTATTTTTCTAAGTTGCAGCATCCTTAATTTGTTTTTAGTTTATAGCATACGGTTTAGGTAGGTTTCTGAACGTTGGAAAGAAATGACCAATTGAGTGAATTGTTAGTACAGTGTTTCCATGGATAATATGTGCTCCCTCAAACTCGGCCAGCAGTACATCCTAGAGATGAGAATCACTTACAGTTGATGCTTTATATCATAAGATAAGAAAAGGGACGTCATGTTGCTATAACCTGATGCAATTCTTCTGAATATTAAAAGAAAAACCTACACCGTCAATAATTAATACAGTTTTACCATAGGCTATATGTTCTTCCAAAAATTGAGCATCACAGTTCAAATTTGAAGAACTTAGTTGATGCTTGATATCATGAGAAAAGAGACATCATGTTGCAATAATCTGATGCGACTCTTCTGAATAGAAAGAAATGACTAACACCGTCAATAACATGAGTTGTATGTTCTTCCACAAAATTGGCACCTGTACCAGTCAAATTTGAAGAACTTAGTGATCCTAGAGATATGAATCACTTCATTTTGTATGTGTGTTATACTGTTATATAGATATAGATATTGGACTAGATATGTAGCATTTTTTTGTCAGACATGCCAATTGCTTAAATAATTTTAGTCCAGCCAATACAAACCCAAGATGACTATTAGCTATGCAGTCTCTGTACCACTATGTTGCTTCTTTTGATGTAAAGCTCAAGCTTTCCCGGACTGTTAATAATCATAGCTCTATTAGGTTTGCGGTCAGCTCTGGCCTTGAGTTTTTTTTTTTACTATACACTGAACTTAGAGGTGGAAGGCTAGCAGAAATTGGGCATCCATGGATTTTAGCAAATGAACTAGAAATTCAAATTTTGGTGGGGGGCCGTCTCTTCCTAGTTCATTTTTTTGAACTAGAGGGTATCCATTGGACATCCATGGACATCCAACTTCCACATCGACTGAACTTGAAATCCAGTTTTTTTACATGCAATTAGCTATAAACAATGTGTGACACCTACAAGTTGTTCTTTCCCGCATTCAGGTGTTCTTGTTTTCCTTCCCTGGTGCTGCATTTTCTGTCTAGCTTTTTTCTTTCATAAGTATCCACATTTGCTGAATTTTGGTCTATTTTTGCAGTGCTGCGGTTGCAATGTGTTCCATAAGTTGGTTGACAACCTGAACCTGTTTCATGAGATGAAGTGCTATGTTGGTCCAGACTTCCGCTACGAAGGGGATGATCCATTCAACTACCTTGACAGAAATGAGGATGGCGACACTATCTTTCCTCTCTAAAAGTTCATTGCCTCCCGTGTGTTTCAGTACAAAGTGATTGATGTTGTTCTAATTTGATCGTATAGCTGTACTTAATAAGCAGATGTACCTTCATGAACTCGTAAGACTATTCAGATGTATATAATTATACTTAGTGCACACAGGTAGTGGATAAATAATGGATAGACGAGGAAGTTTATGCATTCGGTCTTGTGCTTTAGGAGTCTATAGTGTGTGGACATGATATATGAATACTAAATCTCAAGTGGTTTCTGCCTTTCTGGAGTAGATTTGTGATCTGTTTGTGTTGAATTGAAATAGCGATCTGGCAGTCGTGTGTGCAGAACGGTAAATTCTTTTGTGTTGGGGCGGTGGTTCCAACTCAACTGAAATTGACCAAAACTATTGTTCGCAATCAAGTAAAAGGAAGACTGTCTGGTGGCCACGAAAAGAATGCACGACGTTGTTAAGCAACATATCCAACATGTGCCCCTCTTTCTGGTAAATGCACTGCATATTTTCAGTTGAGACGTATGGGTGAGTTTCAAGTTGGAGTTTTGCATATTGAGGTCTCATTTTGAAACAAATTAAAAAGTCTTTTCCGTGTATGCCATTTAAAAACTTCATAATGCCACACAAGCTATTACAAAAGTTCGCTGCACACCACACACAGGTGTCACTGCTCCAAACTTTTTGTGTTCCATGCAAATGTGGTCATATTGGGCCCTAGCGGTGTCAAACTGCAGGTGTGAAAATTCAAAAATACCTTTAGGTATAAATATGCTATTATTTTTTTGAGCATCTTAACGACTTCAAATGGGGAAAAAACTCAAAATTATAAAGTTGTAGATCTCAATTTTCATATAAAAACGATCTTCATTATTTTCCGCAAAAAAATATTTATTATTGGTTGCCTTTGGTATTTATTATGGTTATGACATTCCCCATCAGCCATCAAATGTTAGTTGTCGGTCTCAGATGTTGTTCTGCTTCCTAATGGTCATAGATGAAGTATCTCTTGATTTTATTCAGAAGAACACCACTGTCGATCTTGACAGTGCTGGAGGGAAATGGGTTGGTATATGGCAACTTATGGTGCATCGCCTCCCGTTTGACAAACCTAGAAGGAATGAAAAAATACCAGATATTTTAACACACAGACTATTTCCTCAAGCTTGGTTTAGCATTTGGATTGATGGGAAAATGGAGGTCATAGTCGATCCACTGCTTATTCTTGAGAGGCTGCCTTTCTATCTGGAATTCTCATCTGGATTACTTTGCGATGATCTGACACAGAAATCCTTTGTAGATATCTCTGGCGTGGAAAATACACATTTGTAGTAGTTGTCCATAAGTACCATAGGATATATGATGGAAAAAGATGTGCTTGTCCTTTGGTTGATCTTTATATGATTATATGAAGATGTACTATATATTAAGTATAATGCCCGCTAACGCAACGGTTTTATTTCAGAGATGCACATTTAGCTAGAAAACCAAACGACGATATCAGATTCTTAAAATAAAGATATCAAAACAACAATTCTTTCCACTGAACACTCCATGTTGTCAATTCAATTGCACAATACAGTATATCGCCATAAGATCATGTGCCTTTCAGTGAACTGCCCAAAAATACCATGTGATTCATATACAATAATCTCTTCTGTTTACACATTGCGAGCTCAAAAATATCATGTGATCAAGCTAACAATTCCCAGCTTTCACATAGTTTCCATTAACTTGAGCCTTCTCCAATGGAATACGTTCAGGGTCAACTGTATAAGATAGTAAAATGAGTTTAGAGATTAGCAGGAAATGAACACCGTCTGACATATATTTTCAAATATAGCTGAGCAACTCCTGGGAGATGACCAATTCAACAAAGGCCATGGAAATATTGAACACATAACAGAACTGAAACAGCCTGACAAGTTTGAGGAAAATACCTTATGTGCAAGGGTCCTGTCTTGAGCTTTTCAAGCAATCCATAAAAGCCAGTTAAACAAAAACTGTTTAAGTCCTTACGAGAAGAGACCAATTTGTTAAGTGAAAAAAAACATAAAAGGCACAACTTAATATTGAGTTGGTCCTCAGCCATCAGTTAAGTGAAAAATCCATAAAAGCCACACAGTAAACTCAAACCAAGAATGTCCTGATGGATACACAAGAGAAACGAAACTAACACTGATACGAACCTGAAGCAACGGCGGTGAGCATGTTGCTCTGAAGCCAGCGTGTCCTCCACCACGGCCTCGCACCCCTCCCACACCTGCCTGTGGATTATTGCTCTAGTATGTCTGGTAAATTCATCTGCTCCCTGCCTGGTAAATTATTTGCTGGAATAAGCATGTTGATTTGACAAACAATAGAAGGCGCCGGTGGTTTACCTATTGACCTGGTGACACAAGAACTTTGCTGGATATTCACCTTTCTATCGCTTCATGATTTCTCTGCAAAATAAATCATACCACTCTGTGGTAGATATAGCTGAGCTTCAGTGCAAACTATTTCCATAAATAAAAACTTTTACAGTGACTTGCTTTTTGTTTGTTACATTTCTCTGTTTTTCCCTGAAACAAAATATAAGCTCTCATATCCAGCTACATTTGGAGAAGGAAGCCAAGCTTGACGCAACTTTAAAAAGCGTGGAACAAACATTGGATACTCAAGTTCCAAAAGCGTCCACTAACAAATGCAACACAATTGTTCTTTTGGAGCTTAAATTTATATATATGAATAAATAAATAAGTAAGTAAATAAATATATAAAATAATAAATAGATAGATAGACAGAAAAACCCATCAAGAGCATATGCTATGCATCCTTGATTAACTGAAGAAACGACATTCATATATGAATTCATACACACAAAAGGAGAAATGAAGGGGCTCAATGACATGTTAATAGCAGGACCTTCAAATTAGTGCCATACCAAAGAATACACTGAAAATTAGCATGCCTTTAAGAAAGTTTAAAAAAATGTGGAGAAGGTATGGCATGTGAAAGTACGTACTCTTCAATCGAGGCTTCAAAACGAAGCTACCTTCGATCCCTTCGAAACGAAGCTACCTTCTCGCGATCCCTTCAAGAAACGACGTCGGGGTTGATGCGGTGCTTGGTGAGCTCGTCGTGCGCGGTGGCGAAGCCGTGCTGCTTCGGGCTCAGCGTCGCGGCTTGATGGGCGCCGCGGCACGCTTTGTCGAAGGCGGCGCCGGCGTCATGGCGAGGAGGCTCGGCTTGCCGTGGGCGAGCTTCGACGGCAAGTCACGGACGACGGTGGTGGCGCAGCGGCTTTGGCGGGGTCGGGTGGACCGGCGTGGCGTGGCGCCTCGGCAGCGAAACAGGAAGGGAGGAAGAGGAGTCGGGTGGCGGCGTTGGGGGGGAGAGCAGGATGGAGACCATAGGTTCATTGGCTGGTTCGAACCACCGATCCATAATAATCAAATGGATCGCGTGGTGCTCCATTGAGCAACCAAGGTTGGCCCACGCCCATCTAGAGTAGGAGAGCATGGCGGCAGGCCTCCGTCGCGTGATTAGGAAACAAAGAAAGATTGCCGTAGGAGGAAAGATTGCCCGTGTTAGGAGGAAAGAAAGAAAGATTGCCGATGTTTGCGGGCGGGGCTGGCGCCGGGCGATGACGAACGATGACACTTTTAATCCTGATCGTTCAATGGCGAATGAGTAATGAGAGAGAAGGTTGAAAAACAATCTGGCGCGTTTATTTGTCTAGATTTGACTGGATTTGAATGGGAGACAAGTTAGTGCATTAGTAGGGTAGATAGATGAGGGGATGATGGAGCCCAAAGAAAAAGATACCCAGTGGTGTAGTGCTGAGTGAAATCATAAATGCCACAACATTCTACACGGCTGTAGTTTGTTGCTTAATGTGAGTACATCGTGAAAAACGGTTCCTTCTTCCCCCCTACTTAGAGTTCTTAATAATTAAATTATAACTTGCATATGTGCTGGAGGGAGCGGTGCTGATCTGGGGGCACACAACGATGACTGGTTTATTTAGTGGCCTCTGGTTCAATGAGGTTAATGTTTCCACACCACGTGATTAGATCAGCTTTGGCTACATGGTGCATAGGTTCGGAGACGCTCTTTAAGTTTTTCATGTTCTCCAACCGTGAATATAATTTGTTGTTCATCTTGCACAGACACACAAGAGAACACTCATCAAAAATCGAATGGACCAAAACAATCGGTGAGATTATGAAGAAGGGACTGAAGGAGACTAGGAAGATTATGCCTTTGGACCCTGTATCCTGCATATCTCAGCGCTCCCTGCTGCAAAAAGAACTTCACCAGCAGGCTAGGTTGAATTATTTGGCCCTTGATTCCTTTCATGGTTCATCTACAAAGTAGAACACTGATTTTTATTTTAAAAAATGATCTTTGGTTACTGTAGATTCTATCGCAACTGAAAATAGGGAGTATTGTCGGCTACGAGACTTTACAATTACACATGTACTTATGTAAATGCCTCGTGCGTTGCGTCGGAAAAAAATAAATCACAATAACATATACTTCCTCTGTCCCAAAATAGTAGACGTTTTAGGAATTGGGAAGAGTACCAAGGCCACCATCAAATGACCCTGCTGCCCCTACACTTACAATCATTGCATGCCCGACGGAGAGGAGGAGCATGCCTCCGTGCGTGCGTGTGACTACCTGTGAGGCTCCCAATTTCCGACCTCTTTTTGTTCCTATTCTTTATTCAATTAAGTGGACGACAACAATCCATGGACGAGACAGCTGCTGTACTCGCCTACTACTCCATCTAGGCTGCCAAGCTAAAACGTCTTCCATTTTGAAACTTTTTGAACTCTAAAACGTCTACTATACTGGGACAGAGGGAGTATAAACATAAGTGAATGATGTTCAGAATATCAATATTACATAGGTAAATAATACCCTTGAGTTGTAACAAAAAAAAATAATGTCCAAGTATCCATGATTTGTTTCAACAAATTAGCATTCATGAATTGTATTCAAGTTTGTCACAAAAAAAGAACTGTAAACATGTATTTAATTTCAATCTAGAAGGAAAAATTTCTACAGTGTAATGAGCGTTGCTTATCCAAGTTACATATCATGGTATACAGTTTTTTAAAATAAATAAAAAGGTGAAAAATAATAAACTCCTCTCCTGTGCCAGAATCAATCTTCCAAGCCATTATAGCACCATCAGCACTCACTGAGTACATATTACGTCTCCTTACCGCGAGCTGCAAAACATAAAGTAAATAGTAAATAGAATTCAATCCTAAGCCTTAGAAAAGAGAAAACAGAGAATAGAGAAGGTGACTGAAGATGAGTCTGAGAACCGTGACAAAGAAAAAGTGAGCCAATAGTAACAAATACAGGTGCAGGTTCAGACTTCTGAAAGAACTGCTTGGCATATCATGTACATTTTAGAATGATCTTGCGGTGGTTAAAAAATTAAGTCAATGATTTGTCACAAAAGATGTTGATGCAAGCTTGCTTGTATCTGAAAGAAACATATTTCCAGATGTCAAGTATAATGTATCAACCAAATTTGAATGTGGTACACAGGCTGTCAGTTGTCAACTAAGACAATTCACAAACTATATAGGACACAGGCTAGCTAATCTTTTTCAGTTACCACAGTTTGTAACTGTATATATAGACTACAGTAGCAGCTCCAACATCAAGTTCATTGGAGGAGGCAAGTGCCACAGATACAACTGGGCTACAGTTGGCCCAAACCTACAAATTGCATGGCAGGTTTTTGGATTACTGCATTTGAACCATGACAGAGGCATGTTCAGAACCAATTAATAAACCAGGCACTACTTAATCATGGTCCATAGAAAAGACTGTTTCACCAATGGAAAAAAAAAATCATCTTATCCTTTGCATTAAAATCAGTTACAGCCTGTTTGTTTCACCATCGACATTTGTGTCTAGGTAAAGGCCGTATGTATGGAACATGATGGCATCGACAAGAAACAATAATCTTTTACTTGCGGCCTGCAGCATATTATTTAGTAACACCTTGCGGTGTGTTTCTGCAGTTCAAGCAGCACTCATGAGCCAACGAATGAATCTAACATGTAATAAAAATTATATAAGGAATTATTTTGACCTGTGTTTCTGCAGTTCAAGCAGCACTCATGAGCCAACGAATGAATCTAACATGTAATAAAAATTATATAAGGAATTATTTTGACCAATCAACCATGAAGGGAAAAAAGGGCAGGGCACCACATTGTATCTTCTTGTTGCATCAGATGGGGAAATTATTTTAAAAATGTTTAACTCCTCATAAACACAGTATAAGAGGCACCACATGTATCTTCTTGTTGCAGCAGATGGGAATTCTGAGTTTTGCTTGTGTAGGTTCAGAGGTTGTATAAAGGTTCCAAGGTTCAAAGCATGTCTACCGCGTGAAACAAGAACACATATTCTTATCAAAATAATGTGAAAGTTTAGTGCACATTTATGAATAAGCTATCAGCAACAACACAAAGGGATTTTTCTGGTGTACGCAGATCAGATCAGCCCTCATAGGATTGGTAATAAATATGCAAAGAACATATCCCATGAGACTTCAATGAGTAGGCAATAGTTGTGGTAAAAATAAGTAGACAACAGGGTGGGCAGAGGTTAAAAGTCATGCACTTGAGTGCCCAACACAGCAGCTACATGAATGAGGTATGCAAAACTCAGATTTCCAATACCAGTTCACGAATTTAGATAACTGAATGATGCAGCCCTCAAGTCAATTCTGAGACAAAATGGATAGTTGATAAAGAGCTTGTAAAGATTGTGATCATCAATCCCAGGAAATATTAAACAAAATGGATGAAAGGATCAAACTAAGAGTCAAATACCAAACACAAATCAATCATGTATCTCCAAAAATAATCTTATAAATAATTTGAATGGAATCTTTTCCGAGCACCGCTTGCAACCAAAATTGTTGCACCTCATCAAGCAGGAACACAGTCGTTCCAAGGTCTACAATCTAGAAAATTAAGATTGGGAATGACTAATCCAAATAGCGATCCTTTCCTATACATAAGAAATTTTCCAATCAACAATATAAAATAAACAAATATTGACCTTTCTGCCGCGAACCAGCAACAGATAAAACCATTGGCAGACGAGACAATCTCACCAGCTTTGCTGCTATCGAAGAGGAGTTCGTGACCACGTGGTTCCTCAACTTGTGATTACAAGAGAAGCTCACGGGAACTCATCGCATCCTGCACTCTGCACTCGAATCATCAAATCGAATAAAAAGGGAAGGGGAAGGAGAATTGGTGCAAATGAGGATCTGGGGAAGGGGTCTGGAGGACGGGCACCTAGATCTGCCATAGTGTTGGAGGAGCACAAGCGGTAGCGGACGGCTGTGACGATGACCCGCAGTGCCTCCGACGAGGCTGCGTCCGAGGCGTCGAAATCTGCGGAGGCGTCGAAGGTCGCGGAACCCACCTCGGAGGCTGCAGAGGCGAGAGGAGAGGGGGCGAGCTGGGGGGGAGAGGAGGAGCCCACGCCGCCTCGTCGCTGCGTGGGAGCAGGGGAATCGGTTTTGCACTGCAGCAAGGGGCGTCGGGCCGGGCGGCGGCGCGTCGGTGGAGGGGCTGCTCGGGTGGCGGTGGCGAAGCGAGGGCGACGTCGATGCGGTTTGGGGAATCGATTTCGCACAGCAGGCGACAGCGGCGGGGAGGCTGCGTCGCGCGAGCAGCGTCGTGGGAGAGTGGGGGCGGCGGTGTCGCGGGTGCACGGGGTGGCGTGGGAAAGGATGGAGAAGGAGTGAGGGAGGGGGCGGAGGGGCAGAGCGAGGGGGTAGGACGGAGCGGCGCGGGAAGAGCAGTCCGGTCGTGGCCGTCTGGCCGGGGCCGCCGTGCCCCGCCGCGCCGCGCCGCGCCGGTCGTTGCCGTGCAGGGGGCTATCGGCGGCGTTGAAAGGCGATGGCGGCTCGTGGAGAGGCGGCGGCAGTGGAGTGGGAAGGTGGCGGCGGTGGCGTGGGATGGCAGCGGCGTTGTCGGCGGTTTTGAAAGTCTGCGCGCGGTGGGGTGGGCGGTCACGGGACGGGAGCGGGCTAATGAGGGGTTTTTCGCCGTGAGGGTGCGGGAGAGTGCGGGTGCGTTTGAATGCGCCGGGCGGGCCTGGAGCGTGCGGGAGCTTTCGCTCGCCGGTCGACGATTTCGTTTCGCACGTTTAGGTAGTATATAGGAAAAAGAACCGAGGAACCTAACACATCGGATTCATGCACGTTTGAAGTGATGAAACCTTATGTGGATTGTATGTAACTTTGTTTCTCCAATATTCTTGTGCATAACAAATGGAAATTAGGGTGAGAAGGTTCGAAATGCAATATTTCCATGTTGCCGGGAACACACAACAATGACTGATCTATTCAATTGCCTCTGGTTCAACAAGGTCAATCTTTTCATGCCGCGTGATCAGATCAGTAGCCAGTTTTGGCTACATGGTACATAGGCTCAGCGACTGTGTTAACGAAAAATCTTTGAATATGATTTGTTGTTCATCTTGCACAAATACAAGAGAACAATCATTTAAAGCCAAATGGGCCAAAACAATCGATGAGATTGTGAAGGGACTCAAGGAGAAGGACAATAGACGAGGATGATAAGGGTCGTGGACTTTGTATCCTACACATGCTCTATGGAATTGCCTGCTGTAAAATGAACTTCACCGGTAGGCTAGGATGTAAATTTTGTGGTTCCTTTCATGCTTGTACAAAGTAGAACAATGTTCTTTCTTTCTTTTTCCCATTAAGCTTAATAAGACAAGATCATGTAATCTTGTAGAATCTATTGCAAAAAGAACTCCCTGTAGACCTCATCTTTGCGAAAAATCCCTGCTATAAAATAACTTCACCGACTAGCTAGACTAGAAATTTTTGTGCTCCAGGAGTCTTTCGTGGTTGGGCAAAAAATACTTAGATAATCAAAGATTTCCGCAAAGATAATGTAGTTTTTGTACATTAGGGAGTACATTAGGCAAATGCTTGAGTTTTGTTTATTCGGATATGTGCAAAATCATACTATTATATACACATATAAAAGAACCATGGAATATAACAGATCGAATCCTTGTTTGTGATTATGAAACCATACGAGTAGTCACCATGGATGGTTAAACAAAGAGAAGAAAAGACCGCTAGAGAAATAGGAAATGCAGGATAGAGATGAAGACGAGTCTACAACTTAGAACTTTTCTGTGTTTGGGGAATGGTCCACATGATTTGTCCTTTGTTTTCATCTACTTTTGGTATAGACGTTACTCTTCTCACCGAATATTGGATACACCCCAATTACTCCATCCCAGTGTTAATCATTGTCTCTCCTAGATATGCATCACAATATGGCTTCCAATGTACACAACACAAGAAAATATTTTAGCACCACCAATTACATACGAAAATAAAAAAAAAAATTATTGGCTTACGGTTGCCTCTTATGCATATAAATAATCCCTTAATAATTACTTCAAGATGTGAGGGGAGTATTTTAAAGTTTTCTTAAGCCAATTTTCTCTACTTCGATAAATCTTACACATTGAGATATAACTGAACATGTTATGAGAAATGTCTTTTGAAGGATTAAACGGTTGATAGACGCCATCTCTATCTTGTGATATATACCAATAGATCTTATATAATGCATAGGTTGTATTAGATGGATTGAACCCCTCCAATCTACTGCCTTTGCTGACTATTCTCGACCTCTTAATCATTTAGCAATACCATTTCTTTTAAACCAAATTCTCCCCCGAGGTTATACCCAAAGCATGTACACGAAAGACTTCAGCAAAAATGCTGAACCAACATTATACCTATGTCGGTTGCAATGCATTCTTGCACGTTCCCTGCCAACATTTCTACCGTAACCACTTTTCTAGCATTATCCATAATGTGTGCATGATAACAAATAAGGACACATCAGGATATAAGTAGAAACTAATCATACAAGAGGAACAAAGCTTAAAAGATACTAAATAAAGTTACTAAAGTTTAGGATCACATACTACTAGCACTCTACAAGTGGAGAGGAGTATATATAGAGAGCCTCATGGGCTATATGGGCCTATAGATATAGGGTCTTCATCATACACTTAACACCTCCTTCAAACTCAAGATGAAAGTGGAGGACTTGAAGCATTGGGTTTGAAGTAAAGTCGATGTTGCTCTTGAGTTTATGCTTTAGTGAAAAAGTCACCCAATTGTAATTCTAAAGGCACATACCGGAGAGAAATAGTATTTCGATGACAATAAGACTGAGTAAAGAAATCATCCACACCGATATGCTTTGTAAGTTCATGCTTATGATCATTAGTAATTTGTATGGCTCCTATATTATCACATATAAGAGGTGTGACAACATCACAAGAAATGACTAAATTAGCAAACAACTATCGAAGCCATACACACTAGTAGTAGAAAGAGCTCGAAGTTTGGACTCCATACTAGAGCAAGATATAGATGCTTGCTTCTTTGGACTTTCATGCAATAGGAGAAGAGCCAAGAATGAAATATACAAATGATGGAACATCGAGTCCGAGAAAGCATGAAGCTAAAGTTAAAGCGGACTATCATGCGCATAGAATAAGCTTTGAGATGATGTCCTCCATAAGTAGCGTAGCACGTGAAGAAATATTTAAAAATGAATAGAAGTTGGGGCACAAACAAAGTGACTCAAAATATAGACCATGTGCAATATCAGGCCTGGTGATAGTGAGGTAAACAAGTTTGTCCACAATATGTTGATATCGAGAGGGATCCTCAAGAGGTACCCCACCTGTGAGATGAAGCCGCAAGTGAAGGTCCATTGGTGTGGCAGCATTTCGATTATCATTGATGCCTGAATGAAGTAAGATCTTGTATATACTTAAACCGAGAAAGATAATATCCCTAAAAGATTGCTTAGCCTCGATGACTAAGAAATAACTGAGAGGGTGTTGAGGGTTCTTAACACACAATTTTAACAGCCAACATTTACCTAAACCAGACACCAAACTTGTATAGTATATAATCCTTCCGTACAAAAAAAGACACGTAATTCTAGTTTTAAATCCGGACAACATTTCTTTTTACGGTGGGAATATACATATATATTGGGATGTATGTACAAAGTTATCAAGAAGTTATCTCTTGATGAAGACGGAGAGCCGAGAGAGTGAGTATAAAGGGTGGAGGCAAATATGTAACGTTTTTTTTTTTTTTTTTTTTTTTTTGGCCTAAAAGACTGTGGGTGAGAACCCCACAGTAAAAAAGAAAATTTTCATTAATTAAAAAAAAAGGGAAGGGGTCGTACATACAAAGATTAACTAAAGGCATCAAGGCAAACACAAAACGATGATCTCAGATCATCTTTGAATCTAACCGATTGCAATAAACATTGGCTTTTAAAATTGAAAAACCAGAGACTTGGACTTGGCTGTCGCCTCTGGAAAACCTTGTCGTTGCAGAGTTTTCAAAGTTCCCATGCAGCAGTGAGCGAGGCCTCAGTGAAGAGTGGGATGGTGTGTTGAACGTGCCATCATCATTCTTTCCATCAGATTCAGTGAGTGATCCCAGTTAATGCCAATTTTCATCCAGCATTCTTTTGCAAAGCTGCAGCCAAAAAATAAATGTTCAGTTGTCTCTGGTAACCCAGAGATGCACATGACGCAATCTGGTGGGCCTTGTATATTGAGGTGTCTTCTCTGTAACATTGTTTTGCAAATATGTAACGTTGTACCATATTCCGTATATTTATTAACTTTAGTTTCCTGTATGTAGACCAAATGCTTTAAGCTTTCTCGTCGCACACACACACACACACAAAAAAAAAAAAAAAAAAAACCTTTAAGCTTCAAAAGGCGTTTCTCCAACACACGGAGGTGTAATGACAAATGTATTTTGATTTGCTTTCATACGTACAGTACATATCTCTGCAGAATTCAGTCCAGGTTTCATCGACTGAAGTATCTGAATTCTGAAACAAGCGAAACATTGAATGGATATGAAGTATCTGAATTCTGAAACTACTTGTACCTTGTATACTTGTGATGATCTAGGTTTCTTCTCTAGTTAGTTAGTTTGTGCTCTCCCCTCAGTGACAGTGGCGTCCCGCAAACCAACCCTAAGGCCTTGATTGTTTTGGTCGGATCGGCTCCATTCGGGTGGATTGATTTGACCTAGTTTGGTATCCGGTTCATGCTGAAATAGATGTTCGGAATGGTTCGAGATGGATTGATCTAGCCTTGTTTTGAACAGTGCCGGCCCTATTGGGGGGGCAGGTTGGGCTTCGCCGAGGGCCCATGCCAACGGGGGGCCCGAGCCCAGGTATACTGTATACACAGTACTATGCAATACGTACAGCTTGGCCCAAGAAAATACCGAGAAGGAGAAGGCCAACAGCCGAGCGACTCTTCGTCTGTCGCTGGCTTCGCGTCTGCGAGCGCGATCGTGCAGCCGCCAGCCGCGCCGCGCGTGAGATCGATCGTGACTTCATCCGTGCCGTGACTCCGAGTGTCCGACTCGACTCGACTGTGATCACCCTCGCCCGCAGCCTTTCTTCCGCTGACACTGGTCGCCGGCCGGCCGAAGGTATTTCCATGATTCCATCTATTCCTAAATCCTAATTCCTGTCGTTGAGTCGTTCCTTGCTACAAGAAGATCGGTTTGACTTCTAGTAATTCAGTTTAGTAATTCCTAATTCCTACAGTTTAGTAATTCAATTCTTGTTTTTTTTAATTTAGGTTTTTCGAATTTTAGAATGCCGCCTAAGAAACATTTGTCGGGAGCTGAGAAACGAAAAAGAAAAAAAGGCAAGAAGAGTTGTTTGTTCAATCACAAAAAGGTGCTTTAGATAAGTTTTTTTCTAGTAGTGTTGTGCCTCCTGTACAAGTAGAAGTGCCTGCTATTGAACAAGAGGAACATCAAGATCAAGTTCATGACAATTTAAATGATCAAGTTGATGCTGCAGCAAATGAAAATTTACAGCCTCCCTCTCAACCTGAAAATTCAACTGATGATGAGCAACCTGAATTTTCTATTCATGATGTCTTTGATCCTAGAACTTGGGAGAATCTTGATAATAATGGTAGAGATATTTTGATTGAAAAGGGACCGGTGAGAGATTTGAATCTTCAGTTCCCTGTAGATCCAAATGTTTCAGTTGCCTATCGAATTCTCTTAACAGTGCCTGTCACCGTAGCTTCAGCTGAAAGAAGCTTCTCAAAATTGAAGTTGTTGAAAAACTATTTGAGATCAACTATGTCACAAGAAAGGTTAAATGGCTTGGCTATGTGCACCATCGAGAAGGATATCCCGGACACTATTGATCTCAATTCCGTCCTTGATGATTTTGCATCAAGAAATGCCCGGCGTAAAATCTTTTAGTGAGAAGTGATGGATATATATTATTTTTTAAGGTAATCATATTAGTCCTGGAAGTATAAATACAAATATTTAGTTTTTATGTATATTGCTACTCAATAATTATCAGACATGCTATAGTACAATATATTTTTTTGTGGCGGCACCGTTGCGCGTTTTCTAAATTATAATATATTATAAGATATATAATAGTCAATAGGGGCCTTGGCTTTGTCTTCGCCCTAGGGTCCTCAAAAACATAGGGGCGGCACTGGTTTTGAATCCGCCCATTTTGTATATCAAAACATCCGGATTTGTTCCACACCTCTTAAGACCGAAAACAGAAATGACCGGATCAACCGGATTGAGTGGCGCAGGTGGATTCACTCAAACTGGGTTCGAAGTAATCCGGACCGGAATTCAATCCGACCAAAACTAACATGATCTTAATAATGTTCTAAATAAAACTTAGGTGAATGTTTTAGCGCGTGCGAGAGGAGCTGGATACCAAATAACCGCGTTTTTCTTTTCGGAAAAGTCAGTCAATAGTCCCCATTGATCATGACATGCACGTAAGCACGTTGGATGTTGGCATATGTTTTCTGCCTGCCTGCCTACCTGCCGCAAATGCTGTGTCTCCTATTGATTTCGTCTTCCCCACAAAAAACCCGTGAGCCAATCTGCAGCTAGCGGAACCCCGATCGGGAGATTGCTCTCCGCAGATCGCTAATTTCTAGCTAGCTAGCTTAGCATCATGGTGGGAAGTGATGGCATCCGCTGGCCTTGGAGCAACCGCGAGACGAAGACCACGTCCAGCTCCTACAGCAGCTCCTCAGGTACCATCTCGACTGGCTACACGTCTAGCCGCTCTCGCCTGTCCGGCTCCAGCCCTCTGGTGGCGGCCATGTACTCCGACTGGGAGTTGGACTTTCAAAACGCCAAGAAGAAAAAGGAGCAGACCAGGTACATCACAGGCTTGGTCCATGAATTCTTTAAAGACGGCGGCGACCAGGTACCTCACGGATCTGGGCGTCGATTGGGTTCTCCACCTTGCCGCCACTGATGCATCTGCAGCTGCAAGGAAGCACCTGGAGCATGATTTTGATGCTTGGAGCTGGATCCGGGCTCTCGCAGAGATCGTGGAAACCATTGGTTTCACGACGTCTCTCTTTGTTGACAGAGCCGGCCCCGTCTCCGTGCTGGAAGCAGAGGAGGAGCAAGCCGCAGCTCCGGATCAATTCCAGTTTCCACGTTTCTTCAAACAAACCATGCTGAAAATGCTTGCCTTTGTTGACTTAGTCTGTGAACAAGTTCTCGTTAGCAACAGCAATGGGTTTGATGCATCGTACGAGGAGGAGAAGCTCAGTTTCCTGCTGGGTGTGCACGGTGCTCTGTCCAAGGCGTCAACCCAGATCCTATTATTGTCATTCTCCTACTCGATGCAGGGGGACATAATCGGGCTCTTGGCAGCAAAGGAGGCCATGGCGGGTGAGGCCGTATGGAGTAAAATGGAAGAAATGAAGACTGGGATTCTGGAACTGGAATCATCAGATGTTGAGGCTCTGCAAGAATCATCAGATGTTCACAGGGCCACTCGAACCCTAGTAAGCTACATTGGGCTCCTGCGGATGAATTACTCGACACTGCCTAGATTAGTATCGGAGGCAGCTACCCTCGGTAAGTACGTGCCTCAGATCGGAATTGGACAGGTACCACCTTTGGACAGCATGATCATAGAGATGGCGTCCTGTCTGGAAGAAAAGCTTGCCAACAAGTCGGAGTCATTCTCCGATCAAAGCCTCAGGTTCTTGTTCCTGCTCAACAACTCCTACCTCATACTGCAGCAGGTCCAGCCCATTTGGCCTATTATAGAATTCAGTGCCAATGCAACTGATCACAAATTCTTGTCTTTTATAAAAACTCACACGACGACTGTGACTCGCAAGGTCGTGGGCTATATGGAGAGCTATATGCAGGCATCCTGGGCACCGGTGCTGCAGTGCTTGTTCACCACTACTACACCTCTTTGCTTAGGGAAAAACCACTGCAGCTCGGTACTGAATAACTTCGACTCCGAATTCCAGAAAACCTACACTAGGCAGAAGCTATGGAAGGTTCCGGATCCTGGGCTGAGGAAAAGTTTGCGGAAAGCTATCACTAGGAAAATAATGTCAAGTTACAAAAAATACATAGAAGATAATGATATTACCACCCCAAGAGTGGCTCCCCTGGAGCTGGAAGAAATGTTACAAGAGCTATTCGAAGGATGATAGATGAACAGAGTGCATCACCAACGCCAAGGACAAGTCATGGTATGTAGGTTTCTATCACTGTTGGCTTTGGAGTGAAATATCGTTGCTTCAAATGAATGGGATTCTAGGTGCATATACATGTGTCACCACTCAATAGTACTGCCTACTGGGTACATGTATAATGAAAATTTAGACATGATCATTGTTGTAACATTTTATAGGTGTGCATTTGTGTTAGAATTTATATATGAATAAGTTCCCTAAAATTCATATGAAGAAATTCTGATAAATCTCAAAGGCCCAATATGTGTGTTCCTTAATGGGCTTTATTGTTTTAGCCCATGAGCAAAAGGTGGGAGGTGCAATATCAATTAGCACCATATTGCTAGTTGATGTGGAGGTAGGGAGTTTTCCTCCCTATATATTGAGCCTCACGGGAATAGACACAATACAATAACTACAATTGGGAGTTTCTATTAGAAAATCCTAAAGTAGTAAAATAGTGTTTTCCTCTTCTCCTTTGCTTGCGCCGCGCTGCCAATCTCGGCCCGATCGCTTGCGTGCACGAAATGACCGGGCGAAAGGGGTCTCCGGAACCGTCGTCTTTGCGATCCTGCACCGGGAGAAGGCGAATAAGGTTTTGGGAAGCGCTCTTCGATCGCGGCCCTCCCGATCTTCGTCCACGGCTCGTCTACCGAGGAAGGACACGGAGGGACCGTCAGCCCCCGTCTTCGTCAACAACTTCTTCGACTTCTTCAAAGAAACCGCCGATCGGCGACGGCGATAGCGGTGGAGGAACTAGACATCGCTTTCGGGAACCTCTCCATTACGTTGTCCTAAACGTCATCCGGTATTCTCGAGATCTAATCTTTATGTCGATCATGTCCAATCTATCCAATCTATCTGGTGTGCTAGTTGTGTTTACACCTGTTGCCATGATCTATGATATGCGTTTATGCTACGCTATGATCAGTGTTATGTGTTCATGCTATGCTAGTATGCTTAACATGTTTTATCTAGTAGATCTATTAATCATGATTTATTTTATGGAATTAATCTGGAAATTGCCTAATATCCCAACAATCCAAAAACCTTATTTTAGGTCTTTTCCAGTACCAATGGCTAGTTTTGTTGATGCTCTGAGGCCGGAGAAATTCTCTCGGTGAGCACTTTAAGAGGTGGTCTGTAAAGGTCACATATTGGCTTACTGCCATGGAAGTATTCTGGGTCAAAGATGGCTTACCTGAGGGAGACCTTTCTGATGAAGATCAGAATAAATTCCGGAAAGCCAGTGACATCTTTGTGGGAGCTGTGCGTAATGTGCTATCGGATCATATCTATGATGCCGTGATGCACTATAAAAGCGCTAAAAGCTACGTGGGATTATCCCGAACACTACTTATGGTGCTTCGGATGCGGGCAAACAAGATATCATGGAGAGCTTTCATGACTATAAGATGGTTGCGAATAAATCTATTCTCAACCAAGCTCATGAGATACGGCGTCGGCTAAGGAACTTGAACTCCTTGAGTATGTTATACCCGATGAAGTTGTGGCTGGTATTATAATTGCCAAATTACCTCCTTCATGGAGGAACTTTGCCACAAGCCTCAAGCATAAAAGAGTAAAGATATCGGTTGAAAACCTGATTCAATCTCTAGATGTTGAGGAGAAAGCTCGGGCTAAAGATCATCTTTGAGAAGGGGAACGAGGAAAGTAGCGCCCACTTTGTCCGGAGAAACTTCAAAGGCAAGAACAAAGGAAAGGGGAAACAAAGCGACCTTTCAATGCCAAAGCTACTACTACCTTCAAGAAGAAGAAGAAGGACAAGTCCGAGATGCCTTGTTTCACTTGTGGTGATCTCGGTCATTTTGCTAAGGAGTGTCCTCGGCGTGCGGATCGTAAAGAGAAGAAGGTCAACCTCGTGGATCGCAACCAATGCCGATGACGGGTATGGTAATCTTCCTCTTTTACTTTCAGTATTTCAATCACCTAGTTGGTGGCTTGATACGGTGCTAATATTCACGTATGTGCGACATCTCTTTGTTCTCTTCTTACCGGGGGCTCCAAGGTTCCTCCGTCCCCGATGGGGAATGGGTCACATGCTTACGTTCGTGGTGTTGGCACGGTAGATCTGAAGTTTACTTCGGGAAAATTGTGCGGTGAAGAACGTGCAAAGATGTCCCTACTATTCGCAAGAACCTTGTTAGCGTTTCTCTTTTGTTAAGAGATGGTCTTAAAGTAGTGTTAGAGTTCAATAAAGTAGTTATGTCTAAGCATGGACAATTTATTGGTAAAGGCTATGATTGCGGAGGCTTGTTCCGCCTTAGTTTGTCGATTTTAATAATAAGTCAGTCAATCATATTTGTGGCACAATTGATGATAATTCCAAAGTGTTTGGCATTCTCGTTTATGTCATGTGAATTTTGGTTTGATGTCACATTTATCTAGCTTGCGGTTAATTCGAGATATCACCATTGCCAAAGGTTCTAAGTGCCATAGTTGTGTGCAATCTAAGCAACCTCGAAAGCCTCACAAGGCAACGGAGGAAAGACACTTGGCACCTCTAGAGCTCATACATTCTGATCTATGCGAGATGAATGGTGTGTTGACTAAAGGTGAAAAGAGATATTTCATGACGTTTATCGATGATGCTTCTAGATATTGCTATATTTACTTGCTGAAAACTAAAGATGAGGCATTAGACTACTTTAAAATCTTTAAGGCTGAAGTTGAAAATCAACTAGAAAAGAAAGATTAAACGTCTAAGGTCGATCGTGGTGGTGAATATTTTCCTATAACATTTGATGAGTTTTGTGCGGAACATGGTATTATTCATGAGAGGACACCTCCCTATTCGCCCGAATCCAATGGGGTTGCCGAGAGGAAAAAATCGCACGCTGACTGACTTGGTTAACGCCATGTTAGACACTGATGGTTTATCTAAGGTATGGTGGGGAAGCTATATTGATTTGCGAGTCATGTCCCCGAATAGAATTCCAAACAAAAACAAAGAGACAACACCATACGAGGTATGGGTTGGAAGGAAACCATCACTTTCATACTTGCGCACGTGGGGATGCTTGGCGAAAGTCAATGTTCCAATTAATAAGAAGCGTAAGCTTGGACCAAAGACGGTAGATTGTGTCTTTCTTGGATATGCTCACAACAAAGATTGCCTATCGATTTTTAGTAGTAAAATCTGAAGTTTCTGATATGCATGTTGATACTATCTTTGAATCTCGTGATGCTACATTTTTTGAGAATATATTTCCTGTAAAAGATATGCGTAGCAATGCTAAGTTTTCTACTGAATTAGCTCCTGATATTACTATACCTATCGAGTCTCCTATTGAGTCGCTTTGAGCAACCACTTGAGGAGGATGACAATGAAGTTCCCGTGAGGAACAAGAGACAAAGGATTGCAAAATATTTTGGTGATGATTTCATTGTGTACCTTGTGGATGATACTCCCACCTCTATTTCGAGAGGCATATGCATCTCCAGATGCGGATGATTGGAAAGAAGTCGTTCGTAGTGAGATGGACTCAATTCTTTCTAATGGAACTTGGGAGCTCTCTGAACTACCTTTTGGCTATAAACCAATTGGTTGTAAGTGGGTGTTCAAGAAGAAGCTTAGACCTGATGGTACTATTGACAAGTATAAGGCTCGGCTTGTGGCCAAGGGCTACACTCAAAAGGAAGGAGAAGATTTCTTTGATACTTATTCACCTGTTGCTAGAATGACCACTATTCGAACACTACTATCCTTGGTCGTCTCATATGGTCTGATCATTCATCAAATGGATGTGAAGACAGCTTTTCTTAATGGAGAGTTGGATGAGGAGATCTATATGGATCAGCCTGATGGGTTTGTAGTAAAAGGTGAAGAGCAGAAGGTGTGTAAATTAGTGAAGTCTTTGTATGGCTTGAAGCAAGCACCTAAACAATGGCATGAGAAGTTTGACACTACGTTAACTAGTGCCGGCTATATTGTTAATGAAGCTGATAGGTGTGTGTATTATCGACATGGTGGAGGCCAATCAGGTTATATTATGTTTATATGTTGACGATATTCTAATCTTTGGAACAAACATGGTTGTTATAAATGAGGTCAAGTCTTTCTTGTCAAAGAATTTTGATATGAAAGATCTAGGAGAGGCTGATGTAATTCTAAACATTAAGCTTATTAAGGAAGAGAGTGGGATTACTTTATCGCAATCTCACTATGTTGAGAAGGTCCTGAGCCATTTTGGCTTTATGGATAGAAAGCCTTCTCCAACACCTTATGATCCTAGTGTGACATTGCGAAAAGAATAAGAAGCATACTAGAGATCAACTCAAGTACTCTCAGTTGTTGGTTCACTCATGTATCTAGCAAATGCAACTGCACCGAGATATCTCTTTTCTTTGTGAGCAAGTTGAGTAGGTATATGTCCAACCCGGGTGATGATCATTGGCATGTACTAGAAAGGGTCTTGTGCTATCTTAAAGGTACAATGAGCTATGGAATTCACTATTCGGGCACCCAAATATGCTAGAGGGATATAGTGATGCTTAACTGGATTTCTCGATATTGCTCAAATCTACGCCCGAGTGGGTATGTATTTACTCTTGGAGGTGGCGTAGTGTCATGGAGGTCTTGTAAACGGACTATTTTGACTAAGTCAACCATGGAAGCGAACTTATCGCTTTAGAAACAAAGATCTGCAGAGGCGAGTGGCTGCGTGAGCTCTTGTCGACTTGCCGGTGGTTGAAAAACCAGTATCGGCTATCCTTATGAACTGTGATAATCAAACAAAGTGATCACTAAAGTGAATAGTGCAAAGGATAATTCAAAGTCAACAAGACACGTTAAAAGACGTTTGAAGACTGCCGGGAAATTGAGAAACTCCGGAGTAATAATCGTATCCTATATACGTATTTATAAAAAACCCTGGCGATCCCTTTACTAAAGGGCTATCACGTAATGTGATAGAAATTGCATCTAGGGAGATGGGTATGAGACCCATATGAGTTTTCAGTAGTAGTAACCCAACCTTTTGATCGGAGATCCCGTGACTAAGGACCTGGGAAGAACAAGCTATTGGTAAACCGAGGAGAGTAAACTAATAAACCCTCTCTAAGTGAAGATGCAATAACTCTCAAATACGTTGAGGCACTGTATGGCAGGTTGGCTAATGCCTTAATATGTTCTATTGGCTTTGACAAACGAAGATGCGATCCTACAGCATTCTTGAAAGAACATACCTATATGAGTTCGACCGTTAAACGTCGCAGTCTATGAGATTTGGGTGATCTCTAGTAAGCTCATGAAGAGACTAAGGAGTATGACGTATATGCTCCACCCACGGAGAAAGGCTACGGCAGCCAAGTACTAGTTTGACTTTGAGCAAAACTTATTCACACAAAACTTGCAATTCAAGGCGTAGTCCATTGTTCAAGTTGTGAATCGGTAGAACTTGAAGCTCTAGGCGGATGTTCAACTTAACAGTCTCTCTATGAAACACTAGTATATAAAAACAAGAGTGAGACAAGGAAAATATTTGTCTTGGGCGAGTTGAGATCTGGTGGGGGATTGTTAGAATTTATATATGAATAAGGTCCCCTAAAATTCATATGAAGAAATTACGATAAATCTCAAAGGCCCAATATGTGTGTTCCTTAATGGGCTTTATTGTTTTAGCCCATGAGCAAAAGGTGGGAGGTGCAATATCAATTAGCACCATATTGCTAGTTGATGTGGAGGTAGGGAGTTTTCCTCCCTATATATTGAGCCTCCCGGAATAGACACAATACAATAACTACAATTGGGAGTTTCTATTAGAAAATCCTAAAGTAGTAAAATAGTGTTTTCCTCTTCTCACCGCTGCGCCGCTTTTGCCAATCTCCAGCCCGATCGCTATGCGTGCACCAAATGCCGGGCGAAAGGTCTCCGGAACCGTCGTCTTTGCGATCCCGCACCGGGAGAAGGCGAATAAGGTTTTTGGGAAGCGCTCTTCGCTGATCGCTCCCGATCTTCGCCACGGCTCGCTCACCGAGAAGGACACGGAGGACCGTCCCCAAATACGTCTTCGTCAACAACTTCTTCGACTTCTTCAGCAACCGCCGATCGACGACAGCGATAGCGAGCTGGAGGAACTAGACATCGCTTTCGGGAACCTCTCCATTACGTTGTCCTCAACGTCATCCAGGTATTCTCGAGATCTAATCTTCATGTCGGTCATGTCCAATCTATCCAATCTATCTGGTGTGCTAGTTGTGTTTACACCTGTTGCCATGATCTATGATATGCGTTTATGCTACGCTATGATCGTGTTATGTGTTCATGCTATGCTAGTATGCTTAACATGTTTTATCTAGTAGATCTATTAATCATGATTTATTTTATGGAATTAATCTGGAAATTGCCTAATATCCCAACAATTTGCACCTCCTATATGTAGCTTTGCCCCTGCCTATGTGTCGTAATTGTATACCTGGACAATGTCTTTTTTAATTGCTATGCCTGGAGAATGTTCAATGTATAGATTAGAGAAGGTTGTGTTGTGGAACATACATAGGGAGTTGGTGTTTTGGTGGGCTAACGAATTTAGCTGTCGGGCCTTGTGGTTTTGGGGCGGTGTCTGTAGTTCCAACTCAACTGAAATTGACCCTTTAAAAATTTATTGCTCACAACTCAAGTAAAAGGAAGACTGTCTGCCGCCCGTGAGGCCCTCCCGCCGTCTCTCTTTCTCCTGCGCTGGCGCGCCGGCGCGTGCTCGCCGGATCTCCGCGCCCCCACGCGGTTAGCGACGACGCTCTTCCTCTACAGCGGCGGCGGTAGCTCCTCCGTCGCGTTCCTCTCAGGTCAGCCACACAGCCAGGTTCCCTCGCTTCTCCTAACGCGCCCAGCTATCCACTGCTGCTATCCACTGCTGTAGTGTAGTTTCGGTACCTACTCTGCTGTCTGGCAGTATACTACAGATGGTTGCCCGGCTTCGTGTTTGGAAGTAGCAGGGTTGTCTGGCTTACATTGCTTTGGAAGTTCACTCATCAGCTAGTAACAGGACAACCTGATGGTTTAATGGTTTTTGTGATACCACACGCCGGATCAACGAATGCAGACAGTGTCTGACAACTAATTCCTTATGTTATCATTCAGTGTGCAGTAGTGCCTTAAGGTTTCTTGCTTGCAAGTTACAGACAACATTCATGAACTCTCTTACCTGCTCGATCATGGACACTATTATTATGTGTTCTTTTAATACTTAAATGCCGATTATGAATTTATGATGTCATTCCAATTCTACATCTTCCGAGTGTTTTTTTTTCAGACTATACTTTACGCTTAAGTTAAATATACATTATGGTCTTCCATGGACCGCCTATCATATCAGTGATACTATCATGCATCTCTGCAGCTCTTTGTAAAAAAGACAGCGAAGTTCTCTCCCTGTTGGACTCAGTGGGTCTCACTGAAACTGTTCCACCGTAATACTCACGCCTTAAAAATTCTGTTGGTTCCTAAATTGTGACTGCTTCCTAGCCTCACATTGTTCAATCTATACATGCTGCCCGATACCTGTTGCGATGATCCAAATGTTGTTGCTATCCCAAACAGGACTCCCAACACAATCGTAAAGAAAACATCGTATATACCTGTTGACAAACAAGACTTTTTCAGCACTGTTTGGAGGATGTCAGAACTGGAAACATAGGGAGGAGACCTTTAAACTGAATTCCACCCTGAAGGTAACTCCTTGCGTCTATTGTGTGCATGTACTCCCTCTGTATCGCATTTAGATGACCTTTTGGATAAGGTTTCAGTTAAACATTGAGAATATAAATTATTAATAACTTTTAAGTCGTTGAGTTTGAAAATGTAAAAATTATATTAATAGATTTGTCATGAAAATTAATTTCATAAAATACACATATATATTTTTCCAATAAATATTTTTATAGAAAAGAGAAGTCAAAGTTGTGCTTTGGAGACTACGTCGTTGTGCTAAAGATCTTCTAATTGTGATACGGAGGAAGTACTTGTATAAACTTGCTCGTACACAATACACAAGATATATGATGGAAAACGATGTTCTCGTCCTTTGGTTGATCTTTATATGAAGATGTACTATTACGAGGGGATAGAGCCTTGGAGCCCAAAGAAAAAGATACCTAGTGGTGTAGTGCTGAGTAAAATCCATAAATGCCATAACATTCTACACAACTTTACTTTTTTTTTCGAACCGAGGGTGAACCCCTATTTCCATTATAAAGCATAACAGAAACTAAGAGTTTTTACAACACTCAAGACATTAACAGACTAGATAGAAAGCAAAAAGTAATGAAATGGTGCCTGCTATCAGGGCAACCCAACATGTTCACCAACCTAAGCACCGATGACTTAACTAAGGACATAAATGTAGAAGGTAACAGTCGCCATCCAAACAAGCCACCCAACATGCTCACCAACCTAAGCACCGATGACTTAACTAAGGACATAAACGTAGAAGGTAACAGTCGCCATCCAAACAAGCCACACAGGCTAGAATGACCCGCGCCACCCAACAGATGGTCTACTGGGAATTAGAATCGCCATGTCCATCCTTCAGCGCCATGGTATTTTCAGTCTTCGTCTTCTTCCTTGCCAGCTTCGCCGCACCCTTAACATGGTGTTGATTCCATCAATAAGTGCATCCTTGTCTCCATCAAAGTAGAGTCATGCTCGGTGTCCCATTAGTGAACATGCATAGCACACAATTTGAGCAGGGTCATGAATTGTAACATTATCAAAACAGGCCTTGTTTCGGCTCTTCCAGATCGCCCAGCAAATAGATGCGATACCGAAAGTATAACTTTTTTTGCCACCTAGTAACCATTTACTGCACCATATCCAACATTGGTCTATTGAGCCAGGAATATCCCCTGCTCCCAGACAAATGGCCAGTATGGCCCAAATAGACTTAGTTGTGTTGCATCTAAAGAATAAGTGGTCTGCATTTTTAGTTTGGGGACAGAAGTAACATGTGGGATCTCACTTAGAGATGGCAACGGGTCGGGTTCGGAGCGGGTTGAGCGTTCGCGGACCTGAACCCGAAACCCGAAAACACAACCCGAACCCGCCCCAAAAACTAGTTACGGGTGGAAATGTGCCCCCGCCCCGAACCCGCCGGGTACCCAAACCCGACGGGTTCCCCGAACCCGCTAAGTGATAGCAAGAATTAAACCGATAACAAGCAAATGACATGTTCCAGCAAATGCACAAGGTCAAGCACACATAAAATTGTTTGCACAGGTTACTGAACTGTAGCTAACAAGCACGCAGGGTCATTAGGTTGTCCATGACAATTGCGAATTTAAAACAATCCAAGTGCACGTGCACAACAAAGCGCTATAGTATTGAACGGATAAGTGATGATAACCGTTAAGCACACGAGGTAGACGTGCTAGAAGGATGCAGTGTATATGTATACACGTATGGACTAAGGTTAAAGCCAAATGGACTAGTAGTTGGGGCCTTTTTAACTCGTCTACTGCATAATTCGGGTCCCCGACGGGTACCCACGGGAGAAACCTAAAACCCGAACCAGCCCCGCCCCGTTTCGGGTCCCCGAACCCGCATACTCGCAGGGCAAAAACTGCACCCGACCCGCCCCGTCGGGTCTAAAAACCAGCGGGTTTTCGGTCAAAACCGACCAGCTGCCATCTTATTCTCACTGCCATTTTCTCTTTACCATGTTATCTTTTTGTCAAGACAACATTATTTAGTAACAGCCACAAGAAGATTTTTAATTTTGGTGGTATTTTGCCCTTCCACACTAGTTTATGAAAACAACCAGCATCATTAACAGTCAAAGCCTCATAGACAGATTTCACGGTGAATTTGCCTTTGTTTCCAAGTTTCCATACCACTTTATCTTCCCCACAAACACTCCATGTTTAACAACATCACATATAATCTGATCCTATTGGGACTTGAGCTTATTAGTTAGCCATCTACAAAAAAAATGATAGCAAAGGGATCAACAAAGAATTGTTCATGGCTCATGTTTTTATTATTACATATATTGAATAGTTCGGGATGTGACATGTATAAAGGTTTCTTATATAACCAAGTGTCAGTCCGTAACAGTGTTTTCTTCCCATCTCTCATCAAGATCTTTCTCCCTTGAAGATAGACATGTTTGATTTTTAGCAAGTCCACATTGGAGAGTCATTTTGTCTATGCTTCACAGTACAAATTGATCCCCTTTAATGTATTTATATTGGACAATGTCCTCGCCAAATTCCCTTTTCATTTTCAAGTTTTCACCACCACTTGCGGAGGAGACTAATATTCATGAGTTTTATATCTTTCATGCCTAATCCTCCTTTCTATTTACTTTTGCATATTTTTGTCCATTTTACTAAATGATACTTCTTTTTCGTACCTCCACCTTGCCAAAAAAGGACCCTTCTCATCCTATCCAGTCTTTTTTATCACCGTCTTTGGCAACTTATATATAGACATGTGGTAGACAGGTGAGTTATTCAAAGCTAGAATATATCAGGGTAGATCTACTAGCTATCGATATTGATCATCCTTTCCAAGCATCTAATCTTTTGTCACTTTTTTCCACAAGTGTTGTCCAATCAGCAACATGTAGCCTACTAGGGATGACAGGGGACACCAAAATATTTTATAGGAAAGGAACCCATCGGCAATTAAAGATTTCAGCATATCTGCTAGTCCAAGATTCATTGTCATTTATAACAATCACCTCACTTTTATCAAAGTTTATTTTGATACCAACCATCAATTCAAACATATATAAAAACAATTTGAGATTTCTAGCTTCCTCAATGTTGTTTTTGAGACATATTATGGTATCATCGCATATTGTAATATAGCTACCCCTTTATCTAAAATGTGATTTACCAAACCATGGAACATATCATTTCTTTGGGCTTTGTTTATCATTCTAGTGAGTCCATCAGCCACAAAATTGAATAGAATTGGGGACAAAGGGTCCCCTTGCCTTACTCCTTTGTGACTCTTAATATAAGGGCAGTTAGGTCATTAAGTTTTACACTCACAGTCAGTCACTGATGTTGTATCCCTAGGGGTAGTTTGGTCATTCAGACCTAGAATATATATAGAGAAGGAAACTTCCCTTCACAACTGCCTCTCCAGTTTGTAGTTCATCCTTTAGGGTTTCTCCATTTTTAGTTGCTCTGCTTTGTGAGAGATCTCTATACAATTTGTGTGGATTTGTTCATAGGAAGAGCACCCCTTAGTGTGCTCATGTCCTCTGGGCTTTTGGGGTCAGATCAAGTCATTTGTGTGCTATGATTCGAGCTGTGTTTTTTGTGTTCTTGAGCTATTTTCATCACTCTACTCCCCCCTTCTCAATCCGATTTCTTCGTTTTTAGACCGATTCGATTTGTTTTTCTTTCTATGGATTGAAGTACGATGTGAATCAAGTATATCCACTAGAGGAAATCGTTTGATTTTGCATGTGCTAAGAGATATGAGAGATTTTGTGTTAGGGTTCTTCTTGATTTGAAAACGTGATATGAAAATCCTGTTGATTTACTTTGTGATTCGTAGTGAGTTTCAAGGGATAAGCTCACTACTTTGTCAAGATCACTTGGTCCAAATTTGACATCAGTTGGTTGAGATTTTCCCAAGATTTGATCGAAATTTGGTTGAGGCATTTTTGAAAATCGAAGTTTACGACGCCGTTATTTGGACGCCGCACTTGTGCGCTCGATGCATGAACCCGAACCCGATTTGGCGTCTAAGGAGCATCGAATGCTAAGCTCCTAACGCATCTCTCTTCTTTCCCTCCTTAGCGTCCGGACCCCCACCCGGTGAGTTATTTTCGCTGGAATTTTGCTCTTGGCGCGTCTGGCCGCTTTCGATCTCGGTCGTCCCACTGCCTACAATTTTTGTTGTTTTAGGTCCGGTTCGTGTTGTTGTGTTTCCATCTCTTTGCTAAAGATCTCATGTGTGCCCAATACTTCATGTTTAGCATCTAGCTACGAGTTAGCTTGGTGTTACTCATATTTTGGAGAGATCTTGTCTTTTGGGGATTGTGAAGTCCAGGGTTCTCAAAATTGCTGAAGTTTTTTGAGGCTCCTATTCACCCCCCTCCTCTCTAATCGCCTTTCCGGTCCTTGGTCTTTTCATGATTGGGAAAAAATCGAACACTGATTTTTCATTTTTTCTCGCTTCATTGGAAAATATAATGTAGTTTTTGTATATTCTATTGCAGTTGAACATAGGGAGTACATTAGACAAATACTTGGAGTTATATTTCTTCTAGTTCTATGCAAAATCATACTATTGTACACATATAAAAGAACCATGGAATATAACAGTTTGAATCCTTGTTTGTGATGATGAAACTATACGAGTAGTCACCATGTAGGGTTACACATGTGTGAGTGTGACAAGAAGAAAAAGACAACTAGAGAAATAAGAGATGGAAGATAGAGATGAACATGAGTCTATAATTTAGAACTGTCTCTGTTTGGGGAATGGTACACACAGTTTGTCCCTTGTTTTCATCCACGTTTGGTATAGACGTTGCTTTTTTTCACGAGAATATTGGGTACACCCCGATTACTCTATCCCGATGGTAATGGTCTTCTCTCCCTAGCTGTGCATCACAATATAGCCAGCAACCTATATCACACAATACACGAAAAATATTTTAGCACTAGCAATCGAAAAATACATATGAAAGTGCAAAGAATGATTGGGCGACAATCTCTTAATTATTGCTTCAAGATATGTGGAGGGCATTTTGAAATTTCTTGCGCCAATTTTCTCCACTTCGGATAAATCTTGCACATTGAGGTACAAATCAATATGACGTGTGTCTTTTGAAGGATTAAATTTCATCATTTGTTGGCTCAAATGGTTGATTGACCTCTCGTAATCTATACTAATAGATCTTATAGAATGAACTGTATTGGATAGAATTGAACTCCTCTAATCTCTGTACTAGCAAGGCTTCTAATCCAAGAAATCATTTAATGATGATTTAGAAAATGTCTTCGAGGATAATGTGATCAGGGAATGGTTCATTAAATATATTTTAAGACATCCTAGTTTATGGTCATCTATGATTCGGTACAATCTATTGGATGGTGCTCACCAGTCATGCAACAAGTCCAAGGCATGAAAAGAATTCCATATTGACACACATCCTTAGCTTTGATTAAACTTAGACCTAAGACATGTCCATGAAATACTTCAACAGTTGAACGTTAAACTAGCATCATACCTATGTCAGTGGCAATGCATTCTTGCACATTCCTCACCAACATTTCTGTCGTAACTAGTTTTCTAGCATTGTCCATAATGAATTCAGAGATATATTTTATGTTGTGTATATGATAACAAATAAGAACATATTAGAATATATGTAAAAACTAAACATATAATGGGGGAGCAATGCTTAAAAGATAAGTACTAAATAATGTTACTAACGTTTGAGATCACAAAGTACTAGCACTCCACGGGTGGAGAGGACTATATATAGAGAGCCTTATGGGCTATATGGGCCTATAGATGCCTTATCATACACTTAACACCCCCTTCAAACTCAAGGTGGAAGTGGAGGATTTGAAACATTGAGTTTGATCAAGTGAAGTTGATGCAACTCTTGAGTTTGTGCTTTAGTGAAAAGTTAGCCAATTGCAATTCGAAGGCACATATTGAAGAGAAATAGAGTCTTCTGATGACAATAAGATCGAGTAAAAAAAGCATCCACACCGATATGCTTTGTAATTCATGCTTCACAAGATCATTAACAATTTGTGTGGCTTGTGTATTAATCACATAGAAGAGGTGCGACAGCATCACAAGAAATGTCTCTTTTCCTTGTTGGAGAACTATACGATGGATTTGAGTCTTATTTGGATTGAATTTGGACAAGGAAAGTCTGGAGTTATGCAGTTGTCAAAAAAAAAAAAAAAAAAGTTGTACCATACAGTATATTTATTAACTTTATAGTTTCCTGTAGACCAAATGCTTCAAAAGTGTTTCTCCAACACACGGAGGTGCAATGACAAATGTATTTTGATTTGCTTTCATACGTAATAACTGTATATATCTCTGCAGAATTCAGACAATTTAGGCTCTGCGATGATCCAGGTTTCATGGACTGAAGTATCTGAATTCTGAAACAAGCCGAAACACTGAATGGATCTGAAGTATCTGAATCCTGAAACTACTTGTACGTTGTGATGATCCAGGCAGGTTTCATCGACTCCATCTCCAGTTATTTGCTTGCGCTCTCAGTGACAGTGGCGTCCCCAAAACCAATCCCCCTGGCGTAGGCCTGACGTCACCCAGGCCCTCGCCTCGCACGGGACGGGAGCAGCGGCGGCGGCGGCGGAGGAATGGCGAGGCGAAGCAGAGGTAGGCACTGCACCGCGACTCGACCCTACCCGATCCAGCCAATTGACCCCTGTTTCGGATCTGATGGCTCGGTTCGGTTCCGTTCCGTCTCAGGCGGCGGCATCGTCACGGAGGCGGCGTCCAAGGCGGACGCGGCGGCGATGCGGCTGGTGCTCGTGTCGGCCATCGCCTGGGCCATGCTCGGCCTCGTCGCACTCGCCTTCTACCTCCGGCCCTGCAGCTCCCCTGTCGCGTTCCTCTCAGGTACGGGCTAGTTCCCCGCGGTTTCCCTGGCTGCTGTCCATAGACCTACTCTGCAATATCCTTACCAGTTCTGCTGCCAGTATACTCTAGTACTATGGCTGCCCAGCTTCGTCTTTGCAATGTACAAATGCCCTGGGTGGGCTTGATGATGCATCAGTAGGGCAGTAGCAGAGGCTTGCTTGCTTACATTGCTTTGGGAGTCAGTTAACTCAAGTAGGAACAGGATGACCGGGTTATGCTATCCACATTCTTCATCAATAAGGAATGGAAAACACTATCTGACAACTAATCTGTTGGTTATCTCACGTCTCCTTTCATTATTCAGTGTGCAATCGTGCATTAACATGTCTTGCTTGTGAGTTAACGCTAACGTTCATCACTTCATACTCGCTCATGGACGTGATATGTTCTTCTAACACTATAATCTCTATTATGAATCTATGATGCTGTTTCAGTACGAGATCTTCTGAATATATATATTTCTTAAGACTATTTACTCTGAAGTTAAATACCTTCTGGTCTTCCATAGACTGCTTCAGTGCTTATCATAAGAGTGGTACTTTGTCTTATCAATTATCATTACATGCTTTGGTGTGCCTTGTATCTCTGCAGTCCTTTGCAAAAAAAACAGTAAAGTTCTCTCTGTGCTGGGCTCGATGGGGCTCCCATCGAAACCACTCCACCGTAAGACTCATGCCTTAAACAATTCTTTTGGTGGCTAAATTGCGACTGCTTTGTAGCCTCACATTTTGTTACTTCAATCTACAGGCTGCCCGATACCTGTTGCCGATGATCCAGATGCTGTTGCCATCCCAAAGAGGACTCCCAACACAATAGTGAAGAAGCTATCGTATCTCACTGTTGACAAACAGGATAAAGATCCTTCACCGCTGTTTGGGGGACGTCAAAACTGGAAACAGCGGGAGGAGAGCTTTAAACTGAATTCTACCATGAAGGTAACTCCTTGCCTTTAGTTTCTGCATGCATTGTATAAACTTGCTTGTACACGCTATAGCATTCCGTTTAAGGGGGAATACTATATTCTGCATTCATATGTTTGATTTCTTCACCTTGCATCTGTTGTTTTCCATTCGTGGTGTCTTGCAAACTGCACCAATGCCATGCACATGATGCCTGAACTGTCTTGGAAACATCCTCAAGATCAAAACTACCTGAAACTTATTTGAATGATTTAATCTCATGGAAATTTGACTACATGAAATCTATCAATCTGTACATAAGCCAATCATCAACTTCATATTCTCCAAGATTCATAGTTGATGAAGATAAGTCACTAGAATCTAAAACTGGAGATTGGTGGCTTGCCTCGGTTTTTCTCTTCCCCAGACCCCACTCATGTGGGAGCCTCCGGCACTGGGTCTGCCCTTTTTAGTTAGTGTAATTTCCCAATGCTTGCCTGGTTTGGGAATACAATAAAAGAATGACCAGCATATTCATCATTGTTTGAAAAGAACATTTTTCCCTCTAAATAATACCGTGTTATGACCTTTCCTTTTTCCTCATCTTCTGAATCTTAAGTTATGTTGCTTTATCGTTAAAACCCCTGAATATGCGTTTGTTCTGTGGTATATGCTCAGGTTCACTGTGGATTTATGAAAAATAGTGGTGCAGATATGGATATCATTGATGTCAAGTACATACAGAAATGCAAATTTGTGGTTGCCTCTGGTATTTTTGATGGTTATGACATTCCCCATCAGCCATCCAATATTAGTCGCCGGTCTCAGAAGTTGTTCTGCTTCCTGATGGTGGTAGATGAAGTATCTCTTGATTTTATTCAACAGAACACCACTGTCAAGATTGACAGTGATGGGGAAATGGGTTGGTATATGGCGACTTATAATGGTACGTCGCCTCCCATTTGACGAACCTAGAAGGAATGGAAAAATACCAAAGATTTTAACACACAGGCTATTTCCTCAAGCTTGGTATAGCATTTGGATTGATGGGAAAATGGAGCTCATAGTTGATCCACTGCTTATTCTCGAGAGGTTGGTTTTCTATCTGGAACCTCAGACACATCATATTGCTTTATCAATGATCTGAAATGGAATTCTTTGCAGATATCTCTGGCGTGGAAAATACACATTTGCAGTTGCTGTCCATAAGCATCACAGGAGCATCTATGAAGAGGGTGATGCAATCAAACGACGGAAGCGATATGCTCGTCCTTTGGTTGATCTTCAGATGAAGATGTACTATTATGAGGGGATGGAGCCTTGGAGCCCAAAGAAAAAGATGCCTAGTGGTGAGTGCAATCACATATACCCACAACATTCTACACAACTGCTGTTTGTTGCTTAACATTAGTACTCTCTGAAAAACTGGTTTGTTGTTCCACCAACCCACATTGCTTATAGACCAATTAACTTGCAGATGTGCCGGAGGGAGCAGTGCTGATCCGGGAACACACAACAATGACAGATCTGTTCAGCTGCCTCTGGTTCAACGAGGTCAATCTTTTCACGCCACGTGATCAGATCAGCTTTGACTACGTTGTGCATAGGCTCGGAGAGGCTCTTAAGTTCTTCATGTTCCCCAACTGTGAATACAATTCGCTGTTCATCTTTCACAGACACACAAGAGAACACTCATCTAAAGTCGAATGGGCCAAAACAATCAATGAGATTGTGAAGAAGGGACTGAAGGAGAGTAGAGGAGGATTGGGGCTATGGACTCCGTATCCCGCAGATCTCAGCTCTGTGGAACTCCCTGCTGTAAAAAGAACTTCACCGGCAGGCTAGGCTGCGAATTTTGTGGTCTTTGATTCATTCATGGTTGTACAAAGTAGAACACTGATTTCTCCCCTTTTTCTTTTCTCGCTTAATCAGACGAGATCATGTAACTTTGTAGGTTCTGTTGCAACTGGACCCAGGGAGTACTGTAGGCTAGTTCTTGGGAGTTTGTTGCTTCCAGGTCTGTGTAGAAGAACGGAGGAACAGAATACAACGGGTCCACGCTTGTAGTGATGATTTACATTTCACTTTGCAATTCAACATATATAAAGAGAACAGAAGTATCATAGGACATAGTTTTTCATCAGGTACAAGTTGGTTAATGCATGTACAGAAAAGACATGCCCATCCCAGAAACAAACTAATTCAAGAATGCACCACATCATCAAGTACAAAACTACTCAGCAATATTTCCTTCCATTTAGACCTCTTTGGTTTGGGTGCGAGCTTGTTCGCTAACAAGAAGGTTTGCAGCAACTTGCGATGTCTCATACAGCACGGTCCTCAGTGGTGGTATCCAGACCTGAGGGGGAGTAGAGTTGTGTGAGCATTACCACACCTGTTGCACCTCTACCATTTTTCCTCTGGCCATATGCGATCCCAAGCCTTGTTGCTTCCAAATCTTATTTACTTATACTGTGTAAAATCATAGAATTATACCGTACACATGTAAAAGAACCGTTGAATGTAAATGATCATATTTCTTATTTGTGATGATGAAATCATATGTCTAGTCACCATCATTTCATATTGCAATTAACATTCGTTTACGCAAGTGCCATAAAAAATATTTTTCACAATAGAAGATTAATGATTCATGAGATCTGGTATAGGGATATCAAAACAACAATTAGAAGTTATAGCACCTGAAATTAATCAGTGCCAACGCATCATGCACTTCTAGATTAATTACTTTCTTATCACCTGATACAATTTCATCAGCATTCTCTGATCTACCAAAAGTTCCTACACCAGAATGGCAGAATCACAAGGGCCGACTCGAGTGGAATAAAGGAACAGGTCTGCACCTCCTCACATCCACGTTGAACTGAAACAGTTGCTGTTTGGCCTCAGTGCCTCTTCACAAGCTCATGACCCAACATGGTTCATCACATCTAGAAAACTCTACGCGAAGGTAAAGGGATACCAAAACGACAATTACAAGTTATAACACGCCAAAATCAGTGCAACACATCATGCACTTCTCAGTGAATTGTTTTCTGTCCACCTGACACTTCCATCACCATTCTCTGATCTACCAAAGTTCCTGCACTAAACTCACAAGGACCAACTCGAGTGGAATACAAGACCAGGTCTGCACCTCCTCCCATCCACGTTGAACACGATGCCAGGCTGCACGGCAGCAGTCTTGCCCAGATGCAAGTTCAGAAATCCCTCCAACTGAAACAGATGCGGTTTGGCCTCAGTACCTCTACGCAAACTCATGCCCCATCCAAGGTCACCCTGCGGCGTATCTGATAGTGTGAGGGCCCATCTCAGTAAACGTGAGTTTGGCTTCTTGTTGAACTCAATCCAGGTCCCTATTTTGAAGTCCTCACCAATTTCCATTTCAAGATCAATGCAACCTCCAGCAGCTGGTTTTCTCTTCCGAGGAATTACACTGGGTCCATGCAAAGCAGCAGACAGGGTCAACTTTATGTCATCAGGGAACTGGTACGAAAATTGCCCAAACTCTGTATAAACTCTGCTGGCTTCACCATCGTTTACTGTTCTGGCACCTGAAATCAGCTCCGCAAGAGAAACAGCAAAGTCCTTCGATCTCAGT
Organism: Hyparrhenia diplandra; assembly: GCA_015847255.1. Lineage (NCBI taxonomy): Eukaryota > Viridiplantae > Streptophyta > Magnoliopsida > Poales > Poaceae > Hyparrhenia > Hyparrhenia diplandra. The sequence continues at coordinate 1,083,771 of JADLZK010001513.1, read as the reverse complement.
ATTAGGCCACCACCATATATGTGACTTTTACTCAGCAAAGGTGGCCTCAACGAAGATCGCAAACTGGCCAGCCAATGTTCCTGTCAAGCAAACTGTTACCTTACACATTAGCAGGAAAAATGGTAGTATTGAAGGCATCACTGCTCGTCTGAAGAAATTACCTCTCGGATATTTGGGTCTGTTGAGAAATCTTTACACCTTGCTCCTTTTGGTACAGCAGCAACTGAAAATGAGTCACTGATATTCGACAGGTACATCAACTTCGACAGTGCAAAAGGGGTCTCAATATGATCATTTTCTTGGGACAATCTATGATCAGTGCTGAGCTCAACAAAGAGGGAATCCTTCTTCCTGATGGGAGCCTCAAACACAAACCGTGAACTGATACCAGATTCTGCTTCTGAGATATCTCCTGGGGAGTGAGCCAGCGACATTGATAACGCCCTTGACCCGAAAGTGCTTTCTTCTGCAAATGGACCAATTTTTGTAGCTTTGAACAACGAGATCACTCTTTTCAACTTTCTCTTGTCTCTCCCTCAACTGCATAATGTCATAAAATGCTTGCCGCTGCAAACGCTTCAATATCTGTACCTGAAGTAAATAAGGAATGGAAGGTACACGAATCAGACGCTCCAAAGGAAATGCCAAACAAAATCAAAAGCACAAGCCTATGAACATCAAGTTTACCCCTCTCCCTTGACCGAAAAGCATGTCACGAATAGAAAAGGCATTAAGGGCACATGAGAAGAAAAGCACCACTTGTTGCCTTCTTGCTATGCAACAATAGACATTCCATTTTCAACATGTATTTTAGGAATTAGAACACCACAGTTGTGTATCCCTATTATATGTTTATATGAAAGAAACAGAAACAATCCTGTCACGTGTCCTTCAACTGCTGGAACAAATTAATTGAACATAATGCAATTCTGATAAACTTAGAGAACATAAATTACAAACAAAACAAAATATGTATCAGAGGTCATCCTAACACAGCCACATTGCTCAGGAAGAAACTACGCCTATGTTGTTTGCTGTGTAACAATCAGGGCAGTATTTCCAAACACAACATACTGGCCTCTCAATGCAAACAAACTCGCTCGACACAACAGTCAGAAAATGGGGCTCATATGATGCACATAAACAAATGCAACATATAGGACTCAGCCTCTACAAAACAAAACCCTACATTAATTGACGTTTAAATGCAACCGATGACACAACAAACTACTGAAACTCGCTAGAAGCCACAACACAACAGTCTGAAAATGGTGCAGTTCATTCTTCATTGCCTTCTTGTACCTAATGTGGCTGCACAAAAACTTGGTACATAAACGCAAATCTAATAGGACACAGCTTCCACAAAACCCTACATCAATCGGGAAAAAGGGGAAAAGCTTTAGGCTTTTGGCATTACAGGCACACTCAAACTAACCCGGCCGCCGGCATCCTCGTCGGCGGCAACGCGAACGGTACAGAGTTGTACCTCTACGGCCTGGGCTTTGAACTGCGAAAAGACACAGAAAGGGTGTGAGTTAAACCACGGGATTGGGGTCTAGGGCAGGACACGGGCGGGCGGCGCGGGCGGCGGCGGAGAGGAGGAAGCGCTTGGCGGAGTCGGGCCATGTCGGTGGCTCGATTCACGCGCCGGTCCGCCGCCTCCATCCTCTTCCCTCGGCCACGCTGCCTCTTCCCTCGGCCATGAGGAGGTTGGCTGGACTGATGGATGCTTCGAGGTCGGGAGGAGCAAAGGCAGCACCCAAATCCCAACAGTGGGGGAGAGAATGGAGACTTCTCGCGGAATCCTCGGTGGAGCTCGAAACAGAGGACAGATGACGACTCTCGGCCGTTGGATGTGCCTCGAGATCTGATGGTTTCTGTAGTGTGACCATCAGGACTGCTGAGTGCTGATGCTGTTTTGTTGAGAAAAAAAAAAACATTGACCCTATACCCCATCAGATAGCCATGTTTCGATCACAACACACGCCACAAGTTCAAATGGTCAATGCAAAACAAAGCTATGTGAAAAGAAAAACTCATACAAAAATATGTGCAACAAGCAAAAATCCTACCTATCTCGTTGTTTCTAATAGGTCAAACTAGCGAACCAAACATTAAGGGCAAAATGGTCTTTTCCACGTGCTACTATCAGTGTTAGCTACAAAACTACCAGGCACAAAATATGCCTTGTGAAAGATAACGATTTTTTTTTTCTATTTATCTGGTAAAATAACTTACAGAAACTACAACATATAATGCCTTGTGATAGGGAAAGTCATGGCATCTCACACAGTGGCACTACTTCTTTTCCTACTACACTATGTGAAAGAGCCGTAGCTTATGAAGCTAAACTATCGGTTTCATTAGATCATAATTGATTTTGTGAAAAGAGATTAAAAAAAGGTCCTTGCTACAGTACACAGAGGATAGATTCATCAGGTCCGACATGGATCCTGTGTCTGTGTGTTGTGATGAAGCAAGCACATATCTCATTCATGTCATGTGCAAGCCGGCTCAGAAAGTGGTTCCAATTCGGCTCATTATTCTGAGGAACCAAAAAGGCTCATAGGCCATGGCTGGTACGTGACGTGATGACCGACGCTACCAGTTAAAGCTACACAAATTTTTTTCTTGTGACAGAAGCAAAGTTGATGGTGGTGGCAATACAAACACAGTGTAAGTGATTACATGTGATGACCCCAGCTTGCTTCTCAGAACAACTTGAAGCTGTACTAACAATTTGCAAACGACTCACTCACCTCAACCATATGCACAGTGCAACGACATACTCTGTGCAGAATAGGGTGCATTCGGGGATAGCCACGTTCAACATAAAGCTCGATTGAACAGGATTGATTTTTCGCTTGTGAATTTGCAAAGACTCAGTTCAACGGGCACTGACAAGGAAAGGGTGCTGACATACGCCGCATTCTATCGTCTCCGAACCTGAAGTTGGAACTTCAACCTGGGTCAAAGCAAATTTGTTGTGCCATGTTCAGATGTCGGGTTGTCAATCAGGGTGCTAGGCATCAGAATTCAGAAGGAAGTGTATCAATGTATGGCTACGAAATTAGACCTGAAGATGGACTGTACAGATAGGGCACGCGACCTCCCTCATTAAACTTGCCAGAAACATCCGAAGACCTTGTCCCTGTCAAGGGTAAAACTTGTTAGAATAGCACAAGGGAGAGCATCTCTGGTATGGATTGCAGAGATCAATCCACTCACCTGAAGATGATCTTTTATTGATATCCATGGCTTCCTGTTCAAAACAACATAATATCCTGAGTCAGCATGTATTCGAATTTGAAAGCTCGATACTCCCTTCATTTTGATGTTTAGGACAATGTAATTAGTTCAAAAATGATGGAAGGAGTATGTATTAAGTTCTGTTCACCATTTGACAAACAACTGCATACTATACAGCACTGAAAGAGACTGTATGCAATAAAAAACTAAAAAGGACAGTGAAAGCGAAACAAAATTAACTCTACCCATTGGTGCTGTCTGCTCCATTTGTCACTTACTAAGTTCCTATGGCAATAGGACAAAAAAGATTCAGTGAACTTGGTGCCAGGCATTTTTATTTTTTTTAATACATTAGCGCCCCAGGATAATCAGGTCTCACGCGGCTTAATAAAATAAATCTGGGCAGTTGTCATAACCATAGTATTATCCCTTGAAAGTGAACTAGAAAGCTCTATCGGTTCAATAGAACTGTACCGCGACAGCAATGCTTAAAAGAAACAGAGGAGCTAACAAACCTGAAGCTTTTGGCAAGATCCTCATGGCTGTGAACAATAGGTCGATTCGCCACTTCTCTTGCATTGTTAAGTCTTTGTGTTACTTCAGCCTATGAAAACAGGAAAGCAGGATATGAAAATTAGTATAGCTCATTGGGATATTTTCAGGTTATCCTCGTAGACCACTCTAAACAGACCAGGGCATTAAGGCCTTGACAAAACAATCAGTGCAAATCTTCAGTTTCTTAGACAAGAAAGCACACTAATAGCGTAAACTAATTTCCTTCTCTATTTCCCAACAGTACAGTACGAAAGAAAAAGCAGCTCCTTGTTGAGAAAAAATAATGAATAAACAATAAAGCTTCATGGCCTCAAAGGAGCAATAAAATGTTGAACTGAACATATAGTGGTTATTCAAATATCTTGGGCCCAACTTATAAGTTAACGGTACAGGTTGTATTATCCAAGTAGCATGATTGGTTCTTTAATGTTTATGCCTTGATCCCTCTAAGCTCAAGAAAAAAAAAATATCATAGCACCAAATAGTATTTAACTTAACATAAATAAGACCAGAGATACTGCAATGGAAAAGGATTCAATCAAAAAAAAAACATTACCATGCATGAGTCACAAACTCGAACTGGTTGAGCATCAGCATCTGTAGTCAGAGGAGTTCTTCCCTGGGTGCACTTATCGCAAAAAAATATCACCACAGTTCCGACAGTGATGCTGAAAATATAATAGGTTTGCCATATTAAAACAAATGCCAAGGTGATATCACCAGCAGAACAGATCAATATATAACCGTTCCTACCCTGCGGTTAAAAGCACTGAAATATGCTGCACATGCTGTGCACTTGCTGACAGCTTCATCCGGGACCTGAAAGAAAGTTAGGAGAAAACATGTACCCGATTAGAAAATAGTGAGTCACGAACGAAGCAAGAATCAGGAAATGCGCAAACACATATTGCACGTGACATGATAATTATGAAAATCAAGAGCAGGCTGCAGACAATAATATTCAAGGCAGACCCCACTATGGTGCTATTGAACAGAATAACATAAAACCAACAATGCCATCAAACTAAAAAGAAAATCAGCAACACAGGCAAACAAACATTGCGCTCAATTTGGAAATTACAGGTTTCAAATGATAACAAGAAACAAATAGAGAGAGACTAATTACCCAGTGATCCTTCTCCTCATTCATAGGCTTCACTAAATTCCTCCAATCAAGGAAATTTTTCTTCCTCTCATTTTGCTGCTCAGCAGGCTTGGCTGCATCAGCAATTGCTCTACTTGAACTGCTGCTTCCACCCATCTCCTTAAACTGTGGTCCAAAGAAACTAACAGACATCAAACATTTTGGGCAAGCCACATATAGCGCAACAATACAGATTATAAAAACTATTGGATGAATAAAAATATGTTGATAAGATGGCAAACCTGCACAGTTGCAGCTGTGACAGTGTCAAGAATGGTGTTGGATGTATAGCTGTTTGATTTCAGCCTTATTCTTTTTGCTTCAACATCCACTGAACTCTTAGACCAAAAAGGCAAAAGATAGAGGAATCTAATACCTGAGACAGAGACCATAAGATCAACACAAGAAATACTAGAATTCTGACAAGTTACAAAGGTGCCATAAGGACGAGCTACTTACATCCCATCTAGTTATAGTTTCAAGGGAATATATTCGTAGTGTCCTACCAGTGTTGGGATCAAGCATCCGAATTCCATCCAAACCAACCTGCATAAGACACAAACAAAAAACTATTGAATAATGACTGCTGGACCATTCCAAGTTATGACATGCCAAGTATACCAACAAAACATTATTAACACCCCTTCCTTTCCTTAAACAGGGGGAAACCATTATTTAGTAATTTTAAACGTGAACATTTTGGCAAAAGAAGTCCTGTCCCAGCATGTCCATTTTCAGTGCAGTGCCAATTCACAACCATCTGTTAATTAGGTAAAAACACTTTCCAGCGCAGTTATGAGCTCAATAAATCATAGTTTTAATCAAACTTAGTGATGCTAACTACACTATAGCTCCATTCAGAAAAAAATTAATTCATCTACCATTTCATTCACAACATATACTAGTATACTACATATTCCAAACACCAACATTAGTATCCTTGCACAAGGTTCTTGCTGTTGAATTTCTGTAAAAAGAAATGACCGCTACATTTTATACTGCGTTAGCTACACAAACATAACAACAAGATGATGACAGGAACTTTCCCAGCATATTCATTCAGCTAATGCATTACTATGAATATCAGTTCCAGAAACATGTTTCTGATTCCTATTTGGTGAATATCCGATTTCCACGTTAAAACCACCCACTACTGGCTACTGGTCAGTACTTGACAAAGTCCATTTACAGGTCAAGGTCATCTTCTCTGCTGTAAAACTTCCAACTAAGCTGAAGCCAGCTCTGAATAGCCAATGCTAAGCCAGTAAGCAATGCATTACTATGAAATGCAATGTGTTTGCACACTGAATGGATCAATTGCATAGGTAGCACGCTGAATGGACTGTGGAGCTCATCCATAGCACAATGTTCACAAAATTCATCTTGTTCCCAAGCATCAGAAGAAGCGTAGTACCTGGCAGAGCACATCCATGGGGCTCCCAGCCCCTTCCGGCAGCAGCTTGACCCTGAACTTCTGCACCCCACCCCTGACATCCTCTGACGTCTCTGCCTTGGGCACGGCCCTCACCACCTTAGGGCTGGCCGCACTACCCCCGGCCACCACCCCTATCAGCAGCTGAGCCAATGGACCTCCCATAGTCATCAAACAGCGCGGATCCCGAGCCAGACCTCGGCGCGGTGCCCCTGGCCCCGTACGGCTCGGGCGCGTCGCCGCCATCGTACGCGTACGCCCGTCGTCGGACCACCCGCCACCGCCCCCAACCCCGCCCGCCGGCTTGGCGGGTACAGCTCCTGGCCGTACCCGGAGCCAGGGCCGGATCCGTAGCCGCCGTAGCTCCCCACTCGATCCAGCGACGGGTACGGCGAGGGCACAGGGTTGTGCGGGATCGGCGGTGTCGGCTCGTAGGGGTAGTACGGCTGCGGAAGCGCCGGCGCGGGCGCGTAGTGGGAGAGGTCGGCGGGCGGGTACGCGGGGTACGACGGCGCGGGGCGAAGTCTGTGGGGTACGACGAGTAAGGGGGCGCGGAAGCCGGGGCGGACACCGAAGGGTAGGTGGTGGGAGGAGGCGCGGAAGCCTGGGTGGACACCGGCGGGTAGGCGGCGGCGGGAGGTGGCGCGGCTGGGGAGGGGTAAGGAGGGTAGTAGGGGCGTAGTCCCCCGCGCCGGAGGAGGGATGCATCGACGGCGAAGGGAAGGGAGGATCCGATCGGGGGTGGGGTGAGGTGAGGCGAGGCGAGGCGGCCCAGGCGGGGATGGCCGAGGGCGGGTGGCGAAGGCGACGGAGGTCGTCGGAGACGAGACGGGAGGAAAGCGGAGGAAGGAGACGAGACAACCCTGTGGTGGCGCGGTTTTGCAAATTGGACCTCCAGAGATGGAGTATCTGGCAGGTAAGGACCTTTCCTGTATGAGATAAAGAGAAATGGCCTGCAGGGTGTGAACTGAAAGATTGAGCGCCGATCAGCCAGTGGTGCATGTGAGAATAATTGTCTTCATGTGGCTGAGAATGATGTGTTGGGACTCGAATTATTTGGATCAGGCTTTGATGCTAATTGCAGTTGCCTCTGATTAGCATGAGAAAGTTCAGCAAACTGATGCTAATTACATGTTCAGCAGATTGGTGAAAAATGTTGCTGTGGTTGGTTATGCTATTTAATTTTTTTTTCTCGAGTACGTAAAAGTTTGCGCATTGACATTGACTAAGAGCTAGTTGGTGGTGGAAAGCATCGTGTGTTCCTTTCTTTTCATATTTCCCATGCTACAAAGGCGAATAAGGTGTCACCCCCCTTCTCTTGTCTTCGTGCCATCTCTGGCGCCATTGATCTCACCCAGCGAGCAGTCACCTACCTATGATGAGTCAACGCTAAGTACTACTACAAGGGTTCACCACACTTATAGGGAGAAGGAACACTTGGGTTCACGATCGCGAGGAAGCGGTTGTTGTTCACCTCTAGCCCATGACATCTTATGTCCGCGGTCCAATGGCATTTTTCGCGGCCACCCATAGGAACATCTCCACTCGAAGTGGTGCCCAAGCCTTCAGTTGGGTGAGAGGTCATTTGCAAGACTCGATAAGTTGACTTGGAGGAGTATTTTCCATTGACAGCCCATCTCCATAACAGATGGTCTTCATTGTCGTTCATTTTGCACACGCATGATGAGGTCCCATAGCCCGAGGTACTCGTATGTCACCAAAACCATGATCCCTCGATATTTGGCGGACCCAAGCTCGTCCTTGCAAGCCCTCGGCGATAGTCATGTTGGAGATGTATCTGCGGATATCGAGAGTCCGATAGCGATAGTACTATGTCCCTAAGCGCGTGTCCCTGAGTGCACGTCCTTGGATCCATCGCCCTATCTAGAAAGCTGTTGCTAATTGCTTTTCATCGGACTATTGTAGCCATAGCCATCGTGCCTGTAGAGCGATGTTGGCGAGTCGCAGGTCCAAGATGCTTAGGCCACCCAAGTCGGTGGGCCGACATACAGTTGGCCACACAGCCATGCACTTGCCATGAATGTTTCCCTCCTTCCCGGTCCACAGGAATCGCCTGCAGATGATGTTGATTTCTCCTAGTGCCCAAGGTGGGAGGTTGTCCGCCAATATGATGTATATGGGGACTGCCAAGAGGATTAATTTTATCCCGATCAGGCCAGAAGTCTTCTTACAACAACGTCCACAGTGGATCTGGATTGGATTCGAGCCTTGGGTACTTTGTTTGAGCTCAAGGGTAGGCCAAGATAGGTGATTGGAAATCCTGAGATTTGGCACCCAATGATCTCCTGGAGCTGTTCTAGGTTGTCGTCTGACGTGTAGATGGGCATGATGGAGCACTTGGCGAGGTTGGTGATGAGGCCTGATGCTTGTGCGAAGATCAATAGTATCTCAATGATCGCCCTTGCCTTGGCCGGGTCGGGATGCATGAAAATGATGTCATAGTCAGCGTATAGGTTGCAGTGGTTCCTGATAGCCGGAGTCCCCACCGGCCTAAGAGCAAGTATTATAGCAGGCTGTAAGCCAGCTAAATGCTGATGTGGATGAGAGAATAAAGGAGGGAGAGAGGAGAAGCGGGCTATAAACTTACATGGGCTTGGCCACAAGAACCAAGAAACTATGTGAGATAGACAAGTGGACCCTGTATTAATTAGAAAGAGCTAACTACTGTATGAGTGGGCTAGAAGAAGGTTGTAAAGAACATTATAGCCAGCAAGCCGACTGTATTATAATACTTGCGCTAAGTAGGCCATCGTTCTTGGCCGCTACGACTAGCTTCGCATTATGATGCTGTAAAGAACCTTATAGCCAGCAAGCCGACTGTACTATAATACTTGCTCTAAGTAGGCCATCGTTCTTGGCCGCTACGACTAGCCTCGCATTATGATGATGAAGATCATCTAAGGAGTATTTACTGGAGTAGGCATTTAAATGCGGCAAAAGAAATTCCTGAATCAATTTCACATGAAAAAAAATGCAGCATTCAGGAAAATTTTCTGCATTCTAAAGGGGTCTAAAAATGCACTTTTCTCCTTCCCTCACCAAACACACCACGAGCTGCAAGCTGCAGCTTCCATTTGCTCACCGAACACACAAACTGCAACCACAATGCATTGCCACACCCATATATGCATGGTTTCTATCATGCCACCTCCTCAGTGCTCTGCAAGTGGTCTCGTTTGCTGCACAGTTACACTAGGGCTAAATACAATCTGCAACTGGCTGCCTGCCACGGGGCTTATACATTACATATGCAGCTATGTCAAATCCAGCAATATAACCAAGAAATGAAACCATTGGTCTAGGTGTAAGAGAGGTCATTCATTGCACCGGGATTATTAGTTCCATGGATGTCGATCATCTGCTCTGAACACAAGCATATTCAAATAATATAACAGACAGTGAAGGCAACACAAACTTTGCTGGAACTTTCTAGGCAAATGCAAGTATCAAAGCAAACTTGATGCAAGGCTGATGCAAGGAAAGCCCAACCAAACCTTGTCCAAATTGCATAGAACCTACCTTCACCACAACGTGCTTGCTGAAAGAGGCAACTTGCACTATTGCTGAGGGAGTTGCTTTCTTGATTCAGCAGGCGATAAGATATTAAACTAGTCGGTAACCATCATGGATAGACAAACAAACTTGTCGGTAATCGGCTCTCTTAATCCTATGTCAGCACATGACAAGATGAGCGCTGTCCAATCAGAAGGAGAAAGAAATCACCAATCACAGCATCACAATCAGAAGCATACGTCTGGACCGAGTAGTGATACCAACAGCTGCTTGTATATTTGCTTACACCAATTATTACGTGGTTGTAGCAAGCTGCTCAGTTTACTTTCTGGTAGGTCTGTGTGTGTTTGTCAGTTAGGCGATGCATAATTATATTGTAGGCATGGTGATTCATCTAAGCAAATTGCTTTCCTTAATGAAAAAACAAATGTTTGTATGTACCTTGTTGATGTCTGAACTCTGAAGCCTGAAAAAACAAATGCTTTGCTGAAAGACCATGTCTGTCCAGTTGCAGCCTGCATCTTCACTTCATTTGATCCTCCTCCATCTGAATGTTTGTTTGCAGAAAAATAGAAGATGCTGTGCTGAATCACTCTCTACAGTTGCTAATATTCTATCTCTCGTTGCCGTGTTCTATTTGCAGCTGTACAGCAGCTGATGATGTACATATATGTTTATCACTTTCCATAGTGACCGGCTGAGAGAGTAGTGATGTGGCATGGTGCTTCTTCTTTACAAGTAGACATCCTATGGTCGGCAAATACAAACATATCTTGCCCATTATTCATTACAACAAATCTAGAATGCTCGCAGGCCTTTTTGTACTTTCGATTCGATAAAAAGTAAAATGCACGGCCAAGGTCAAAAGGGCTCAAGGTGTTTCTTAATGATCAGGTGACGACATTTGCAGCTAACTTCCCTGAAAACGACATCGATAATTCACTTATTTCTTTCTCAAACGTGCCTTAGCATCTCGAATGCTCGCTTAATTCGGTTTGGCCTGCAGGCTTGGATTGGCAGATGATTGAGGGATCAGAACAAACCTTAATTATTTTTTGTTTCAGAAACAGAGATAGATGAATTTTAAAGCAAAGGTCAGGACAAAGGTGAATTTAGGTTCTGGGATAGGTGGAAATAACTTACACAAAGATGAGGCCAAAGTTTCAGACATCACACAGAGCTAAAGAAACGAGATAGAATATGCAAATTTTCATCAAGGCAACCACTACACCTGGTCCTGCAGAAATCCCCAAGTGCTTTGCCACGCTTTTGACTCATCATCTCCTATATATATTTGCACTCTAGCTAGGCCATGCTCTGAAATCAGAATACTGGAGAATGAAAGCGCCGAAGCGTGTCATGATAAAGAAGATTACTTCCTGTGAAATATCTCTGCATGGAACGTACATGGATTGGATAGATAAAGATGGCCAAATGCGATCTGTCTGTTTGGGTCAATGCGTCGGTGATGATGAGATAGATGGGGGATTACGAGTGAATTTTATGCTGCTATATATATTATACATCTATATATATTAATTGTTGTAGTGCAATAATCTGTCGACAGAGTGAAGTGGGTTCAGAACTACGCATGCTTTTGGTTACAGTCGGCATCTGAAGTGTCATCAGACAGTGACCTCAAAGTTTTAATGCTACAACACTAGTAAATATCTATATGAACTCATCTATCCATGATATATCGATCTCTGTCAATGTGGTACAGCAAGTACTGTACCGTAGTACCAGCTAAACTACAAGTAATAAGACAAAGTGCCCAAGGAGATGGATCTTGGGAAAGAAATGGAAAGGAAGCCAAGGTCCAGGTAAGGCTATTGGAAAACGATGCCTTACCCTACCCACCCAGATGACAGTTCACTTGTGCCATCGATCGACCTGACGTCGTCGTACCTGGCCAATCCTCCTTGCTCGTTGTTGATTGCTTTCTCCAATAATATGCAAGTTAATAAGGATATAGGTTTATGAACTGAATTTCTTATAAAAGAAAAATAAAGATTTATGAACAATTCTTGGCATCAATAAATCTCCTGATCGAGTCGAAGTGGTGGGTTTAGTCAACTGCCTCCGTCCCAGACATGATTATTATTATTAGATGCCAATTAACAATTAATCAGCCTATCGGGAGCAGCCGCAGCAGCTGGTACGAGTATGTAACATTTTTTTTTTTTTTTTGAGTAAACGAGTATGTAACATTAACAAGGGAAGCATGCAGGCATACGACACAGGCTACATCAGCATCTATCGCCGGCCACATGCCTGCATCCTGCATGTATATATATAAGTCCTCCTACAGGGCCATGATCGAAATATCTCACCGCGCGCCTTCAAAGCCATTAGCAGCTCAGTTGACAGTGCTGCCAAAGCTAGCTGAGCTGCACCCCAATAACCAAGCAACAGCATCAAAAAGTAGAGGGCATCAAAAAGTAGAGGGCCGGGAGAGCACTAAGCTTGTTACTTGCATACACATATAGCTCGCAGTGGTGCGTGTAATAGTGTTGTTGGTGCTCTCTCTTGTCTCTCTTGTTGCTTGTCTCCTTATCTATCCGTCATGGCGGCCAACTACCACCACTACCAGATGGCGGTGCACGCGGCGGCGGCGGCGGCGGCGGCGTGGAGGGAGCCGGACAGCCCGCAGCTGAGCTTCGTCAGCGGCTGCAGCTCCCTCTTCTCCATCTCCACGCTGCAGGACGACGACGACGACGGCAGACCCGCCGTCGTCATCGCCGGCCACGCGATGCCCTCCCACGCCCGTCTCACTCGCGGGGTTCGCCGCCGGCGATGACGTCGACATGGAGGTGCAGCAAGCTAGCGGCGACGACCGGCGGAGCATCAGGATGATGAGGAACCGCGAGTCCGCGCTCCGATCCAGGGCCAGGAAGAGGGTACGTCAATATACAAACCTTTTTTTTTTCCTAACATCTAATTATATGTGAATTATACACCAAGTACTTAACTTATTAACACATTTGCATTTTCTCTAATTAAAGATAGTTTTCTTTAGTTTGTGATGACCAATTGTGCACTGCTGTGTTTATATGACAACGTCAAAAACTAACTGAAACTTTCAAAGACATGAAGTTTCCTGAAATTTTGCATATAATAGACTACTATATACCTATGGAAGCATATAAAGCCATGCTTCAAAAAGATATGCCACTATATATTGCAACCCTGATGGGTTTGGAGAACACCGGCCTGATGGTACCATTTCAAGCTTAACAAAGTTTTTGGTCCCTATCACGAAACAATAAAAAAAAAAAAAAGTAGTTTTTTTGCTTCAAAATAAAGTGTATGGTACAGCACTACGGGGGTGTTTAGTTCCTGCTACAGGAACTCAAAAAGTGCTACTGTTTAAAATCACATCAAATCTCTTAACGTATTTTTAGAACATTAAATGTATATAAATAAACAAACTGATTGCACAGTTTAAGCTGAAAAGTCTTGAGGCATCTAATCTTTTGAGCCTAGTTAATTAATGGTTGGACAATAATTACCAAATACAAACGAAAAGTGCTACAGTACCCCAACCCAAAATATTTCATCAACTAAACACACCCCTAGTTAGCTTTGCCCCCACCGGCCTGTATTCTATCTCATGGCTCTCTACACGTCCATGAAGAAGATAACCTTATACTACTGGTATATGCGTACTATACTGTTGGTATGTGACAGTGAAACTTTGGAGAGGTGGTGTGGTGACTGATGACTAGTGAGCGAGTTTGGTCTCTGAGTTAAAAATGTTTTCACAAAGTCAAAAGAAAATGGAATGTGGTGTGGCTCTTTAATTTCCATCATGCATCATGCATATATATATTGAGTTCCTGACTTGTTGCCAATAATTTCTTTGTCAACATGGACTAAACATGTATATCATCTCATCTCTTCTCTGAGTGCCGCCAAATCCATCTTAATTACATATATTGTTGAATGACAACGACATTATATCCATCTTAATCTAAAGTTTTTTCGGGTCGCCGTTAGGTTCCTTCCTATCACGGTAATCTATGGAGTACTGGGAGTGTGTCGTGACCAGTCAAACTCTTCTTCTACTTAATGAAAAACGTGTTGCAAGGACACGTTCGCAAAAAAAAAAAAAAGTTGGATGATTATCACACTATATCATCCAAGTAGAAAATCTGAAGAAAGCCTACACTGAGTTTCAGTTGTACCTGCTCCAAGTCTAATTAAGCCTGTACGAATTCCACAAGAGAAAAACTAAAAAAAAAATAAAAGAAAGGGAAAATACAAGAGCCAACGGCTCACACAGCGACATCAGTACGCTGTACGCTAGTGCAATCTAAGTTAGAATATTCCTCGTGACCACTGACCATATGGCATCTAACATCTCCATTCATATTGGAAGTTTGTTATTAGGTTTTTGTATGTTTCATTTTCTGGATATGATATGCAGAAGTGCCTGATTATTATTGGTTGGATTACAGATCCAAGAACTGAAGAAAATTCCAAGTTGCCATATGAAAAATAGGTGCCCAACTACTGATAGTTATATATATATATATTCCATCTATAACTTCAGTATTGCGCATCAAATTAACCACTACAATCGGTTACGTCTTCTTTGGTAGGCTTGCGTTATCTGTAAGACTAGAATAGTTCAGTCTCATAGTAATGCTTATGTCGTCTAAACAAAATAATTGCCAAACAATATTGTTTGATCAAAACGTACTAGGTCAATGAAAACCAACATCCCAACCATCACAATCTCAGTCCGTTGATTGTTGACCTGAAAATGAAAGGTCTATGTGTTAACTATAGCTAGATTACTTTTTACTAAGTGATTTGGTGTTTGTGTGCAGGCATACGTGGAGAATCTAGAGAAAGAGGTTCGCCGGCTGGTGGATGATAACTTGAAGCTCAAGAAGCAGTGCAAAGAGGTGCTATAACATACTGATCGTGCATGTCAAAAGCATGTCTTGAATTGTTTTCTTTTGGTGGTCAATGTGATGAACACTTCTTTAATTTCATCCATCTTTTTATTTTGGGTGCACAGCTGAAACTGGAAGTAGCGGCACTGGTCCAACCAACCAAGAGCTCACTTCGAAGAACCTCATCCACCCAATTCTGAAGGGACGACAAAGAAACATGAACATATATAAATATATATATTTGATAGTAGTACAAATTAGTTAAGAGAAGGAATGATTGGACTTGTGTGTACATTTTCAGTGTCAGTGTGTGTTTGTGTGAATCAGCAGGGCAATATGGGGAGATAGATTGGGAAATCAAGGTGCTATAATCTGTATCTTTTTTTTATTTCTTTGACACCTAGAGCTCCACCAGCTAATTTTAAGTTAAAAAAAATACAACTGCAAAAATTGTCTTGGGCCTGGTTTCCTCCATCTAGGCCCAGCCCTAGAATAGTTGTGGACCAGGCTTAGCCCACAGAACTCATGGCAACCCACTTTTTGTTCAGTTCTAGTACACAAGAAAAAAATAAAGGAAGAAGTCCACTTTTCCTCTCCAAACTTTCACGAAAAGTCCTCCCTCGATCAACTCTAAAACTGGACAACTCAACTTTTCAAACTATGCATTTTACCTCCTTGGAGCGGTTTTGAAGGTTTTTGCTACAGTAAACAACTCATGTGAAGTCCAACAAAATTTAAAATTTTGTTTTATGATTCACTATGATTTTTAAATATTTATGAAATGGTCTGTCTATATGACACCCGGTTGATATAAAATATTTGCATCAACCGGTTGACCAAAAATAGAAATCAACCGAATATTCCAAATGCATGCAACTTAGTTGATTTTTTATGCCAACATCAACCGGTTGACCAAAAAAAAAGGTCAAAATCAACTGAATTTTCAATGCATGCAACCTAGTACAGAACGCAAATTTACTGACAAATAGATTAACCATTTCAGAATAATAGAACAAATATAGTTCCTGACAAAATATCATTCAATCAAAATAGAACAAATATAGTTCCTGACAAAATATCATTCAATCAAAATTACAGTGTCAGAGAGAATGTAGCATATCCTGATAATGTTGATGATATTTCAGTTTCATCTTCAGGTACCGGTTGTCTAGAAATCAGAGGATTCTTTGACTCAAAAGTATCGAAGGAAGGAAATACCAGGGCTGAAGAAAGTTGTATCGGGTAGGAGTGTTAAGAGGACCATGCTGGGGCTTACTCATCGTCGCTTGCATAAGCTAGCAGAAGTTGCCCCTGAAGATGATGAGGCTCAGGACAGAGCAGATTCAGCTATGCTGCTTCCTTCTAATCCAACAAGAGCTACAACATCAGCAACAAAAAGTTGGTTGTGTCATGAGTCTCAAGCAATAACCATGATGAAATCTGTCATGATAACATACTTACGTCGGCTTTTCCCAGGCAAACTGAGTCCAAAACAGTAAAGGATGATTCTTCTGAACCTAGAACTGATGGATATGCTACTCTTCTCAAATCTGCTGCTACAATTGTTCATAACTTGGTCCGACAAGGGTCCCGAGCAATCAACGATACTGAAATTGGTCAATATTTAAAATGAACATACATCAAAGGAAAAAAAAGACACCACTGCTGATGTTACAACCAGTAAAAAGATATAGACCTGGTTCAGTCAAGGCAAGTGCCAATAAAGGAAAAAAGATGATTGCTATCTTCAAATAACCAGATAAAGGCATGAATTCCCAACAGAGCAATGAGAATTTCAATACAGCAGACTTGTGCTTACCTTCTCGACTGAGGGTAGTGTGGCATTGAATGGCCTAATGAACAATTGGCAAGGTGGCATTGAAAAAAAAGTCAAATGGCCTAATGGCCAAATGGTTATAATAGGCTAATGGACAAATGGCAGTCAAATGGCCTAAATAGCCAAATCCAATAATGGCCAAATCACCTATACAGCCAAATAACCAAAGCCCATAATTGTCAAATCATAAAATTGCCAAATAAGGCAAATCCCCTAATTTCCAAAATGACAAATACCCTAATGAGCAAATCCCTAAAGGCCAAAACCCCTAATGGCCGAATGCAAATTAATTGGCCAAAATGACAAAATAAAAAATGGCCAAATCCACTAATTGCCAAAATAACTAAATGGTCGAAAAAAGAAAATTCCTTACATCTATAGTGTTGGGAATATGCCCTAGAGCTAATCATAGAGATGATTTGTATTCTTTCATTGTATCCATGATATATTATGTGTTCATGAATATCTATTAAAGACAACTTGTATTGATCAACAATTATGTGAATTGTTTGTGAAACTCTTTTACTTGTTTGGTTATTCAATAATTGTCCTCGATCGGAGTTCATGTGAGAACACACATGAATATTAGATCAGCACATGTATTAGTTGATGACTATGTTTCACAAGTCATAGACATGGAGATGTCAAACTAATAGTGTGGGCACATGTATGACATGGGGCTGGATTGACCCGACATGAGATGTTATTATTATCTCTTTACACATCATTTACGTTATGTCCTTAGACACGAGATTGTCGTATGTACTCAAGATGTGAAACGACCTACTTAGGGACTATCAAACGTTACTCGTAATTGGGTAGCTATAAAGGTGGTCTTCGGGTTTGTCGGGAAACATCTTTGTGAGACATAGTCAATCAAGATGGAATTGCCCCTCTCCATGAGAGAGATGTAACCGGACCACTTTCGAATGATTGGATCAAGAAATGCATGGCCGTGCTTGGGTTAAGTGTTAACTCACGAGTTGGACTAGATATCGTGTGGCAAGGGAATAACGAGTATATGGTTTGTGTGGTTCGTCTGATATGATCATTGCGTACACATGAGAGTTGGCACGTCTTGCTAGAGGCCGCTGTCGACTATTGGTCGAGTAGGAGTACTCGGGCCATGTCTATGTGTGCGTGAGCCCATAGGGTCGCACGCTTAAAGGGAAGGAGGCCCAATTTGGATTTGATCCAATTAGGCGAGGCTTAGGGTTTTCCTAATACGACTCCAGCTCGGGAGCCTGTTAGGGACGCCTATATAATGAGAGGTGGGCGCGGGGCTGAATAGCGAATCCAAGCCACGCGACTTTGGTAAGATAGCTGGAGTTAAGTAATACATGTAAACCCAGTCATCGCGACTTTGGTCTCGGCCGGACTTGTTCGATCTACTCCTACCAATCGGAATTCCGCCATCGGAGTTAAGTAATACATGTAAACCCAGTCATGGCGAATTAGAGATCAATAAGATTGATCGAATCGAACCTAGATCATGTCCTGGTCGGGCGCATGTGATGCGAGTTGCGGTGGTGGTAGATTTGATCTTCCACCGATCGTCGGCCCGAGTTTGACTAGGATTAGGATTCGAGTTTGGCTAGGATTAGGATTCCTCCTTCTCCTCTTTCTATATTCCAGCCAAGGCCGGAGAGCTTCGGTAAGAGCCCACATACAAACGGACTAGGATTAGGATTCCTCCTTCTCCTCTTTCTATATTCCAGCCAAGGCCGGAGAGCTTTGGTAAGAGCCCACATACAAACGGACTAGGACTAGGATTCATCCTTCTCCTTTCCTTCTAGGAAAGAGTATGTGTATGAGATGCATGTATGCAATTAATTCATGACTTGCACAACGTGAGGATGGCATACTTGGATCATGGAGATAGAGATCATCATGATGAACAGAGATTGGAGATGGATATCCCCAAATGTGATATAAGGCCATACCAAGTCACAACAATTTAATGTCATTCTTATCGTGTTCTATTTTCACGGGCGCGACTATGTTTTTGTCTACATACGATAGTGAAGTAGAATGATTCGGCAAATGTTTTAAGTTTTGATGCTCCCCCAAACCTTGCACTGTCACAAGTCTTGTACAATCGATGGTGGGTCTATGAAATTAGGGTACCACCGGTTTTCCATGACTAGGCAGGTTCGTATTAGATACTTACTGCAGAAGGTTTGGTTACTTGAACAAGATCATCCTAACGGTTAGGGATCTTGGAGCATGGCAGGTTGGCGTTAGCATAGAGATGCTGCCCAACAACAAGAGTCATATGTGATATGATTAGCAAAGAGTTGCTTACCGATCTACCATGTCTTCTAGCGGTGATGCTAAAGCTCACTAGTTGACTTGTTAGTTGTGGGTCTTGAATCACTAAGTTTCAATTGAGGGATATTGATTTTAGTGGGAGTACATTCTATTAAATGTTAATATGTTTATACTCTATCTTGGATACATTGTCATAGTATTTTGCATTATTCCTGTTATAGATAAATGGCACCTAACAATCAACCATTTACTTTGCGTTCGGTTCTTGAGAAAGATAAGTTGAATGGAACAAACTATGCGGATTGGATCCGTAACACGAGAATTGTTCTCGGGTGAGAAAAAGGAAGATGTTCTAGACACCCCCTTACGGAAAGAGCCTGCGATAATGCACCCGCTGGCGAAAAACCGCTTACAAGAGAGCATGTGATGCTGATCTTGAAGTGAGTTGCCTTATGCTTGCCTGTATGGAACCCGATCTGCAGGTGCGGTTCGACAACAATCATGCGGCGCCGCGATATGATCGTGGCGCTTGAGGATATGTTCCAAACTCAAGCGAACTGAAAGGTTCAATGTCTCAAAGGCGCTTGTTGAGAGCAAGCTAGCGGAGGGTGCAGCAGTAGGGCCACACGTAATCAAGATGGTTGGTTACACTCGAGATTGGAGAAACTAGGCTTCCCAATTGGCCCGTGAGTTGGCTACCGATTTCATTCTTGCATCTTTGCCGCCTAGCTATGGAAACTTCATCTCGAACTACCATATGCATGGGGCGGAGAAGGGCTTGACTGAATCGTGTGGCATCTTGAAGACAAACAGAGGCCGACATCAAGAAAGGTGCTAGCAAGAGCCATGTGATGGCGGTCCAAAACAAGCCTAATTTTAAGAAAAGGGGCAATCCTTATTGGAAGAAGAAGAAGAAAAAGGCTAAGGGTGAGACCACTAAGCCAAAGCCTCCTTCCCGAGCCCCGTGGCTAGACCAATGCTGATTCTTTGTGTTTTCATTGTGGTAAGAAAGGTCACTAGTTGAGAAACTGCAAGTCGTACTTAGCATCCAAGAAGGATAGCGGTGGTAAAGGTACTCCCGCTGCTTGTACACTTGTTGTTGTAACACTCGGTTTTATGAACAAAACCAGATGAAGCCATATGTGAGCCCAGAGTCAAATCTCACATATAGTTTACAAATGAATGGTAATCAATTCACAATGCTTAAAATATAAATGAATATAATATAAAAACAAATAACCTCGGCTAGCGGACAACAGAAAGACTCTTCAATCTTCTCGGTGTAGGCTCCACAGGACCGACCGACCGGTTGATCACAAGCCTAACTTCCTCCCCGAGGTGGGGTGAATAGCAAGGGTGAGTCCATGTCGAACTCCGCAAGCATAGCCAGGGGGGTTATGAGGCTTAGAAGTCGACAATTGCCTTAATCAAGGTTGCTTTTAGAGTTGGTCAAGTTTTAAGCTTTAGCATAAAGGAATCCCATTAACCCATTAATCACAATTGTGAACATATATCAACATCAATTTAACACCACATCTTAATAAGCAATGCAATTCTATTCATAGATGTCTCCAAGGCCGTTCATGACCGCTGAACACGGCACTGACATGTCGGTTTAATTAACTCTGCTTGCAGAGGTGTACACTTTCACTACGGTCATGAATTTCCACCGCATGGGCTCTAGAACCTCCACAACACCGAAAACCCACATAAAGCCTTTCAAAAGGGTTATCTAAACATGCCGGATAGCGATAGGGCTACAACCCATTCTCTTCCGTTTTAGGTAACCACCGACACGAGTAAACACTATCCCCCTGAACGACTAAAGCGAGCCATGTGACCCCCATAGTTGTACTTGTATATCCCGATGATCACAAATGAATAAGTCCTTATGGAGAGCTAAGAGCTTCATAAATAAACAACACAAGCTCTTTAAGCCCTATGTACCATGGCATCAACAACTACTCATCACGATTTAATCCATAAAGCAATAAGTAAATGTTTGTTGGTTGAGCGCTAGCAATTTACTACCCAATGCATAACCCATAGGAGACAAGGATCAAGTATTCAAGGCTAGGTAAATCCTTAATGGCAAACAAGGAGGACACATGCATCATGAATTATTAATTAAGGTGAATAGGACATCAAGGATGATCCCAAGCTATACTTGCCTTGATTAAAGTCTTGAGCTCGCTGGTCTTCTTCTTCAGTATTGCTCCTGACCGTACCCGAATTGCTCACCGTCTACTCAACCGATCACGTAGCAACACACAATCGAGCATGCAATCAAACACGAGGCAAACATAAAGATAATAAGATAACAGTACACCAAACAGTAAGATAACAGTTTGAAAAGCTCGTAAAACTATTCTACTCGTAAGCTACGATCACATCGACATAAAGATCACAAAAAATCGGAGCTAGAACGGTGTAGATATGAATTTTACAAGTTTACTAGTTATAAAATAATAAAATAAATAATAATTCGAAATTTGAAAGTTCAAAAACCTGACTAACAGTGATACTAACATGTTAGATTACGAAATTACGAATCTAACGAATCTTGAACGACTCAAATCGGATTTAAAACGGAGAAGTTATGGGCATCTGAAATTCGATGGTTTAGGGTGATGGATGTGTATGTGTATTTAGATTGTATTCCTAGATTTATTTTTCTCAAGGAAACCGGCAAGAAAACCTATGTGAGGTCATCATGATATCAGCAAGCTAAGCATGCAATGGGATGGATCGATCCAGATAGGAATTGTAGCAGCTACTAGCAAGACACGGTGCAAGTTATACTTGTCAAGACTTTGGAAAGCTTCAGCGATGGTTACTGCAGTCGGCAGGGCAAGTGCAGCAGTCGGTTTAGAGAATCAAAAGGAGACGATGAGGAACTCACCAAAGGTTGCTCGGGTCTGCTCGGAGCAAGCAGTGACGTCCTGCCGATCGACGGAGCGGCTCACAGCAAGAGACATAGCTGTTTGCTTGCGAGTGCTGGCAAAGACAGAAGCAAGCTTCACAAATTGTGACCACGTATATGAATCAATGAACAAGGAGAGAGCAAGATGCAGGTTTGCATAGATGTGCTCACCATCAGCGCATCAGCTGGCAAAGAGCAACGCAGACGTGCTCGACTTGGACAACGAGAAGATGGTGCTACCGGCTTGGTCACCTTGCATACCAGGCTCGGCAACGGGTAACATGCAGCACAGGTCGTCTCGGCGGCTTCGGCGGACGGGCAAGATTCAACTGAGCAGCAAGCAACACAAGCTAGGGTTTGGATGGTGGCGGCGTACGTCTTGCGTTCTTGGCGAGATGCAAAGCGAGGATAGGTGTAGCTAGGGCCTGCTGGCGGCGTAGCTAGTAGCTAGGTCGGAGGGAAACAACTCGGCGGCTTGTTGCATTGGCATGGACTAGTTTCGTTATTAGGGTTTAGAAGCAAAGAACCGATGATCCAGGCCCTTCTATTTATATAGAATAGAGATTGTCATATGGCTAACATCGTGAGATTGACATGGAGTCCTTCACGTGTACGGCTTATACAAATCAATAATCCCAATGCAAAAAAAAAAAACACAAAGATTATTGAGATAGAAAATGATTGATGGCCGGCCAAGGAAGGATGGGCCACTCCGTCAATGAGAAGAAGGCAAGGCCGACTGGGCTGGAATAGCAGCAAGGGAGGAGAAAATAAATAGAAGGACTTTTCTTTTATTTCAAACTCAAATTCAAATCGAATTTTCACAAGGGATTTGAAAACCTTTCTAAACTCAAACAAATCCAATCACCTCAAAAATAATATGCAGTGGCATGAATGCATCAAACATGTTACTAAACCCTATATTAAATTTTAATTCAATGAAAAATGTTCTTTTTCCTATGTTTCATGTGCACAAAAAATACATAAATAAATCATTTTATTCTATTTTCAAAAGAGGCAAAATTTGGGGTGTTACAAATCTACCCCCTTAAGATGAATCTCGTCCCGAGATTCGGAAGCTGCTGATCAAAGAGATAGAGATACTCTTGTCTTTGAATCTTCATTGCTTCTCATGTAGTTCCATTTTCTCGGTGATGATTTTGCTTTATTTCGCTGATCCTCAGGTTATTACTCCAAGTGGTTTGCTGAACTAATTCCAACAAGTACTTTAACAACTCTTAATGACTTCATCGGACCCAGTGACTTCCAACTATAAGCCCACTTGTCTGGTGCTAGCTTCCTCTTCACCCTCATGTTCTTCAAGATAAACCGAGAGAAACAAGTACAAGAGACCAATTCACTACCCCCCCTTAAGATAACATAGACCGGGGACACTAGGGAGTAGCTTTTCGTAACCTTTTAAGTACCTTAACCATCATATAGGCCTTCTAGTTGAACATCATAACTCTCTTTATCCAAAGTAGCTTTATTAACTACCAACCTAATACTATTACTCTTCTTACTCAAGTTCCACACATATAAGTTGACCACTGGTGTCATTCAAACCTTGTTAGTAATAGCTATCCTTTACTAAGACATTGAAAACAACATTTTCTTCACCCATATGAAAACATACTACCTCGTCATGTATTTGTGGTCACTTCAATCCAATAATAATGTCACCCGCTCATAACCAACTTAGTGATGACATCCTTTGTGAATCTTTTATCCCAAAGTAGAATATTCCTCCAACTTCAAATATTTGTGACTTTTCTGAAGTTAAGTTGCCCAAACTTTGAATCAAATTTTTAGCATGTGGTGTCGTCCGAATCTTCTTAGCTTAACTCTTCTTCGCTAAAAGCATCGGCAGCGACTTACGCTCCTATAGCTATTAACATTTTTTTCCAAGCCGTAACTCTCGATTAGCCCAAACCAACAAGAACATCTGAAACTCAATACCATCTTAGTAGTTCTATTGATTCCTACAATCCTGGTAGACATCACTCATATACATCGGCTTGACATCCAACAACACTTAATATCTTCTCTTGTAGTAACATCCAGAGATACTCGGGCAAACCTCCCTGCAACCTCCAATAGAGTCATTATCATTCCAAGGAAGCACTCTTGCATACTTAGATGACGGTAACTCAACACTCCACTCTCGAGTTCTCATGCAAATCCACCATTACAGAGATATCATAACCACGTGAGATTTATCCAAACAATTCTCACCGACCAAACTGTAAAAGAAATCCATCATTCTGTTCCTATGCCATCAAAACTAACTTGTCCTGAAGTCTAAGTGAACCTCAAAGTGATAACCAAAAACAAAATCTAGTCAGAACAAACACACAAGCTCCTTGTAGACGGGCCTGTCCATTCGTCATCAACCTTGAGTGAAAGATGCATGTGCTCAATGTTGACATCTCAACCATAAGATAGCATATACTTCCGAGCGAAAAACTAGAATGTATCAATCTTCATCTTGCAACTTCTTCAGCGTGGCTACCCCCTTAAGAAAAGATTACTAGGGGACCAGCAAAGTTAGCTTAAGCATTCTTCTCAGTGAGTCATCCATCTTAATGGTCTAATGACTTCCAAAAGAAATTTAGATGCATAAGCTACAACAAGAAATCTAAAATTTCTGCAAGCAGAAAAACAGCAGCTCAGTAAAACTTCAATCATTTGAGTTCTGTTAATCCAAGAAGGTCATGCTTTACACCGTTGGAAAGCTTATTAAATTCTCTACAACTTCCTTACAGAACTCTTCTCCAGATTCGACACTTAAGTTGGTCGAAAATAGTGCACAACAGAAACTAGTTCAGATTCCTGACAGCACAGTTGCAGCATCTTGTGATTTTCATAACTCTCAAACCGTAATAGATATGAGGGTAATTCTTGCGCTCAAAGGAAGATATGGAAGTGTACTTGTTTCCAGAATTTTTTCCATGATTTTTGGTTGAACAAGAACAAAGATTCAAGCCAAAGATGATAGGTTGCTCCAAAAGACAGGATGTAGAAAACATGAGAGAACCAAAACCCAACTATCTATATCATTAAATACTTATACCTTAGGCCTATGAACTAAAGGAAATTGTGGACAAGCCAACAATATCACTGCACTCAATACAAAGATCAAAATCAAATATTAATCATAAGCACAAAGCAACTAAACATTTCAATTTCACAACCACACAGACTCAACTTTTGCTACTAACGTTTTTGTTGCATAAGGGGCATAAATTCCTACTTAAACATGGTGTGATTGCAGCGACATCCGTGGTAACATCTTTTTTGATGCGAATGGTCAGAACACGTCCTCCACTTCATTGATCCTTGGTAGTCTAGCACGACTTCCCCACTCATCAATCTCATCAAGAGGTTCCTCATGATGTTCCTTATTTCAACAAAGCTCTAGTTGCTATCTCCCGACTTGATGGATGACTTGGATTGTTACGATCATCTCCTCTATTTGTTCACCTTGCTCTCTACTAGGATTATCCATAACTCAAAAGCGAAATATTCGATAGAAGTCTAAGGAATCGCTTTCTCTTGTCATACTTCATCTCTTCATAATGTTTCCCAGGATATCCCTACTTGTGATGTGTGCTTCTATGCTCCACTGACTCTTAAACTTAGGATGTGTTCAATTCTAATTAGGCTTGCGTCCTACAAATCGAGACGGAGCTGATACCAACTTGTAACACCGGTTTTATGAACAAAACCGAGATGAAGCCATATGTGAGCCCCGGAGTCAAATCTCACATATAGTTTACAAATGAATGGTAATCAATTCACAATGCTTAAAATATAACGAATATAATATAAAAACAAATAACCTCGGCTAGCGTACAAACGGAAAGACTCTTCAATCTTACGGTGTAGGCTCCACGGGGACCGACCGACCGGTTGATCACAAGCCTAACTTCCTCCCGAGGTGGGGTGAATAGCAAGGGTGAGTCCATGTCGAACTCCGCAAGCATAGCCGGGGTTATGAGGCTTAGAAGGCGACAATTGTCTTAATCTGCGGTTGCTTTTAGAGTTGGTCAAGTTTTAAGCTTTAGCATAAAGGAATCCCATTAACCCATTAATCACAATTGTGAACATATATCAACATCAATTTAACAGCCACATCTTAATAAGCAATGCAATTCTATTCATAGATGTCTCCAAGGCCGTTCATGACCGCGAACACGGGCGACATGTCGGTTTAATTAACTCTGCTTGAGAGGTGTACACTTTCACTACGGGTCATGAATTTCCACTTTGCATGGGCTCTAGAACCTCCACAACACTGAAAACCCACATAAAGCCTTTCAAAAGGGTTATCTAAACATGCCGGATAGCGATAGGGCTACAACCCATTCTCTTCCGTTTCGGTAACCACCCACACACGAGTAAACACTATCCCCGAACGACTAAAGCCGAGCCATGTGACCCCCATAGTTGTCTTGTATATCCCGGATGATCACAAATGAATAAGTCCTTATGGAGAGCTAAGAGCTTCATAAATAAACAACACAAGCTCTTTCGCCCTATGTACCATGGCATCAACAACTACTCATCACGATTTAATCCATAAAGCAATAAGTAAATGTTTGTTGGTTGAGCGCTAGCAATTTACTACCCAATGCATAACCCATAGGAGACAAGGATCAAGTATTCAAGGCTAGGTAAATCCTTAATGGCAAACAAGGAGGACACATGCATCATGAATTATTAATTAAGGTGAATAGGACATCAAGGATGATCCCAAGCTATACTTGCCTTGATTAAAGTCTTGAGCTCGCTGGTCTTCTTCGAAGTATTGCTCCTGACCGTACCCGAATTGCTCACCGTCTACTCAACCGATCACGTAGCAACACACAATCGAGCATGCAATCAAACACGAGGCAAACATAAAAAAGATAATAAGATAACAGTACACCAAACAGTAAGATAACAGTTTGAAAAGCTCAGTAAAACTATTCTACTCGTCGCTACGATCACATCGACATAAAGATCACAAAAATCGGAGCTAGAACGGTGTAGATATGAATTTTACAAGTTTACTAGTTATAAAATAATAAAATAAATAATAATTCGAAATTTGAAAGTTCAAAAACCTGACTAACAGTGATACTAACATGTTAGATTACGAAATTACGAATCTAACGAATCTTGAACGACTCAAATCGGATTTAAAACGGAGAAGTTATGGGCATCTGAAATTCGATGGTTTAGGGTGATGGATGTGTATGTGTATTTAGATTGTATTCCTAGATTTATTTTTCTCAAGGAAACCGGCAAGAAAACCTATGTGAGGTCATCATGATATCAGCAAGCTAAGCATGCAATGGGATGGATCGATCCAGATAGGAATTGTAGCAGCTACTAGCAAGACACGGTGCAAGTTATACTTGTCAAGACTTTGGAAAGCTTCAGCGATGGTTACTGCAGTCGGCAGGGCAAGTGCAGCAGTCGGTTTAGAGAATCAAAAGGAGACGATGAGGAACTCACCAAAGGTTGCTCGGGTCTGCTCGGAGCAAGCAGTGACGTCCTGCCGATCGACGGAGCGGCTCACAGCAAGAGACATAGCTGTTTGCTTGCGAGTGCTGGCAAAGACAGAAGCAAGCTTCACAAATTGTGACCACGTATATGAATCAATGAACAAGGAGAGAGCAAGATGCAGGTTTGCATAGATGTGCTCACCATCAGCGCATCAGCTGGCAAAGAGCAACGCAGACGTGCTCGACTTGGACAACGAGAAGATGGTGCTACCGGCTTGGTCACCTTGCATACCAGGCTCGGCAACGGAGTAACATGCAGCACAGGTCGTCTCGGCGGCTTCGGCGGACGGGCAAGATTCAACTGAGCAGCAAGCAACACAAGCTAGGGGTTTGGATGGTGGCGGCGTACGTCTTGCGTTCTTGGCGAGATGCAAAGCGAGGATAGGTGTAGCTAGGGCCTGCTGGCGGCGTAGCTAGTAGCTAGGTCGGAGGGAAACAACTCGGCGGCTTGTTGCATTGGCATGGACTAGTTTCGTTATTAGGGTTTAGAAGCAAAGAACCGATGATCCAGGCCCTTCTATTTATATAGAATAGAGATTGTCATATGGCTAACATCGTGAGATTGACATGGAGTCCTTCACGTGTACGGCTTATACAAATCAATAATCCCAATGCAAAAAAAAAAAAAAAAAAAACACAAAGATTATTGAGATAGAAAATGATTGATGGCCGGCCAAGGAAGGATGGGCCACTCCGTCAATGAGAAGAAGGCAAGGCCGACTGGGCTGGAATAGCAGCAAGGGAGGAGAAAATAAATAGAAGGACTTTTCTTTTATTTCAAACTCAAATTCAAATCGAATTTTCACAAGGGATTTGAAAACCTTTCTAAACTCAAACAAATCCAATCACCTCAAAAATAATATGCAGTGGCATGAATGCATCAAACATGTTACTAAACCCTATATTAAATTTTAATTCAATGAAAAATGTTCTTTTTCCTATGTTTCATGTGCACAAAAATACATAAATAAATCATTTTATTCTATTTTCAAAAGAGGCAAAATTTGGGGTGTTACAGGTTGTTTATGGCATTGTCGTTTGGGTCATATAAGTGAGAATCGCATGAAGAGGCTCCATACTGATGGGCTTCTAACTTCGTTTGATTTTGAATCATACGAGACATGTGAAGCTTGCCTTCTAGGCAAAATGACCAAGGCGCCTTTCAAGGGTTTTCCTGAGAGGGCAGCAGACTTGTTGGAACTAATACATACTGATGTATGCGGACCAATGAGTACGACACCTAGAGGCGGATTCCAATATTTCATTACTTTTACTGATGATTTCAGTAGATATGGCTATGTCTACTTAATGAAGCATAAATCTGAGACTTTTGAAAAGTTCAAAGAGTTTCAGAATGAAGTAGAGAATCAACGTGGCAAGAAAATTAAGGCCTTGCGATCTGATCGTGGAGGTGAATACTTGAGCCACGAATTTAGCAATCATCTGAAGAGTTGCGGAATTGTTCCATAGCTTACGCCGCCTGGAACACCTCAGAGAAACGGTGTGTCTGAGCGACGTAATCGGACTTTGTTGGACATGGTTCGGTCGATGATGAGCCAGTCGGACCTATCTTTATCGTTTTGGGGATATGCTCTAGAAACAGCCGCTTTCACATTAAATAGGGTACCATCTAAGTCCATAGTTAAGACACCATATGAGATGTGGACTGGTAAGAGTCCCAGTTTGTCTTTTCTAAAGATTTGGGGTTGTGAAGTTTATGTCAAACGACTTCAATCAGTTAAACTAACACCCAAGTCGGACAAGTGTTTTTTTCGTGGCATACCCAAGGAAACTTTGGGTTATTACTTTTACAACCGATCGAGGGCAAAGTGTTTGTTGCTCGAAAAGGTGTTTTCTTAGAGAAAGAGTTTCTCAAAAGAGACAAGAGTGGACAAAGGGTGTATCTTGAAGAAGTTCGGGATGAGCCAATAGGTCAAGACTCTACGAGTGATGCTAATGTAGCAGAACAAGTTGAGATACCTGTGGCAAAGGTAACACCGCTACTACCATGAAGATCAGCTAGACTCCGTGAGTTGCATGGGGATGTGTTATTGTTAGACGATGACGAACCTATGACATATGCGAAGCTATGATGGACCCAGATTCGAGAAATGGCAAAATGCCATGAGATCCGAGATAGATTCCATGGGAGACAATCAAGTTTGGAACTTGGTTGATCCGCTGATGGGGTTAAACCCATTGAGTGCAAATGGATCTATAAAAAGAAAAGAGATATGGACGGAAATGTTTATGTCTGTAAAACTCGACTTGTCGCAAAGGGTTTTCGGCGGTTCAAGGAGTTGACTACGACGAGACATTCTCGCCCAGTAGCGATGCTTAAATCTATCCGGATCATTCTAGCAATTGCTGCTCATTTTGATTATGAGATATGGCGGATGGATGTTAAAACAACCTTTCTAAATGGAAATTTGGAAGAGGACGTGTATATGATATAGCCCGAAGGTTTTGTTGATCCTAAGAATGCTAGAAAAATATGCAAGCTTAAGAAATCCATTTATGGGTTAAAGCAAGCATCTCGAGTTGGAACATTTGTTTTGATGAAGAGGTCAAAGCTCTTGGCTTTCATCGTAATGAATTGTGTATACAAGAAGGAAAGTGGGAGTGCTGTTGTATTTCTAATCTTGTATGTGGATGACATACTATTGATTGGGAATGATATTCCAATGTTGCAATCCGTGAAGACTTCACCGAATAATATATTTTCTATGAAGGATTTGAGAGAAGCATCATACATTTTGGGCATAAAGATCTATAGAGATAGATCAAAGAGGCTAATTGGATTATGCCAAGATACGCACATTGACAAGGTGTTGAAACGGTTCAACATGGAACAGTCCCAAGAAAGGGTTCCCGCCTATGTCACTTGGTATGCGTTTTAAGAAGAAGCAGCGTCCCGACAACCGATGAGCGAGAGCGCATGAGTAAGGTTCCATACGCCTCGGCAGCTTGGTTCCATCATGTATGCCATGATATGTACACGCCGTGATGTCTCATATGCTCTAAGTGTTATGCGGCGTGTACCAAGCCGATCCCGGTGAGAGTCACCGGACACTTGTTAAAAATATTCTTAAGTACTTGAGAAGGACTAAAGATATGTTCCTAATCTATGGAGGTGAGGAGGAGCTCGTTGTAAATTGTTACACCGATGCTAGCTTCCAAACCCATTACGATGATTCACAATCTCAATCGATACTTGTTCACAATAAATGGTGGTGTCGTTAGTTGGAAAAGTTCCAAACAGAGACGGTGACCGATTCTACAGCGTAGGCGAGTACATACAAAATTTCGAAGTCGCAAAGGAAGGTGTTTGGATGAGGAAGTTCCTCATTGAGCTTGGTGTGTTCCCCAATGCAAGCGCCCATTAAACCTTCATTGTGACAATAGTGGCGTGATTGCACGTGCTAAAGGAGCCGAGGGATCACCATAAGAACAAACACGTATTGAAATTTCACCTCATTCGAGAGTTCATCAAACGTGGTGAAATCAAGATATGCAAGATACATACGGATTTGAATGTTGCGTATCCTTTGACAAAGGCTCTTCCACGCTCCTAAGCATGAGGCACATGAGAGAGATATGGGTATTAGATATCTTAAAAGATTAACTCTAGTGCAAGTGGGATATTGTTGGGAATATGCCCTAGAGTTAATCATAGAGATGATTTGTATTCTTTCATTGTATCCATGATATATTATGTGTTCATGAATATCCATTAAAGACAACTTGTATTGATCAAGAATTATGTGAATTGTTTGTGAAACTCTTTTACTTGTTTGGTTATTCAATAATTGTCCTCGATCGGAGTTCATGTGAGAACACACATGAATATTAGATCATTACATGTATTAGTTGATGACTATGTTTCACAAGTCATAGACATGGAGATGTCAAACTAATAGTGTGGGCACATGTATGACATGGGGCTGTATTGACCCGACATGAGATGTTATTATTATCTCTTTACACATCATTTACGTTATGTCCTTAGACCTGAGATTGTCGTATGTACTCAAGATGTGAAACGACCTACTTAGGGACTATCAAACGTTACTCCGTAATTGGGTAGCTATAAAGGTGGTCTTCGGGTTTGTCGGGAAACATGCTGTGAGACATAGTCAATCAAGATGGAATTGCCCCTCTCCATGAGAGAGAGATATAACCGACCACTCGAATGATTGGATCAAGAAATGCATGGCCGTGCTTGGGTTAAGTGTTAACTCACGAGTTGGACTAGATATCGTGTGGCAAGGGAATAACGAGTATATGGTTTGTGTGGTTCGCCCGATATGATCATTGCGCATTACATGAGAGCGCTGGCACGCCTTGCTAGAGGCCGCCGTCGACTATTGGTCGAGTAGGAGTACTTCGGCCATGTCTATGTGTGCATGAGCCCATAGGGTCGCACGCTTAAAGGGAAGGAGGCCCAATTTGGATTTGATCCAATTAGGCGAGGCTTAGGGTTTTCCTAATACGACTCCGGCTCGGAGCCCCTAGGGACGCCTATATAATGAGAGGTGGGCGCTGGGCTAAATAGCTTAATCCAAGCCACACGACTTTGGTAGCCGCCGCCGCCCACGCTCCGCCTCTTGCATCTCGCGGACCTAGCAGTCCGGAGGCGCATCGCTCCTCCCCTCGTGCGTGTGGGATACCTCGAGGTGCTGCATCCGGAGCACAAGGACGAACCGCACGAGGAGGACGGACGTGACGGACGACCACGCAACCGCGACGGCACCGCCGCGACGCTGCATATCTATCGCCGAGAGTCGACGCTGCGCCGCACCGCGGCGTCATCTATAACTAGCAGTAGATCCTTGGTTTATGGGTAGAAAAGTTTTGTTTTCGGCTGGCGTAGCGATCCCATATTCCTTCATATAGCACACCAGCCCCAAAGGAACGACCACAGAAGCAACCAAAATGCCACAACACTAACCACACCCGGGGAAAAAATTGAAGTGACTACTAGCAACCCCTACCACGTCCCATCGCCCACTTGCCCGCTCAAAAAATCGCCATGAAACATATCACGCATTGAAAATCATGAGATCCCAAACTCCACATCCGAATACGCCTACCTCTTGAACGAAGCAATGGAAATGGTGAGGTAAAACTCATCGCACAAAGATCTCGCAGACACCCGACACGAGACTACGCCAAAAATAGCATGCGGGCCTGTCTCCACCACCCGCGCTCCGATTCCCCATCCAATGCGACGAACATAACCGCCACCACACACGAAAAAGCAAATCCCCATGCGCCACCTCCCCGTCATCACCTCCTCAAAATCGCCTCTCCGAGCGGCAGCTGGGAAAGCAAAGTCAACCACCGCCCCCGCTCCTCCACTAACCCATCCCAACTCCGGAGCATGCGGTGAATCGCATCCCGAGCATGCGCGGGGGTCTAAAAATCAACCCGCATTTAGGCGAGCGAGAACATACCCATCCCGACCTATGCATTCACGAAGAACACGAATCGCATCACGAGATGGGGCATCGCGAACATACCAGACGAAACCCTAGAAATCGCCAAGATCGCCTCCGCCGAGAGCACCAGGAGGGAGATGAAATGAAATGAAGAGTCTCGAAATGGCAGCTGAAACAACGGGTGAGTACCAAAATATTGAACGAGGCCGACAACCCGGACCCACCGAACGAGACACAAAAAAGATCCAAATAAGATGAGAGAGAGGGCGGTCCGATCGAACGCACAACAAATGACACACGCGCCGACGGACGGCGAAAAAAATCGGTTGAGCCAAAAGGTTAGATTCAACCGGTTGATAAATAGCTTTTCTCTTATGTAATATATAAAAAAGGGAAAACCACTTTTATTGTAGCAAAACCGCCTTTAACTATAGCAAAACCGCCTTCAAATCCGGCCCAGGGATGTAAAATGCACAAAGTATGAGAATTTGAGTGAGGTGATTTTGTCCTGGTTTGTGATTGAGGGAGGAAAAGCGAACTTTCGTGAAAGTTAGGGGAAAAAGGGACTTTTTCCAAAAATAAAAGGTTAGACAGACAAAGTCTACCTTGTATCTTTTCCTTGAAGAAAATTCTACCTTGGATTGTATCTGTCTTGCTTGTGGGTTTGCAATCCATGGCTCAAATTAGATTCACATACTACCAAAAACATAACTTTTGAAAAAATGTGACTTAGTTTCTTGATCCGTTTTTTGCTCAAACCTGCTTATTTGTCCTTCAAATAAATTTCTTTGGTTTTTTTGGCCCTTCCATTAGTTTGATGAGATAATGGTGTTAAACTGCATGGGAAATGACTTCAGCAAGCAAGGGTGGGACCTGGAAGAGTAGTTGTTGAGAGCTGTTTTTTGGGGCTCTTACTTTTAGTGCAAATGGCTCTTGCTCCATCGGTGCTTTTTAGCCTTGAGGTGTGAAGACGTTTTTCGAGTGACCATTCGGTTAGGTTTATGGATCAGAAGTCAAAACTAAAGCTCTAAAACCCTACCAAAATATCTTGTAAGCATTTCATGAGCATCATGAACTTGGGTTTATTACGGATACTAGGTGTGTATAGCCTTGATTTGCAACTAAGCAAATCATTAAGCAAAGGCAATATAAGAAGGGAA
Organism: Hyparrhenia diplandra; assembly: GCA_015847255.1. Classification (NCBI taxonomy): domain Eukaryota; kingdom Viridiplantae; phylum Streptophyta; class Magnoliopsida; order Poales; family Poaceae; genus Hyparrhenia; species Hyparrhenia diplandra. Next base: position 1,049,769 of record JADLZK010001513.1, on the reverse strand, counting down.
GCATGACAATATATCATATAGTAAAATTCAAAAAAGTGTAGAAAATATATTATACGCATCTGTAAGTGCAATCAAGCCCTAATGTGAGTTTTGATGTTGATGACTACCTAATTAGAGGACTAATGAGATTTATCGAGATGACAGTCATGATATAGAGAAAGGAGGATGTTGCAACTAAATGGAGGAGTACCCAATTCGATTACAAGTTGGGGTTCTACTCATTGAAGGTTTAAATTCTTTTATATTTTGAAATTGAGTATAGGAATCGTCGTACTATTAAAAGAGACTCAAATATCTGTTCAAAGTGTGCAACCAAGTTATCATATTTCACTCATTCAACCTCTAGCTTCCAACAAAGTCAACCATGCTTTTCATTCTATCTTTTTGAAGACTTTGTGGGGTGCAGCAGTGTCGCTCGGTTAAGTGTGTTAAGTGTGGTAGTGCCACACTTAATCTAACCATTGGAGACCAAGGGTATTTATACCTTTTTCTCTCTCACACAACGATCACCCCCTCACCTACCTCTGGTCATTTCGAACAAAACACCCAAGTGCTCACTCTCTCTCCTCCATTGGAGCTCACTCTTCCTCAAGCTTTCTCATTGATTTTCGCATCAATCCTTGAGAGAAAAGTGACCCAAACTCGATTAGAGAGCAGATCCACTGATCCCTATTGTCTAGCAGCACTTAGTTCACGCTTTCGCCGGCGGTTTGCGTTTGTTACTCTTTGAGCTTTGCTCCTAGCTTGCTGGCGCTGTCGCCCTAAAGCTTGCCAATGTTTGTGGCAGCCTAGGGAGGTTTGTAACACCCTTTTGCAGTTCATAAACTCACTCATCATCTCAAGAGTTAACTCTCTTGACTTGAGAACATGAGAAAGACAAACCTTTGTGGTGAGCCCAAGCCTTTGGTGGCTTCCTCACCAATGTGGACTTAGGCAAGCCTCGGTGGCGAGCTGAACCACTAGATAAATCATTGTGTTACCTTGTGCTTGATTTACTTCTTGCTTATATATTGTTGTTTAGGTTGATTTTAGAGTTTGAGGTCAATCTATATAGAGAATTGCTAAGAAATATCCGATTGTTTTTGGTTGCCTCATCAACTGGATTTGGCTCGTTGGATTTGGCTCCTGGATTCAGCTGGGGCGTTCGATCTCCTCCCTCTCTACTTTATCTCTAGCCCTCCGGGTTCTGTCTCCGTCGGCGCAAGCTGGTACGAGGAGCCGCTGCTCCCTTCGACGACCTGCGGCCCGGGCGTGCGGGCCTCTCCCTCCAATGGCGTAGTGCCCCTCCCTCCTACAGCGTGTGCGCGCCGCGCCTCTGCACCCTTGCTACCTCCAGGCGGGTCTGCGGCGTTTCCCGCTGTTTAGGCAGCCCTCCGCCGCTCCACCCGCCCCCCGGCCGGCTTTTGGCATCCTCCCCCGCCACCTCGACCGTCCCCATGCCAACCATTCTCTGCTGCCGTCCACGAACCCAAGGCCCTTCTCTGTGTTCTTGCTCAACTGTGTTCTTGCCTGCTCTATGTTCTTCCATCTGTAAATTTGTAAATTTGTTGTCAATTTGATGACATTTGTGAATTTTGATATATATTTCTCTGATATTTAGAATCCATAGAAATATTTTGACATTTTGTTTGAAAAATTTGGCATATATTTGTGTTATCCCCAAATTACATCACTATGTTGAAGAAATTACACTAAACCAATCATTGTAAATATTGTAATAATGTGGTGTAAATTTAGCTAGAAGACAGTGTAATAAGCAATGGTATAACTTGACTATCCTAGATAATGTTAATGAAGAAGATCGATACATGCTTTTTGGTGGAGATGTCGACGCAAAGTTCAATAAAAACATCAGAAAGTAAGTTGATGAAATATTGATATATTTTTGGTGGAATGTGTGGAAGGAACGCAATAGGAAAACTTTTCAGCATCAACAACTGCAACCAGTGGAAGTAGCCTACTTATGCAAGGATGACATAAACCAATACCGTATAGCAAAGTCCCCGACTGCTCGAAACGACCAAGAAGCATAGAGTAGCTTTTTCTAGAATTTATATAGAAGTTTGATACTTTTTCTCAGTGGGTGTCGTATATTTTTTTGTTCTTTCTTCTTTTTTTCTTCCCCTGTTGTTTTGCACAGGGGCGGTGTTGAGGTGTACAATTGTTTTGCTTGTTGTACCTTTTTTTTTTTCTTTATATCGCCTAATAAAAATCAGCGGCAAAACTTTTTACCGTTCCTTAAAAAAAAAAAAACAGTGTAATAAGTGCTTGTAAAAAATCTGGATGTTTTTGAGGGGCTAAAACCAGCCAAATGCGGTTGTTAACCAGACAGATCCTCTATATATATTGTTGATGGACTTGTTCTAGCTCGTCCAAATCTCTCCCACGGCAAGGCCCCGGAATTTCCCTCCCTCCGAGCTGAACAAAAAAGCTAATCTTGACGACACACGGCATAAGACAGACACCGAGCGTTCCGATCCGCAGCGACGCCCCAAAGCAATGCTCCAGCTCCAGTCTTTCCACTTGGCCACGCTGCTCCTGCTGCTCGGCAGCGCGGCCGGTGCCGGCGATGGCGGCCAGTTCGTCTACAATGGCTTCTCGGGCGCGAACCTCACCCTCGACGGCGTGGCCGCCGTGACGCCGGCCGGCCTCATGGTGCTGACCAACGGCAGCCTCCAGGCGAAGGGCCACGCGCTGCACCCGTCCCCGCTGCCGTTCCGTGACCCGGGCGCCGGCGCCCGAACGCCACCGCGGCGGCGCGGTCCTTCTCCACCACCTTCGCTTTCGCCATCTACGGGCAGTACGCGGATCAGGTGAGCAGCCCCGGGGTGGCCTTCCTCATGTCCGCGGGCAGGGAGGCGCTGTCCACCGCGCTGCCGGGCAAGTTCATGGGCCTCCTCAACGTCACCGACAACGACAACCCCGGCGCGCGCGTCTTCGCCGTGGAGCTGGACACGCTCCTCAACTCCAAGTTCCAGGACATGGACAGCAACCACGTCGGCGTCGACGTCAACAGCATGAGGTCCGTCGGCGCCGCCTCCGCGGGGTACTACGACGACGACGCCACGGGCAGTTCCGGAACCTGAGCCTGATCAGCCGGAGCCCGATGCAGGTCTGGGTGGACTACGACGGCGGGGCCAGGCAGGTCACAGTGACCATGGCCCCTCTGGGCGTGGCCAGGCCCACGAGGCCGCTGCTGCGGACCGCCGTCGACCTCTCCGACGTGGTGATGCGGGGCACGGCGCACGTCGGGTTCTCGTCGGCGACGGACGTCCTCTCCTCGCGCCACTTTGTGCTCGGCTGGAGCTTCGCGCTGGACGGCCCGGCGCCAGCGCTGGACGTCGCGGCGCTGCCAGCCCTGCCGCGTGCGTGGCCCAAGCCACGGTCTAGGGTGCTGGAGATCGTGCTCCCCATGGCGTCAGCGGCGCTGGTGCTGGCCGTGTGCGTGGCGATCTACTCCATGGTGCAGCGCCGGCGCAAGTACGCGGAGCTGCGCGAGGACTGGGAGGTCCCGTTCGGGCCGCACCGGTTCTCGTACAAGGACCTGTTCCATGCGACCAAGGGTTCAGTGACAAGCAGTTGCTCGGGGCAGGAGGGTTCGGCAGCGTGTACAAGGGAGTTCTCCGCACGTCGACGGAGGTCGCGGTGAAGAAGGTGTCCCATGAGTCTAGGCTGGGGATGAAGGAATTCATCGCGGAGGTCGTGAGCATCGGACGGATGCGGCACCGCAACGTTGTGCAGTTACTCGGCTACTGCCGGCGCAAAGGCGAACTTCTCTTGGTCTACAACTACATGCCGAATGGCAGCTTGGATAAGTACCTGTATGATCAAAGCAACAAGGGCAAGGGCACACTAGATTGGCCTCGACGACTCCACATCATCAGGGGCGTCGCGTCCGGGCTGCTGTATCTCCATGAGGAGTGGGAGAACCTCGTCGTCCATCGAGACGTCAAGGCAAGCAACGTTCTCCTAGACGACGAGATGAATGGACGGCTGGGAGATTTCGGCCTCGCGAGACTGTACGATCACGGAGCAGGTGCGCAGACGACGCATGGGGTACCTGGCCCCTGAGTTAGCGCAGACCGGCAAGGCAACTCCGGCGACAGATGTCTTCGCGTTCGGGGCGTTCCTCCTGGAGGTCACTTGCGGACGAAGGCCAGTCGAGCAAGACGATCAGAACAAATGTGTTCTACTTGTCAACTGGGTAGCTGAGCATTGGCACAGAGGCTCCATCATGGAGGCTCCATCATGGAGGCCGTGGACGACACGATGATGTCTCCAGCTCCAGGGGGGTTTAACCCTGAAGAGATCTCTCTTGTGCTAAATCTTGGGCTTATGTGCCCGCACCCGTTGCCCAACGCAAGACCAACCATGCGACAGGTCATGCAGTATCTGGATGGTGATATGAAGCTTCCGGACTTGTCACACACCTACATCAGCTTCACCATGCTGGAGCGGATGTATAGCAGCGAGTTGTGTAGTGTCTCATTGACTAGTACTGTGGGTGCCATTTCTGATCTCTCTGGGGGCGGGGGAGGTGATAATTAAGCTCGCTGTCGAGCTGAGTGTTGTTGTGGGTTCTTCTCCACAGTTGGGTTATCACCTGTGACATATAATAAACATAATTGCCGGGTTGCCTTGAATTTTGTCTTTGTCAAAGTTTGAACGTGTATGCTTTAGGACCTTGGTCACAGTCTGATTATTGCTTATCTTGTGCTTCTTTTAAATCGAAATAGGTAAAATGTGCATATCTTATTACGCAGAATAGCAATGATGTTTTTTTTCCTTTGGGAATTTGGTGTTCTACCCCTATTCAAAACCTCAATGGTGATTTTACCCTTTCTTTTAAACTTTCTCAAGAGACTATTTGTTTGCCCACCGGGGACTAGCAGTCAGAAAAATACTGCACGAGGGCTGCGTTTAGTTCCCTCAACTTTCCATCACAACGTTTGAATTCCCATCACATCAAATTTTTGGACGCATGCATGAAGTATGAAATGTAGGTAAATAAAATAATTAATTAGACAGTTTAGATGTACTTTGCTTGAGACGAATATTTTGAACGTAGTTAGATCATGGTACAATAATATTTATCACAAACAAATGAAACATGCTACAGTGAAATTTTCAGCAAACTAAACACAGCCCAGGCTTGAATTCTAACAACAGTGGGGCCTGGAAGTCCATCGTTTTCCTGACGTGTGCATCAGTGTATAGCCAGTAAATAAAACAATTTAATCTCTTCCTCCCAAAATCACCAATGGATCGATGAGCAATCAGTGTCCTTTTCTTCCTGAAATGACGCGCACATAGCATAAGCGTGACTATATCAAAGTCAAAGTCACCGGCTGCCCGCTGCAACACGCGCCAGATCACCTCACGGTGATATATAGCGGGCCCGCTACTATTTAGTGCACGATAGCATATACTGTAACAGCGCCGTCCACACGGTCCATCAGGCAGCAGACCTACGGCACAGTGCCATCGATCCGCCCGGCCTGAGCCGGCGTTTCTTCAATCGCCGGCCACCTTCTCTCTTCTGTTCACTATCCGCCTAACTGGCTTTACTATACTTGCTCTAAGTATAATAGAGTACATTAGCTATTGTTCCAGATTGGAATAATGGAATTGAGTGGCACAGTGGTCTCATTCAGCACCAACACCCCCAATTTGCAAGTGCACGGCCATATAACTGCACGTCCTTCTAACTGTATCTTTCAGCTTTACACCGTCACCCTCAGCCGCCCAGCGTTATATTCGTACTACCAAGTAAACGTATTTGAAGTTGATAGAGCTGTTGGGTTACCCTGGCCACCGGGGTACACGTCGGCCTGGACCGGCTGCCTGTCGTTGGTATGCCATCGTGTGGCCCAAATGATCCTTTTCTACAAACCGTAAAAAGTGTCACATCGAATATATCAGCATATGCATGGAGCATTAAATCTAATTGACATGCAAAACAAATTTCACCATTTGCTTGTAAATTGCGAGACGAATCTAATGAACCTAATTAGACCGTGATTAGACACTAAACTGCTACAGTAACGCATGCTCTAATGATGGATAAATTAGGCTTAGAAAATTCATCTCATCGTTTATGGACTGAATCTGTAATTTATTTTGTAATTGGATCATGTCTTGTACCTCAAATGTGTACCACAAAGTCTGATGTAACACTTTTCAACACTTCAAAATGGGAACTAAACACACCCATGTAAAATCGCCCTATAGTGGCACGCATAAAGGTGATGAGCACATGTCATAATCACCCACATGACAAGAGTTTTTCCGCCACAGTTAAAAAATTGGAAACGCATTGTAAAAGATTTTTGTCGTAGTGTAGGCCGAGTTCGATGTGGGCTAGGGCGACCTTGGGAAAAGATACCATCATGTGATTTCCACCGCCGTGCGAGCAAAGCGCATCCACTGTGTTGGCCCGATTTTAGCGCCAACACATTTTGGCGACTCCGCTGGGGGCAAGAATCTAGCTATCATGGTTGATCCCTCCAACTCTAGCAATATGATGGCATTCTGAAGATTACATGAAGACGTATATGAAAGATATACGAGCGAATGCGACCGAGTGTGCACTGAATTGTATCTTTACTGTTTCAAGCAAACAGAGCAAGGTATCATCAATATAAAGGAGTGGAACCGACCATCCAACATTGACATAATAAAGGAGATACAATCTTCAGGTACTCCTCTGCGCATCTATCTAACTTTTTGAATTGTCATCTCAAATTTTTAATGGATAAAGAGGATAGTGTATATCCTAATCCTGTTACTCAAGAGTCGGTTATTGAATAGCCGGCTAATGATCATTGCAAAATTTATCTTCCTGTGATGTTGTTGATCAAGATCAAGTTCGGTCGTCTCAAGCTGAAGTTGTTGATCCAAAACCTCGTAGCAAGAGCATAGAAACTCTATCTAGTACTTTTTTAGGTCATGCTAGTGATAGGACGTCCGATCAGATTAATTTTCATCGGACGCTCCCCGCACGTAAGCCCATGTCCACCCCCTCTCGCAAGCCCATGTCCGTCCCCCCGCACCGCACGCTCCCTCTCCCGCACCGCATGCCCCATGCCCCTGCCTCTCGCTTCTCAAGGCTATGCTCCCTTCTCTCTAGACTCCGCCTCACGCATGCAATCTCCGCTCCCTCTCCTCAGCACCGCATGCCCCTCGTCTGTCTTCGCTTCGCCTCGCGGCTCTGCTCCCCTTCTCTCTTGACTCGGCCTCACACATGCAATCTCCCCTTCTCTCCCAAGTGCCGGGCGGCACTCGGTAGCTGGAGAAAGCCCACCCCAATGCAACCCTGTTGGCCGGCCTTTAGCGCTGCTTCTGCGTGCAGCAGGCTCCACTCACGTCCTCGGCGTCCGAAGTCGCCCCTGGACGAACAACATAGAACATTTCGCAACATGAAAAAAAAAAAAAAATAGTGAAACATTTTTTTTGACAACAGAATAGTGAAACATTTGAAACACACTGACAACATATGTGTGAGAATATATGCAACATCAACACTTGCAACATTAGTTTTCAAAAAAAAAAAACACTTGCAACATTAGACCAAAACAAATGAAACATTTAGAACTTGCGTCTGAAACATTGAACATCCAGATAATCCGTACTTGCAACATTCTAGAAAAAAACACGGAAGAAACATTAAGAATAGATATTTGCAACATAAGTTCAGAACTACTGCAACATCTTCGATCTACTTTTGCAACATTCATACAAACCCCTTTGCAACGTACCACGGAAGCAAATGAAACAACCAAAATAGACCCTTGCAACATCCGAGGAAGGGAGCGCGAGGTCCAGGTTCTGACCACTCCAAATCTCATGAGGTCCTGACTCACGAGCTGAGGCAGAGGATGGGGTGGCCGCCGTCAGTGCCTGAGCACCACCACCACAAGCCCCCCTCACCACCCGTGCTTGCTCGATCGGGCGGATGGTGTGCGCGGGAGGGGGGGAGAAGTGCCAACGATGAAGGCGAGTCATCGGGGTGAGTCGACGGCGCGTGTGCACCACCACCACCGGGGCTTGCTCGGCGGGCACGCGCGCGCGCACGACGGGAGGGGGCGAAGTGCCAACGATGAAGGCGAATCATCGGGGTGTCGACGGCGCGTGTGCACCACCACCACCGGGCTTGCTCGGCCGGGGGCGCCGGGCGCCGCACGGGAGGGGGGGCGAGACGCTCACAGTGATGGCGAGCAAAGCGGCAGTAGATGGGGAACGCAACAGCAGGGGGTGCGCAGCCCACATCCATGAGGCAGCCGCAAGTTGCTACAGCGGAGGAAGGGGAAAAGCTGGCGGCGGCTGCGGCATAGCCGAACAAAATGAGTGGGGGAGGAGAAGGATAGAAGGCGAATGAGATAAGGATCGTGCTTTTTTTATTTATTAATTTAATTTAATGGACAGGACAGAACCAGCGAACCAACGGGAGTCGCAATGGGCCTGCCGCCTGGGCTGCTGTAGGAGCGTCCGACACGCGTCGGACGTCTCATGGGTAGCATTACCGGTACTTTACGTTCGTGGGGCAACAAAACAAGATTGTAAGCGGGTTTTGCAAAAATAATTTTGAACCTGTTGACACCCAAAATTGACCCGACACAAGATAAAGTCCAAGACACGACAAACATCAAGATTGGTCAAGTTTGGAGGACGAACAAGCGCTTCCAAAGACTGACCGGATGCTGGATCGGGCGCTACCAGCGCCGGTCATTACCACCGGCGTCCGATCGCGCCCGCTCGCTTTCGAGGAGCTCTCGGAAGTGACCGGACGCTGGGGTACCGGGCGCGTCCGTCACCCCCGAGCGTCCCGACGAGCGGCCGGTCGGCTTGGGGCACGCGCGGCCCGGTTCCAGACCTTATTGGAATTGACCGGACGCAGGGCACCGGTGCGTCCGTCAGCCCGCCTGGCGTCCGATCGGCCCGATTTCGGGCTGATCCGAATCGTATCTAACTTCGGTTTGTTTCCAAACGAGTTTAGGTCAGTTTTTGTTGATTGGAAACGTCTTGGGGCGCTTTCCTAAAAGGATAAGAGCACCCTCCCCTATATAATGAAGGGGTTCATAGCTGATTTGTTCCCATCTACCTCAAATCGTCAAAACACAACACGTGCCTCTCTTTTTACTCGTTTTTATCTCTTCCAAACCCTAGCTTGCTTTTTCGACGACGAGCTCCACGCTACATCGCCGGCATTCTAGGCGCATCCGCTGCTCCTAGGACAACCCCTTGGTGCGTCCCTCCCGACGGGTCTTCCCGGAGGTTCGTTCGAAGTCTTCCGGCCCGTCCACCGAAGCTCTACATCGCCCCTACCGAACCCTAGATCGGTTTGGGTGATCACGCTGCGGTGTTCGTTGCTACTAGGTTGTTTAGCAACCTTCGCGGGCGCCCAAGGCCCTCTCGGTGTTGTTGGTGCGAAGCCCTAATTTCGTGTCAACACACTTTTTGACGACTCGGCGGGAAGAAGACAAGGCGTCAACTTCGCGTTGCCCTCTTGAAGCTAGCGTCATGGCTCCCGTGATGAAGCTAGCAAGAACAAGGACAAGAACCAATCAACGGAAATCTCCGGCCGATAACATACGGCGTCCCGAGTCCATGGATGATCTCCCTGAAGATTTAAGGAAGCGGCTCCAGGGACACGATCAACGCCGTCCAAATGGCTTTCTTCAAGAGTTGCCACAAGGATAGGCAGAACCGCGTGCATCAATATCAAAAGCCTGTCTACACCGAGCTTGCTGCACCACTCGAGGTAATTCCCGATAAACCTATTGATGATAATACTGGTGTTACGCATGATGGTGTTGCTAAGATGATAGTAGACCAAAATACTACTTTAGTTGATATGATTCAAGGTCTTACTAGTTCTTTAGACAAACGTTTGAAAATCATAGAAGGAACTCCAACCGATAACACACAATCGGGAGTAGTACCTCAACCTTCTCAGTAGCATCACAGGCGGTTGTTGCACCTCAAACAACAACTCAATATCAATATGGTCTGCCTTTGGATATGGTTTTACATGCTAACGCTTAGTCAACCACAATCGGCTCCTATGGCTTCTATCGTTAGAACCGTACTTGGTGGAGCCGGTACATCTTCTAGCCAATCAAGATCGGCTCACACATTGAGAACCGATCATGAGGCATCCGAAAATCGGGGTGCATAATGCTATGATAAATTCGGCAGGGGGCAAGCTCCACTACCGAATCTTAACCCCAATCCTGCACACAATTCGGGGGTGAATGTTCCTTTACAAGGGGCAAAACACGACACAACCACCACCGAATAATGTGCATGATCAAGATGTGAATGCAGGAAACATGGGAGTTCCCAATAGCATAGACGCTATTTTAGCTAAGTTTAGAGAAGAATTCTCTAAATCAATGGAGAAAAATCGGGAATTCGCCTTGATTCCATCAATATCGCTTATCAAAAGCTGTATCCTTCCGCTTTTGACTATCTAGATGCACCTACTGGGTGGAAGGTACCTGATTTTCAGAAATTTAGCGGTAATGATAATAAAACTACAATGGAACATATTAGTATGTATCTTGCACAACTTGGGATTGCTAGTACTAAGGAGCATATGAAAATTCATAATTTTCCTTTATCTCTTACTGGGTAATGCTTTTTCATGGTTTTCATCTTTACCGCTTGTTCCATTCATTCTTGGGCTGATTTAGAAGAAAAGTTTCATGCTCACTTTTATGTTGAAGTCCAAGAAACTAGATTGTCCCATCTCACATGTGTTAAAACAAGGACGTGATGAGTTTGTTCTAGATTTCTTTAAGAGATATAGAGAAGTTAGAAGTCGTTGTTTTAATGTTCATATTTCTGAAAGGGACCTAGTTGATTTTGCTTTTGCTGGTTTTGCGTTCTAATATTAAAGAAAAAAACTTGAGTTCCAGCAATTTAACACTTTGAATCAATTGATTGAGAGGGCCGTTTCGGTTGAATCGCACCTCAAAGATTCTCGTGACAGCAACTATCGCTCTCATCGTGCCAATGTGCACACACTCGATGGTTATTTTTCATCGGATGATGAGAGTAAAGAGGTGCTGGCTGCTGAAATTAGGTGGCCAGCTGAGAATAAACAAGTAACTTGCCCCTCTCTCAAGCCGATTAGTAAAAATTGGAATGAGGAGATGAAGTTTACTTTTGATGTATCTAAATGTGACCGAATCTTCGATGAATTATTGAAAATCGGTATCATTAAGATTAATTATACTATGCCTTCTCGCAGATGTGTTGAGACAAAGGGCTTTTTGCAAACATCATAATTCTTACTCACATGCAACTAATGACTGCAATTTCTTTTTTGTCGGCAGGTACAATCGGCGCTTAATGAGGGCCGATTAACTCTTCTGACATGCAGCTAGACAAGAATCCTTTTCCAGCTCATATTAAAGTGATTGAAGCAGCCATGCCCGAAGTCAAGACTTCGCAGGAGAGAAGCTTGAAGCCAAGGCTCCTACCATCTTGATCCGTCCCGAACAAGCTGCTACTACTCAAGGGAAGAACGTGATCATTGGTGAGCCGCCCCGTACCGAATATTGCTAATAATTCGGGACGACAAGTATTGGCTAAGAAGAATGAAGAAGGCAAGACCAAGCTCACTATTGTCGCAAGCTCGGTGCAAGCATTACGGCGTCAAGCATGGTTGGATGGTCTTGCGGCGCAGGGAAGACCAGCTAGACCGATCAGTCCGATCGGCCAAGATGATGAGATCCCGGCTACTACTACCCCAGTCGAACCGACCGCACAAGTCGGGTTAACTGGTCCTCGAGGGTTCTAACTCCCTTACTTCCAATGTGCGGGTATTCCACGTAGTGGAAGTGGGAGTATGGAAGACTAATGAGGCAAAGAAGCATGTCAAGCCCAAGTGCACATTTGAAAAGCTTTTGGCGAAATACAAGAAAGACAAGGCCGATTCCAAGAAATCGGCCAATAAAAAAAGAGAATCTACGCCTCCTAAGCGTGATGAAGGGAGAAACAAGCAAATGGCTATGACTCCTCCCAATGTTGCTTCTTCTTCACAAGTTGTTCGCCCAAAATTCACTCGTTGGGGGCCACCAATAGCACCCATGGCACCGACACCACAATGGGGACCGAAGGGAGTATATGTTCCATATCCTTTGGGTCCTATGAAGGAAGGAGGTGCTGCAAATATGGCCAAGCCAACTGTCTTTAGCCGATTGGGTCCACGATCGAGCTCTAGCAGTGTGGAGAAGAAGGAGATACCCACTTCTCACTTTCTTACTCTTGAGCAATCGGGGAAGGCGCCTATGCAACAGGTGTATGTCCCGAAGAAGAAATTAGAAGTGTTTTTGAAGCCCGCTACAGTTGCTACTCCACCTACCATTACTATCGGCTCGATGGCAGCTCCCGTCGTTGATGTCAACAAGCCGATTGTGATTGAGGAACAAGAGCCTCCAAAGGATCAAGATCAAGCCATGGAGGAGGCCGTTGAAGTTCAAGACAAAAGGCAGAAACCTGTGGATCGTCGCTACCGGCAGCCCAAGTGGTGTCCAATTGATCTTGACAAAACTCAGAAGAGGAAATTGCAACGGCAAGACAAAAGATGCTCAAGCGCATGGCTGTTGCTCAAGGACGGGGACCTATCTTGCCAGAACTTGCTGAAGAAATCAAGAAAAAGGAAGCTAAGATGGTTGCCACAGCTAAGAAGATGTCTAAACCGGTTGCTAAATCGGTCAAGTCGATTTTAATTCAAGAGCAGCCGCCCAAGCCTCAGAGAGGAGGTGTCCAAGCCAAGTGTTGATCTTTTGGCACTTTTAGCAAAGGGGGCAGCCAAGCTGAATGAGCAAGTTGCTAGTTCAATCAATGCGGTTGATGGGGCTTCTAATGCCCAAACTTCAGATTTACCAACTTCCGAGCCGGTTCAACCGATTGTTTATGATGCTCCCACAGGCACACCTGAGGATTTTGCTGCTGCTGTTGCTGCCATGGTTGGCATGGAGGCACCCACCGAAGCCGACGAAGAAATGGTGGATTATGAGCCTTCGCCAAAGCATGGCGAGATGAACACTATATTCCTTTTACTGCCGATTATTATGTGATCGAGCAGGGAGAGGATGATGAGGTGGCTGCAGCAGAGATGGCCTTTGGGGTGCAAGATGCTATATTCAAGAAGCCCGTGGTGCCTGTGAGACATCTCAAACCGTTGCATGTGCGAGGACACGTTAATGGGAAACCAGTCCGCAACATGCTAGTGGATAGTGGCGCCGTTGTCAATCTCATGCCATATTCACTATTCAAGAAGTTTGGTGGCAAGGAAGAGGAACTGATCCAGACCAACATGACCACCACTGGAGTAGGGGGAACCGCACAATTCCTTCTAAGGGGGATCGCCAACTTGAGCCGACCGTTGGAAGTAAGACCATGCCTACCGCATTCTTCATTGCTGATGTGGAAGGTAGCTATGATCTCATACTTGGTCGAGATTGGATCCATGCCAACCCTTGTGTTCCTTCGAGCTTGCACCAATTCCTCATCCAATGGGTGGGAGATGCCGTAGAGATCGTTCATGTAGATAATTCGGTTGAGATTGCTACAACTGATGTTGCGTCTGAGGGATCTGGATTTGCTTGTCTTTCAAACAGGGACTTATCCAACTATCCGTATGTCAGCTATGATGAGCATGGATTCATGCCTGTGACATTGAAGCCGACGGATAATCGGCTCAATATCAATATATAAATTGTTTCTCAATGGAAGGCAAACTTCAATGGTTAAAGCATAGACTTGAGCATTATCGGGCTGAAAAGACCGATTCATGTGAAGCTATTGATGACTTTGATGAGCTCAATAAGTTGGGCCAAGGTTTCACGTCGGCCGACCCTTTGGAACAGGTTGATATTGGGGATGGTTCTGTACCACGGCCGACCTATGTGAATGCTAACTTGGATGCCGATTATAAATCTAGATTAATCGCGCTTCTCAAGGAGTATGTTGATTGCTTTGCATGGGACTACACGGAGATGCCCGGGCTAAGCCGAGATCTAGTTGAGCATCGGCTTCCCATCAAAAAGGGTTTTAGGCCATTCAAGCAACCGCGCAGAAACTTCAATTCGGCCATCAACGACTGAATCAAGGAGGAAATTGATCGGTTGCTCAAGGCAGATTTTATCCGTCCATGCAGGTATGCGGGAGTGGGTCTCTAATATTGTGCCGGTTGAGAAGAAAGACATCGGGAAGATAAGAGTATGCATTGACTTCAGAGACTTAAATAGAGCCACTCCCAAAGATGAATATCCTATGCCCATCGCCAACATATTGATTAATGATGCTTCGGGTCACAAGGTTATTAGCTTTACGGATGGTAATGCCGGTTATAATCAGATTTTTATGGCGGAAGAAGATACCTCCAAGACTGCTTTTATTTGTCCCGGATTTGTCGGTTTGTTTGAGTGGATTGTCATGACTTTTGGGCTCAAGAATGCAAAAGCGCCACCTATCAAAGAGCTATGAATTTAATCTTCCATGATCTCATTGGAATAATTATGGAGGTATACATTGATGATGTGGTGATTAAATCGGCTTCACATGATTCTCATTTAGCTGATTTGCGTCTTGCTTTTGAAAGAATGTGTTTCTATGGTTTGAAGATGAATCCGCTCAAGTGTGCTTTTGGAGTGTCACCGGAAGTTTCTCGGATTTATTATTCATGAAAAGGGCATAGAGATTGATCCTAAGAGGATAGAGAAGATCAAGCTAGTTCAAGTGCCTCAATGCAAGAAGGATTTGCAAAAGTTTTTTGAAAAAGTGAACTACTTGAGAAGATTCATTGCTAACTTGTCCGGGAAGATTATTCCTTTCACCCCCATACTCAAGTTAAAGAATGAAGCTGATTTCACTTGGGGGCAAGCCAACAATTTGCATTTGATCAATTGAAGGAATATTTGTCTTCACCACCTGTTCTTCGTGCACCCAGAAGGGGAGTGCCTTTCCGATTGTATATCGCTGCCGAAGATAAGGTGATTGGAGCTGTTCTTACTCAAGAGGATGAAGGAAAGGAATATGTTGTTGCCTATTTTGGTCGTCGTCTTCTTGATCCTGAGACAAGGTATGCCCATATTGAAAAATTATGTCTATCACTATACTTTGCTTGTTCCAAGATGAGACATTATCTTTTGTCAAGCACGTGTGTGGTAGCATGCCAGGCCGATGTAATCAAACATATGTTGTTTCGGCCAATCCTTTCTAGAAGGGTAGGCAAGTAGGCATACGCTTTAATTGAATATGACTTGACTTTTGAGCCATTGAAGATTTTAAAGGGTCAAGTTCTTGCTGATTTTATTGTTGAGCATAGCATAAATCTTGATCATGAAGTGGATTATATTACTTCTACCCCATGGCGTTTGTATTTCGATGGATCGGTTTGCAAAGATGGTGCCGACGTTGGTATTGTTCTTGTTAATCCTCTTGGTGCTGAAAATTCCAATGTCAAGCCGATTGAGTTTAAATGTACTAACAACCAAACCGAATATGAAGCTCTCTTATTCGGATTGATCATGTTAAATGCTATGGAAGCTGGTCATGTGGAAGCATATGGTGATTCATTGCTTGTTGTACAACAAGTATCCGGTGAATGTCAATGTTTAGATGGATTGCTACGTGCTCGCCTCAATATTTGCCTTGATTTAATTGGTAAATTTACCGAATTCAAGATTCGGCATATTTCAAGAGAAGAAAATCATACGGCTAATTTGCTAGCTCAACAAGCTTCTGGTTATATAAAAGAAGGTGATCATGTGCACGTAAAACGTGTGCAAAGAGCAAATTTGCTTGCTCAAAATGCAATTGGCTTTGAGGTAAAAGATAAGTATTTTCATTTATAACATTTGCCAATGCATGAAAATTTGCTTGTTTCAGATTTTAGTAAAGATTCGGTTCAACCAAAACTAATTGGACAAACCGATGTTACTTATGATTTGGGGCAACAAAGTAGAATTCTTTTAAATCGGTCTATTTCTGTTTTTAGACAATGGTAGTACCGATTTAGAGGATTGGATAACTCCTCTCATGTCATTTTTGTAGGATCCTAGCACTAAGGTTGATAAGAATGTTCGGGCGGCTTGCTTTCAAGTACACTTTGCATAACGGTGAGCTTTATAGGAGGATCGCCAAGACTTGTTGCTAAAGTGTCTAGGGACTGATCAAGCAAGAGTGGCAATGGGAGAAGTACATGAAGGCATCTGTGGTATGCATCAATCGGCCCCGAAGATGAAGTGGTTGTTGAGAAGGGCTGGTTTCTATTGGCCTACTATGATGGCCGATTGCTTTCGTTACTACAAAGGATGCGAAGAGTGTCAACGGTTTGGAAATATTCAGCTAGTACCGGCTGCTATGCTTCATCCTATTATCAAACCCGTGGCCTTTTCATGGTTGGGGCTTTGATTTCATTGGGCGTGATTCATCCTCCATCTTCGAAGGGGCATAAGTTCGTCTTGGTTGCTACCGACTACTTCACTAAATGGTCGGAAGCAGCCCATTGAAGAACATGACACATAAGGAGGTAATTGAGTTCATCATCGAGCATATCATACATAGATTCGGTATTCCACAGACATTAACTACAGACCAAGGGATGTCATTTATGGCGAAGGAAGTTAAAGTGTTTGCCGAATCATATAAGATTAAGATGCTCAAATCATCTCCGTATTATGCTCAAGCCAATGGTCAAGCAGAATCTACAAACAAGATTTTGATCAAGCTCATTCAAAAGAAGATAGAAGATCATCCAAGGAAGTGGCATGAGGTCTTGTCAGAAGCTCAGTGGGCTCACCGCATATCAAGGCATGATGCTACAAAAAGTTACTCCTTATGAGCTAGTATATGGCCAAGAGTCGAGATACCCGTCGAGGTAAATTTGGATGCATATAGATATGCCAAGCAAAATGATCTATCTCCTACTATGTATCATGATCTTATGATGGACAACATCGATGAGGTAACCGACAAAAGGTTGAAAGCTCTAAAGGAGATTGAGAAAGATAAAGCCCGTGTTGCAAGAGCCTACAGCAAGAAGGTCAAAAGCAAATCGTTCCAAATCGGCGATTTAGTTTGGCAAACTACGTTACCGATAGGTTCGAAGAGCAACGAGTTTGGCAAGTGGTCACCCAATTGGGAAGGTCCTTTCAAGGTGGTCAAAGTGACATCCGGGAATTCCTATGAGCTTGAGCATATAAGTGATGGAAAACGCAAAGGCAATGCGGTTAACGGAGATATTTGAAAAAATACTTCCCTAGTGTTTGGCAAGAGGCCTAAGTGCTCTCCAAGCAATGGCCGATGCATGCATCGCCCTTAGAACAAAATGGCCGATATACAATATCGTCCTTAGTTTCTGGACAACCGATTCGGTGGGTTTCGTGTTGTTTGGTTGATTTTATATTGTTTTCAGGATTGTGCATCTCTCACCTGAAAACAGGGGGCATATGTTGACACCCAAAATTGATCCGACACAAGATAAAGTCCAAGACACGAAAAAAATCAAGATTGGTCAAGTTTGGAGGACGAACAAGCGCTTCTAGCACTGACCGGACACTGGATCGGACGCTACCAGCGACCGGTCAGTACCACCCGCGCGTCCGATCGCGCGCGCTCGCCTCCAGAGCTCTCCGAAGTGACCGGACGCCGGGGTACCGGCGCGTCCGGTCACCCCCCGAAGGTCCCGATCGGCGGCCGGTCGGCTTTGGGGTCGCGGCGCCGGTTTCGGTTTACTCGAACCGACCGGACCTGTGGCACCGGTGCGTCCGGTCAGCCCGGCTCGGGGTCCGATCGGCCCGATTTCGGGCTGATCCGAATCGTATCTAACTCGGTTTATTTCCAAACGAGTTTAGGGTTTTGTTGATTGGAAACATCTTGGGACGCTTTCCTAAAAGGATAAGACCACCCTCCCTATATAATAAAGGGGTTCATGGCCGATTTGATCCCATCTACCTCAAATCATCAAAACACAACATGTGTCTCTACTTTTACTCGTTTTTATCTCTTCCAAACCCTAGCTTGCTGTTCGACGATGAGCTCCGCGCAACTTCCCGTCGTTCTAGGCGCATCCGCTGCTCCTAGGACAACCCTTGGTGCGTCCCTCCCGACGGGTCTTCCCGGAGGTTCGTTCGGTTGTCTTCCGGCCGTCACCGAAGCTCTACATCGCCCCTACCGAACCCTAGATCGGTTTGGGTGATCACGCCTGCGGTGTTCGCTACTACTAGGTTGTTTAGCAACCTTCGTGGGCGCCCAAGGCTCTCTCGGTGTTGTTGGTGCGAAGCCCCAATTTCGTGTCAACAGAACCAAAGATGGTGAAATCTAAAAAAAACGAGATTGGTGTTTGGAAAACTATTTATTGAATCCAAAGGCCGTGGCAAGCATCAAAAGGAAAAGCTTCCGGCTAGGTCTCAAAGACAAAATAATGCCAATCATGCTACTAGTCGGCCTAAAAGAAACAAAACAAAACGCGTCAAGGTCCCCTAAAAAAACAACGCGTACTAGCTCTTACGCCTCCTTCGAATTCTCGCCGAGAAAAACTAGGGTTTTGCCTTCGCCGCCGCTCCCCTCCCCGCGGCCCCTCCTCAACGCTGGTAGGTGGGGGCCGCCTCCACGCCAGCGATGGCCGTGGCGCGTGCTTCCCGAGTTGGTGGTGTGTCCCCCTGGAGCTAGGGTTAGGGTTAGGTCTATGTTAGGGTTTCGATGATGGCGTTGAGGCGGCGGCGGCGTCGTCATCCAGAATAATGTCCTCTCGCTCTCTTCCCGTTTGGGCGGCGTTCGCCTCCGGCGCCCGGCGACGAGGGTGTGGAGGTAAGGTCCGCTCTTGGATCTTGTTTAGGAGTGTTCGGCCGGGCGAGGTATTTGCGCCTTTGGTGCGTGGAGGCTCCCGCCCCTACTTCCGTGGATGCGGTGGTGGTCGCGGGTCTTCCGGAAGATTGGTGGTTCGACCGATTCGGCTTCACCGTGATGGAGGATGCTATCGCCGGCTCCACCATCGCCGTTTCAACCTCGGATAGTGATCCCGACGGATGGGCGTTCAACGACTTCTTCACCTTTGCGAGATCGGCGTCTTCTCTCAGTCCACCTCAACGTCGGCGGTTTCCTCCGCCTTTTGGTGCTTCAGTGTCCGGCGGCGGCGGCGGTCTTCGGCGGAGGAGACTGCGGCCGGTGTTCGTTTCCGGATGGGTCTAAGGACCAGTTTGTAATTTTCTTATTTGCTTGGGGTTCTTATAGATTATAGGCGGGGTAGCTATCATACGTATCCTTATACGTGTACTTGTATTGTTTTTTCTTTAATTAATACAGGTATACTTTATCAAAAAAAAAAATTCCAAACATCCGAAACAGTCTCCAAGGAAAAGATTCAAAGATCAGAATCGGCAATGGAATTATTTTCCCACGTCAATATGCCGTTTTGGGATCACATATGCCTATGCCATGCCATGCATGGGGGCTTATCGTAGCATGCCATGTTTCTCGGAAACATTTACTTCCGTGCGTACGGAGGCCGGACGCTCAGTCTTCATGGGCCACGCGCGTCGCTCGCTCAGGCCCATCTACTTTCCCCGTAGTTCCCGTTCCCCACGCGTGTTTATGCGGTGCAAGCAGGCAGCCGGCGCCAGCAGGAGCGAACGGGAACGTTCGTGCAGTGAGGGAGGCGGGGCGGGCCCAGTGGGCCGGGCAGCGCGCGGGCGTCCGGACGTCAAGGCGCTAGTGTTCCCGCATGTTTTTTATCTGTCACGGCTGACGGGCGTAGGCGTGGCCCTTGGAACGTGGGTTTCGCCGGATCCAGCATGTCTTGTACCGTGCCTGCAGCCTCGCGTTGACGGGCAAATGCCCTCTCCTCCCAGTAACATTTGCTCGAGGAACCTGCAGCTTCCACCTCGCTGGCGGCCACTCCGTCAAGTCACACGTCGGGTCTACTACTGCTCCACCACACCGCTGCCGGTGGATCCGTGGACGACGATCTATCTCCGGCACGGCGGGGGAGCAGCCAGGAACACTTCGAAGTCGTGCGCCGACACGGCCGGGTCGAACACGAGGTACACGCGCCGGCGTAGTCGCTGCGGTCGTGCCGGCGAGCCCCCTCGCGGTGGCGGCGCGGGAGCAGCGCGCCCACCGCCGCGTCGCTGTGCAGGCCTGTTCTGGATGTTTGACACGTAAATATATTGGAGATCCAAATCCAATATTGGATGGCTCATTCGGCTACACAGGCGATGCTCAACTCAGCTACCAGACTGTAGTCAAAAAAAAAAAAAAAAAAAAAAACCTCAGCTACCAGACAGCTTGGCACACGGCACGGCAGCGTCCACGCAGGGCCGGGCGAGGGTGTGCGGCCCGTGCGACGCACATGGCCCATTTCATTGGGGCCCCAAATTTTATGTGTGCAGCTCTATAGGCGCAATAAACCTTTCCTTTCATTCTCAAAAAAATAAAAAAAAAAAAAAAATAAACCTTTCCTTTGCCAGCCCATATGTGACATAATCCCAAGCGTCTAGTTTCTTCTTCGATCCGATGCTCCGTTTAATTATGAACGAACAATTTTAACCGTACACTACAACCAGTGATAGTGATACAATTTTCTAAGATGATGAACAATCCCTAAATGAACAACGATCTGCGAATTAATTAAAAAAGGAAATATACGCATTTAAGGAATACTGAGAACTTAAGAAGATCCGAAATAATATCGAGTATATGATCGATAAAAATGGAAGGTCCTACTCGATCTCGATTTGATGTTTCTATATATTCTAGGCGGCAGATTGCAAACAACAGCAGTTCCCCATATATACACGCAAGACAAAACGAAACCACACACAAACGTACAAGTTGCAGTTGAACAAGCCATCGGGAAGTGATCCAAATAGCCGGCGAAACACACGCGACATCGTAAGTCTATTCGCCCTACGGCGGCATGGCTGCGACCGACGGGAAGCACGTGATCCAAATCCAAGTCTTCAATAAAACACCTGCGGCGGCCTCCGCCTGGAACGTCCGGCCGTATCCGGCGGCCGAGGCAGCAGAACCGCCCTTCGGACGGCGCTGCAAGGCGGTCGTCGGCGTTCTCGGTGTCGCCTTTGTGCTCGCCGTCGCGACTTTCGTCGTCCTTGCCGTGTTGGACGTGACCGGACCTCGCCCCGACTACTCGGTGGCCATCACCGGCGCCGCCTCTGGGCACAAAAACAAGGCGCTGTTCGACGTCACCGTCCGCATCAGGAACCCCAGTCGGATGTGGAGGTTCTGCGTGTGGAGCGACGCCACGGTCGTCGTGTCGACGTCGCGCGGCGCCACCATCGTCGGCGCCGGCACCGTGCCGCCGTTCTGCGCGGTCAGGCGCGCCGAGAGCGAGGTGGTCGTGCCAGTGTTGGCCGCCGACGCGGACGTGAGGCTGCCCGGCGGGGACGCAGTGGACGTGGCGATCCGGATGCCCTACAGCAGGGACTGCAACAGGTACGATGCGGTGGTTGCTGCTTGCAGCGTCAGGGTAGGAGGGGGTCTGTCCCCGTGCACCTCCGAGTGCATACTTCGGTCGGCACGGGACTAGATCTCCACCGCCGGGTCACGAGAGGGGAGACTGCTATTTTTCTTCCAACTCCATTTATAAAGTGTACATGAACTTTTCTCCCTGCCTCGCCAGCTAAATCTGTTTGCGCCTCGCCAGCTAAATCTGTTTGTGCCTCACCAATTAGATCATGCGATATACCCTGGCATGGCCAAATGGGCTACATCGTGATCAAGTTCATGTGGTTGTTTGTTTGAGCTGCAACATGTCCTATCCTATGAGTGTTAAAGTGAGTTGTGAGAGTAGGTTGCTTTAATAACTATTTTATAAAATAATGCTACGTATTTGACTCTCTATGTGTGTTTTATGGACGTGTGTTTATTTTGTGTGTGTCATATTTATGCTTTGTGCTTATTTATATATATGTCTCATGTTGTGAAAATATTCTTGACAACTGACTGTTTTGCCGGGTGCGGCAGTGTTTCTCCCTGCTAAAACAACCAAGTGTCTTGAGTGCTATATGCATCACATATATTTATTTGACAATGTGTTCTCACACTCCCACAGCAGGCATGGATGCAGGGGAGGCCCCATGTGACACTTAGACTTTTCATGTCAATTTGAGAATTCAAATCTATATTCACATATTTAGGGGAGGCTCCTACACCCATGGCTCGAAAAATCTCATTTTATGATCATATCTTTTTGTAAGCTCTAATTGGGTTGTCGCCAATCACTAAAAAAATGGGGAGATTGTAAGTGAAATCAAGTCCTAATATGGGTTTTGGTGTTGATGACTACCTAATTAGAGGACTAATGAGATTTACTGAGATGACAAACAAGATATAGCGAAAGGAGGATGTTGCAACTAAATGGAAGGGTACCAATTCAATTACATGTTGGGATTCTACTCATTGGAGGTTTAAATTCCTTTGTATTTTGAAATGAAGTATAAGAATCGCCGTATATTAAGAGGGACTCAAATCTCTGTTCAAAGTGTGCAACCAATTGCTCATATTTCACTCATACAACCTCCAGCTTCCAACAAGGTCAGCCATGCTTTTCACTCTATCTTTTGCTGACTTGTCAGGTGCGGCAGTGCCGCACTAGGGGCTCGGTTAAGTGGGAGAGTGCCACACTTAATCTGACCATTAGGGACCAGGGGGTATTTATACCTTCTCTCTCACACACAACGGTCTCCCCTTCTCCTACCTTTGATCATTTTGAACAGAACACCCAAGTGCTCACTCTCTCTCCTCTATTGGAGCTCACCCTTCCTCAAGCTTTCCCATTGATTTTTCCATCAATCCTTGAGAGAAAAGTGACCCAAACTCGATTAGAGAGCAAATCCACTGATCGGCCCATTTCTAGTAGCACTTGGTTCGCATTTTGGCCGGCGGTTTGCGTTTGTTACTCTTGGAGCTTTGCTCCTAGCCGGCTAGCACGCTGCCATAGAGCTTGCCAATGTTTGTGGCAGCCTAGGGAGGTTTGTAACACCATCTTGCAACTAATAAACTCACCCCTCATCTCAAGAGTTAACTCTCTTGACTTGAGAACGAGGAAACGTAAACCTTTGGGGTGAGCCCAAGCCTTTGGTGGTTTCCTCAATAACATGGACTTAGGCAAGCCTTGGTCGTGAGCTGAACCGCGAGATAAATCATTGTGTCACCTTGTGTTTGATTTATTTCTTGCTTATATGTTGTTGTTGAGGTTGATTCTAGAGTTTGAGGTCGATCTATATATATATTTGTTGATTACTTGGTCTAGCTTTTGATATG
This sequence comes from Hyparrhenia diplandra, assembly GCA_015847255.1. Lineage (NCBI taxonomy): Eukaryota > Viridiplantae > Streptophyta > Magnoliopsida > Poales > Poaceae > Hyparrhenia > Hyparrhenia diplandra. Next base: position 1,026,471 of record JADLZK010001513.1, on the reverse strand, counting down.
TGCTATATACCTGTCTAGGAAGACTAGAAATTTTGCCCGATCTAAATTTTGTTAGATATATTTTAAACTGTGAGCTGACCTCTTTGCAAGTGCGGCTGTGCCGCTCGTGAGGCCCGGCAGTTCCGCCCGTAAATTTGACTTCAGCTTGAGTTGAATTTTTACAGACCTATTTAACCCTCCCTCCGTAGACTTCCAGAGATCCTACAGCCTCAACTTTGCTAGTAGAAAATGAAACAAGAATGGTATTTCAGTGAACGATCCATGACATCCAACAACCATCAAGGAAGTTGGATAGCAAGCTAGAGGTCGTCAGCCCATCCGAGACTATATAACTACACCAGGATTTGGACTTTTGTCGTTTTTCATATAGGAGGCATATGATCATCGATTTTTCCCATGAAATTTGTTGTGTGGCAATATATTTACCACTTCTGTTATCTCTAAAGTGCTTACTGTATCTTTTTGTTGGTGTTCAGACTGTTGTAAAACACACGGACTCTGTCCTAGAAGGAAAGGAGAAGGAGGAATCCTAATCCTAGTCCGTTTGTATGTGGGCTCTTACCGAAACTCTTAGCCCTTGGCAGGACTATATATACGTGGGAGCTTTATGTTGAAATTACGTTTATTCAGATGAATAAAGAATAGTCTCCCAATCTTGTGTCTACTTGTTCTACTTCTTTCATCTACTGTGTGATCATGAGAGACGGAGAGGGGAAGGTCCTAACCGCTGACGACGCGTTTCACAACACGTTATCAGCACGAAAAGCTCTTCGTCGACATCGCCGTTGAAGCTGCCGCCGATCTTCGGCACCGACGCTCGTGCCGACGTCTCGCCGCGATTACTTCGACGACGTCGACATCCACGACGTTGTTAGCGGAACGGATCTGCTACCTCTGCCTGCTACAAATCTGCACTGCATCGACTCATCGTCAAGCCGGCAGGTCCCCCGGCCTAGCCGAACTGTCCTATGCGACAGCCTTCGTTTTTCCTCGAATTCAAGAATCAAAGGTACGAAAGAATCACATCTCACATGTTGCTTGAATGTGTTGTGCCTTCGAGCTAGTCTGTGCTCTCTGTTTATAGAATCTGTACGCGCAGTACATATGTGTACATGCAAGAAGCATGACGAAGTACGATCTGCTAAACGCCAATGGAGATCATTTTTTTTTACTCGAAAAGGCCCGTACGCCATACTCATACATGGATGCAATAAAAGTAATCTTTAATTAATCTCATACATGTTACGGGATGAGTTATATATCCACACGTCTCCATGAGCAATAGGACTCCTTGGCAGGTCTTACGTGTCCGAAACATAATACGAGGCTGGGTTTCGTACACGGAGTACGCGGTTTTTTTTTTGTACGTGAAGTACAACCAGCTACAGTTTTGTATTTACATGAATCTAGCATTAATTAAAGGGGTAATGAACCTAAGCATCATCGTAGTGTGTCAGGCTCAGATATGAGCTTGTGATCATGCGGCATGCATGCAGCTGCCACCCCATCCCTCTCGGCCTGAATGCCGATGCACTGCCCATCGGTCATCGTCCATCGTCCACATCTTGCGGCTGCACGCGCCTGTGTGCTGTCTTGGCGTCTTGCTGCATGACCGCCCGTCATCCACCGCCGCATTGGCCAAGAAATCAATCAGCCTTTGATCCGAATCATAATTGTCTTAGTACGAGAACCGTACCAGGCAAAATCATATGAACGTGTCGGCCATCACCGAATCGATGTCCATTATCGCGCCGTATGCGACTCATAGGCTGTGTCTCGGTCACGTACGACTGCTCCTGCCATGCATGGCCCGAAGCTACTTATTATCCACGGCTCGTGATGCCTGCAGCTCACAACCATCGGCCACCACAATCTTTTCGATGCCATGGACTGTGGCCTGCATGCCCCTACCTCACACCGGCCGTTCGTGCACATGAGACGCGCCCCTACTGTTTTTGAATTCGGACTGTTGGCCTGCATGCATGCAGCTCCGCGTGGGTAGCATCTGGTTATTATATGTGGTCCGGCAACAAATAAGATGGCATTTGTAGTTGGAACATGAAAATGCAGAAGCATAAGCATTCATGCATGATAGACCGAAGGGAAACATTGAAACATAATGGGGGCCTGAAGTCAACCCACTCGTAAAGAATACGTACAGTGCAATGAATTTTTAGTTCAAAGAAATTGGGCCGGCTAGACCCTATGTTATACATATGAACTGTATATGTTGTTATATTGTCATCAACTCTATTATATACCATGTAATTGCAAAGATAAAAATCTTGAATGATTACACTAGAAACATGGTATAAGGTGTATGAGCTCTCTAAATCCTGCAGACCTTAGACTTTACTTTTGAGAGACTCATATTTATTTTTCCTAGCATATTTTTTTTGGATGAATGAATTTTTGGTATATTAATTCTGAAAATTTACATATACCATAATCCTGAAAAATGCTAGGATGCTTCTAAGAATATATATATTGAATAACCATCCACTATCTTTTTTGCACCTTGCTACTCGTTTACATGTAGTAAACTTATATGCACATGATTTGAGTTATGTTAATATGCATGCCTTAAAAGAAGAAGAAATATCCTGAAATTACTCCAAAGTAAAAGTATTTGTTACGGTCATTATTAAATCCATGTAGGATATTTTGCTACCATTGAAGTGTAGTAAACTCAGTATATATATTTTCCGAATTACTCTCTAGAATGAGTATATGGCCGATAGAAGTAACAAATGCATTGTGGGACTCATTGCATGAGTAAAATCCCAAATTATGATTATAGACTATCATATTGCATTGAAAGCCGAAATTTTGAAGCTTGTATGCTTAACGCTGCTCTATAAACAATAGCTTGAAGCTTTGTAAATGTCTAGAAGACAAGATGGTAAATAAAATTTTATCAAACTATATTCTAGAAGAAATATCTCTTGAGTATAGAATATCAAAGAGCAATATAATACATGAAGTATTTGAATTTACCATTAGAAATTACTCAAATTGAAAATTGAGTTAGAATTTTTAGACAAACTTTATGAACCAGGATATTATCGATTGCAATAATTTTGAATATATGGCTTGCATATGTTACACTTCTTGAAGGCGTGTGACTACATATCATAACTATTGAATATAAAAGCATGAAGCTACCCCTTGTCAATTCTTACATGCAAGAATGTATATTATTTGGAACATATAAAGTTTCTCTTGAAGAAAAACTTAAATCATGTGCTTATATATTTGTTATCTTTGAATTCCATATCCTGAAGTATTGATAGTAGTGGTGGTGGTGCATTAAATTTTTAATTCCGTTGAATTAAGTGGTTAATGGTTAATTTGTTAGCTTGAAGACTAATATGAAACGTTTAATATTCTTAGTTGCATTTACTTGAAGTAATATGTGTGAACTTCTCATGGAATAAATTAGATTTATATGTTTTCACATATAAACAAATTGCCTATTGCCTATCAAAATAAATTTTGTATTATTTTTATCCGCAAAAAGAAGCCTTAATTAGCCACGAAGGTTATAGTTCTTTGGCATCACTACCATGTAGGTAGATGGGAAACTGAATTTTCTAAAAGCACATGAATAGTTGGACTATACCGGCATATTAACTGGTCTTAGAAGGATCGATTTAAGCCAAGAAATTGTATAATCCTAAGTATTTAATTTTTAATCTTGAGAACTAGAAATTATATTCTACCCCGAGTCCTATGGTGTACACTAAATAGTACATTGGATATGCGAATTTCATGTCATAATCATTGAATACTAGAAGTATGATTTGAATTCTATGGATGCATTAGAATTGATATTCATAGATAATGCTTGAAGCAATTACTACTTGAAGTAGTTATGGCATGAAAAGGGGGAGTAATTTTAGATAAAGGCATAAGAAAATGTGGATAATATATATTTAATAGGCATAGCCATCCTAAATCAATTTTAAAGTGCATGTATCGGGACTTGAAGTTCTCGCCAGCGTCCCTTCCTACCGAAGTTAACTTTCTCTACTGCACTAATTGCAAGTAAGCTTGTAGTTTTGTATTTTGTTGTTATCTATTATGTTAGACTGAATTCTAACGTTTCACATTACAATTGCATATGTATCTCATTGAGCTACAAGTATCTCAACTCTTGCATGAATATTAGCATAGCAGCCTATAATTGTGGCTAGTAGCTATCTTTTGTGCTTCCCTCATAATCAAATTGGCTAGCTAGCATGCTATGTCTATATGGTTCCCGTTGAACTAAGGAATGCTTTGCTTTTCGATGCATTGCATGCATAAGCAATAGATTGATCTAGGGTCGAGCGACCTAAGATCGTGGGGTAGTGAGTTTATGAAATTTTCTTAATAGAGACTAACCCATTTGATGGGATGAATTATCGTGGAACTAAGATAGTGGATAACACAATTATGATGATTTGGGATTTATTAAGAAAAGGTATTAAGGGATTTTTACATTAATGGCAATTAGAAAATTCTAGAAGAAATTCCATGTGAACTTGTATGTTGCGTATCTATACTTTAAGTAGTATATGGTCCATATTTTTAATTGTATGAGTACTTGGATCAATTTATTAGGCTAAATAATAAAGAAGCTAGAGAATGAAATAGTTTTTCTAAACTATGTTTTGTGCATACCGGGGAGAACATCCCCGAGTTCATAGGAATGATGAACATTCTTAAGTGCACTTTAAGTATTCTAGCTCAATTTGCATAATGAATAATAACCCCCATATTTAAATATATGCGTGAATATTTCCCATAAAACCTAATCATAGCATACATAAATGGGCCTCCACTTGTAGTTGAAGATATATGAATTTGAATTGTTTTAAGCCCATGATAGGGGATATCTATTGAAGTATGCTATTAAAGATCTAATATTGGCATTAGGGGAAGAGAAAGCCTATTTTGAATGCCAAATATTATTTTCGAGAGAAGAAAAATGATCTAGAAAATTTTCCTAAAGCTTGAAGCAGAATACTATCACGCACTAAGTCAACTAATAGTTTGACTAATGCTCTTGTGAAAGCATGAAGCGGAGCATATGCCAAATATTTTTATAAATGAGAGGAGTAACTTGAAGTTATAACCCGAAGTTTTGTTTACGAATAGTAAACTAAATATTGCATACTATGAAGCTAAAATCTACGGGGGGCGCTTTGTAGGTTCTAGTTTTGTGTATACTTGTTGAATAGAAATAAAATGAAACTCCTCCATTCTCATGAAGAGAACACCTCATGAAGAAGGTTGAGCACCTCATGAAGAGGATCATCATGAAGATGAAATCCAACATACTAAGCGCGCATAATTAGTGTTGGATATGCAGAACAATATACCATCTCTTGTTTAGGAAATGATAGAGATAGAATATTCCCACGTTGTGAGAGTATTGGGAGAAAGAAAAAATAATTGTCGACAGACTACCTCTTTAATTACAAATGTTTCTCTTATGGGAACCCGGATCCGGAAACAAAGTCCATGGCAAAATCGCTTGTAGCGATTATATCGGGTCAATGAAGAATGCAATTGAGGTTGAATCTCCTGTTAAGAAGAAATGAATGTTCTGCTATATCTCTGGCAAATGAAACGAATGAATATCGAATATGCAGTTAATTAGTGGATTATGAAAATCCATATAATTCTCAAAGAATGTAAATCGCAAACTTGTAGAAATCTCATACTAAGTATTAAAGTCTAAGATATATATATTCCTGAATGAATATTCAAGTCTCAAGAAGAGAATGTCCTAGAAGGATTACAATCATTTAATGATTTTATAGTGAATAACGCTATGCAATTGTATACATCACTCATCTCTCATGCAAGAGAGAATGTATATCGTAGAAGAGAATTATTAATTCACTAAGAATGAAAGTACATCCTTGAAGGAATTAATCCATGAAGGATTTACCAAATCAATTCTTGAATAAACACCATTCATCCCCGAAGTGAATATGGACCCGAAAAAAAAAAAAAATGAGGAATCTTAAACACCGTGAAGGTTTCATCAAAACACTTAGAAAGTGTATGAAAAGCCAGCAATGTAGTGTTGATATCCTCTATATACCATAGAAGGTATAAGAATAATGGTGGTTTTGGCAATTGAATTATCCCCTAAATGCCAAATGCAAGACTGGATTTGTACAATCAAAATCTCGAAGATTTATAGAATACATTTTAAAAATCCACTAAGGATTAATTATAAGTATCCAAACTCTAGTATAAGTTTGATACACTATCTAGAAGATATTGAATATTAATTTATTTAACCCCATAATCCTCTAAAAGGATCTATTTCTCTGAAGGATAATATTTATTTGTTTTGCATAACTAATAGGTGGTTATTATGCATGAAGCATATTGCTCCCATATAATTCATAGAAGAATTATGAGCCAACTTTTTATTTACACATGTTTATGAAAAAGTGTGGTTTGAACAATGAAGTTCAAAGTTTGGCTTTATGAGGGGGAGCATATTTTATTGAATCTGCCTCTAAGGTAAACCACTAGAATTACAAAGATCGAGAAGATCATATTTGCTAAAATACTGAAGTTTATACGTAGATTATGAAGATCAATATCTATTCATGAAGAATAGAATATCCTGAAGAATATATGATCAAGAAGGTTAAATATTGTACTCTTTTTTTTCCCTATGTGAGTTTTTACTCAAGATTTCTCACACAAGGTTTTTAATGAGACAACATGTGCAATACAATTAACGAATGCGATGTACTCTTTTCTCCAAGAACCGTTTTTTTTCCCATTGGGTTTTCGGATGGAGTTTTTGATGAGGCATATGCATATCGTGGTAATCGCCCAAGGGGGAGTGTTGTAAAACACACGGACTCTGTCCTAGAAGGAAAGGAGAAGGAGGAATCCTAATCCTAGTCCGTTTGTATGTGGGCTCTTACCGAAACTCTTAGCCCTTTGGCAGGACTATATATACGTGGGAGCTTTATGTTGAAATTACGTTTATTCAGATGAATAAAGAATAGTCTCCCAATCTTGTGTCTACTTGTTCTACTTCTTTCATCTACTGTGTGATCATGAGAGACGGAGAGGGGAAGGTCCTAACCGCTGACGACGCGTTTCACAACACAGACAACATGTAACTTTATCAATATATTCATATATTTTCTAAACAAAGGTATGCTATTCCCATAATAAATTTGTAAAAATGCACAAAATGCCTCTCTCTTTTTTTTGGTAAACTTTCTAGCCGAAGGTGTCTCTCAGCAAAAGACCCTAGTACTATTCATCAACGCGAGGACAAAGAGAGCCAGGCACGCCGACGCCGCCGCCCAACCCGGTGGACCTCGTGCGGTGGACCCGGTGAACTTCACCCACTTTCATAAATTCAAGGTACTCGTGCGGTTGATACGTAAAGGGATGACCAGATAACCTCCAGCACGTCCTAGCACTTGGCTCATGGCGAGATCCAACTAGGAGGGTTTGGAAGAAGAGAAAATGATCTACTCACTCCGTCCACAAATATAGTGCATTCTAGCATTCAAAATTTGCTCACAAATATAGTGCATTATAGACTTGAGTGGGCCCAATTGTTGACAAATTTAGTAAGTAAAAACATCTATTAAGTAAGGGGTTTGAAAGTCTTTTCCTTCATCCATCTGTCCTAAAAACTCTAAAGCAACTCGAACAGTACCCTATATGACCTCCCAATCCTTGGTTTTTAGGAAAAAGAGAAAAAACACTGCTCCAACAGTACCTTATATGGCCTTCCAATCTTTAGGCACTCCAAAAATTCTCCCGCATCGTGCATATATATCTGCACTCGCGCAGCGCTCCTATCCCACGCCAAACCAGCTTCGCGCGCGATGGTGAAGTTTCACCCACCGGTCCGTGCGTGTCGCCGTCGAGGAACCCTGGGTTCTTGATCGGTATTTGGCCGCCGGGTGGGTTTCGTCCAGGCCATATACACACGAGCGATCTGTGCAGCAGACACGATTGATCTGGCCGCCGGGTGGGTTTTGTCAGGCCATACACGATCGATCTTTGGGTGCCTGACCACACACTATCAAGGGTAGTACGTAGTAGTGGTGCCTATCAGTTTCGTCAGGCCTTGATGCCTGTATACGTGGTCATGTCTTTAATTCCTGTAGCCATGGTCATGTCGTCTTTGATTCACTACATCATCTCAATACTGTCAGGTGCTGCCGGACGGCAGGACTGCACTGGCAATGATTTTAGAAATTGCAGCTTCGCCGGCGGGTGAAGCGGCCTGGACGACCTGGACCGGGCGGCGATCTCTATTGGGCGGCGGCGATCCCCAGTCGCGGCGAACAGGACTCGTCTTGAGGAGGTCCGCGACGGGCGCGCGGTTCGATCGAGCACCAACAACCGGGCAACTAATCTCATCTAGTGGGCTTAAATTTGGTTATTGGGAGACAATTATAGGGTACTTGTTGGAGATTGGTAGTTTTTTCCTACCCTATTTTTTTTGGGAGATCCTAAACTCATAGTTATTGGGAGAAAAGTTTAGGGTACTTCCAACCATCCCTCCTAAAAATAGCTAAAAATAGATAGCTAACTTGTATAATTTGAGAGCCTAAATCTATAATTAACTCTAATGGAATAAAATGGACTCTTATTTTCATTTAGAAGGTGGATAGGAGTCTCCTATATCTAGCTGGCTATATGGGCTTGGGAGGGAATTTTAGGAGGGCATGAAAAATAAAAGTTAATTTTAGTCAAAATAGAGGCTTCCACTGGAGTTGCTCTAAAAGGGGTGTTTGGATTATTAGTCAGTTGACTAAACTTTTAGTCACCTGACTAAATTATAAAAGTTAGGGTACCCTAACTTCTCAATTTTAGTCACCTCTTAGATTTTAGTCACCCCTGTTTTGAAAGTAAAGTGACTAAAAGTGACTAAAACATGGGTGACTAAAGTTTTAGTCACCCAATCCAAACAGAAAATGCCCTACGATCGGAAATCTCAGAACTTAAGAAGACCCGAAATAATATGAGAACTTTAAAAAGGAATTCGGAAATATACGCATTATATTTAAGGAATACTCAGAACTCCGAAATAATATGAGGGTATATATGATCGATAAAAATGGAAGGTCCTACTCTCGATTTGATGTTTCCATATATTCTTCGCCCCCATATATACTCGCAAGCCAAAACCAAACCACACACAAACGTACAAGTTGCAGTTGAGCAAGCCATCGGGACCCGACCGCCGGCGAAACACACGCGACATCGTAAGTCTATTCGCTCTACGGCGGCATGGCTGCGACCGACGGGAGGCACGTGATCCAAGTCTTCGATGATACGCCTGCGGCGGCGGCCTCCGCCTGCAGGAACGTCCCGTATCCGGCGGCCGAGGCAGAACCACCCTTTGGACGGCGCTGCAAGGCGGTCGTCGGCGTTCTCGGTGTCGCCTTTGTGCTCGCCCTCGTGACTTTCGTCATACTCGCCGTGTTGGACGTGTCCGGACCTTCCCCGACTACTCGGTGGCCATCACCGGCGGCACCGCCGCCCTCGCCGCCTCTGGGGACAAAAACAACGCGACGGGCTCCTCCACGATCCCGGCGGCGCGGTTCGACCTCACCGTCCGCATCAGGAACCCCAGCCGGATGTGGAGGTTCTGCGTGTGGAGCGACGCCACGGTGGTCGTGTCGTCGCCTCGCGGCGCCACCATTGGCGCCGGCACCGTGCCGCGGTTCTGCGCGGGCAGGCGCGCCGAGAGCGAGGTGGTCGTGCCCGTGTGGGGCGTGGGCGCCTCCGGCGGGGCCGCGGTGGACATGGCGATCCGGATGCCGTACAGCGAGGAGTGCAACAGGTGGGACGAGGCGGAGGTTGCTACTTGCAGCGTCAGGATAGGAGGGGGTCTGTCCCTGTGCACCTCTTGGTGCAAACTTTTGTCAGCACAGGACTAGCTAGATCTTCACCGCGCGCGCACAGCACAGGTTGGGCTCACGAGCTGAAAGAGGCTAGGGAAATCGTAGTAGAGTTCTGTTCTTTTCGTACATAGATTGCACTACCAGATTAGTAGGCATAGGATCGTCGATTTTTCCCATGAAATTTGTTGTGTGGCAATATATTTACCACTTATGTTATCTCTAAAGTGCTTACTTTTTGTTGGTGTTCAGAGACAACATGTAACTTTATCCTTGTTTCAGTAAAGAGAACAAAATATGATCATATATTCATATATAGTCTAAATAAATGTATGTCTTTTCCCATAATAAATTTGAACAAAACAATGCACAAAACCCACTGCGACTATTGCTCTGTTTCTGTCAGTGACCATAATGTCTATAACTCTATATCTATAGTAGCAGCAAAATGGCCTACTTCATCAACGCGAGGACAAAGAGAGCCAGGCACGCCGCCGCCCAACCCGGTGGACCTCCGGTCGTCGACGCTGCCGCACTGCCATCAGGCGTGGGGTTCACAGTCGACGTCGTCGGCGACCCTCCGCCTCCCTGCTGCTGCGCCGGCGGAGACGTTGACGGCGAGCTTCATGCCTCCCAGGCAGTGACCGGGGAAATCGCAGATGAACCAGTATCTCCTCGCCTCGCCGAGCACCACCCGGTCGTAGCCGCTGGTGTACTTGACGCGCACGCCGTTGCCGCCGCCGGCGCTGGTGTTGCAGGCCCGGTACACCTCCTCGGTCACCTCGAGCAAGTCGTGCTGGCTGCTCACGTACTGGAAAACTGCACGCATGTACGTATATTGCAGCAGATATGATCATCAGAGTTGGGGAAAATTTAAATTAAACTTGGATCATCAGTACGAAAGAAACCGATGCGCATACACAACATGCTTGAATTGAAATGAGAAGGCGGTGAGGTGAGACGTACCTAGGACATCCCCGACAGCGAAGGCGTGGTTGCTTGCCCAGGCGGCGTAGTTGATGCCGTTCCCGGAGTCCCAGCCATATCCGACGTCGTCGCCGACCATGTACTCGGCGGCGCCGGCGCGGCGCGCTGGCCACAGAAGCAGCAGCAGGGGAGAAGACGACGGCCAGCAGCTGCATCGTCATATCACTGCTGCTCTGCTGGATTAATTTTGCCTGTGCGTGGTGACGTACTGCCGCAGGATGATGCTGAAGCTCAAGTCAGCTCGTGTGTTTTATGACTACTACTTAACGATGGCTCCGCTCCATGAAGGACGAAGCAGAGATGACGCTGACGAGGACGGAGGACGGACAGTTCGAAGCGCTGGCGACGGCGAGCTGCGTCGCGGACACTTGGACAAGGAGAAGCAAGACGAAGAAGAGGTCAGCGAGCTGCTGAGGTCGCTAGGTGGATGACAATTGGATCGACGTCACGCGCGTGGCGGCCGGCCTGGTCCACACGTGACGAAAGAGCACCTCGTAGCAGGCCGGCCGGATTCTGGGCCTGACACGGCAGGCCAGCCCATCGCAGCAAAACTGCATATGGTAGTACAAGTCTGATTATGAGGCTGGTTTCTTCAGTCTCCTTTTCAGTTCAACTCAATGGAAAATGTCTAGAATCTTTCAAACCTACAAGAGGTATTCGCCAGGGAGACCCCATCTCTCCTTACTTGTTTTTGATTGCAGCAGAGGGCCTTTCGTGCCTGTTAAATTTTTATGTTCAGTCATCAGATCTCAAGGGAATTAAGGTTGCGCCAACGGCTCCGATGGTTAGCCACCTACTCTTTGCAGATGACAGCCTGTTGTTTTTCAAAGCAAATAGAGAGAGTGCGGTTGTGGTAAAGAATGCCTTGCAAGTTTATTGTGCAGCTTCTGGACAGCAGATTAACGAGCAAAAGTCCTCTATACACTTTGCTAAAAAGTGTCAGGAGAGCAGCAGAGATGAGATCAAAGCTGTCCTTAATGTACAAAATGAATGCTTAAGTGAAAAGTATTTAGGGATGCCCTCTGATGTTGGCTCTTCGTCGAATGGAACTTTTAAATATTTGAAAGATAGAATTTGGGCCAGAATTCAAGGGTGGATGGAGCAATGCCTTTCGGCTGGAGGTAAAGAAGTGCTGATAAAGTCGGTGGTCCAAGCAATACCGACCTACTCTATGGCTTGCTTCAAGCTCCCCAGGGGCTATGCAAACATCTGACAAGCCTTGTGCGAAGCTTTTGGTGGGGTAGCAAAGAAGGAAAAAGGAAGACATGCTGGGTAGCATGGGACGATGTGGTGATGCCAAAATTCATGGGAGGATTGGGGTTTAGGGACTTTGAATTATTCAACTTGGCCCTTCTAGCAAAACAGGCTTGGCGGATACTGCAGGAACCGTCCTCGTTAAGCTCGAGGATTCTCAAGGCTGTGTATTTTCCAAACACAGATTTTTTGGATTCCAGTCTGGGTCACACGCCATCAAAAATATGGAGATCAATTTTGGATGGGAGAGAGGTGATGCAGATGGGCCTGATCAAAAGGATTGAACTGGTGAAGATACCTCAATCCGGGCCAGATGATTGGTTGCCGACTGATAGCATCCGAAGACCGATCCAGGGGGTAGCTCCAAACCAACCTCAACGAGTGAGTGAGTTGATTAATCACACCACGATGTCATGGGATCGGGATAAGTTGAATCAATTTTTTACGCCGGCTGATGTGGAGGTTATCCTCAATATCCCGTTGAGCTACAAGGTCCAAGAAGATTTTTGGGCTTGGTACTACGAGAAGACGGGGTGTTCTCTGCTCGATCAGCGTATAGGATGCTAAGTCCGGCGTTTGTTCTCTGAAAATGCTATGAGATCGAACCGGAAGGAAGCGAAGGGGAGTGGAAATCACTGGCGAGTCAAAGTGCCACCGAAAATTAGCATTTTTTCTTTGGAGACTTGCTAGGTGTTCTTTACCGTCGGTGATGTTTTGCATCATAGAAAGATGGTCGACAACGGACGATGCCAGTTTGTGGAGCGTATGATTCATGGCGGCACTCTCTCGATAGAATGTCACATGGCCAAATGCGTTTGGGCATTGGAGAAGGAGGAGCTAGTTGAGCACGTGTGTACCTTGCAAGATGTTGACGCTAAGAGTTGCTTAACAAGGCTGTTTGAGACACTTACGCATGCTGATGCGGTTCGGGTGGTTGTCACACTATGGGCAATCCGGTATGCCGGGAGGAAAGTGATCCATGAAGGTATTTATCGAGCCCGCTCTCGACTCATATTTTCATTAATAAATATTGTGATGAGCTACAAGAGATCAAGCCAAAACAATCACCAAAACCCGGGATGCAAACCGGTTTGAGAACAAGAACGTCTTGGATCCCGCCCCAAGTCGGATTTGTAAAGATCAACGTTGATGCTGCTCTCTCCAAAATTCCAGGAGGGTAGCTGTGGCAGCCATTGCGAGAGATTATGATGGCAAGTACCTTGGTTCGTCGGGTTTGGTTATGGAGGGCATCATCGACCCTGAAATCGCCGAGGCTTTGGCTTGTAGAGAGGGGACTGGACCTGGCATCGGACACAGGGGATCTCATCGGTCCGGCTTGCTTCGACTGTGAGAATGTAATCAGAAATTTGAATGGGGCGGGTATGGGCCCTTACGGGCAAATAATTAAGGAGTTGAAGGATAGAGCTGGTAGCTTTCTAGTAGTAGATTTTGTTCATGAGAATAGGAGATCAAATGTTGATGCTCACCGTATTGCTAGAAGCTTAGTTCTTGCTGAGACAGTGATAGATATACCTGGTTGCTGGAGTCGCCCTTTGGCGTATGTAACTATGTTAACCATCCAGGTTAAGGAATAAAGGAAAGTGTTCTCCTCAAAAAAAAAAAAAGTACAAGTCTGATTTTCATCTCGATCCAAACTTCAAAACCAGAGTCATTCTACTCCATCAACTCAGGGTAGCTATCATACGTATCCTTATAATGATGTACTTGTATTGCTTTTTCCTTAATTAATACAGGTATACTTTATAAAAAAAAAAACGTAGAAATCACTTTCCAGCGTGGTTAGAAGTGGTTCTTGTTGCATCTCATGTTTTATAAAAGGGTTTTTAAAACACATTTATACATCAACTGAAGTATTTTATTTGTGTTTGGTGTGGTGACGTGTGCGTGGTGACGATTCCAAAGAGCTTCTTTTGCATCCATGGATCGACTCTAGGTTAGTTAACACATCTGTCACTTGTATATATACGTGTAAAAAAGTAGTATCATGCATGTGTGCAGATTTATGAAGATCCATGCATGTATGTTATTCGACTCGACCGGCCAGGAGCAGGCACGACACGACTACACGCCTTTGTTCGGTAGCTGCTTCGAAGAGATCAGTGCGGCCGGGATGCCGGCTGAACAAACAAGCACCGAACATGCATGAATATGGGAAGTGCTCTCTCTCTTTCCTAAAAACATAGTTGTACTCCTATTTTTTTTTCCAGTCTAACCAAATATACACGTGATTATCAAGTATCATCAATAGCAAACATGTGTACATTTCTAGTGGTGGTTTTCTTGATTATTATGTATCATTGTACTCCGTATGACCGGCTGCCATAAAAAAACAAAGGCATCATGAGATGGAGCACTAGTAGAGAACAAACATTTTTTGTCTCGGCACCCTTTTCTGAGCTACTCCTGGCATTTTTTTTGCGCCTGGGAGTAAAGAGACAATTAGTCCCGGTTGGAGGCTCCAACTGGGACTAAAGGTCCATCCCCAATGGTTCCAGCGCCTACATGCACCCTTTGGTCCCCGGACGAAGGCTTCAACCGGACTAATAGTAAATGTCAACCTTTAATCCGGGTTTGTAAGAGAAACCTGAATTAAATCTTTTGGATATACTTTTAGCCATCTTTTCTCTCTGAGCCCGAGCTAACCATTCTTTTCTCTCACACAGCACAAAGTCTATACACCTAGCTTCAGTAGGGATTTTGAGGTCCATGTGCTTGTCTTATAGGTCTCAAACCTTTTCTCGAGGCTAGCAAATGCCTTGTGTGAAGCAACCACTAAGTTTGAATTTCCGAGTGACTTCACCGGTAATTATACGTTGAACTGAGTCCACCCTCGAAAAGATTTGCTAAAACTTTTTCTGATGGTCTCTTGTGCCCTAGGAGATAAATATTTGTGGAGGTTGATGCAAAATTCTAGTACTTTCAATATATAATTCACCATATTTTGTCTCACGCAAAGACGAAGAGAAATATAATAATAAAAATAATTATTAGAAAACCTAATATCTTGCATTGGACCATATTTTTGGGTGTAAATGACTGAATTTTTTTTTCAAGCCATTTCAACCTAGGCGGAGTCCATATGCTTCACAAAGGTATATGGAATCTTTCATCGAACCATATCTATATACCTAGGTTCTTAGGGATTCTGATGTCTATGTGTTTTTTAAGGTTGTATTGGTCTCAAACTTTTTTCTCAGGCTTGCAAATGGCTTGTGTGAAGCAACCACCAAATTTCAGATTTTTCTGAATTGGTTTAGTATTTTTTCAGTTTAGTTGAATTTCCACGCGACTACACCGAGTAATTATATATTGAACTGAGTCCACCCACGAAAAAGATCCGAAATGGTGCCAAACTTTGTCAAATTATCTCTTATGCCCTAGGAGACAAAACTTTATGGAGGTCGATGCAAAATTCTAGTGTTTTTAATTTTTTAGTTCACTATATTTTGTCTTACGTAGCACAAAGGAATATATTATAACAAAAATAATTATAAAAAAGCTAAGATTTTGTGTGGGACCATATTTTGGATGTAAATGACTACCAAAAAAACTTCAAGCCATTTTCGACACAAAGCGAGTCCACGTGCTTCACAAAGGTATATGAAACCTTTTTATCGAACCATGACTATACACTTATAGGTTCTTATGGATTACGTGGTCCATATGCATTCCAATGTCGTATTGATTTCAAACTTTTTCTCGGGCTTGCAAATGCCATGTGTGAAGCAACCACCAAGTTTGAGGTTTTTCTGAATTTGTTTGGTATTTTTTCAGTTTAATTGAATTTACGCTTAACTTCATTGAGTAATTATACGTTGAACTGAGTCCACCACCCGATCGCGATGATCAACGAGTTTAGGCTGCCGCACAACCTAACTCAAAGGGGGTTGAAATATCGTAAGAGAGTTTTGGGCTGCGTTGAGTGGGGCTAATTGTGTATTTTCATAGACTATCTTAGGCTGGACAAAGGAAGTACTGAAGGAGTTTTTTTGGGGCATGCAACCCCTAGAGTGCAATAGAGTCATGAACATGTTAGCGCTAGGGTAGAATAATGATAACAAAATACTCTCTGTTCTAAATTATAAGTCGTTTTGATTTTTTTTTATAAAAAAACATTTGCTATGCATATTTAGATATAATTTAGGGACAATTAGGTATATGGTCCTTAAAAAAGTTGTCTTAGGTATGTGGCCTCTTTTTTTTTGAATTTGAGAATCCGCCTTCAATCGAAATTTTTTTTTAGGAATATGGCCTTCCGTCCAGTTTGAGGGGTGATGGTGTTAACTAGAGGGGGTAAAAAGACCATTTTACCCCTAAGTAAAAAAAAAAAAAAAACATACTTTTTTCATCCGTTTTTCTATTGTCTAGTGACTTATAATTTGAATGGAGTACAGTACCGTTTAGAACTCATACTAAAAATATAGAACATCATAAAAGTACTAATGTTTCTGAACTCATAAGTTCCAAAAGTTTTTTTCGGTAGGTGCGACACTTTATCCTGGATTTATTTCAGGATTTTCGGTATATATGCATTAAGTGGTAGGCGGCGTCCCGTCGATAGCTTGGCGCCGGTGGTGACTTGAACTTCAAGATTTGCGGCTCGGTCCTTCGAATGTGCTCATAGGGGTAGGGTGTGCGTCGCGTGTGTTCATAGGGGTGAGTGTGCGTGCGTGTTGAGCGTCTGCGTTGTACTTGTGTAATCTCAAAAAACTAAACCAAAAAAAAGGTTCTTTATTTGTAAGCGGATATATAATTTGCACAGGCTCCTTATTTTTTCCAACGCAAGAGCGCGAGCAAATGAGAGGGGAATTTCACCTCGTCCCTTCCTCGATCAATCAAAACAAATTTGCCTTCGCCCGAGAAGAGTTCCCTGTGAATCTGGCTGTGATTCAGGGCGAACAATCGTCGTCCATCGATCATGAGGCGTCTCCAACGGAACTAAAGAGATCGATTGATCAGTGGATTGAAGAATTGAGAGCCGGGGCGGACGAGGTGGAGCAAGACGGTGACCAAGAAATCGAGGATGCGGGGGCGATCACGATCAAGGAGCCGGGATCGTGATGCGGTCGTTGGGGCAGAGCCCGACGGAGGAGGAGCTGCCGGGATGGTGGGCAGGTGGGCCAGCGGATGGCAGCGGCCATCGACTTCCAGAGTTCCTCACCAGCTACGCCCGGATGCGGGAGGCAGCCGGGCGCCGACGAGGACGAGCTCGAGGCCTTCGCGTCTTCGACCAGGACGAAACGGCTTCATCTCCCGCGACGAAGCTCGGCCACGTGTTGTAGAACCTCGGGCGAAGCGGGTCCGGTGGATCCGGGCGGAAGGGACGGCCGGCCGCGCCTCTTGCGCCGCCGCCGGGCTGCGCGCCGCGGGAGCCCATCGGTCTCCAATTTTTTTTTTCTGCTCGGACCTCGGCGCCGAGACCGGTAGGGAAGGGCTGCAGCTGTCGGGATAGAGGAAAGAACTGCTGCCGGGCGGCTTGGTTATTGAGCAGAGCAGGAGGGCAAAATTGTCTTTTCCGTTCCCTACAGTTGCAATCCCTAACACCGTCACCCCTCAAACTGGGCGGAAGGCCATATTTCTAAGAAAATTTCGATTGAAGGCCGGATTCCCAAATTCGAAAAAAAGAGGCCACATACCTAAGACAACTTTTTTTTGAGGGCCATATACCTAATTGTCCCTATAATTTATCTAGATACATAGCAAAATTGATAGATAAATTAAAAATAAAATAAAAAATCTACTCATAATTTAGAATGGAGAGAGTATTAAATTTATATGGGTGTACGTATAAATATGTAGGTTTTGCTTGCCTTGAGGGCATATGCAACATGCTATCATGCATATATGGAGACATGCATGGTGGATTGTTAATTGCGGACGCGGGCAAGCGCGGCACAATAAACTGACGGGCACATATGCAGCCGCCCGGCATGGATAGATACACTAATGAGGTTAGTGCTAATAATACCTCTGAAGCTTGCGTTGTGTGTCTAGTTGGTACACTCACAATGCAGAGAAAGTACGATGATGGTTTCTATCGATATTAAATACACTCTATTGGTGGTCGTCACGGGCTAACAACGGTCGGCCGCAGTCCAAATTGAAGAAGGAACTAGAGTAGGTGCGCACGTATAGTGAAGAAGAAGCAAGTTAATTAGTGTGTTGTTTGCTAGTATATATATCTATATTAACTGGCACGCAAGCAGTAATAACAACCCGGTCGAGCGACGAACAACGAATTTAGGGAAGCTATGTATCGCTACGGTTGCGTGAACGTGCAGGTCGAGCTAGTTTGGCCCCTGGACGTACTGGTCTAGAATCGTTCACGAGTCACCACCATCCCGAACGTACCTACGTACGTAACGATGCATGCATGGACCGGAGGCAGGCATATGGGTCGAGGTCGAGCTGACCTGGCCTGGACTACGACGACGACGACGCGGATCAGCTAGGGATCATTCGGAGCCACAGGTTTTCAGGGACGCGGCGCAGAGGATTTGCTCATCAGCTCCATGGTCCATTGAAGTCCAACAAGGATCGATTTGCTGCTTGTTGCTTCTTATGCCTCCCATTCGATCCGAGACGACCACCACCGATATTCCGGCCGGTCCGGATACTCCGGTCGCTGGCGTGGACGGCGGCGACAGAGATCGATCTAGAGGCCGCGGCCGGCAGTAGCAGTCGGTCGCCAGTGCACGAATAACGCGGCGGCCGTGGAGCGACTACATTAGCTATCAATGTGACGACGACATGACACGGTATCATGCCTTGCGCGTGCGTGCTGCGTACGTATCAAAGTGTCTCATAATAATATCTATCATCAGCCGTGTCCGTGTGCTGCTGTCTGTCCGGCCCCATGCATTATTGTTAGGTCCACTCGATCAACCAGCAGCCAGGTTCTAAGTTAAAACAACCCCTTAGCTTGCTAGTGATCTACTCTCTCCCTCGTTCCTAAATTAAATCAATTTTTAGAGTCATCTTAAGTCAAACTATAAGTCAACTTTTTATGAGTTGTCTTATTAAGTCAATCTGGTTTTAAGTTTGACCAGATTTATTCTATAATAAAAAAACATCAATATTTGTGGCACTAGATTAGTATCACTCATGCATCATGAAATATATTTTTTTACCATAATGTACTTATTTATGTTATAAATGTTGTTATAACTTTTTTTAATAAAATTTGTCGAACCTATGATAGTTTGGCTTTTTGGTGATTCTATAAGAATTAATTTATTTCATGATAAAGGGAGTACCCTATACAGTAGTCAAAGGTCTCTCTCTCTCTCTCTCTCTCTCTCTCTCTCTCTCTCTCATATGAGTTATTATTATCAAAGTACTTTCTGCCATTCATAAATGTAGAGATCGATGACAATCTTCTGTTGTCAATCAATCTATACAAATTCATATATGTTTTCTTAAGAGCAAAAACAACAACATCCGTTATGTTTTCTCCTTATCCATGGGTTTTCACCGACAATTTGTTCAATCGTTGGCAGTTGCGTATAGGTATGCAATGTTTATCGACAAAACTTATGGTTACAAAATTTTTGAGATAGATACATGAGCATCACCAAATATTTTTGTTTCCCCTTTTGGAGGCCACAAGTTAGAACATTTCGGACTCTCGTGTATTGCGTCTACTCAACCAATACTCCTAGTTTGCACGTATGCGCGCATATATATGCATACATTGGTTTTGTTTCTTCAATGAGAGGTAACAAAGAAACAAAAGTTCTTTAAACATTGCTCACTCACCTTATCCATCTGCGTGTTGCATGTGTCTTTTTTTTGTCTATTTGTCAATCTATGTGTCGCTTGTGGCTTTTTGGCCTATATGTGCGCGGGACGAAATCACCATCTGCGCGAGATTACATGTCAAATGCTCTAGAGATATGGACACACGGATTACATGTCAGATATGGACACACAATAATGTTACCCAAGCAGCAAGATACTATCTCCACATTGTGCCCTAATAGCTAGTCACATGTGCTAGAACGTTGTGTGCTTCCGTGTCCCTCCTGCCGTGTTGCTCTATCGTTTTCCCTTGAGTCTGCACCAGAAAGAAGCCAGCTCTCTGTTGGTGGCTTGTGGGTTTTGTTTCTTGCCTTGCAAGAGCTTCTCTTCGTTCCTCTCTCCACATTCTCGGATCCCATCCTATATAAGGGGGCAGGCCTCAATTTCAAATGAAAAAAATTCAAGTTCCATATACAAAGCCACAAGAATCAAAATTTCTGTGAGTTATGTTAGATTGAGAGACCAGACTGACCATACAAAACAGTGATTGCACAAATTTGTTCTGTTTGAGCCAGTGCGTCAAAATGAGACCTTCATGTTCATCATCTTCGTCGTCATCATCCAGATCCATTTTTGGGATCGGAACTCGTAAGTTTCTATCTATAAGCGAACATGCATGCCTTGCATTCATCTTATTGATTGTTCTCTTATTAGCAATGCTGCTATTTCATTATTTTCTTAGCAAATTAATATTGATTGTTCTCTTATTAGCAATGCTGCTAATTCATTTACCAAATTAATAAAACTACTGCAAAGTCTCCCATTATTTGGCCATGAACTGTAGATGGTTTAATTTCTCCCCATGCAAGCTCTGTGCCCGGCTAAATGCTAGCAGTCTTTATCCTCTGAAGTTTGATGAAGGAACGTTTTTTTCTCTTAATGGATATGTGTTATATTGTTGATAAGTTCGATCTTATGATAATTCATGTTTTCATCACACAAGTACAATTACAAGATAAACACGCAGTGTGTTCAATTGAGTTACGAAAATGGACTCTGTTTTTGTACATGTTTTGGACTAGTTGAGTGTGAGAATTTGATGCATGCATGCAAGTCCAGTGTTCAGACATGGTCAATCTAGCTAAATAGATAGTCTTTCATGCAACGCTGCGAAACTATTGACATTGAAGCATGTTTTTCTTTTCCTCTTTTGAAATGTGATGTTTATTAATTTCCTCGATTGCCTTCTGCAAATCAAAGGTTCTGCTGTCGATATAATGCTGCACATTGTCTTTCTAGCTACCTAAGCTAAGCTTGTTACTCGTAGCTACTTGCATGTAAAGCAACGACAATCTTTACTCAGAAAAACCATTTCTTGACGCCAGCTTTCTCCTGCCGTCCATATATATATACATGCCACGCACACGTTGCGTTGCTTCGCTTTGTTCTGTTGCTTGTTGCCCTCGCTCTCATGTGATGATGTCTCGTCTCCATCTCCGACTCTGATCTGATCTGATCCATCGTTGCAGCTGATGACACCACCACCATGGATAGGGTAGCAGCAGCAGCTCCACCCCTTCCAGCAGTACTCCGGCGAGGCTGCCGCGCAGCCCGCTCTGCGTCGACGATGAGTACGACAGCGCCTTCAAGTCCAAGTCTTTCCTCGACCTGTGGTCACAAGCGCACCGCCACCTCATGCACACCTTCTCCTCCGCCTCCTTCAAGCTCGCATCATCGTCGTCCAAGTCCGGCGGCGTCAAGGACGACGAGCAGCCGGACACCGCGGCGGCGGCCGCCTTGGAGCAGTCGTGCTCGTACACCGTGCTCGACGACTTCGTGCTGGAGCCCAGCCCGGAGGTGCTCGCGCGGGGGCGGGGCCAGCGGCGTCGGAGGAGGCGCCGCGTAGAACGCCTGCTGATCGAGTACTTCGACGTGACGCAGGAGGCCTGCGAGGCGTGCTCCTCGCTCCTCGCCGCCATCGGCGCGGCGCGGCGCCACCAGCTCACGCTCCGCCGCCTGCTCCACCGGCTGGAAGTAGACAACGACGGCGGCGGCGGCAGCGGCAGCGACGACACCGCCGCCGCGAGGGACGCGGTCGCGGCGCACGTCCGCCTCGACAACCCGCTGTCGCCGGAGCGACTGGCGGGGTTCCACGAGGTGCACGGGCGGTGCGGCCCGCTCGCGTCGCGCCTGGCGTCGGCGCAGCGCCGGCTGCGGCGTCTGGCCCGTGCGATGCGCGTGGCGCGTGGCACGGCCGCGGCGGCGCTCGCGACGGCTTGCGCGGCCGCCGTCGTGGCGGCGGTGGTGTTCGCGGCGCACGCCGTGGTGGGCGTCGGCGCCGCGGCCGCCGCCGTACGAGCGACCCCCGGCCACCGCCGTGCGGTGGGCGGCGGAGCGGATGAGTCCGCGGCACTACGCGCGCGCGCGGCGCGGCCGTGGACGCGGCGGCGCGCGGCGCATACATCGTCGGGAGGGACCTGGACACGGTGAGCCGCATGGTGCGGCGCGCGCACGACGAGCTGGAGCACGGCCGCGACGTGGCGCGCATCGCGGTGCGGGGACGCGGCGAGCGCCCGCTGATGCAGGAGGTGGCGAGGGAGGAGGCGGAGTGCGAGGAGGACCTCAGGGCGCAGCTGGAGGAGATGGAGGAGCACGTCTGCCTCTGCCTCATCACCATCAACCGGAGCAGGAGGATGGTGGCGCACGAGATGACGCAAGGCTTGCCGTCGTCGCTGGAGGCGACCACGCCGCCGACGTCCCAAGCTTAGCTTCGAGTTCGCCGACGAGCTAGTTCATCATTGTCCATATGATCGATTCTACAAGAGAAAAAAAAATAATTGAGAGCGATTCTTTTGTTTGTACAGTACGTAGTATACGAATTTTTTTTTTTGGGAAGGAGCTGAGTGTGTATGACTGAGGTACTGAGGTACAAGCAACTCCTTTCAACTTGTAGAGATATAATTTTCCATTTTACGGAGTATTTACTTATATGTTACTCCTAGTTATGTTTTATGTTTCTAGATATGTATTGCCTATAAATGGTAGTTAGAGATGGAGTTAGGTCGTGTTTGTATGATTCTATCCCTGAGCTTATAGGGGTGAAAAATGGATCGGATCGAGCTGATAAATCTTTCCCTTATTTGATTAGACACTACAGAAACCGCGTCTTTGCCGAGTGCGAAGAGGTTAAGCCGAGTGGCAAAAGCCGCGCACTTTCGACAACGAACACCTTTACGAGTGCCAATCTCAGCACTTTCGGCAAAACCAGCTTTTGCCGAGTGCCTAGCCGCGTGGCGGCACAAAGACTGAAAAACAATACTTTTGCGAGTGGCGGCCGTCGGCAAAATAATACACTTCGGCAAAGGATAACGAGACCAAGCGGACGGCGCTCTCCGTCACATTTGCGAGAGTGTCTCACGTTAGGCACTCGGCAAGCGGCGGCGCTTTGCCGAGTGCCAACCTTCCGAGCACTTTCGGCAAATACTCTCTTTGCGAGTGCCACATAAGGCACTCGGCAAACCGTTAATTTTTTTTTTTTCGTCCCATATTTTTTGTGTGCCATTAGTACCCTAATTACATGTCATATTCACAATTTGGGAGAATTTCACGCTGTTTTTGCTATATTTCATGAATTATTTTATTTTCTTGCATTTTCTTGGCGACTCCAAATTTGAACTGCAGGTACATGAAATAATGGGCAGTGGTCATTCAAAAAAAAATGTTATTCACGATGTTTGGAACGTATGTTTATGACTAAATCGAGGGGAAAGGCCCTTTTTCAAAACGAACATTTGTAATGTAGGAACATGGCGGCAGGTGAAAATTTTTTGAGTTTTTTAAAATCTTGAAATTCAAAAACTCTGAAGTCCACACTTCATCACATGATGAAGTGTGGAGAAAAACCGGGTTTTAGCCATCCGACGCCACAACTTGCTCCTAAACTTTTTCAAAATTTTTTCACAAGTTGTGACGAGATGACAAGACACCACGCCAAGTTTCGTGATTTTTAAACTGTTTGATTTTATAGAATTTAAAAACACCTTTTCCCGCACGTGACTCGTCATGTTCCCAAGACATAAATGTTCAAATTTCTCAAGTAGTCCTCGATTTAGCCTAAACATACGCCAAACATCGAATGAATAACATTTTTTGAATGACCACCGCCCATTATTTCATGTACCGCAGCTCAAATTTGGAGTCGCCAAGAAAATGCAAGAAAATAAAAATAATTCATGAAATATAGCAAAACAATTTGAATTTGTCCCAAATTGTGAACATGAGATGTAATTATCCTACCAAGGCCACACAAAAAAAATATGGGATCTAAAAAGAAAAAGATGAATTTTGCCGAAAGTAAAACGTGACACTGAAAAAGGGGTAGTTTGCCGAGTGCCTCGTAGGGGCGGCACTCGGCAAACGAATTTGAAAAAATAATAAAAACACCTTGCCGAGTGCCCCGCTATCCCAAGACTCGCAAAGCCTGGCAATATCCGGACCCGAGGCCCCATTTCCTCATTCTTCCCCACGCGCCCGCCCACGCCCGGCCGACGGAGACACGCCCGCCGCCGCCGCCCGATTCCCCGCCTCCCGGCCCCGCCGCCGCCGCCTCGGGCGGATCCGCCACGCCACGCCATCGGACGGACCCTCCCCAACGCCGGAAGGCCGCTCCCTTGCCGCCCCACCTCCCGCCCGGCCCCGCCCGCCATGGCCGCCGGCCGCGGCGCGCCCGCCTGCCCCCGTGGATCCGCCCCGCCTAACGCCAGGCCGCCCCGCCGCATGCCCCTGGCCCAAGCCGCCTCGACCGCCGGCGCCGCCGGCCACGCCGCGGCCGCCTCGCCCGCTCCTTCCCGGACTACAAGCCGGGCCGCAGCTTCGCCGGCTCCGCCCGCCCGTGCCGGATCCGCCCCGCCGCCCGTCGGCTGGAGCAAAGTCCGCGGCGCCGCCCGGCCTCGCCCATCTCGCCCACAGGCCTTGTGCAAGGAGGGAAGGGAAGGGAAGGGAAGAAGAGGAAGAGGGAGGAAGGGAAGGGAAGAAGAGGAAGAGGGAGGAAGGGAAGGGAAGAAGAGGAAGAGGGAGGAGGAAGAAGAGGGAGGAAGGGAAGAAGAGGGAGGAGGAAGAAGGGGGAAGGGGAGGAGGAGGAAGAAGAGTGCCCCCGACCGTCGCCACCGCCATCGCCGCACCGTGCCGCCGCTGGATCGACGCCGCCGCCGCCGACCGCGTTCTTCTTGTGGTGATCGACGCGATGCGTCGCCGACCGCCGTTTTGCCTTACCGTTTACTGCCAAGGTAAGCCCTATCTTTCTAGTAGTGGTTAGTACTAGTAGTTAGTAGGGTTAGTAGTAGTAGTTAGTAAATAGTTTGGTGGCCTTCGTGCCCATATTGGTGGTTGTTATATTGGTGGTTGGCGCCTTCGCGCGCATATTGATGGTTGGTGGCCTTCGTTGCCCATATTGGTGGTTGGTGGCCTTCGTGCCCATTCTCGGTATATGCATGTGGTTGTTGGCCTTCGTGCCATGTTTTTTTGCGGGTTTTGGGTATCTCCCGTGCGGGGGGAGGTCTTTGCCGAAATTTTGAGTGGACACTAACTTTTTTTGGCCTTGTTTTGTAGGAGGACTGTCGGAGGGACTCGGCGACCCTCGTCGTCCTCGTGGGCGGGTCTTGCTGCACCGCGTCTCCACCGACCCGTAGGTATGAATCACGTCCGTCCCCATCCTTGTAGTTGTCTTACATAGCGCCCCGGTTAGGGCGTCTCCCCGTCCGAAAGAGATACGGGCGTTGGTATGCGATCTCGTGCATATCCGCGACCGTGACTCGGCTTCGGATTGTCCACGTTTTTGGACAGCCCGTGGATGCGTGAACAAGGTTAGCATCCATGCTCGCCTCCGTCCGGGCCGAATTTGGCAAAGACCTCCCCGTTGTTCTCCTGATACACACTCTCCCCGCCAGACGTGTATCGAGAACAACGGCGAGGTGTCTTCGAAATCGCGCCGGCTTCCACCCGAGCATGGATGCTAATTAACCTTGTCTACGCATCCTCGGTGGGATTAGACCTACCCTCACCTATTAGATGGTAGGAACGCCGCGGTAGATGCAATTGTCGCTATGTGGCTCACCGACATGGGCGTATGACCCGAGGATGGATAACCGTGAGTGGATGTACACGGGCCGCCAAGTAAGAGTCTTGAATGGGTTAGGGGACCGATGCTTTCTGGAACATGCATTTGGCCCAGTTTGCTAAAGGGTCTGTTCGGATGCCGTGTCCGTCGCGGCAAATGTAAGAACAAGAAAAGCGAGTCAAGATTGAAATGGGTAAACATATTTACAACAACGGATTAGTCCCCAAACTATAGCCGCTGGATCTTCCACGGCGAAGTCGATCGTATTAGAGAGGGCGTGGTGAGGCCCCTCCTCGAGGAGTATGATCAAGATGCCGGGATGGCGGACATGATGGCGTGACTTTCACGATGCACGCTTCAATGGAGGATTGGAGGAGGAACACGAGGAAACCGCAAAGGCGTTCTACGAGATGATGGAGGCGTGACACAGCAGCCCCCTTCACGAAGACAATGGTTACGAAGTTTGGATGCCATTTCACGCCTTATAGCGTTGAAGTCGCAATTGAGCATTAGTCGAGGCGGCCGACACCCGTTGTCGGCTATTGGCAAAAGCTGCTTCCGAGGGTCACGCCCCGCCCGAAGAACACGTCACGAGTCACGCAGAGACTTCTTCGTGGACTCAAGATGCCGTATGAGTCGTACCATGCTTGTCCAAAGGGGTGCGTCCCTATTTAGGGGAGATCTCAAGGAAGCAACGCGACTTTGCCCAAAGTGCAAAGCCCGTAGGTTTGTGGAGGTAGAATGTAGTGATGGCGGGAAGAAATGCACCCAAGATCCCCGAGATGGTCGTGCGACACCTTCCTTTCGCATGCCCGAGGCTCCAACGGCTGTACATGACGGAGGAGTCCGCGAAACAAAAATGACATGGCACAAGAAGGGCAAAAGATACTGATCCGAGAAGTTGGTACACCCATCGGATGGTGATGCATGGAAGCACCGATAATATGCATCCCGAAAAAGCTATGGAGGCTCGAAATGTACGCTGTAAGCGTTTACAAATGAATGGGTTCAACCCGTGACGGTCAACCGGGCGGCCCCGTACACTTTGTTGGCCCGTGTTCGTGATCCCTCTCAATCTTCCCCCACGGTGTCATGTTTGAGCTCAAGCACCGTTCTTGACGCCGATAATACCCGGGCACCCGGGCAACAATATGGGTGTGTTCATGCGGCCCGTGTGGGATGAATTGCAAGATGCTTGGCAAAATGGGAATGCACGGCGTACACCGAGCTACAAAGACAAACTTTACAATGCATGTGTGGTACCTATATTCAATGCATGACTTCGGGCTTATGGCATATTCAACATGGTGTGTTCATGGGAGGTTCCCTTGCCCAACATGCAAGGCATTTGTCGCAGTTCACCGGCTTCTCAAGGGTGGCAAGTATTCTTCGTTTGACAAACATCGTCAATTCCTGCCCGAGGACCATGAATTCAGACTAGACAAAAAGCACTTCACGAAAAGGTGTTGAAGTCACCGATCCCATCCCAAAGTTTATGACCGGTGAAGAGGTCCTTGCCGAGCTAGCCGGTCTCAAAATCGATGAAAAGAAAGGTGGTTTTGATGGATATGGTACCACACACATGTGGACTTATATATCGGGCTTGACTAATCTCCCTACTACAAGGATCTTCTTCTTCCACACAACATCGATGTAATGCACACGAAAAAGAATATCTCTCGAGGCACTCTTCGCAACAACCATGGACCTTAAGAAGTCAAAGGACAACGTTAAGGCTAGACTTGACATAGAGATGTTTGTGCGATAGACCAAAGCTAGTGATAGAGACCCCTAGCCCTGGGAGGAGATGGAAAAAGGGCCCGGCCGACTACATCATCAAAAAGGCCGATAGGAAGGAAGTGCTACGATGGATGAAGACGTTATCGCTCCCCGATGGGTATGCGGCGAACTTGAGTAGGGGAGTGAACTTGCGCACTATGAAAGTCTTAGGGATGAAGAGTCATGACTTCCACATATGGATTGAGCCGGATCCTTCCTGCGATGACTCGGGGGATACCTCCCCCGAGCGGTGTGGCGCGTCCCGGCGAGTTAAGTTTTTCTTCCGCCCGGCTTTGTGTTAAGGAGTTATCTCGGGATGCGATTGCGATCCGAGCGTCTTTGCACCCGTGTTGATCCGCAAGTTGGAGATGATATTTCCACCGGCTTCTTCCCGCCGATGCAAAGACCTGATTTTGCACCCTCCTTCGAGGCACGGTTGGGGGCCCGTGCAGCCCATTGGTGCTATCCAATCGAGAGGGCTCTCAAGGTACTTCGGAGAAAATGCGAGAATAAAGCCGACTGAGCCTTCCGCGTGGCGAGAGGCATACATTCGGGAGGAGGTGTCGACCTTCACACAGCGCATTATACCGAGAAACTTCCCAGCGTCCACAATCCTACCCCTCGTTACAACGCCGACGAGAGTTCATCGAACCTCAGCCTTTTCGTAGGGCAAGTCGGAAGAGGAAGCGCCAGCTACCCACAAGCACTTGTCCTTTGATGAGTGGCGCACTATCATGCTCTATGTGTTGTTGAACCTTGACGAAACTGCTCCTTATCAACAGTAAGTTCTCAATGAGCTTGTTCCATACGCCGTCACTATCCTCCACCTATCGACCCTAAACCTCTGGCCTTGTTTTTTCAGGGAATTTATTGGTCAACACTGGAGAGGGAATGAGGCTCCTACCTTGCAACAAGAAGACAATCTTCTAAAAAATGGGCAGCCCGATTTTATTTCCCCGGTTCTCGCTCAAAGGTACCATCCAACTAACCTCGTTCCGACTTTGATATTCCACTTTGGTCCTAGTAACATATAATGTAACGATCTCACGTGGCCTCACCTTCCGTGCCCGCACGCATGCCGAAATGTGCGAAGATTTAAAAACAGGGGGCGTGGCTTCCCCGTAGGGTCAACTCGCTCACCGCTTATGATGTGAATGGCTATCGCTTTACGCGAGAAGCTACGAGGAGAGTCGGCCCAACCGCAAAACAACGTGCACCGGAGTTCGCACACCCGGCTTGGATAAGAAGGACTATTACGGCATAGTCGAAGAAATATATGAGCTCAACTTCGGGGTCCTAAAGAGCTCAAGCTAGTGGTATTCAAATGCCATTGGTTCGATCCCGATGACACGGTAAAGTGGACCCTACGATTGGGCAAGTCGAAATTCGACAGATTCCGTATATGGAGGAGAGGATGTCTATATTGTGGCTAATATACACGCCACACAAGTTTATTACCTCCCATGGGCGTGCCAAAAACACGAGGACCTTTATGGTTGGTACCTTGTGCGGCGGTATCGCCAAGCACGGTAAAGCGCCCGTTCCCGAACGATGATGATTACAATCCCACCCAAACACCGAAGAGTTCTATCAACCCGAGGGGCTAGAAGGACGTTTGGAGATAGACATTCTTTCGCCGATGGGCATGGAAGTAGACAACGCCATCGATGAGGACGAGGGTGATGAGGTGCGATGCTAAGGACCCGCAAATTCTTGAACGATGGAGGCCGGTGCGCCGGAAGGAGCCGTGGAGGGTGATGCACATGCCGAGGACGACATACGTGATGATGAGGATGGTGACATTGATGATTACAATAGTGGTAGCGATAGTGATGACTACATGCCGCCCTTTAGGCATTCTGGGAGATAATTTCTAAATCATGTAATACTATTTTGTTATTATTGTTACCTTTCAATTATATTTCGTTCATTTTGCAATACTAATTGGTTTACTATTTGTTTTGCAGGGGACTCGACAAAATGCCAGCGGAAGGCGCAACGCCGACAGGGGGGTCCCCGCTACGCGAGACCCCCCTCACCCTCTCCCCAGCCGACGAGGAGGAGGCCGACGAGGAGGAGGCCGACGAGCAGCCCCCGACGGTGGAGACGCCGAGGCGCAGCCGACGCCGTCCGGCCCACGAGGAGGCTTGACTTTGTGTCGCCGTCGGACCAGCCGGGGGCCGGGCCGGCCGGGGCCGTCGTCGGGCCAGCCCTCGTCGGGCCACACCGCCGAGACTTCGGACTCCAGTGCGAAGAGACACCTGTCCCACACGCCCCTCCTCGAGTGCCGCCAAGGTCTACCAAATAAGGCCTCGAGCCTCCCATTGGGGGCGATCCCTTTTCACCGCCGCCCGTGATTCGACCCAACGGTGAAAAGTAAGTAGCCATTGATATTTTCACTACTTCTTCATATGACATGTTGAAAATCGAACTTCAAACTAACAATTTGTCTTAATGCCTCGTGGCAAGAATCGGAAGATTGTAAGCGGAGGGGGGCGGCGCGCCATATCAATGGCATCCGAGCCCGCTGATTAGAAGAGAACTACCACTCGCCTCGGTGGACCTCGGGAACAACGCGTGAGGGAGGTTCCCCGACGTGGGACCACTTCGCGGCTTGCTGCGTGAACGAGGGGCAGACTTGCCGGAAGATCAAGACGGACTTTTGGGTGAGTGTGTATGCGGGATTACTTCACGCCGTTTGAATACTATGTTTCTTAAATAATTGAATGATACATGTTTTTCGTATGCGAGAACTACTTCACGTGGCGAGGCGGGAAGGAGGAGGAGGCCGCTAGAGTGCGGGGCGGTCCGCCGAGAACGACTCAAGGACCTGTACCACGAGGCGCGTGTTTTGCGCATCACCTCCTACAACGCCGACGTGCTTGGCAAGGTGGTGAAGAAGAACGAAGCAAGGGAGATGATGCTCCGTGAGGGGAGACCGACCTCACCAGGGGAGCAAGACATCCAGGTTCGTAGAACGCATTTATTCAGATTTCTTCAATAAAAAAAAAAAAGCGGACTTCCATTAATCCTCTCGCTATGTCATGCGGATGTGTCCGGGAGTGGTGCGGCAAGTACAAGGACTGCCGGGGAGGCCATTGTGGACAAGTGGCTCTTGACGAGACGTGCGGCGTGCAAGAGACTCCGTCGGAGGTGTCGCCCGGAGATGCAAGGCGCTCCACACCACCAAGGCAAGGTGCCCCTCCCGTGTATATGGATAGATGGGTACGATTGTGTTGATATTTTTATTCAAGCGCCTCAAATCTCTTCACTTCTAACCATCTCCGTGTTCTCCTCGCAGATCGGCTTCGCATGAAAACCAGGAGGTCAGCGAGCACGCGGGGTGGGCCTTGACTCACAAAATGGGGGGCGGACCGACCCGCCAACGCCTATGACCCGGGCCGAAGGCCCGAGGCGCATAAAGAACGCCAGCGTCTACCCCAAGCTTACCCAAGACGCCGAGGCGGCCAAGCGCCGCTATGGGGAGGACTTCGATCCAGCCACCGCGCCCTCGACACAGACTGGGTGATGAGGTTGGGAGGAGGGAAGCAAAAGACGGCCGGCTCGATGGCCATCACCGCGATCGACCCGCCCCTCGTGACAAAATAGGGTGATTCGGCCACGGAGCACGACCTCCACCGACATCCCCATAGCACCTCGGCAGCCGAGCTCCATGCGACGATGCGTAACTTCAGTTTCATCGGTCGCTCACCGGTTTTACATTTTCGCTACCTATGCATTGTTTCAATGTTACGGTTGTAATATTGCAGTCCGATGGCGAGCCGAGGCCAGCAGCGCCCCAGCGCAAGAGTTTGCGGCCAGCAGTGCCCGAGCGGCAGGCCCATCGGCGGGAGTTGGAGGCAATCACGCGACACTCGGTGCGCCCGTAGCCGCAGACGTGGCGAGCTACTTCAGGCCTCGGATCCCGGGTGTGACCCCGCCTCCGTTGCCTCCCTCATTCGCTCCACCCCGTTTCCCGTTCCTCCTCGTGGAACGTGACTCCGGTGAGTATATGTTGTTGTTCATTTATTTGGCATGTGCGGCTCACCCAGGTACTAATGAGATCGCCTCACACTTGTGCAGCCACGGTCGGCGGGTTCGAACCCGACTCCTCCAGGTGGCCCTTCTCCACCCCATCCGGCCTATCCGGTCGGCCCGACGCACAAGACACGTGGCCGGTGGCGTTCCTCCTCGGCGCGCGGCAGCCCACACTACGGGCTTCCACACGTCCCTCCACACCACGGGTGGTCGTACCCGATCCGGCGCCGCAGCACGGTGGTATCCGGGCAAGGTGAGGGCTCTTCGCACCAGGGAGGCCACGGTTCGGGGCCGTCAAGTTGAGGTGGTGGTGATGGATTTATTTTAGATGTTGGATATGTTGCACTGTGACGGATCTCGTTTCGATGTTGGACATGTTAGATTCCGTTTGGTTGTTGGACATGTTGGATTTTGTGGTATTTGTGGATTATATATGTGAATTTATGGTATTTGTGGATTATATATGTGAATTTGTGAGATATGTGGATTATATATGTGAATCGGTGATCCGTGTGGTTTATGATGTATATATGAATGTTTATGGTATATGTATATGTTGATTTGCAGCAACAAGCAACAGAAACAAAAAAAAAATGAAATTCCCAGCTTTGCCGAGTGCCAGCACTCGGCAAAGCTGGGTAACCCGAGGAAAAATGGCGGGTTTGCCGAAAGTGCAAAAGGTGGCACTCGGCAAAATGACCATAACTTTTTTTGCCGAGTGCCTCCCGTGCAGCACTCGGCAAAGTCCATTTTTTTTTCGTAAAATAAATACTTTGCCGAGTGCCAACATCCGCACTCGGCAAAGATTTAAAAATATTCAAATCTTTGTCGAGTGCCGGGCGCTTGGCACTCGGCAAAAAGCCCTTCCATATTTAACGGTCGACGCCGGGTTCGCCGAAGGCCGACACGCACTCGCGAACTCTTCGCCGACTTTGCTTTACTTTGGCACTTTCGGCGAAGATGGCTTCGCCGAGTAAATCTTCGCCGAAAAGTGCGTCGCCGAGTCGCGGCACTCGGCGGCCTTCGCCGAAAGTGCTTCTAAGCATTTGCCGAAAAGGCGCCGCGACTTTCGGCAAAGGACGCCGTCTCCTGTAGTGAGAAGTGAATAATATAATGCAAATAGTTTGGACTATCAGAAGCTAGAAAAAAACAAGAAGATGAAACCAAACTAGATTTTAGTGATCAACAATATAATATGTAAACAGAGAGACACACATAGAACAAAGAACATGCTAGTACTTGTCAATAATTGACAAATCATGCTTAACAATTGTATATACCAGCCAAAAAGTAACAAGTATATTTTGCTATAAAAGGAAACTGATTAAGCACGTCTGGTTGCATTGGGGAGAGAAATATGGGACAATCAGTTTTGAATAATCTATACCTAATAATAAAACATGAAAATTTCTACCAATCTGCCACAAAATTTTCTGTCCGCTCTCCGTGCAGTCCTCCGCCGACGCGCCTCTTCTTTTCATCCAGCCACGGAAATTTTTGCCATCGAATATCTGTCCGCTAATAGAGTCCGACGCATCTACGTAGGCTCTGTTCCCTCCGGCCTCAACCCATTGTTAGCGTGTCCGCCTGCGCCGCCTTCCATCGCACCTTCCTCCTCTTCGTCCACTCGCTCGCCGCCGCAACTGCCGTCGTCCCATCGAGACGGACATAGCTCCGCACCATTCAGTGGCCTCCATGCGCAAGCGACGGTGCAGTGTCCGCCGATCCATTGCTCTGGTGGACGCGTCGAGGACGCCAATGGACGCAACGAGGAGCAGATCAAAGATTGGGCGGCCCTCCGGCCCACGGACAGGAGAGAGCCAGAGCCATGCGCTGCTTCACCACCTCCTTCCCTGCGCGCTGGCCGGGGAGCCACCGCCTGGAGAGGAGCGCCGATGTGTGCGTGGGCACCACGGGCGAGCGCGGCTCCGCCCTACGCGCTGGTTCTTGGAGTCTCCGCTGGAGAGGAGCGCACCTGACGCGTTCTCGCTCACCACAACTCCCTCCGTAGCCACGGCACTCCGAAGCCCCACTGCCGGAGCGCAGCACGCCCTCCTCGAAGTTGGCCTGCCGGCGTTGCTCCCTGTGGGTAACACGTTCGTCGCCTCGCACATAAACTGTTTGATGAAATGCCCAACAGAAGTAACGTCGCCTGGAAAACGTTGCTTGAGGTATTAACGCAGCGGTATTGCTACCCAATGCCTGCTTCTCTTCAACCAGATGTGGACGGCAGGGCGTAGTGTGATAATGCAACACTCTGCACTCTTGTTGATGCTTGCACCGTGCTGCTTGCCCATCTACTAGCTATGCAAATTGCAAAGTCACTAACTCCCTGATTTCCTGTATACTAAAGTCAATCTGCTTGATGATGCCGTGTAGATCTTTAGAGTCCCTGAAGGTGCAGACCAATAGACCATCGTATCGTGGAATTCACTATGCATTTTGACGTGGTCATATACGTCACCATAATGTCCTTTTTCATTGTTGTAGCAGCAGGCTCACCTTGGTTAGAGGCTCCTGCTTTCATGTATGATGATCTCTTCCTGCATATTTTTTAAGTGTTTTTTCTCACAACAAAATAGAGCCGAATAGCCCCTAAGATCCAGAAGATGGCATCTATTCTGATATGGAGGTGCAAAAGCGATCTTTAGCGGTGTGGCCTAGCGAGAGCATAGCATACGAAAAAAAACGCTTATAGGCATAAACTGATAATTACCTAGCTTTATAATGTTAAGTGTAAACATTAAATCAAATAGATTTTGTTACCCGTGGCAACGCACGGGGCATATTTCCTAGTACTGGACAATTCCATATAAAGTTACAAGTAATTCATATATATCCACAAGATAGATATTGTCAGTTACATATTCTTGCACAAATCCACCTATTTGTTAGATTAGGATTGTCCATATCTAGATGGATTAATAAAACTAGTTTAGGTCCTTAAAAGTCACTTTCGAAAATTGTATCCGTAGTACTTTTATTTCTTGCTTGGGGCCATAAGGGTTGTCCCAATCTAGAAATTAGGATGATTTCATTTCTATAACCATCAATTAAGGCGTTCACTAAGGAAATTAGGAAAAGAGAATAAATGATTTCTTAGGGTGTACGCAACGGTGATAACTACGAAGATAGCTGATGTGGAGGTGAAAGACAAAAAAAAAAAAATTATTTTTTATACTTTCTTGGTTTAGAGGACCCACGCACTCCTTTCTTAGATTCTTGGAATACATTAAACAAATAGACTATTTGTTCGTCGCTAGCTTACAACTCTCTTATTTTTTTTTTTCTGTCCCACGTCATAATAGCTAGCCAAATAGCTAGCCATTGGGGACTTAATAGCTAGCCAAATTGCTAGTCTTTAGAGCAACTCCAACAGCTTTGCTAAACTTAATAGCCAAATTTCATTGTTTAGCTATTTTATAAAATAAAAATACTTCTAAAAAATAAAGGATCCACAACAGACTTACTATTTTACAAAACTATTTAACGAATGACTATGATTGGTTATATATGGCCACCAAGTTTTCAACGTTAGCAAAAAAAAAAATCCATATATTTAGAGTTCAGTGTTTCTTTAAAAAATCCACACATCTCTTGGCTTATATGGTAAACTATTTCTAGACAGGAACCAAGATGTCATAGGTAGATAAGAGATAGAAGACACGTGATTGGATAATATATATATATATATATATATATATATATATATATATATATATATATATATATATATATATATATATATATATATATGCTGAATGTTGTGGAGCAAACGGGTTTGGATACAATCCAATTGCATCCTACGTATACGGTGCGTGCACTGATCTACCGGAAAATGAGGCGCTAATCAAGGGGTGGTTGCACGCGGCTTGCATGGCTGTAGTACCTTTTTTTAATATGTACGTTTCGTTTATATACTTGGTTTCTCGCGGGGATTGGTGTACTACACAAACAATTTCAATTGCAGTGCACATATATGCATACTAACTTGAGAAGAGTATATACACATACTAATTTGAGAAGAGTGTACACATACTTTTTGAATTGGAGTGTATATATACATACTAATTTGAGAAGAGTATATACATATGCTTTTATAATTTGAGTGTATATATCACATACTAGTTTGAGAAAAGTATATACGCATACTTTTTTGAAAGGAAGTATATACACATACTTTTTAAATTGGAGTGTATATATACATACTAATTTGAAAACAGTATATACGCAAACTTTTTGGATAGAAGTATATACACATACTTTTTTTTTAGTGGAGTGTATATATACGTACTAGTACTAACTTCATTTTTAATTAAAAACAAATTTAGTATATTTTAATACTACACGTACTAGTATGTCCATATACCTAAATGTATTTGGAACTATATCCATATATGCACATAGTTAGATAAGAAAGTGAGTATAGTTTGTATATACATGTAACTGGGAGTATATCCATATATTCAGGGGATTATTATTTGAGTATATCAATATACTTTGGGAGTACCTTTTTTCAGAAACAAATTGATATAGAATGTGTATATACACGGCTGTTGTACATAGATAGTATGTAGTAGTATAGTAGTATGGACTAATACTTCCACTATATATATTATAGTATGTACAAATGCTTATGAATTGATAATACTGAAGTACAAAACTGCCAAGCCTGCTAGAGCCGAACGTGCATGCAGTCCATGCGTCCGGCCACCACCGCCGGCATGAGATCGATCTGTTCTTTAATCTGTCCATACATGATTAAAACAAACCATGATGGTTATTCGCTGCACGCTTCAACCCAGATCAGAAGAAAGAAAATCAAAAATAAAATCGTTCTAAAATGTATACTCACCATTGCTACACCCAGATTCAGAAGAAAGAAAATCAAAATGATCCAGGTATACTCACCATTCATCAAAACATGCGAGAGCAGCTTGTGGAGGTGCCGACAGTTGAATGGTTTTAATTTGCGTATGGAGATCGTGGCCGTTGCTGCAGGCCACCTGCCGTTGTGCGACCGTGCCGCACTGCCGCCGTGCCTGCTCAGCCCGTCCAATCACTATAAAAAAAAGCGGATCGACAATGGATTTGACAGATTAGTCTTGGCAGATTGGATTATCGTTTACCTGACACAAGAGATCAGAATCTGCACATTAGTTCTAGCTAGTATACGCCACTGAATCTACACATCAGGTCCTATTGGATCTCCGTTCAATCAAGGACAATTGGCAGCGGAAGGATGGCCTGGATCTGGATGCCTGCATATCAAGATAGCAGCGTCAGTGGAGGGAAGATAGAGACGACGAACGCAGTGCTTCCGCTCCAGTAGCGTCGTAGGCGGCGGCGGCGCCCGGCGCCCGGCGTCTGCCTCCCAGTCATGCGACGACGATCTGGATGAGAACGAGGGCTAACGAAGCAGATAATTTTTTTTTGAATCGCTAACGAAGCAGATAATGGATATGAATGAATTTGAATATAGGAGTCGATCGTAGTTTCACGTATATACGCGTGCCGCTCGCACCCTTTGTGGATCGGGTAGTTCCCTGACCCGTTAATTGTGCTACACCCACGACTAGGCCTGATGGAGAGGAACACTGCGGGAGGAGGTGGGAGTAAATACTCCTGGGGAGTAGGAAAAATTTACCATATATATATATATATATATATATGGAAAATATTTTGTACTCCCTAGGAGTAGTTACTCCCATATTTATATCTCTAGATTTAGGGCATATATGACCAAACGAAGTGTATGTGGGTGAAGTACATACTAGATCATCTAGGGTGATATTTATGTTAAGTATGCTTGCATACTTTGAGTATGTGGATATACTTTTTTTTGTATATAGCAGCAGTGACATTTTACGTAATATATTAAAAAATATAAGTTCCTTTGATTTTTTTGCGTAGCAACATCTGGACTATCTTAATATGAGTATGTAAACATACTCAAACCGATAAACAAGTATGAACACATACACAATGTTGTTTTTTAAAGATGGGAGTAACTACTCCCAGGAGTACAGAAAAGTACACCCTATATATATATATATATATATATATATATATATATATATATATATATATATATATATATATATATATATATAAAAAAAATCAACTATTAGAAATGTTGTTTCTACGGTAGTGTTCACGTAACTTAGTAAGTATTACCTCCATTCTAAATTATAAGACGTTTTTGGCTTTTCTAGATATTTTTTTATTTACCATGTATCTAGACATAGTGCTTAGCTAGCTGCAGTGCAAAAAAAAATGTATTAAGAAAAGTTAAAACGCCTTATAATTTGGAATGGAGGGAGTATATAAGCTATCTTTTTTTTTTTTTTTAGATCAATAAACTATCTTATATATTCCTATTGTTGAAACTGCTTTAGACACCACCGTTATAAACTGATGCATTATGCCAAAATTATGCTTCTTTCCACATCCATTCATTTCATTGACATGAGGTTGTTGACATGTTAGTATTACCATTGGTTCTATGCTATTTTACCCACGTTCCCAATTATAAGTCGCTTTCATGAAGGTGTTTTTATTTTTCCTTTTGACGGTATGGCAAAGCATAAGATTAGAGAATTTGTAACCTTGCAGTTACATGGATTTTGAAGTCTTAAAATTCCAGCTCCATGATCTCAAAGTTGAATTGCCAGATCTAACTGCACAGGAGGATGCTCTTGTTGTCATGCTGTACAAATTGCCAAAAAAAAAAAAACATGGAGCACCGAGAGTGGAAAACTGTGCCGTCACAAAAAGGGAAATTTTAATTTGAAGATAAAAAATAAATGCAACACTGAGTTCTTAAAATGGAGATGCGGGGCATCGATCCCCGCACCTCTCGCATGCTAAGCGGGCGCTCTACCATCTGAGCTACATCCCCTTTATCTTTTTAATTAACGCGTTCTGATATATGAATTAATCCGCTACGCTCAAACTTTGAAGTCGGGTCCAAATCCTAAACCACATGCCATATTATCATAATAAATTCCAAACCGTGTGTCAACTTGAAGAAGAAAAAAACGGAAGGGCAAAGTGAGAAGTGTTGTCTAGTTTTGTGGGTGTAAGGACCTTGATGTCACCGAGGAGGCCTAGAGGGAGAGGAGGGGGGTGAATAGGCCTGTACCTAATAAAACCACTTGTAAAAACTCAACTCAAGCTGCGTCGAACAACGCTTGGCACTGCCTCAGCGTTTGTCGCGGCCTTTGCACGGCAGCTGCGCCGCTGCCTCGCTGGCAGACAAACACAACCTGCAGTTTGAAATCTAAGCAACGCAACTTAGATCGAGTGAGTTTCCCAGGTTCCTGCACATATATATATCACAAATATCCAATAGAAAGTACCAGAAACTCAACAACAAAGTAGATCGGGACGAAACCCTAGCTCACAACAAATATATGCAAGAATGTAAACAACACACATGAGACAAGGATTTATCCCGTGGTTCACCGTCTCCACAAAGGCTGGGTTACATCCACGTTGTTGAGGTTGCCACACAAGGCTTAGCTTGCCCACCGGCTCGCTTTTTCCCTCGTTCACAAGTCTAGGGAGTTAACCCTAGAAAAGTGCGGTAATGTATTGATTTGTGTGAGGTTACAAACCTCCCAAGGCTGCCACACGAAGAGGCAAGCTCAAGGGCGACGCCTAGCCGGCTAGGAGCAAGCTCCAAGAGTAACAAACCCTAGGGCGCCGGCCAAACGTGAACCAAATGCTCTTTCAAGATGGGGAACTTATAGATCCGGTCTCCAATAGCAGTTTGCTCTCTTTTCCCTCAAGTTTTGATGGTGGAATCGAGATCTAGCTTGGGGAGTGGAGGAGCAGCAATGGAGGAGAGAGAGAAGAGCTTTGGTTTTGTTCTTCCACGAAATGAACATTG
Source organism: Hyparrhenia diplandra (assembly GCA_015847255.1). Taxonomy (NCBI): domain Eukaryota; kingdom Viridiplantae; phylum Streptophyta; class Magnoliopsida; order Poales; family Poaceae; genus Hyparrhenia; species Hyparrhenia diplandra. The sequence goes on along the minus strand of JADLZK010001513.1, from coordinate 986,747 downwards.
GGGAAGAAGCGACCGTTGGGGAGGAGCCGGATGGGTATTTATACCCGCGGACCCCAACGGTCTATTAAGCGCGGCATCGCCTCTCACTTAACACGCGCACTTGTTGCCGCGCACCACCCCTTACTTAACGCACTAGCGGCACTACCCTACCGCCGTAATGAAAGAAAAGGTAAAAACGAAGTTTCTGGCGGCTGTTTTGGCTTGGAGTGATGTTTTTGGCCGAGCTGAGGTTTGAGCATTTAGTTCACATGTAGCCAAGAGTCCTAGGATCCCTCTTAATAGTACGGCATTCCCTAAACTCAAGATTCAAAGTATAAATGAATTTAGACCGCCTTGACATGGAAATGCCACCAACATGCACATAGAGAGCCTTTGGACCTGTACATCATCTTCCATCACATTTGTCTCGACTCTTAGAGCAAATGTACCTTGTGCATGTGACTTGAACCATTTCCACAAATATGAGTTCACCTCCATGGCTTCAAGTCACTCATATTAATCATTTGATCCTTAACACAATATGACTCCTCATAGCTTGATTAGTTCCTCGACTAAATGCAAGTACTCTCTTCTTCACCTTAGCCATGGTACCTCGGTCCCAAGCCACTGCTTGCCCTTCACCTTCGCTTAGTACCTCGAAGCCCTTTCCTTGCTATCTTCACCTTATCAAGATACACTCAAGTCACATCATATCAAGCATCCATTGAATAACCATTTCTTCAATATTATGATCCTTGCTTGATTATCTTCTAGATATGAATGTCGATATCAATCAAGCTTCGGTTTGACTCACATAGAGACATACATGGATCAACATCAATATGGTCAAGCCAATTCACAGTTCCTTATATTCTATCCATTTTGGCTTGACACTCCAAACACTTACTTCAATCTTCTATTCATGGAAAGCAAGCCATTATACGACCGATCCAAGATCATCAACTCATGTCTCATTTGTCACTTGCCAAACATGCTTGCTCTCACATGATACTATGATATCCCACAACATATAAGCCATTTTATGAATTCCATTTGCATTGTTGTCTTTTGCTTCAACACTATGTGGAATACCATCAAGTTTGCTTTGTTGAACCTTGGATATACTTGTTAATACACAATTCACAAGTATATGCAATATACTCAATTTTCTGTTCAACACTTAGCAAACTTATTAGACCTTTTAATTATGTTGTCATTTAATTCACCAAAACCCACTCAAGGGCTAGATGCACTTTCGATGGGGGACCTGAAACGGTAGATCATATTTTTTGTGGGCTGCATAACACCCGAGACCTAAAAACACGGTGCCAACCATCGCAACTATCAAAAAAAGACAAAACATCACCCCCAAGCTTGTGTAAAGTAGATAGCAGGAGGTTTTCTATTTTCTAAGGCAATAAAAACACGCTCAATTTCTAAAAAAAATATAACTATTTTTTTAAGAAACTAGTAAAAAAAATTCTACTTGTCAATAATCTAGTTGAGTTATTTAGAGTGCATTGATTTATGTTTCTATTACTTTAGCACATCTATAACTCCTATATAGGAGCTCCCTCCTATATAGGAGCTCCCCACTAGCGATCCTTAACGATTCAGCGGTAACTGAAACATAGCAAATACATTCGTGGCGCATCCCGGGCTCGGCCTTTTCCCGTCCGGTACAATCGTTTCGTCCCGTTGGTCATGCCTCATGCGCCGTAGTACTGGCCGCCCACCTCCTCCCCTTCGACGTTTTCGCGCCGCGCACCGCACGCGACCGGGCGGTGGCCGCCCCGCCTCCCCCCTTCCATGCTCTTCGATGCTTTCCCGCACCAGCTCGCCGCTCGTGCACCGGTGGCTGCCCGCCCCCCCCCCTTCCATGCTCTTCCGAACCGGCTGCGGCCGTTTCTTCTGTCCCTTGCCCTCATCGGCCGGCTCTTCCCCTGCTAGATCCCCCCACGTACACACCGTTACGCCGCCCTCCCGATTCCATGCTCCCAGCGTGGCCGCCGTCTCCGGCGGGCCTCCATCCCCGCGATCCTCCTCGCCGGGCGCCCGACGCCGGCGCCCGTCTCCATGGAGCCGCCTCTCCGGCCCACTTCCATCCCGATCTCCATCTCCGTCTCCCCGTTCCCGCGTCCGACTCCGTCCCCCATCGGGCGCGGGGCGGGTTTGGGCCTCCGCCCAACACGCTCACGGAGCCGGTATGGGACACCTTCAAGCGAGACTTAGCACGCATCGTCAGCAATCTCAAGCTCGTCGTCTTCCCCAATCCATCCCGCGAGGACCCCGGCAAGGCGCTCAGGGGACTGGGACCTGTCGGTCCCTTCTTCTTCATCGTCTTCCTTGGCCTCACGCTCTCCTGGTCGGCTTCCATGAAGAAGGTACTCACTTCCTCCTGCAATGAGATCTGGTGCTCGCCAGATCTCCAGCTACCGTGGTAATTGTCCGAATCCCCACCCTCGCAGTTCACAGATCCCCTCCTCTACCCCGTCCTGGCACTGCCCTCCACCATATTTCGAGCAGAGGTGAGTCTACGTACCATATATCAATCTATTGGATGTGTGTTCTTCTTTTTCACCAGGAATTTTATTTTGCTTTTGCCGTATACGATCTTAGAGGCATGTGCTTCTTTTTAATTTCTATTCTACTGTTGTTTCGATTTCTGTGCTCTTCTAGATCTGCCTAAATATATATACGCGCTAGCTCTCAGCTTATTTCTGTTCAATCCATTGTGTACGCCATTCTTTGAATTTCTATGCAAATACAGTTTTTATGAGAGGTGATAGCACAGATGGGATACAATTTTTTGTATTATTGATCTCTCTCCCTTTTGCAAAGTCAGAAAGGGGAAAATCATAATAAACAACTACCTCTCTACCTGTTCATCCAGTAGTAGTAGTACGCTACTATTATCAGCATGCAAATTTTTCTTCTGTTCTTCCCAATTTTTAAAGGCCACGTTCATGTTGCCCTCTATTTCGATGCAGGATATATCATACAGAGTTTAAAAGTGCTTGATTGGTAGCCCTCCATATTTGTTCGAGCCCATGGATTGAGGATTCCCTGCCCCCGGATAATCATTGGGGTTTTCACTCTTCAAAGCAGGTTTGTCTCCAATCGTGTGCAATTGCATCTATTTCACTTGGTTGTATTTGGTAAGCCATTGTTCCCCATCGATTTGTGTTAGTTCATTCAGCTAATAGTCAGTATTCAGTAAATCCATTTTCACTTGATTTGATCTGAAGAACATACAACAATGAGACTTTATGTCAGTTCATATTGTTTGGTACGATTCAAGGCGAGTAAAACATGGTTTAGAAAAAAAGGAGGTCTAGAGTGTAGTTTCTAAAATTCTAAACAGGTTACAGTTTTATCTACTATAGTTTCCAAAAGTATCAGATTTTTTTTTTCTTCCAAGCATTTAGTTTCCAAAACCAAAGTATCTTACAAAACCGTTCCTTTTTTTTTTTTTTTTTTATCAAAAAAGCTGGATACAACCTTGCATATGAACTGGACATTATTGAAGCTGCTTCTCCATGTATTAGTATGCTATTATATTGAATGCGACATGGAATACACCACTGTACACAAACAGCTGCATATTTCCAGTGTTCGAATCACGGATTCAGGCAGTTTATTTACACACCTATATTGGTTTGCATTGAAATGTTTATTAAAGAGCCATGTAGAGAGCCTCTTGGGGATGCTCCAACATAAATGAAATAAACTCACTTGCCATGGATCCAATGAAGCTATACAGTCATCAACACCACAGGAAAGGTAAAGAGTACTATATATAATCTCTGAAATGTCTTTATCATTATATTGAAACTCACTTGCCATTGCTCTTGAAATACAACATCAGCAATACACATCAACACTTATAGATAAAACATCCATACTTGTTTAAAATAAATCTATGCATAAGTTATATAGTTTTCGTGCATTCTAAATCATTTACATTCCTCCTTCATATCAGTCGTAACGCACTTGCAAATATGTATTAATACATTCATGGGTTCTAAATCTATTAGATGGTCCTCTTTTTGTTTCTCTCAGCTTTATTGTTGACCTGTCACAATGACAAATGCATCATTTTCCCTTCAAGTGCTGTCATAGCCAGAAAAACATATATTGCCCATTGCAAAAGATGGTGCTCTCAGCTTCATTTAAGAAAAAAGTTTTCTTTTTATATGAACCATACATATTGAGGCAAATAGAGGAGTCCATCTTCCCAGCTACAACCTTAATCGTGTTTACACCGAACCCCTTATTGTTCATTCATTTAGTCATTTACAAACGACAGAACTTACATTCCATGACGGTGATTACATGTACCTATAAATTATAAATAAATGTACAGTTAGTTATTGTTTACTAATACGAGATGGATCAACCTAAGCTACAAATCTATAGCATATTTACATTTATTGTATTCTGCAGCAACACACAGACAAAGCGAAGGCTGGACGTTAACCAAGAGGCTCCAGTTGATCCTCAAGGAAAACAACAAAAGACACATTGAGAGGTACTTCATAATTTATTAGAATCAGCAAAGCACGAAATAATCAATAAAATTAAATATCTGATATCTATACTGTACTCGCTACTAATACATTTAACCATTGCAGGTTGTTCTCAACATCAGGCATGACGAACGAACCAGGAGGAATTATGTCGATGCCAAGGACTCACTCAAATAAAAAATTATGAGCCCTTATTTAAAAATGCAGCACCGTACATTGTCTGGTCTTAATAATTTTTTTGGGTTATACTCGGTACAGATATAGCAAGTCAAATAACTTCGCACTTTGGTCTTAAAAATTATCCGTGTAGACTCAATACAATCGTTATTTCAACTATCTGTAATAAGCTCATATATCCCTATCAGCCAGGGCATGCTATCATGCAAATTTCTGTTATGTTCATTGCATTTTCTTAATTTTCGCAAGCAACGCCGCGGGTGAGGTTCCCCTAGTTTCCTACAATTCAGTCGTTTGAAATCTCTACTATAGCATGAACAGAGCAGGAGGCAGGAGAAAGAAGGACGTGTGCGTCAGGTGAGATGTTGGATGAAGATCCAACTGTGAAGATCCATCGCTAGAAAGAAAATAAGATCTCAGACGATTGAAAAATAGCATGGCCCTTATTTTAGTGTCCGTAGTTGTGCTTATTATTCACGTATTCCATACCTCACCACATGTATGTATAGATCCTATTTGGGCATTTGCACATCCATCCTTGTATGTTCACTAGTTAAACGTCCGTGGCGTTGCTATGGGATAACTATTTTTTTATAAAAACATGTATTGCATGCCAAGTTTTAAATAGCGGGCTATCAAAAATAGCGGCACCTTTTTTTCACTAGCTATTCAGCTATAGCGGTGTTATAGCGGCGCTTATGACAGAATAGCGTTTTCAATAAAAAAACATGAAAACACCAGTAATTTGATTCTAAAAACATGAAAAATATGAAATTTGATGAATATAAATATGTTTCTAATACTAAATTAGTAGCAAATGATAATTGATAAGTAGGAAATACTAACTAAATTGTCACGGTTGAGTTCTAAGAGTTGGAATGAGAAGATTAGCGGCGCTATAGCGGTGAATAGCGGTGATTAGCGCAGCTATAGCGGTGAATAGCGGCGCTTATAGCAAAGAGTAGCGGTCAAAACTCACATAGCGGAAAAATGCAAAAAGCTTAGCGCGGAGGTTCTTTCGGCAGCTATAGCGCCGCTATAGCCCGCTATTTAAAACTTGGATTGCATGATAAGATAACAATACAATAAAAAATGATATTAAAGTAACATTTAATCTAAACAAAATTTGTGAAACTAACACAATCAATCATGGATATCGCGGGTAAACTCTATTTTACAGGCTTTTCTATATTTCGACAATATGCATCAAGCATTCATAATATAACATGTACAAATGATTTTACATTCATGTATTAGGCATATAACATCTCCGTGTAGAGTCTGATAAACAATTTATGAGTACCTAGAAATATCAACAAATATGACGTTAGTTAAATAATATTTATACAATATAAATTGAATTTAAAATACATTGTAAGTATTAGTGTATTACCTTGCCTAATGTGTTAGAACCTCCTTCCATACAATATTCTTTGTAAAAATTCCATCAATTGCTGGGGTCACCTTACCCTTTTTTTTCTTGTTGCATTTTTTTAGTTTTTCCAACACCATTCTTTCTAGCATTTTTCTTCTCCATCTTTTTGGCCTCCTCCTCCCGTGCGCCCGCATCAGCGGAGGGTGAGGATCTTGATATTCGCTCTTGACGTGGCTCTAGACATCGCAACATACAACTGACCGTGAGGACGTTAAAAAAACAACTCTGTCAGTAATCAAACTAAATTCTAGTAGCAATCAACATTCCAGATGTACATTGTCGGATGGTGAACCGTGCTAGCAATATTATTTGCCTATCCTCGGATGTTGAACAATAAGCTGCATTCATATGCCGCAAATACTACGCACATGAAGGAAACATGTTTATACATCCAGTAATAAAAAATGCATTTGTACTACTACCGTCGGCTATAGAATGGAACAAAAATAAATTCAACAAAGAGAGCGGAATGGAATTCAGTTCTGTGGGTGGTTTCTGAATGTAGGAGAGCTTGAAGACCTACATGGCTATAGGATAAGACAGACTTCCATTTTATTATTTCTTTTTTTACTTGTGTGAAACATAAATATATTTTAGTAATTTGCGTGAATCATGTAAAGGTCCTGAAACATCATTTGATCCATCGTGTTGACTCTCATCAAGCAATTAAGACATGTCTCAAACACATCGTGTTGACTCTCATACGTTCTGAAACACATGTCTGCAATTCCTCTCCACAAAATAGAAGACACGAAAGAGGAGACGAGATAGAAGATACCTTGAACGCCTCGTTGGCCGCTGCAGTGGACAGAGGGAAGGAAGGACGCTCACCGTTTGCCGCTGCTTTGGACGGAGGTTGGTGTTGGACGATGGCCGCGTGCTTCTTGAAACATCATGTGATCCATCATGTTGACTCTCATCAAGCAATTAAGACATGTCTGAAACACATCGTGTTGACTCTCATACGTTTTGAAACACGTCTGCAATTCCTCTCCACAAAATAGAAGACACGAGTAACAAATCACGGATGAATCATGGATGTTTTATGAAATGCATAAATAACCAGCGCCATAGCAATAATTTAAGTCTTTTGAGCTAAAGGAAATAGCTAGGAAGACAAATCCAACCATTTCCCTTGCTTATCTGAATCCAACTGGCCCTGATCTCACTTCACTAACAGAAGATAAATATCAAAAGGCACCGCTAGTTTCTTCCAAACCGCCATGCTTGTTCACAGAGGTGGAACGTCGTCACACGATTATGTAAATTCAATTAACATTCTATCTCTTTCTAGCAAGAAGCCAATTATTCTTACCATCTCAAGATTATGATTTAGTAGTACATACTACCACCTTATTAATTCTAGATCTCAGAGAAATGATGTGGTAAGAATGTAAGATATTTCACTACCTTAACCAGCAATAATCTTAGTATCTTTTTATGAAACTATCCGTAGGAATGAAATTACCTGTAATACTCAAGTCATGGAATAATTAGAGAAAAATATCAATAGTGTATGAACTCCATCATCTTCTTTCTCATCATTGTCCCTAGCATCATCCAGCTCAAAAAGCTCACCCTATACAGCGGAAGAGGCAGATTAACCACCATACAAAAAGGAAAAAAATAATCAAAGGTGAATGAACTTTAACACAGGTCTATACAATCACAATAACCGATCCCAACAAGCTCTATCAACCTGTTGGCAGCGTCAAGCTCCTCGGGCGTCCTATAGGGGCACGCGAAGGCCTCGAGATCATGTACTCGCCGCCGCCAGCATCATGTATGCTGGTTCGCTGACTACAGGGGGCACCCAAAAAGGCCTCGAGATTTCGCGGGGTCGATTGTGCCTAGACCAAGCACTTCGCGAGGGTGAGGTTGACCTCTTGCTAGCTGAGTCCAATAAACTGTGGCCTCCCATTAGACGACACCGCAACATGGTAATGTTATTTTGCATGCAAGGAAAATCATAACCTCAAGGAAAAGAATTTAATTTTTTCTATTTATGGTTGATTGATATTAGTTTCTTTTGCATGCAAAAAAAAAAAAAAATCACAGCAGACGTGATGATCTCGGGAGGGGGCTTTCCTTTTGCATGCAAAGAAATAATCATGTTCGGGTGTTTTGCATGCAAAGAAAATCATAACCTCTTGAGGAAAATAATTTCTTTTTCTATTTAATTTGATTGATTGATAGTAGTTTCCTTTTGCATGTACTGGCGCAAGGGAAGGTTTCCTTTTACATGCAAGGAAAGTCAACAACTGCCGTGATTGTCAGGATATTGTGGATCATTAATGACCGGTGATTGCGTTTCTTTCTATAAAAGAACAAATGGCATTAAATAAATTAGAATATTGTGAATTATTAATCAATGGCATTTTTTGGGAAGTCCTAAAATTTTGCACGTTTGAGAGGGGGACGTGCGGGGAGGGAGGGGATCGCACGTAGTGGGGGAGGAGCGACCTGAAAGTTTTTATCGCACGAAAAAAAAGCCTCCATTTCATCCTTTTTATGTAGTAAATATTGCTTGATTGGATTATAGATTTCAAACTAGGCAGTGTATCAAACATCATGCAATACACATTAAGTAAAGCTCAAAATGACAATTTAAACAATTAACGAGCATGACTACGTACAAACAATGAGACATTAGGAATGTGAACAAAAAAGGTCCAAATAACACAAAATACAACAACAACAACAAATGGATAGAAGAGTTAGTGGCTGGGCTGAGTGTGCAGGAGTGTGCATATCTTTGTATTAGAAGATACAAGAGTTTATAATACAAACACTTATGCTTAAGTATAGATCGCCAAGTACATTAGCACTGATGATAGGGATGATCAATACACACAAGGAAGAAAAAAAAGTGCCGGCAACGCTGACATTACAAGTTACAAGAAGAGTTAGTGGCTGGGCTGAGCACGCGTAGGCGGGCAGCTAAACTGACATGGAAGATCCATCCACCAGTAAAGCACGCCACGGCCGACGACTTGAGCTCGATCGACCCAGCTCAACTAGCCTACTTGAACTGCAGCCCTGCTCGCGTACGTCTGCCCGAACGTCCACGACGGCGGCATGACGTCGGCGAACACGACGGTCTGCCCATCATCAGTGGTGACCCGGAACGAGAGCCCCTGGCCGTTGAGGTACGCCAGGGACTGCCAGTTGGCGCCCCAGTTCCTCGACATGGGCAACCAACCCGCGGCGCGGGTGCCCCTGACGTCCATGGCCCCTCACGGCGCCGGCGCCGGCGACGTTGGTGACGAGAACGAGCTCGAAGTAGTCCCGTCCGCTGACCGTGAACCTCACCCCGCCGCGGCGCCTGCAGGGCACGCGGCGGAACAGCACCGGCACGATCCCGCCCTGGTAGACGCCGATCCGCTCCCATGCCGGCTGCGCCATGTCAAAGTGCTGCCGCGGCGGGTTGCACCACCCGCCGTCGTTCGAGGACAGCGCGTAGTTGGGCGGGCAGAAGTTGGTCGCCGTCACCGTCACCGACGCGCCCGGGCCACGCCGGCACCACCGTGGGTCCGTGGACGCGTCGCACTTCACCCTGTAGCATTGCCCGCACGACGCGCCGTCGTTGAACAGCGCCGTGCTTAGTGCCGCCGTCCGCGTCCCGTAACCCTGCGCGTACAGGTTCCCGTACCCGCACGCGCCGCCTGCGTGCGTGGGTGCACACGGTGTGTCACTTGTCAGTGGTCACGATGGAGGAGACGAAGAGATGGAACCTTTACATTACATGCGTAGGTAACGTACCCATGGTGCCGGACGCGTCGCTGCCGCCGTAGAACGTGGCGCTGCCCTTGCTCCAGGCGGACGGCGCGAACGCCGCGGCCGGCGAGGCGGCTGCCAGCGCCCAGACGACCACTAGTGCGGCGGCGGCCGCGGCATTCAGGTGGCTATAACAGTAACTGTCACCGTAACCGCGCGCCATCGCCGGCTGGCGACCGATCAGGCGATCAGGATGCGTGGCAGAGCAGAGTGGAGCTCCGTGGTCTGTCTGTACAGTACAGAGTCACAGACAACGAAGCTATTAGCTGCGGCAAGCACTGAGCGGTGCAAGCGCAGCACGCTGCTCTGTGAAAGACTGAAAGGTGAAAGGTCGGTTGTGTTTGTATATATGGTGGCACGAGGCCGGCCGGCCGGCGCGCGCGCATGCGAGATGGGTGGCGCACGTTCTGCAATGCAACTGTGTGAGGCGCCGCACCGTGGCTTGCGCTCCAGCACGCATGGCGAGACGTGTGGAGGAAGCTACGGCATGTGGCTCTGCGATTCGATCTGCACCTCCTGCACCAAGGCCGGGGGTGCTTCCGTCCCATGTTCTGGTTTTGCTCGCCGGCCGGAGAGCATGGGATCGTGTTCCTGCCATGGCCTATCGGCTGTCGACTCGATATAAGAGTACACTAGCCTGTTTCGTCTGGTATGGTCAGGGCCAATCGAATCACATGGCCAATCAAGATCAGTCGGCTGGCGGTATTGAAGACTCATTACCCAAAAATTCATTTTTAGTTAGCTGACATGACATGAAACGTCCGTCCTCTGATCCCAAGAGGAGATCGAGATCGCATTGCATTGGTATGGCGGGTTCAGTGTTGCGTTGCAGACAGGAGTGATTGTCTTCAGTTCTTCAGACTTCTTCAGTAACGAACTTCAGGTTCCAAAACAAGTACTCCGTACACAAGCAGTGCCACTTTTGACTTGAGATCATGGAAACTGAATATGTTAAGACAGCAAGGATTTGCAGCGAGAGATTGGCCGTCGTCTAAGCAATGTGTAATGTAACTTGGGCGATCGATGCACAATAATGATTCCAAAATTTGTGTACTGTTAATGTGTAATGCTTAATTCTTTTAATGTTTTTATAGGAGAAGATGCTGATGATGGTGACATTGAGAGTGTGGAGCTTCCCAGCAGTGCGGTGGAAAGCAACTAGTAAGTTACTATGTCCAGTTTAGAACGTACAACAGTTTGGTGAAATCATGGAAATCATGTGTATATTTGTTCTCACTTGTGGATTTCACATACAGGTAACAAGATGTCACTGTCAGGAATCAGGATGGCAGCGATGACATGCTGTTGGTGTATATATGTCTATATTATAAACTTGATCAGTCTACCTTTCAAGTGTCAATTCGTAGCTTATTTATTTTGCTTGTTTCGCGAATTATTGGATGATGTCGTCTAAACTGTATGAGACTATCTACATATCGTGGTGGCCTGGTGGGCTGTTTTTAAACTTTGACGAATTTTGGATGATTCGATGTATGGATGGATTAAATTTATATGTACTTGCTGTTTGTAGGCTTGTTGTTCACGTATATTTGCCTGAAATGTGTTTTTGAGGTTCTCGCTCGCGAGCCAAAACGAGCTGCTCGAGCAATTTTGCGAGCCAAGCCGAAGCTGCTCTTCTACCTCGTTAGTTTATCGAGCCGAGCCAACATCTAAATGAGCCGAGCTGTAACGAGCCGAAGCTGGCTCGTTAACCACCCTGACATGCAACTGGGGATCTAGTACGAAAACGAAACGAAACTGGTTGAATGAAGTGCGGCTTTCGGCATGTTGAGATAAGACTAGCATAGTACTAGTACCATACCAAGTTTTTGGTTTGTGTTCAGACCTTTGTTTTTATATACCGGTAGGCATGAGAAATAAGGGTGCAGAGACACATGGATGTCCAAGTACAATAGTACATAGGAGCCGCCGTTAGGGATGAAAACGGTCGGAAATGATCGGAAGGAGGCCAAATTACTTTCATTTTCTTTTCTTGAAAACGAAATCGATACGATATTGTCGGAAATGAATAAGGCGCCCGTATTCCAGGAATTTTGAAAACGATATAGTCAGTCGGAAAATACAACAATAACGGTCGAAGTCTATGATAACGTATACTAAAAACGATAAACACACCAAACTATAAGAAATAAGAAGAGCCATATAACTCGCAACATCATCACAGTTCTTGACAATGACATAAATAAACGATCAAGTTCTAAGTGGACTTGACATAGAATAGTGATAAAAAACATGAATTATTAGAGTTCCTTCTTAAGTAGAGGTTGTTCATATATGTGTACAATCCTTGCCATATAGTTAGTTTCTAAAAATATATTTGCCTTATGTGCATGTTGGTTGTGTGTGCCTTTGATTTGGTAATTACCAACGGTAATTTAATGCTTAAATACGGGAATCTTCAAAAACGATCGGAAGATGACAAAATTGTTTCCGCTTTCGTTTTCATGTAATTTTACCATTATCATTTTCATTTTTTTCGGTTATCACTTTCTTTTTCGTTTAGGCATCAAAATCGAAAAAAAACTCAAAAAATGATTTTGAAAAATCAGAAATTATCATTTACGTTTTCATCACTAGCAGCCGTGAAGCAACCTCTTTCACATTTGGGCTACCTCTTTTTTTTTTTTAAAGGGGGGCGCGGGGGCTAGCTCATGGCACCAGGCTTTCCGGGAAGCGCTCGTGTCACACTCCAATGTGATAAGGGCCAAGGGGCCTTAGGGCTAGCTCATGGCCCGCTGTCGTCACCATCACTACCGCATTAAGTTATATTAGGAAATAGGTATTTAGGAAATAAAGGAGATTGAGACTTATTAGACAAATATATCAATCTATAAGGAAACCTCTAGAGGTTGCTTGGTGTGCAAGTCCAGCAGAGACTAAATACTAGGAGACGTAAACTTTTGGGCTAAGAAAAAAAATAGAATTATCTTTCTCTTTCTCCCTTTTCTCTCTCTTGGCGCCTCCTTCCTCTGTTCTCCCTACCCTGCCGCCTTCTACTCCTCCCATGCCGCTGCACGCACGCCGCCAAACACCCTCGCCGCTGTTTAGGGCTCCTAGCCCGGCAAGATCCTGACAGCTTGGGGTTTATAGTTTACATAGTTTCTCTGAACCAAATGTCAGACAACCGACTTGTCGTGTTGTGTTACACATATATATTAAATTCTTGGGTCATAATTCCTGATTCTTAGAAGAGAAAGAGAGAAGACTTATAAGAGTTTATAGTTTACATAGTTTCTTTGAACCAAATGCCAAATGTCCAAATGTTCAGCTTCACCACTCAATACATTTTTCTACAGACTTTGCCAAAGGTAGATAAGTTTGAATCACAATATAGTTAAAACAATTGAACATTTGAAGCAGACATGGTATCTTATCAAGACTATGTTTGGCCAACAAATAAATGGGCCTCCTATTTGCTGGTCTTAGACCGAATATGAGAGAGGTAGGAGGGGAGAGAATGAGGGAGAGACAGAGCGCCAAATATGTGATTGACAAAAGTCACCTTCCACCTTCCCTCTCTCCCTCATTTTATAGGAGGTGTAGGAAGTTTTCATTAATTTCCATGGTAGGTTTGTATTTATAAACGGATTGATAGAGGCTACAAATGGGCCCTAAATATTCTCTCAGAAGCCTAGGGTAAGTAATTGGTCATAAACACACTAATGGGGTTCCAAATATTTGATACCCCTAATGGTAGCCCTCAATTGTTTGGTTTTGATCAGAAGTATACAACTAAATAGTCAAATACAAATAAGTGTGGCCCAATTACATATCAAACCTGACACTCAACTTTCATCTACACAAAAATAGCTTGTGGATAATTTTATCTTTAGCTACTTCGATGGCAACCTTCACTCGAGCATTCATGACCTTGTCTTTGGTGACATACAAGGTATTCTGCACGCTAGACTTACCACAAATATTAATTCTTGTTTATATCCATTCTGCAACTCTGTTTCATTTGCTTTCTAAAAATCAGAGGTATTCTCTACTCCCTCTGCCCCTTCATCTGTATCACTTTGCCATCTTAGTGTGTACAATTGAATCTCTATGAACGTAGACACTAGGTTTGTCTAGATGCTTGACAAGGCTATTGAAAGGTCTTAAATGGATAGAGGGGTGAATAGCCAAATAAAAATTCTACAAATACACTAGAGCAACTTGTTAGAATACTAAATGGCTATAATTGCGGTTGCACTAGTTCTACTTATCGGCAAGCCTCCTAATGACAATTCTAGTTGCTAAAGTCTCTAATTCACTCAAAAGGCTAAGTCACTACTTTACAAACTAGGTGAACAAGCTAGATTACTCTAAACAAGACTAAGCAACTAGCAACTCTACTCAAACACAAGGTATGTAACAAAGTAAATGTAAGGTAGAGAGAAGATGTTATACCAACACGTCGAGGTAAGTCAACCTATCACCGGAGATGATATCACAAGATAATCAAGATGAAGCCAATCATCGGGAAACAATGATTACACAATGGAGAGACACAAGGTTTACCTTGAAGTTCACTTGAGCACCACTCAAGCTACTCTCCGTTGTGTCGATCGTCTCACGTGTGGGGCAAGGTGGAGCTCACTCCTAGCCAATTTCCTTTAGGCTTCTTGCACCCAAAGCAAATGAGGGGTACCCAAGACACGAGCAATGTATTAACTTGCAATTTGTCTTCCCGATGAGGATGCACGGTCCTCTCACAAATCAACCGTAAGTGGGCAAGAACAATCTTCTTTTCTTCCCAACGCTTCCACCAATCACCAAGCCGGCTAGGAGTGGTGCTCTCCAAGAGAAACAAGAAAACCACCGGCTCACAACGCCCCCAAGTGCCTATAGATGCAAAGCTCAATGCAAAATGCATTTGGATCTCCTCAACTCTCAAGAATGAAGCTCACAAGCAATAGATGAAAGGAGGAGGGACTTTGCTCAGCTCAAAGGATGTTAGGAATGATTCAAATGACCAAGAGGGCTCCCATGGGCCGGCCAAACTCCTATTTATATGCCCCTACCAAAGATAGAGCCGTTGGGTGCAAAACACGCAGCCACGGCGGGCTGACCGACGCGACCGGACAAAACCGGCCAAATGACTCCGGCGTCCGGTCGATAGGACAAGCCGCCTCAACGGCTAGTTTCAGCTTCAAAATGCGCGATTGACCGGACGTGCAAGTGGCTCGACCGGATGCGCCCGGTCAGCCAACCCGCGATTCCAAAACTCTTCGAATCGATCGGACGCCGCCGACCGGACGCGCCGGCCAACAGACTGTCGTCCGGCGTCCGGTCGAAGAAACTCGTGCAAATACGCCGTTTCATCGCCGTTTCTTCATCGCCAACTTCTCCACCATGCTACCCAACAAGTATACCAACTTGAGCATGAGGGATAGCATGTTTTCTCCACAAACTTGCATCCGGTGCAATAGAAAATAGATGTTTCATTTTCTCAAAAGCGCCGAATCCCGCCGAGCTTGCGAGGCGGGAGGATGAGCGGTACCTAAACCCAACTCAACCCTACAAACACCTCCGCCTTTTCAAAAGTGCCAACACCACCAAGTGTACATCTCCATGTGCAAGTGTGCTAGCATTTTCACAAACAATTTCAAAAGCGAAAGTTAGCTCTCTAGGTTAGAATGCATGCAAATGATTTTGAACCTAGAGGCACATGAGGATCGATATGTCCCACGGTTTTCCCTCTTTATAGTACCCGGCTTATCGATCCTAAGTGACTCACACCCTCTATGGTGTCTTGAGTGCAAAATCAAATGGCCCTATGGATATACCTTTGTCTTGAGCCCATTTGGTCCTCGAACCACTCCAAGTTGAGCACTTGATCATCTTTTGGATCACTTCGATCCATCCACCATGACCACCATGCACCAACCTTGGCTTGACCAATCTCCAACTAAATCAAACACTTAGCATAGAGAGATTTGTCCTAAAGATGTCATCAATTAGCCAAAAACAATATAGAGATCTTCAGCTGTGAATACAAACATTGAAATCCATTACAACAACGGTAGTCAAAGAGACAAATCGAGTATTTCTCTATTAAAAAAAGAGGGAATTTTGAGTTTTGCAACAGCCGACTTGGGGGCCAGTCGCTAGGACCACCCCCTCCCTATCGGGGTTCCCTCCACAATCCACTGTACCCCTTCTCCTCCTACATTCTTGTGCCACCCCTCCTCTTCCCCTTCAACTCCACAGCCAGCGGGTTGGATCCCCGGCCTCCAGGGATTGTGGATCTAGTGTCTGTGTCTTTGACTTGGCTTTGTGCTTGCAACACCGAGTCTTTCGTCTCGGTGGGCGACGATGACTATTCCAAGGCCATGAACATGATAGGCCTTGACAGATCCAATGTCAAGGGCGAAGGCGGCTCGGGCTCCAAGGTGGTCAATATATATTATGTATTTTTTCTTCTCTTGACAGTAGTGTTTCAAGCGCCTCCATCTTAACAAGTGTGCAGTCAACATTGAGGGCTATATAATAGCGAAGAGAGCTACAAAGCGAGTTGTGAGTGTAGCAAAGGGACATGATTTTGATGACCTTTATCAACGGCTAGGCACGAAGGAAGGGGAGAAGGACATGTATAGGATTGCTAGGATCTGTGAGAGAAAGACAAGGGACATAAACCAAATCAAATGCATCAAGGATGGGACAAATCGACTTCTACTGAAGGATGAGGAGATCAAGGACAAATGGCGAGAGTACTTCGATAAGTTGTTTAATGGGGAGAATGATGGTCATACCTTTGAGTTGGATGACTCTTTTGATGATACCGGCAAATGCTTTGTGGAGAATACAAGAGGCAGAGATCAGGAGGCTTTTAAGAGGATGAAGGGAGGTAAAGTGATGGGCCCTGATGGCATCCCCATTGAGGTGTGGAGGTGTCTGGGTGCGAGAGTGTGTAGTATGGCTGAAAGGTCCTAATGGCTAGAGGGGGGGGTGAATAGCCTAATAAAAATTCCTTCAACAACACTAAGCCAATTTGTTAGCAAATAAGATGGCGAAGCAAATTGCGATGCTACAAACTAGCTAGGCAAGCCACAAGTCAAACTCTAGCAATTCTAATATCTCTAGGATCACACAAATGCTAGGTTGCTAGTTTACTCCTAGGTGGACAAGATATTCTAACTAGTTCTACCACTAGGAGCTAAACTACTCTAGTCAACTAAGCAAGCTACACAAGCTAAACAAGATATGCTAAGAAAGTAATGCAAGGAGACTAGGATACAATACCACCGTTGTAGTGTCGTGGTTGATGCCAATTACCGTGTACAAGAGAAATCTCCAACGAGCTCAACACAATAGACACGATGATTTTTCACCGAGGTTCACGTGCTTGCCGGCACGCTACTCCCTATTGCGGCGACACACCAACTTGATGGTTGCTAAGCTAAATGGCCGGTGCCAATCCCACGGTGGGCGCTCAAGCAAACCAATCACAAGATGGGGTACACAAGCCACGCTCAACTAGTGGTCCTTTCGCGAATCTCCCGCGGGGTAAGGAACGACCCCTCACAAGAGCCACCGTGTGGCCTCGAACAATCACCGATCGAGCTCAACACCCAACCGAACTCCAAGCCGCTAGGAACCGGGTAAATTCCCAAGAGTAACAAGAAACCCGCGGCTCCTCCAAAGAACAAGTGCCTCTAGATGCAACCACCAAGACCAATGCACTTGAATCACACTCAATCTCACCAAGAATCAAAGTTAGTGGAGAGGAGATGAGTGGGAGGGAGTCTCAACACTTGCAAATGAGTAGGAGTGCTTCAAATGGGCAAGAGAGCTCCAAAGTGGCCGGTGCCACCTCTTTTATAGCCTTCCCACACGGCCATAGCCGTTGGGGGGGCAAAACACACAAAAGCACGCCAGCACGGACGCCGGTCGGCCGTGGACCGACGCTGCGCCCGGGCCGGTCCGGTCGGGGCCGACAAGCTAGCCAACGGCTAGGCCGCGTTCAAAAACCGCCACCACCGGACGCCGAGGGCAGCGTCAAGTCAAGTGACCGGACGCCGCCGTCGTCGCCCCGGCCACTTCCGCACCTCTCGAAGTGACCGGATCGAGGGCTGATCGGACGCCGCGGCACCCGTCCCAGCGTCCGGCCGAAAGCGTAAAACCTCCGGGATCGTCGTTCCGTCGCCGTTTCTTCTCCGTTCCGTCTCCACCATGCTACCCAACAAGTATACCAACTTGAGCACCAAGAGTAGCATGTTTTCTCCAACAAACTTGCATCCGGCGCAATAGAAAATAAGCATCCCATTTTCTCGAAAGCGCCTCCGCCTTGCAAAAGTGCCAACACCGCCAAGTGAACATCTCCATGTGCAAGTGTGTTAGCATTTTCACAAAACAGATTTCAAAGGTGAAGTTAGTGCTCTCGATTCTAAATGCATATGCAAGACAGCTTGAATCTAGAAGCACTTCCAATTCGAGTTAGCCGATGATTTTCCCTCTTGATAGTCGGCTATCTATCCTAAGTGTGGTCACACTCGCTAAGTGTCTTGACCACCGAAAGAAAACCCTATAAACAAACCTTTGCCTTGACCACCGGGTTCCTTTCTATCTTCACACCATGAACTCGATGATCCACCATGTCCATCCATCGTCCATGTCCATGATCATGAGGCTCCATGTCACCAACGCTATCCTTTCTTATAAGCACACTTAGAAGCAAAGGATTAGCAACATATGGTGTCATCAATTATCAAAACCAAACATGAGATTACAATGGCTAACTAAGCTTTTTAACCTTATTTTTCGGTCAAACAAGATGCCTGAGGAATGGAGGAGAAGTATATTAGTGCCAATCTTCAAGAATAAGGGAGATGTTCGAAGTTGCACTAACTACCGTGGGATTAAGTTGATGAGCAATACGATGAAGCTCTGGGAGAGGGTTAACGAGCATCACCTACGAAGGCTGACAAGTGTGACCCAAAACCAATTTGGGTTTATGCCCAGGAGGGCGATTTTCTTAGTACGACAGTTGATGGAGAGATTTAGGGAGTAGAAGGACTTGAACATGGTCTTTATTGACTTCAAGAAGGCGTATGACAAAGTACTGAGAAACATAGGACTGTGTTCGAACATGTGATGGTGATACCAGTGACTTTTCAATTTTGGCCTTGGAAAACACAAAGTTCCAACTAAGTACATTACCCTCATCAAGGACATGTACAAGGATGCGACGACATGTGTTCGAACATTTGATGGTGATACCAGTGACTTTCCAATTAACATAGGGCTGCATCAGGGTCAGCATTGAGCCCTTATTTATTTGCTTTAGGGATGGATGAGGTCACGAGGGACATACAAGGTGATATCCCTTGGTGTATGCTCTTTGTTGATGATGGGGTGCTAGTGGACGAGAGTAGAGCAAGAGTGAATAGGAAGTTGGAGCTGTGGAGGCACATGCTAAAGTCGAAAGGGTTTAGACAGAGTAGGACAAAGACCGAGTATATGATGTGCGACTTCAACCCGACTAGGCACGAGGATGGGGACGTTACACTTGATGGACAAGTGGTGGCCAAGAAGAATACTTTTCAATATTTAAGATCTATGCTACAGAAAGATGTCGACATTGATGAAGATGTTAGACATAGAATCAAAGCAGGTTGGCTGAAGTGGCGGCAAGCTTCCGCATCCTCTGTGACAAGAGGGTGCCAGAGAAGCTAAAAGGTAAGTTTTATAGGACAACGATTCAGCCAGCGATGCTATATGGTGCTGAATGTTGGCGCGCGTGGGAGAGAGCGGCGGCGGCTAGGGCAAGAGAGAAGGGAAATTATTTCTTTATTGCTTGCCCGTGCCCCTAAGAGATTACATCCTCCCTATTTATATGACCCTCCTATGGGACTTGTAACCCAAGCAATCTCTAAAGGTTTTCTTATAGAGTTGGAATACCTTTTACAAGCAATCTTTTCCTTATTTATTTCCTAATAGGAGATTTTCTTATAGAGTTAGAATATCTCGTGCACACAAAAAGTCCTAAGGATAATCCTAATCCAACTCTTACTTTAATTGATAAAGAAGTCGCAGGCAGTAGGCGAGGGCGGTGGCGCGCGAGCCCAGGGGGCCCCAGGCCGTGGTGTGGTCCTCTCGGCCGCCATCCTGGGCCCTGTCCCTTGGGATGTGACAACAACTGTGGCTCTAAGGCGGTTGTCTAATAAGAAACCAGCAAATCTCTTACGTATTTCTAACAAACTTGAACCCATATGTGCATGTGAACCCGGTGCAACACCCTAGAATTTGCACTTTTGAAAATAGATTTAAATTGATTTATTTATGTATTTTTGTGCTCATAAGAACATAGGAAAATAATATTTTTCAACAAATTAAAATTAATCATAGGGTTTAGAGACATATTGATTTTTGTGTAGACTATTCAAAATTATTTGAAAAGCATTTGGAAATGTGTTCAAAAATAAAAAGAAAAGGGATTTTTTTCTTCTCTCGCTCGTTTCTCACTATTTGGCCCAGCGTGCCTTGTTTCTTCCCCCTCTGGCCCGTTTCCTTTCTTGTGCTGGAAACCAAGCTAAGCTCCTCGGCCTGCTCGCTCTCCCCTACCTTCTTGGGCCGCCAAGGTCCCGGCCCTTGACTCTCTTTTCGCTCGAACCCACTTCACGCCTCGCCGCGAATTGGCTTGTAGTCCATTGGTAGGACGGTCCAGCCGGTGGGACGCTACCCACCGGGTTCAAATCCCGATGCTCGCGACCTTTTCTTGGGATTTTCTCAGGATTTTCCCGCGTAATGCATTAAGTGGTAAGCGACGTTCCCATCGACGACGAGGCGCCTACGGTGACTTCGAGAATCTCCGATCTGCCGGCTGCCCAAATTCCTTCCTGGAGGTGCTCATAGGGGTAGGGTTTGCGCGGCGTGTGTTCATAGGGGTGAGTGTGCGGCGCGTGTTAAGCCGCCCCGCATTGTACTGTGTCATTCTAAAAAAAAAAAAAAAAAACTTCACGCCTCGCCGACATCCCAGACCCGCCTGTCAGGGGCGTCCCGTTCCTCCGTCGTAATCGAGCCGGACTCCATTTCACCGAACCGCCGCTTCCAAACCCGCGAATCCCGGCTCCAATCAGGCCACAAGCGCGATCCGGAACCAACTTGCGATTGCGATTGCAATTGCAATATACTATAAATAAAAGCCAACACCTCTCATCTTCGCTTCCTTGTAACAAACCAGATCGGCCGCCGCCGCAGCAGCAGCAATGAAGAGAAAGACGCCTGCGTCGGAGGGAAGCCATATCGTCGAGCTCAAGAAGGAGGCGTTTGCAGCTAATAGGCTCTGGAGGGAGAGGGATGCCCCTGGAGGGATGTGGCGCTTGCTCAAGGCCAGGGAGGCCGTCGCCAAGGCCGAGGAGACCCAACCCACCAAGAAGCGAAAGAAGGTTGTCAAGACATTGTTGGCGCCCGAGTTCATAGAGATGCTGAAGGCTGGTGGTCCACCCCGTACCGTCAGCGACATGTCCGCCGAGATGCTTTCCACCAAGTCTGAGTCATTCCGTCAAATGTACGCTATGAGGAAATACGTCGATGGCAATTGGGCCGACTACCTAGGTGCCCTCCTCGAGCAGTACGACCGCTTGGGCTACGCGGAGGACGAGGATGAGCTCACCGATGATGAAGATGTGATCAAGATGGGGTCATTAGCTATTAGGTAGATATAGATATCGCAGGAAGCAAAGGCAACACTGCCACGCCACACCTAGCTAGGGTTGGATGTTTCTACCGTTCACTGTATGTGTAGCAAATAAATCTTTTGGACAAGGTGATCTTCTCTAATTTTGTAAATCATGCTGCAAAAAAACATTTTAATGCGCTTATCAGGGTCAACAAGACTTACTCTTGTTCTGTAAGGCTTCAGTGAAGTACTGCAGGCTTTGCGTTCGATTGACTTCAGTCACAGTCACTGCATGCAGTAGCGGAGTGTGTACTGAAAACAATCACAATTGTAGTAGTATAGTCAAACATCCAATAGAGTCAAACATCGTAAACTTTGACTAAAATTATATCCTAACACCTCAGGAACTGAATTCTGCGCTTCCGAGCAAACTCAGAACAAAAGGCTGGTGCTCTGCATTATGCTAACACTATCAGTCAAATTGAAAATATAGCAAGTTAATCTGATAGCCTATCCCATGTCTATTTATGTCTGCATGATGCCCCACTTTCATTATAATTGGCATACCAGCAATGTCATGTTAATCCAGAATATGGCCTGTCCATTTGTCAAACCATGATCTATCCCTTCTCCTTTGCATACAGTGCACACTTGTGTACTGTACTAGTATCTGTGCAATCATCATTGTGCGTCGATCGCCCAAGCTATATATTACACGAGTGTGGCAAGCATTTGCGCGCCAATCCTTTTGTTGGACGAACTAGGGAACATGAGATCATCATTGCTCTGAGATTTTAATGGAACTGAAATAAACACCATACAAATTAACAGGAATGAAGATGCAACCTTAGAACCAACCATGCAGCCGAACGAAGGCAAAAAATAAAAACACAGGCCTGAACACAAACCGAAAACTTGGTATGGTACTAGTACTATATATGCTAGTCTTATCTCAACATGCCGAAAGCAGCACCTCACTCAACCAGTTTCGTTTCGTTTCCGTATTAGATCCAGTTGCATGCAATCATCATTGTGCATCGATCGCCCAAGCTACATTACATTGCTTAGATGACAGCCAATTGCTCGCTGCAAATCCTTGCTGTCTTAACATATTCAGTTTCCATGATCTCAAGTCAAAAGTGGCACTGCTTGCGAATCATGCAGTGAGTGAAGTCAATCCCAAAAGAAGCAAGCAAGGAAGAAGATCCATCGGTCTCTGATACGTATTGTTTTGGAACCTGAAGTTCGTTACTGAACAAGTCTGAAGAACTGAAGACAACAAGCCTGCACTCCTCCTATCTGCAAGACTGCAACGCAACACTGAACCTGCCATACCAATGCAATTCGATCTCGATCTCCTCCTTGGGATCAGAGGAAGGACGTTTCATGACATTCATGTCATGTCAGCAAATTGAAAATGAAATTTTTGCAATCAATCCCTCCAGTCGACTGATCTTGATTGGCCGCCATACCGTATCCTGTCCGGGCCATTCCAATTCCATGCTGCAGGAAGGAACACGATCCCATGGTCTCCGGCCGGCGAGCAGAACCAGAACATGGACGGACGCACACACACCGACGGACAGAGGCGGCGCTGTCGCCCCGGCCTTGGTGCAGGAGGTGCAGATCGAATCGCAGAGCCACATGCCGTAGCTTCATCCAGACGTCTCGCCATGCGTGCTGTAGCGCAAGCTACGGTGCGGCGCTCGCACAGTGCGCCAGCCATCCTGATCGCCTGATCGGTCGCCGGCCAGCGATGGAGCGCGGTTACGGTTACAGCCAACTGCAGGCCGCCGCAGCCACCACGCTGGTGGTCGTCTGGGCGCTGGCCGCCGCGTTGCCTGCCGGGGCGTTCACGCTGTCCGCCTGGAGCAAGGGCAGCGCCACGTTCTACGGCGGCAGCGACGCGTCCAGCACCATGGGTACGTTACCTATGCATGTAAAAGGTTCCATCTCATCGTCTCCATCGTCACGATTGTCCGTTCGCTCGCGTCCGGCATGCAGGCGGCGCGTGCGGGTACGGGAACTTGTACGCGCAGGGGCCAGGGACGCGGACGGCGGCGCTAAGCACGGCGCTATTCAACGACGGCGCGTCGGGGGCAGTGCTACAGAGTGGTGTGACGCGTCCACGGACGCACGGTGGTGGCGCCGTGGCCGGGGCGCGTCCGTGACCGTGACGGCGACCAACTTGTGCCCGCCCAACTACGCGCTGGCCTCGAACGACGGAGGTGGTGCAACCCACCGCGGCAGCACTTGGACACGGCGCAGCGGCGTGGGAGCGGATCGGTGTCTACCAGGGCTGGATCGTGCCGGTGCTGTTGCCCTGCAGGCGCCGTGGAGGGTAAGGTTCACTATCAGCGGACGGGACTACTTCGAGCTCGAGCTCGTGCTCGTCACCAACGTCGCCGGCGCCGTCGCCGTCGCCGTGAGGGCTATGGACATCAGGGGCACCCGCCCGCCGGTTGGATGCCCATGTCGAGGAACTGGGGCGCCAACTGGCAGTCGCTGGCGTACCTCAATGGCCAGGGGCTCTCGTTCCGGGTCACCGCCGATGATGGGCAGACCGTCGTGTTCGACGACGTCGTGCCGCCGTCGTGGACGTTCGAGCAGACGTACGCCAGCACGTTGCAGTTCAAGCAGGCTAAGGGCCACATGGATTGGGCCTGGGACGAGGTGAAATGGTCGGCCGTGGCGTGCTTTGCTGGTGGATGGATCTTCCGTGTCAGTTTAGCTGCCCGCCTACGCGTGCTCAGCCCAGCCACTAACTCTGCTTGTAACTTGTAATGTTAGCGTTGCCGGCACTTTTTTCTTCCTTGTGGGTATTGATCATCCGTATCATCAGTGCTAATGAACTTGATAATCCATACGTAAGCATAAAGTGTTTGTATTATAAACTCTTCTATCTTCTAATACAAAGATATGCACATGTACTCGTGGACACTCAGCCAAGCCTCTATTCTATCCATTTGGTGGTGTTGTTGTTGTATTTTGTGTTATTTGGACCTTTTTGTTCACATTCCTAATGTCTCATTGTTTGTAGTCATGCTCGTTACTTGTTTAAATTGTCATTTTGAGTTTTAATTAAGGTTTATTGCATGATGTTTGATACACTGCCTAGTTTGAAACCTATAACCCAATCAAGCAATGAACATAGAGGGATGGATGTGCAAATGCCTAAATAGGATCTAAAATAAGGGCCATGTTATTTTTTTCAGTAGTCTGAGATCTTATTTTCTTTAAGGGCAACAGATCTTCACAGTTGGATCTTCATCCAACAGCTCACCTGACACACATGTCCTTTCTCCTACCTCCTGCTTTGTTCAAGCTATAATAGAGATTTCAAACAACTAAATCGTACGAAATGAGCTAAAATAATAGATCAATGCACTCTAAAATTTCAAGCTATTGACGAGTAGAAATTTTTACTACTTATTTTTAAAAAATAAATTATTTTTTTTTAAATTGAGCATGTTTTTATTGTTTTATAAAATAAAAAACCTCCTACTATCTACTTTACACAAGCTTGGGGTGTTGTTTGTCGATATACCGTTTCACAAAGCTAGACAACACTTCTCACTACCCTTACATTTTTTATTCTTCAAGTTGACCACCAGTTTGCAATTTATTGTTTGGTGCTGGTTAAATAATAACATATTAGTATTTCCAAATTGTAAAGGGGTAGGGTATCTATGACATTCAACTTAGGGATATGGAAATATTATTTATATATTTATTGCTGTTAAATTCTACTTTATTTTGTGAAAGGGTCATAGCCTAGTGGTTACAAGATGTTCGACTCCACGCGGGGAACGAATTTTCTAAGCGTTGTCATTTTAGTGGTAAGAGACGCTCACGCTGATAGCGAGATGTCCGGCCGTGACTTCATCAACCTCGAGGATTTGCTGGCTTAATTTTCAAGAAACTCGTAAGGGTAGGGTTTGTGTGCGTGCCTTATAGGGGTGAGTTTGCGTATGTTGGGGCTTGTGTGTTGTACTATATAATTCTCGCAAAAAGTTCTTTAGCTAGGAATGTATTAAGTCAAAGAAAGATGATTTCCGCCCTTAGTCCTGGTTTGATGTCATTTTGGCATCAATCGAAGTGTGGTGGAGTGGATTGAAGTGAAACTTGAACTAAATTACTCTCCAGTCCAGCTCAATACATGTTGATAGATGTCGGCTTATACTCAAGCTCATCAGCATTTTTTGCTGATGTGGAGGAGAGAGATGAGAACTTGGATCAGGTTAATAGTGAGTCCCAATGGAGATGTTTGTTAGAGGAGGAAAAAGAATGAAACCATGTAATAAGCGCTGCACCTGCACGATGGAAGAGGGTCACGCTCGATTCAATAGCCTGTGGCACGCCCAAATATCCTAGCAACAGAAGCCCATGGAGGCTACCGGCCGAGACGCACGAAAGCAACAGTAGTGGGCCTCAACTATTCTAAAAATAGTGGGCCTGAACTTGCGGCGCGCGTTACGGTGGGAAAGATTGCGAGTTGCGATTACGGTAGAATGTGGCACCGTTCAGCACTGTTTGAGCCACCATCCGCTACACAACTCGCGAGTTGGGAGGCTGCACTTGGAGCGGGAAAAGGAGGAGGTGGCGGCGGAGATGGTGGGTGGACCAGGCGCGGCGGCGTCCACGAGGAGAGGTATGCGTCGCGGCGCCCTGCTCTACCATGGTTTCGTGAAGCGGCGGCCGAATAATTTGATCCCGATTCCAAATGCATTTCATGGCAGGGGACGCAGGGTCCAGCGTCGCAGCCATGGCCGAGGCGTGGCTGCGGGCTGCAAGGGCGCCGCCGAGGCGTTGGACTTCGGGGGAGCGGAAGCACGGGCGGAGGCGACGTGGGAGGAGGGAGGTCCCGCTGGCGACGAGCCGTGGTCGGCGATGACCCAGCGGCGGGCGGGGGGCGAGCAGGTCGTAACCCCGTGCTCTTCCTACGCATTTGTGATTAGGGATTGAGGGTCGGGTCGACGAATTTGGGACATACGACGGCTGATGGACAATCCTATTTGGGACATATATTCCCGTGTTGTGGCATTCCTATTGCTTCGTTAGGGTTTATTGCCAGGGATTTTGCAATTTTGCACAGCTGAATGTCGCCTTGAATTTTGGTCTGTGGTAGGTTTCGCTGGGGTTCCGTCCCACCTGAAAGGCCGCCAAAACGTGGCGGTCTTAGTGCTTATGAGCAATCATTGAAAGATTATGTTGACAGGATGTCCATCGTTGTTGGGTGTGTTTAGATGGCTGAAAAAACACTGTTCCAAATCGAAAATGTACTGTAGCACGTTTCGTTTGTTTGTGGTAAGTATTATCCTACTATAGCGTAACTAGGCTCAAAAGAATCGTCTTGTCGTGTACATCAAAACCATGTAATTAGTTTTTTTATTTACCTACATTTAGTGCTCCCTGCATGATGCAAAAGATTTGATGTGATAGGTGAATAGTGAATTTTGGAGAGAGAAATATGGGAACTAAACACAGCCGTTATTCGTCCATCAGTTGGCATGTCCTTTGACTCACGTGCTGAGGCATATGAGTTTTACAACTTGCATTCCTGGGAGCTGGGTTTTGGGATACGATGCAATATGACTGTGGACAAAAGTGTTGCGAGTCAAGACATAGTCTGCAGCTGCCAGGTGAGGAGATGTTCTGCCTTTGTTTTTGTAACTCGGTATAATTCAGTATTTCAATCCCAGGATATGCAATGTAGGTTAATTGTTTTTCGAGAACATGTAGTTATGTGGCTTAATTGTGAAAATTGGCCGTGTGTTTTTTAGGGCAAACCAGAGCTGACCAACACTGCCTCTGTGCAAACTGATTGCAAGGCTATGATCCGGCTACACAAGTACGTCAGGTGACAATTGTTGGTACATCGAGGAATTTCAAGGTCATCACAATCACCCCTCTCTGGGATATGCAGTGAAGATTTCAGTTGGCCTTCTCACAACCACCTCAAGCCCTACACTAAGAATCTAGTCCGTCATCTTAGGGATGCTAATGTGAATCTCAGTAAGAAGAGCCAAAGCGTGGATGAATTCTTTTGGATCATGGAGAAGTACAAGTTCGTGAAGGAGGATTTTAAGTCATTGTGTCAGACTATATCATCGGATCTATCAGAAATTAACTCTGAGAAGTCAAGGGGCTCATAGCGCCATTGGTTGTGGGGCTCCCACCCAGGGTTCAAATCCTGGGTGCGACACCTTATTCTGGATTTATTCCAGAATTCTCCGGCACTATGCATTAAGTGATAGGCGACGTCCCCGTCGATAGCGAGGCGCCTGTGGTGACTTCGGAACTTCAAGATTTGCCGGCTCAGTCCTTCAAAGGTGCTCATAGGGGTAGGGTTTGCGTGCGTGTGTTCATAGGGGTGAGTGTGCGTGCGTGTTGAGCGTCTGCGTTGTACTGTGTAATCAAAAAAAAAAAGAAATTAACTCTGAGAAGATAATTGAGTTGTTTGATGACTTTGGTTCGTTGAGGAGGGATAACCCAAGCTTCATGTTCCGTATTGAGTTGGATGACATTGACATCGACTAACAGTTTAATGCGGTGTTATGGACAAATGGGCGTAGCAGAATGCAATATGCACATTTTGGTGATACTATAACATTTGATACGACGTATAGGAGTAACCTGTATGGCATACCTTTTGGCTTGTTTGTTGGTGTTAATAACCACCATCAAAGTATCATACTAGGAGGAGCGCTGAGGCGACACAAGACAGTGGAAAGTTTGAAATGGCTGTTCCGTGAGTTTTTACATTAATGGGTGGTAAAGCTCCAAGTACTATTCTCACAGGTACATGTTTTATTATTTCCAAACTTGATTATGCTTTCAGTTCATGGTTTACTGCTATCACAAATTTCCAACTGATACCAAACCTGTGGGTTGTGCTAAATGTAGACCGGTGCCATGAGATGGAGGTGGCAATCCGCGAGGAGCTGCCAGAAACAATTCATAGATGGTGCAAGATGCAAGTGCTGAGCAATGAAAATGAATTCCTTGGGCCAAATTGTTTTAAAAAGAGTGGATTTAGGGATGATTTCGAGAAGATTACTGATAGCATGTTGACTGTGAGAGAGTTTGAGGGTGCTTGGCAACATCTTCTTGATAAGTACAACTTGCATGACAATGCATTCCTTTCACAGATTTATGATTCTAGACATAAATGGGCCAACCCGTACTTGAAAGAAAAGTTCTGTGCCAAGCAGACTAGTACCCAAAGAAATGAGAGCGGAGAAAACATGTTTAAGGGTTATGTAGCACTGAATAGATCTTTTTTTTTGAGAACATAGCACTGAATAGATCTATCAATATGTTTGTGCGACACTACAACATGCTCCAATCTGATCTCAACTCAAAGGAAAGATCTGAGGAGAATAGGAGCAGGAAGGTAATATGTCCTGAAACACATCTTGCTGTCTGTCATAATTTTATAATTTGTAAGTCACGTCCTGATTTGAATTTTCTGTCCTGCAGAGATCCAGATTTTTTAGCAATGGACTTCCAATTATGGAGCATGCTGCAAAGATCTATACAAGGGCTATGTTTGAAAGGTTTGAAAGAATAATTTCCCAGTCTGGTTCTTATGCGGTTCATGAGAAGGAGAAAGGGAAGGCATATTTGGCAAGGGACATTAGGAGCAACCAGCAGGAGAGCTGGTCTCAAGTGGAATTTGAGGTTATCATTAGAGCTGAAGATGGTGCAGTTGTTTGTGAGTGCGGATTTTGGGAGCACATGGGGATGCCTTGCTGCCATGCTGCCAAGGTAGAGTTTCTGCTGTGATTCAGACTGTGTTATGATATTCTTTCTTGAATGCAACGGTTCCAGGTTTCAGATGTGAGAGAAATGACATTTACGTTGAGGGCAATGCTCAGGTACTCCGTTTACCTCCTAAGAGGTAAGATCTCAAATCGATCTGGACCGTTGAATTTTTACAATTATCTAAATTACTCTATGAATTAATAAATGTAATAAAACAAAAAATAAACCCCCTCCCCTAATCACGGGATTTTATCCCGCATCCGCATGCAGAGGAGAGCTCCGCTCCCGCCGCCGCTGACCAAGGCTCGCTGGCCTCCCCGCAAGTTACGGATTTTATCCCGCATGCACAGAGGGAATTATAAGGCAATGAATTATAAGGCAATGAATATCAAGAATTAAAAAAAAGGACACCACACATGCGTGACACATACAATTATATAAGGCAATGAATATCATGAATAAAAAAATAAAAAAGATTTTCCATATCATACGGATTACACATGCATAAAAAAATCTAAAAATATATTTTTATTTAAAACTTTCCTTATTTACCCTATTTTGTAAAATAAGAAATCAATAAATACTATTACCTCCTAGAAGGTAATAGATGATCGGACCGTCCGATCGAAAAGAATGGACGGTCCACAGTCATTTGTGAGTACCGTAGCAATTCTCTTATGTTGATGCAGGTGATGATACACTTGGGAATGCAGGAGTTACCAGGTGGGAATATTGTGAAGCACTGGACGATGGATGCTAGGGATACTTTGCCTGATCATCTGATTGAGAACGATAGGGCTGCAGAAAACACAAAGTCTTTTAGATTGTCGGAGTTGTTCATTGCTGGGATCGAGCTTGCAAAATCTGCTGCCAGGAGTGTTAAGGCTTTTGAAGTAGTTTCGGTGGGTTTGGATCAATTAAAGCAAGAACTTTCGAACTCGCTATCGATGAGGTCGTTTCTGAGTTGTCTGAGCAGTCCAGTGTTTCTGCTGCAACTACTGATGATGCTACCTCGGAGGACGTTTCTGAGTTGTCTGAGCAGTCCAGCGTTTCTGCTGCAACTACTGATGATGCTACCTCGGCTCTGAGCGGCTCAGAAACAGATTGAAACAGAGGTGCCTGACCATGTACACAGGATCGTGTGCAGCATACTCAGGCAAAAGTGCCACAGTAAAGTGAGGTGGGTCTTGTAGATATCGAAGCATGGTTGCATCTTAGAAGGGAGTGTGGACTGGCAATTTACAACAAGCAACTGCTCATTGACAACTTGCAGGGAGTGTTTGTGGGTGTTTTCAAACTCTGTGTAGTCCAAAGCACGAGTGGTGTGCTTGCCTGCTTGGTTTTCATTGTTACATTCTGCACTGGGAATTGCAGCTTGGGTTCTTCCGTTCTTGGCTGCTAGTTAGATAACTGGTCTTTTGCTCAGTAAGAAGTCGTGGTCTGGTCAGTAGGAACTTTTCTTTTGCTCAAGTCTTGTAAATCTGGGAAGTGGTGGTATGGTCAGTAGGAACTCTTGTTTTGCTCGAGTCTTGTACGCTGTCAGTGACGCTAATATGCGACAGTTCCAACCTTCGTTTCATGCCATGTTATCTTGTCACGCTAAGGTGCCGTCCACTTCCGGTGTGCACATGTCGCCATTTGGTACTGCAGACATGTGGTTTACGTAGGCTGCAGCTGTTAGTTCTGTCGGATATTATCTATATAATGTGCTGTTCCTCTTGATAATAGCCTGTCAGTGGAGGTGAGAGACACAAACAGCTAGTGTTAGCTATTTGGTTTGGTGACGTGGAGGTGAGAGACACAAACAAAGACTATTTTAAGTTATTGGCCCCACATGTTCATCTCACATGTTCTCGGGCCACGTGAAATAGTCTAGCTATTTGCATGTAGCTAGTGACTACTCTCTCTCCTACTTTTTGCTTGCCACGTCACATCTAGATAGCCAAATAGCTAACCATTGGGGACGCCCTTAACAGGCTACTGTATGTTCCAGTTGGGTTGGACTGTCAGAATCCTCACTTGTCGGGAATTGAACTGTATCCCAAGAAATTGAACTGTATGCATCTTGGCCTTCCTCGTTTACAGAGGCAAGCAAGCCTTTGGGGGCCTGTGCTCTGAAGTACAGAAGAGCAACAGGTACCTGCAATGGGGAATCACCGAATGCTCTCTAGACGCCTGTCAGTTGCCGCCGGACACCGCTTGGGTCATCTGGAGCGATCTCGCATGCGCGCGCCCATGACGCTAATGAACGTGCTCAGCTCAGCTCGCATGCGCGCGCGCGCGATCGCCGTCCGGCTCGTGCCACCATATATACACATACATACACGGCCGACCTTTCGCAGAGCCGCGTGCTCAGCTCAGCTGCGCTTCCACGGCTCAGTGCTCGCCACCTGCAGGCTGCCGCAGCCACCGCGCTGGTGGTCGTCTGGGCGCTGGCAACCGCCTCGCCGGCCGGGGAGTTCGCGCCGTCCGCCTGGAGCAAGGGGCAGCGCCACGTTCTACGGCGGCAGCGAAGCGTCCGGCACCATGGGTACGTACCTACGTCATCAGAGCCAGATGTTCCATCTCTCCTCGTCTCCATCGTGACGACTGACCACCGACGCCGCCTGTGTCCATGTGCACGCACGCATGCAGGCGGCGCGTGCGGATACGGAAACTTGTACGCGCAGGGGTACGGGACGCGGACGGCGGCGCTATTCAACGACGGCACGTCATGCGGGCAGTGCTACAGGGTGTTGTGCGACGCGTCCACGGACGCACGGTGGTGCCGCCGTGGCCGGGGCGCGTCGGTGACCGTGACGGCGACCAACTTCTGCCCGCCCAACTACGCGCTGGCCTCGAACGACGGCGGTGGTGCAACCCACCGCGGCAGCACTTGGACATGGCGCAGCCGGCGTGGGAGCGGATCGGTGTCTACCAGGGTGGGATCGTGCCGGTGCTGTTCCGCCGCGTGCCCTGCAGGCGCGGCGGCGGGGTAAGGTTCACGGTCAGCGGACGGGACTACTTCGAGCTCGTGCTCGTCACCAACGTCGCCGGCGCCGGCGCCGTGAGGGCCATGGACGTCAGGGGCACCCGCGCCGCAGGATGGATGCCCATGTCGAGGAACTGGGGCGCCAACTGGCAGTCGCTGGCGTACCTCAACGGCCAGGGGCTCTCGTTCCGGGTCACGACTGATGATGGACAGACCGTCGTGTTCGACGACGTCGTGCCGCCGTCGTGGACGTTCGGGCAGACGTACGAGAGCAGGCTGCAGTTCAAGTAGGCTAGTTGAGCTGGGCCGATCGAGCTCGATCAAGTCGTCGGCCGTGGCGTGCTTTGCTGGTGGATGGATCTTCGGTGTCAGTTTAGCTGCCCGCCTACGCGTGCTCAGCCCAGCCACTAACTCTGTTTTGTAACTTGCAATGTCAGCGTTGCCGGCACTTTTTTTCTTCCTTGTGTGTATTGATCATCCGTATCATCAGTGCTAATGAACTTGGTAATCTATACGTAAGCATAAGTGTTTTGTATTATAAACTCTTCTATCTTCTAATACAAAGACATGCACACTCGTGCACACTCATACCAGCCACTAACTCTTCTATCCATTTGTTGTTGTTGTATTTTGTGTTATTTGGACCTTTTTTGTTCACATTCCTAATGTCACATTGTTTGTAGTCATGCTCGTTACTTGTTTAATAATTTGTCATTTTGAGCTTTACTTAATGCTTATTGCATGATGTTTGATACAATGCCTAGTTTGAAATCTATAACCCAATCCAGCAATGAACATATATATAGGGATGGCTGTGCAAATGCCCAAGTAGGATCTATACATGTGGTGAGGTATGGAATACGTGAATAATGATCACAACTACTATACGGTCACTAAAATAAGGGCCATTTTATTTTTCAGTAGTCTAAGATCTTATTTTCTTTCAGGCGACGGATCTTCACAGTTTGATCTTCATCCAACAGCTCACCTGACGCACATGTTCTTTCTTTCTCCTTCCTCCTGCTCTGTTGAGATTTCAAACGACTAAATTGTAGAAAATGTGCTATCAATGCACTCTAAATAACTCTATTGACAGGTAGAATTTTTACCAGTTTCTTATTTTTTAAAAAATAAATTAGTTATAATTTAATTTTAGAAATTGAGCATGTTTTTATTGTTTTATAAAATAGAAAGCTATCTACTTTACACAAGCTTGCGGGTGACGTTTTGTCTGGTTTTCATAGTTGCATAGTGGTTGGCACCGTGTTTTATGGGTCTCGGGTTGTTATGCAGCGCACAAAAATATGATCTACCGTTTCCAGGTCTCGTATTGAAGCCCCTAAGTTTGAGCTTCTAGGACAATATATATCCTTTATTAGTCGGGGATAGACTCAACGGGGATGCAGCTCAGATTGTAGAGTGCTCTCTTAGCATGCGCGAGGTACGGGGATCGATACCCCGCAGCTCCAATTTTCCAATTTTTTTTTCATTTTCGTACTCAGTGCTGCATTTTTTTTTCTGATCTTGAAATTTAAATTTTTCTTTATGCTGCCACAGTTTTTCACTCTCGGTGCTCCTTTTTTTTTTTTTTTTGCAATTTGTACAGCAGGACAGCAATAGCATCCTCATGTGCAGTTAGATCAAGGAGTTGGAATTTTGAGACTTCAAAAACCATGTAACTGCAAGGTCACAAATTTTCTAATCTTATGCTTTGCCGTACCGTCAAAAGGAAAAATAAATACACCTTCATCAAGAGGACTTATAATTGAAGAACGGAGGGTAAAATACCATAGAACCAATGGTAATACTAACATGTCAACAACCTCATGTCAATAAATGGATGTTGAAGGAAGCATAATTTTGGCTTAATGCATTAGTTTGTAACGGTGGTGTCTAAAGCAGTCTCAACAATAGGAATATATAAGATGAAGATCTCTTGTTTGGTTTTGGCAATTAGTGACATCCGTAGGACTAATCTCTATACTTAAGTGCGTATCTAGCTTCAGATGGTTCTAGCAAGAGTTGGAGCATGGTGGTCATGAAGGATGGATCGAGGTGATCCACAAGGTGACCAAGTGTCCAACATGGAGATGGTGGAGATCAAATGGACTCAAGGCAAAGGTATAACCATAGGGCCATTTGGTTTTACACTCAAGACACCATAGAGGGTGTGAGTGATTATAGGATCGATAAGCCGCACTATTAAGAGGAGACAATTGTCGGACATATCGATCTTCATGTGCCTCTAGGTTCATAATCATAAGCATGCATTCTAACCTAGAGAGCTAACTCCATTCTTGAGCAAAATGGTTTTGAAAATGCTAACACTTGGGCTCGAGGTGTTCTTCGACGTGTTGGCAACAAGAATCAAGAGACGGAAGTTCGTTTGGAGCAACGGTGGAGAAACGGCAACGAAACGACGACATTCACAAATATTGCGCGGGAGGACCGACGCCGGGGTGCACCGGCGCGCCGGGTGGGCCTGCGTCCGGTCACAACCCGAAAGGTCCAAAATCGGGCCTTTGGGCCACCGACGCGGCGGCCGGTGCCCACACCGGCGCATCCGGTGTTGGCCGATTTTCAAAGTGAAAGAGCCGTTAGGCTTGTTTGGCGATGTGACCGTCGCCTGCCCAAACGGCACCGGCAAGTCCGTCTTCTGTTGGCGAAGGGGATTTTTTTCCCCAACGGCCACATTTGGTGTTGGGGGCTATATATACCCCTCTTTGGCCGGCTCTTGCTCCTTCTCTACAACCTTGGATTCATTTCTAACATTCCTAGAGCTGAGCAAAAGCCATCCTTTCTCTCATTCTTGCTTGTGAGCTTCAATCTTGAGAGAAAGGGAGATTCAAGTGCATTGCATTGAGTTGATTGCATCTAGAGGCACTTGGAGAGCTTTGTGAGCCCGTGATTGTCTTGTTACTCTTGGAGACACCGCTCCTAGCCGGCTTGGTGATTTGGTGCGTGCATTGGCAAGAAAAAGGAGATTGTTCTTGGCCACCTCCGGTGATTGTGAGAGGATCACGCACTCCTCGTCGGGAAGACAAAGTGCAAGGAATACATTGCTCGTGTCTTGGGTACCTCACTTGTGAGTGGTGGCTTGGAGCTAGCGAGAGCACCGTCTAGTTCAAGCACCATCCTTGTGGTGGTCAGCACAATCGGAGAGTAGCTTATCGGTGTACAAGTGAACTCCGGGTCAACACATCGACGTGTCTCTTGTCTTGGTGATTGGCTTCATCATCTTATTGTGTTGATTGTCTTCTTCCCGGTGATTGGATCATTGCCTCTACACTTTGGTATAACAAGCTTCTCACTCTTGCAATTACTTTCCTAGTTTACTTTGAGTAGAGAGCTAGCTTTGCTTGTGTAGTTGTTCTTGCTAGCATAAGGACCATACTTAGGATTGTCATTAGCTAGAGTAGTGACTTAGACATTGTGTGACTTAGAGATCATAGCGTATATCTAGATTTGTCACTAGAAGGCTTGCTTGACCATTAGAGCTAGTGCAAACCGCATTTCGCCATTTATCATACTAACCGGTTTGTTTAGTGAGTTTGTAGAATTTTTATTAGGCTATTCACCCCCCTCTAGCCATCTAGGACCTTACACGTGGTATCAAAGCTTTGGTCACCGTTTTAGAAGGTTTAACAACCTTGGTGTGAAAAGATGGCTCATGTTGTGTTCAACCATGTTGGGGGAAAGCCTCCTTTCTTTGATGGAGTCAAGAATTTTGACTATTGGAGAAGAACCATGAGAATGTACTTGGGATCAATCAATGACCAAGTATGGGAAGTGACCGAGAAGGATTTTGCCATCCTTGACCCTACCAACCTCACTCCCAATGACAAGGCCAACGAGCAATGCAACACCATGGCATTGAACACATTGTACAATGGTATGGATGTCAAGGTATTTGAAGGCATCAAGCATCTTGATAGAGCAAGTGAAGTTTGAGAGAAGCTTGGTGACACATATGAGGGCACTAAGATGGTCAAGAGTGCCAAGCTCTATGTTCTCAAGAGTGTGTTTGAGAACTTCAAGATGAAGAAGGATGAGAGCATTCCGGACACATTCCATAGGCTCCAAGTGATTATGAATGATCTCAAGGCATTAGGTGTGACAACATTATATCATGACTTTGGGCACAATTTTTTTTGATGTGCTTGCCCAAGAGTTTTGCCATGTTGAGGAAGATACTCTTTAGAGGGCCATTGCACACCATGAAACCAAGTGAGCTACTTGGTGAAGTCCTCACCGACAAGCAATGTGATGGCATGGAAGAGGAATTGTTTGAAGAGGACAAGAGCAAGAAGGTTGTGGCATTCAAGGCCGCCACCACCACTTCCAAGGCTAAGGGCAAAGCCAAGGCACACACTACAAAAAAAGTTGGATTTTAAGACAAGACGAACCTGTCATGTAATGTACAGAATTGGTCATAAAAAGTTTGTTGTGACAGAAATCCACCGTCCACGGTGGTCGCCATATAACGACCGCCGCTAAAGGTACCGTGTGACGAAATCGGTGAACACCGTCACAAAATGTACACACCTTTTGTGACCGATTCTTAGTGTCGTCACATATTGTCATTTTTGTATGACAATGGCGACGCATCACACATAAAATCCAAATAACGCGTCACATAATACCACAACCGACCCTACTAACCCCGGTTTTAGATAGCTTTTGTGACACCAAACATTTCGTCACATATAGTTTGTCATTTGATGATAATTTTTTGTCATATATTGGTGGGCTATGGCATCACGTAATACCTCAACAACCATCACAAAAGGTCTCCCACATTGACATCGCACCATCATTCACACAGAACCCGATCATATTCTATGTTATATATAGTGCAAATAGGATCAAATACATCACATAAGTATGTGGTTTACATATGCTAATAAGCTCATGTATGTAGTTTCTAACAAGACTGAGTCTATAGATCCGAAAATACAATTGCTCTCATGTCTCGCACCACAAAGTAGAAGCACGTACACCTTGCAAGAATATGTAGCTTCCACGTCCCTCGAGATCCATCCTTGCATGTTGAAACTTTCAACTGAATAAAAAAACACAAAAAGAGAATAATTAGTTGGCAATAAACTTAAATAGGGCTAATATGACTATAGCATAACTAACGGTGGCATGGTACGATGAGCTCCTGCTCATGGAGAAAATAGAGCCAAAAATAATAATTGTGGCTCAATACAATACATGTACAGAATACAATTGTAATCAGCAGTTATATGTCACCTCTAACACACACTACATGATGTGAATCCACAGCTCTGCTCAGCAGCTCAACGCTATTTATTTCTTTGGCGTGACTCAGTGTCACCTAAGTTATGTTCTTTCATTTAGTTTAGTGCTATTTTTTTAACAAATGCTTTAGTTTATCTAGAAGGAACATGTATCCTTCCATTCAGAGTTGTAGCATGGGAGATATTGGTTGAGCAAATTACCTTCTGAACAAATATTCAATTCTCAACCAGCGAGATGACCAACTCCTACTGGGGTCCATCAGAGAGATAATTCTGCATAAATAAAAGGCATATTAAATAGCTAATTATAGATATAGTGATCCAGCATGCTCAGATTTGCAGCAAACCTAAGATAGATATATGAATAAGATAGATTACTTGTACATCTAGACAAATATGCATGTCATGACAGATAACTCGAACAGCTAGAGAAAAAAAGTAAACTACTATTATCTAAACAAAAACAGATAAGAGGCAACATGCTATTTATCTGAACTGTCACGTATACATTATCATATAGACATCTCAAGGTTACACATAATTCACAAGCTAGTTATGCTACATGCTCTTGCAGTCTTGCTCAAACAGAAGTGAATATTGACAAATACACTTATGTCATCAACTAAGTATCCAATGGCTGATTTTATTATCAATTCAGTGCTGCTCATGGAACCTTCAGGTACTTAACTTACTCCACATTATTTGCTTTTCTAGGAACCGGAAACAAACTCTTACATTTTGGAAAAGCAGGAACAAACTCTTACATCGGCGAACCAATGAAAACGAGTAGGGGAAGGAAGGACCCACCCACCAGGTTGTGGTAGTTGGCGAGCCTGGCCATGGTGGTGCTCTCGCCGCCGGGGATGATGAGCGAGTCGACGCCGAGGAGCTGCTCCGGCTTGCGCACCTCCACGCCCCTCACCCCGATCCTCCTCAGTGCGGCACCCACACACACCAGTGCAATCATCAATGACACGAGATACCATCTGCCATCTGGTGAGCAGCAGAGGGAGATAAAATCGGATTCCGTACCGGCCATATGCTCGTTGTAGGAGCCCTGCAGCGCGAGGACGCCCACCACCGCCATTGCCTCCTCCTCCCGACCTCGCGACGCGCGCGGCGCGTCTTGGTGAGTGGGTGGGTCGGGGAGAGGGGGTTGGTGGAGCAGAGCCGGCCGCGCCGCATCGGGAGGGCGCTCCGCCCACACCCAAGGCCAGCAGCGGGGCCCGCCCTAGCCAGCGCTGCACCGCAACAGGAAGCAGCTGC
This sequence comes from Hyparrhenia diplandra, assembly GCA_015847255.1. Classification (NCBI taxonomy): domain Eukaryota; kingdom Viridiplantae; phylum Streptophyta; class Magnoliopsida; order Poales; family Poaceae; genus Hyparrhenia; species Hyparrhenia diplandra. The sequence goes on along the minus strand of JADLZK010001513.1, from coordinate 947,953 downwards.
GCTGGGGTCCGGCCGGCGTTCCGCCACGCCGGGGAGAGGCAGTGGGAGGGGAGGCGCGGCAGACGGCGCGGTTCTTGGAGGAGACGGCGTTGACCCAGGGCGGCGGCGGCGGTCGGCGCCGTGGAGGAAGTCGTCGCGCGGTGGAGGACGTGAAGGCGGCGCGTGGCTCCGGTGCACGTGAGGAGCTCGAGCACGCGCGGTGGAGGCCCGGGGCGGGTGACCGGAGCAGGGGCACGGTGGAGGTGGCGGCGGAAGAGAAACCGAGATCTGGGGGAAGAGGGATTAGTCATGGGTGGAGATATTTCACACAGCCCGCCCGTCCGACATAAAATTTGAGCTTCGTCCCCGCTGTATTGGCGCTCCATCGAAAATTTCAGCCAGTTTTCATCACTACCATCGATCTGATCAATCCAACGGTGGAGATGAAGATGATCTTACTGGGCCTTGGGCCATAAATTGTGCAGAGCTGGTTTGCCTCAATACTTGCTATTATTTATTATTTATTAATTTTTATTTTATTTTGAATTAGACACTTTTGGAGCAGCAAATGATTTCAAATGAAAAAGTCATGAATACAAGTTTTGTAGAGCTCTTCAAGATCTACATTTGGTATTAGAGTCAAATTTTTTACTTTTTGAACTTTTGACACCTCAAAACTTGGTGGTTTTAGCACAAAAGGCATTTGGAAGCTTGAGAAAAATTTTGAGACCAATACCATACTTGGACCGCATAATCCCTAAGAACCCTAGTGCATAGACATGGTTCGATGAAAGGCTCCAAGTATTATATTGCTTTCTCAAACTTTTCCTCGAGCTTCCAAATGCCTTTTTGTGAAGCAACCACCAAGTTTGAGATTTTTTAGAAATCGCTTGATACTTTTTTTTTTTAATTAAATTTCCGCGCGACTTAATAGGGTACTTATGCGTTTGAACTAGGTCCACCCCCGAAAAGATCCGTAATAGCGCCAAACTTTTCCACAAGGTAGCTTATGCCCTAGGAAACAAATACATGTGGAGGTCGTTGCATAGTTCTAGTGTTTTCAATGTATAATTCATCAAATTTTGTCTCACCCAAAGACTGAAAAAAATTATAATAATAAAAATAATTGTCCAAAAATGTAAGTTCTTGTGTCGGACCATATTTTGGCTATAAATGACTGCCAGAAAAATCTCAAGCCATTTCGACAAAGTTGGAGTGCTATGTAGTTCAAATATAACGTCTCCCACATAGTTTGAAACTATGTGAGAGACTTGTTATATTTGAACTAAATGTTATTACCACTTCCTCAAATGGAAATTTGACCTACATAAACTTTGTTGGTCTCGATGAGTTATGAAACTTTCGTGTTCAAAAGATTTTAAACCGAGTTCATTTCGTGTTCCGTTTGATCGAAGTTTTGACCGAAGTCAAAGTTCGAATTCAAAACTTGAATTGCTCAAATTTTGGCACATGAAGAAGTGACTAAATCCAACATCATAACGTGATGCGGCATGATTTTAGAAAATTTTAGGAAAAGAATCACCTCATTTGGAGTTCGTATGAGGGAGAATCGACTAGTTACAAGTTTTTAATCCGAGTAAAAAAGAGAAATCGCTTGTTCATCATGAACATGTGACGAACAAGAACGATTTTTTTTTTTAATCTGTAGTCAAAACTTGTAACTAGTCTTTTCTCCATCATACGAACTCCAAATTTGATGATTCTTTTTCCTAAAATTTTCTAAAATCATACCCTACCAATTTATCCGTTTACGAAATAGAAAAATAAACCCTAAGCTTTTAATGCGAATAAACTACTTCTAAATAGAAAATAACCGTGATATAATATTAATATTTTTTAATATTTATTTGACTCCCCGAGCGATTGGAAAACATCGAGCGAACCCTGAAAATTTTTTGCGCTGCCCTTCTCGACTCAAGGATTTGGCACATGGAATTACCGTTTTGCCTCGCCCGGTTAAGGAACACCGGCTCGCAAAAAGGCCGATTTGGTAATATTGCCCTAAAGTATATATTCGGCCTCATCCACTCCCCACCCGGCACGATAACGCCAATCTCCAAATCCCCCAACCTTGACGCCGCACCCCACCGTTGCCAAGATCCCGATGCCGGGCCACCGCCCGCGGCTCGCCATCGCAGCCCAAATTCCCCCATCGCGCTTTGAGTCCGCTATCCCGTCGCCGCGACTCCGGGCAAGCGCTCCCGGTGGATCCCCTTGTTCCCGCGATGATGGCGCGCTTGGTGGTCGGCTGCGCGGTGCGCCAGCCACCAAGGCGGCTCTCTCGATCCAAGGGCGCACGGACGCCGCAGGCGCCAGGAGGCCAAGACTCATCGGATCCTCGACACTCCTCCCCAACACGGCACAAGGCTGCTTTGCCCTCGAACAAAGACCAATATATTTTGTGATCCTTAAAACCGGTTGCTTTGTTGTTACTTGAGTAAAGTGAAACTCATCTTGTGACTCAATGTTGCCGTCATATAAACATAGCTCATAGCGTCACAAAAGCAGAACCGTCAACTGGCTTGCTGGGTATGACAATATGTGATGACACTCAGTACCTTTATATGACACAATATGGGTTGTCGTCACAAATTGTTCTAGGTCTCATGAGTTTGTGACGATGCATAAATTTTGGTCATATAAAGGTACCATTATATGACCAAAACAGCCCCCGTCATGAGCCCTTTTGTCACGAAAAGTGAGGTTTCTTGTAGTGACAAGAAGAAGAAGTGGATGAAGAAGTTGACATGGATGAGGTTGAACAAGAGTTTGCCATGTTTGTGAGAAAATTTGGCAAGGTCTTGAAGAACAAGAGGTTTGGTCAAGGCTCAAGAAGAAGAAATGATGCACCCAAGTCAAATGATGAGCCAAGACTATGCTTTGAGTGTGATAGCCCACACCATATCATTGCCGATTGTCCAATCAAGAAAGAAAAAGACAAGAAGAAGGCATACAAGAGTGGCAAGCCAAAGAAGAACACCACCATGACCTTCAAGAAGAACAAAGATGGTGCATTTGTTTGCTCATGGGATAGTGATGAAGAATCCGATGATGATGAGCAAGGCAAGTCGAAGGCAATGATCTCTATTGGTCATCACAAGAGGCCTTCTCTCTTCGGGTCATCCCCTTCATGCTTCATGGCTAAGGCCATAAAGGTATTAATGCATGAGCATGATGAACTAAGTGATAATGAAGTAAAATATGATAGTGATAGTGAACAAGAGGATGATGAACCCACTAGAGATGACTTGCTTGAGATGCTTAAGCAAACCCATATCATGCTTAAGTCTAAGGACAAGGAATGTAAGGCTTTGGGAAGGAGAGTAACATCTCTTGAACAAAGTTTTAGTGTCTAAAGGAAGACCATGGGGAACTTGAGTTAGCTCATACACGGCTTCAAAAAGCCCATACCTTGCTCTTGAAAAAGAATGATAAGGCTAGCTTAATCATCAAGAAGGATGTTGGTTCAACATGTGACATTATAGAAGAACCATTCATGGTTGATGTTGAAGAACCATCCATTCCTTCCCCATCCACACCAACCCACTCTATCTCTACTAGTAGTGATGAAGTAATTTTTGATTCATCATTGGTGGTTGAGAATGAGACTCTTTGGGAAAAGCATATGGTGGGGATGCCAAATTGCTTAAGTGCTTGGGTAGCCAAAGATTTTCCCTTAACAAGGAAGGTCTAGGATATATCCCCAAGAAAGGCAAGAAGGCTTTTGCTACTCCAAAGTCTAGCTTTGTGAAGAGCAATGGTGCTTATTGCAATAGATGCAAGCAAGTTGGGCATCAAGAGCTAAAATGTGCTAAAATGAACATAAACAAGAAATCAAACAAAGTGCATTCCATACATTTTGATTCTTGTTATTTGCTTACCAAGGGTGAGAAGGGTGTCAATACACCAATTGTGGGACCAAAGAAGAAGTCCATTTGGGTGCCAGAGGCTTTGGTCTCTAACCTCCAAGGACCCAAGAAGGCATGGGTACCAAAATCTTATTGATTTATTTTATAGGTGAACTACAAGACCGGTGGAAGGCATTGGATACTTGATAGTGGGTGCACTCAACACATGACCGGTGATGCAAGAAAGTTCATCTCTATTGATTCATCTCAAGATAATGGCAAGCCAATTACATTTGGGAATAGCAAAAGTGGCAAGATACAAGGTCTTGGAAAGATTGCAATAACCAATGATATGAGCATATCAAATGTGGCACTAGTTGATGTCTTGAAGTATAACTTGCTTTCGGTGGCATAAATTTGTGATCTTGGTTACAAGTGTATCTTTGGTGAAGATGATGTTGAGGTTATAAGTACAAAAGATTCAAGCTTGATCTTCAAGGGCTTTAGATATGAGAATCTTTATCTTGTGGATTTTGATGCTAGTGAGACTCAAATTAGTACATGCTTGATATCACAATCTAGCATGGGTTGGCTATGGCATAGAAGGCTTGGTCATGTTGGGATGAAGCAACTCAACAAGCTAGTGACACATGATCTAGTAAGAGGCTTGAAAGATGTTCACTTTGAGAAGGACAAGCTATGTAGTGCATGTCAAACCGGCAAGCAAGTGGCAAACATTCATTCTAAGAAGAGCTTCATGAGCACTTGCAAGGCTTTTGATTTGATTCACATGGATTTGTTTGGCCCAACCACATATACAAGCATTGGTGGCAACAAGTATGGATTTGTGATTGTTGATGACTATATAAGATATACTTGGGTGTTCTTTCTCAATGACAAGAGTGACACATATTCTATTTTCAAGTCATTTCTCAAGAGGGTGCACAATGAGTTTGATGTTATTGTCAAGAAAGTGAGAAGTGACAATGGTAGTGAGTTCAAGAACACAAAAGTTGATGAGCTTTGTGATGATTATGGAATCATGCATCAACTTTCGGCCAAGTACACTCCACAATCCAATGGGTTAGTTGAAAGGAAGAATAGGACTCTCATTGAAATGGCAAGGTCAATGTTTTGTGAATATGATGTGAGTCAATCCTTTTGGGCCGAAGCAATCAACACCGCATGCCACTACATCAATAGGTTGTATTGCCATCCCATGATGAACATGACACCTTATGAGCTATTGAATGGAAGAAAGCCAACTATTACATACTTTAGAGTATTTGGTTGCAAATGCTATATCTTGAAGAAAGGTGCAAGACTAGGCAAGTTTGACAAGAGATGTGATGAAGGGTTCCTAGTTGGTTACTCTACCACAAGCAAAGCATATAGAGTGTGGAACAACTCAAGTGGTCAACTAGAAGAAGTCCATGATGTTGAATTTGATGAAACCAATGGGTCCCAAGATGAAGATGAGAATCTCAATGATGTTAGTGGAACTCAATTGGTAAATGCCATGAGGGGCATGGACATTGGTGAGATAAGGCCAATTCAAGTTGATGACACAAATGAAGATACTCAAGTTCCATCAACTCAAGCTAGTGGCTCTCAAGTGCAAGATCAACAAGGTGCTAGTACATCATCTCAAGTCATGTCAAGTCATCAACCAAGCTCAAGCAATCCACCACCATTAGTGCAAAACTCAAGTGTTGCTAGAGATCACCTAATTGATCAAATTGTTGGTGACATTGCAAGTGGAGTACAAACAAGAGGAAGACTAGCCGCATTTTGTGAGCATTTTGCCTTTGTGTCACAAGAAGAGCCATCCGAAATTGATGAAGCATTGAAAGATGAAGAATGGGTCATTGCTATGCAAGAGGAGCTCAACAACTTTGATAGAAATCAAGTTTGGGAATTGGTAGAAAGGCCAAAAGATTACAATGTCATTGGAACCAAGTGAGTTTTCAAGAACAAGCAAGATGAAGATGGCATTGTAGTGAGAAACAAAGCAAGACTAGTTGCTCAAGGTTACACTCAAGTAGAGGGTCTTGACTTTGGTGAAACATATGCTCCGGTTGCAAGATTAGAGGCAATAAGGATACTATTAGCCTATGCATGTGCCCACAACATCAAGCTCTATCAAATGGATGTCAAAAGTACTTTCCTCAATGGCTTTATCAATGAGCTAGTATATGTTGAACAACCTCCCGATTTTGAAGATTATCACAAGCCGAACCATGTTTACAAGTTGAAGAAAGCATTATATGGGTTGAAGCAAGCACCTAGAGCATGGTATGAGATGTTGAGAGACTTTCTACTCAAGAAAGGCTTCAAAATGGGCAAAGTTGACACTACTCTCTTCACCAAGAAGATTGGAAATGATTTGTTTGTCATGCAAATATATGTGGATGATATCATCTTTGGATCAACAAATCAAGACTATTGTGAAGAGTTTGGCAAGATGATGGCAAATGAGTTTGAGATGTCTATGCTTGGTGAACTCACATACTTTCTTGGCCTACAAATCAAGCAATTGAAGAATGGCACATTCATTAGCCAAGGCAAGTACATAAGGGACATGATCAAGAAGTTTGGTCTTCAAGATGCAAAGAGCATTAGTACACCTATGGGCACCAATGGATCATTGGATAGTGATGTCAATGGCAATATGGTTGATCAAAAGCACTATCGGTCATTGATTGGAAGTCTACTCTATGTGACCGCTTCTAGGCTCGATGTGATGTTTAGTGTGGGCAAATGTGCAAGGTTTTTAATCCTCACCTAGAGAGAGTCATCTCATGGCATCTAAAAGGATATTGAGGTACTTGAAGCACACTCAAAATGTTAGATTATGTGGCATCTAAAAGGATATTGAGGTACTTGAAGCACACTCAAAATGTTAGACTATGGTATCCCAAGGGGTCAAACTTTGAGCTTATTGGATATTCGGACTCCGATTATGGGGGATGCAAGGTTGATAGAAGAAGCAAAAGTGGCACTTGCCATTTCCTTGGAAGATCTCTTGTATCATGGTCATCAAAGAAGCAAACGGGTGTGACACTCTCTACCGCGAGGCGAATACATTAGTGCCGGTAGTTGTTGTGCACAATTGCTATGGATGAGATCAACTTTGTAGGATTATGGTTTTGATTTCCATCATGTGCCATTATATTGTGACAATGAAAGTGCTTGCAAGATGACACAAAATCCGGTTTAACATACTAGAACAAAGCACATTGACATAAGGCATCACTTCATAAGGGATCATCAACAAAAGGGTGACATTGCTATTCATCCAATTGGCACTAAAGATCAACTTGCCGATATCTTTATCAAGCCACTAGATGAGAAGAGATTTTTGCAAGATAAGGAATGAATTGAATATTCTTGATTTCTCCAACATGAGTTGAATGCACCCCACTTATATGACATGCCTCTCCACCAAGCAAAGCAAAGATGAAATTGTTTGACATGTCATTCATGATATCTAAGGACTTGGTAGAACATATAGACATATAACTCCTTAGGTTGCATTAATGGAAAATCAATGAATTTCAATGAATGTGTGCCATCACTATTGCTCTTTTATGCTTGTATGATCTAGTGATGATATATGACATGTTTATGGGCTTGCAATCTCAAGTGTTGGATTTGGAAATCTTTTCACACATATGTTTCAACATAGACATGATAACCCTTATCATGAGGTGTGAAGAAGCTTGTCTTTGGTTCAAACTGAAATATATGTTTGGCAAGCATTCCAAATTTGACCAAATTTGAGCACAATTCTTTCCTCCATAACACAACATGGTCATACCTTTTGTGGAAATTGTCGACAAAGGGGGAGAGATTAGTGCATGAAAGGTTTTGAAAAGTTAAAAAATTCCACATGTTTTGGAACAAAATCTTTACACATGGTTCACACAAGTAGGGGGAGCAAGCTCATAGACAATTTGTTGCATTTGTTTGTGCACTAACATATGACTTGCTCATTGTACATGTATTTAAATTCCATATATACATGCTTGTGTGGTGTATGCTAGTGGTAAAATGAATGTTGATTGATCAACTAGCATGCATAGGAGGTAGCTAGATTTTCTAAAATTCCGCTCTTAATTCAAGTACCTTGCTTATAATGTGATCTCACGTGGTACCTTGAGTTTTGATGAAAATCTAGTTATCCTTGATGCTTGAATGGTGAGAAAGGCGCAACTCCGATTGGTATCACGCTTCAAAGGTCCATTTTTTCACCATAAGCATCATTTTGGTAACATGGCTCATCCCTCAATTTCAATATTAATAAATGTATGCAAAGCTTCGTTTCAAACTCTTGGCATACATGTAGGGGAGCTCATGCTACCAAAACCGAACTTGTGATGTTTGTCCAATCCTATGATTGTAAGCAAAATGCTTGGACAACCATGACTTGTTCAAAAATATTAATCATAAAACCTTTATGCGGGTTGTCACCAATTACCAAAAAGGGGAGATTGAAGATCTCTTGTTTGGTTTTGGCAATTAGTGATATCCGTAGGACTAATCTCTATGCTTAAGTGTCTATCTAGCTTGAGATAGTTCTAGCAAGAGTTGGAGCATGGTGGTCATGAAGGATGGATCGAGGTGATCCACAAGGTGACCAAGTGTCCAACATGGAGATGGTGGAGATCAAATGGACTCAAGGCAAAGGTATAACCATAGGGCCATTTGGTTTTACACTCAAGACACCATAGAGGGTGTGAGTGATTATAGGATCGATAAGCCGTACTATTAAGAGGAGACAATTGTCGGACATATCGATCTTCATGTGCCTCTAGGTTCATAATCATAAGCATGCATTCTAACCTAGAGAGCTAACTCCGTTCTTGAGCAAAATGGTTTTGAAAATGCTAACACTTAGGCTCGAGGTGTTATTCGACATGTTGGCAACAAGAATCAAGAGACGGAAGTTCGTTTGGAGCAACGGTGGAGAAACGGCGACGAAACGACGACATTCACAGCGGTTGTAGGGAGGACCGGACGCCCGGGGGGTGCCGGCGCGGCCGGTGGGCCTGCGTCCGGTCAACCCGAAAGAGCCGTTAGGCTCGATTGGCGCATGTGACCGTCATTGGACCGGTCGCTGCCCAAACGACACGGCGCGTCGGTGCTACGGCGAAGGGGATTTTTTTCCCCAACGGCCACATTTGGTGTTGGGGGCTATATATACCTCTTTGGCCAGCTCTTGCTCCTTCTCTACAACCTTGGATTCATTTCTAACATTCCTAGAGCTGAGCAAAAGCCATCCTCTCTCTCATTCTTGCTTGTGAGCTTCAATCTTGAGAGAAAGGGAGATTCAAGTGCATTGCATTGAGTTGATTGCATCTAGAGGCACTTGGAGAGCTTTGTGAGCCTGTGATTGTCTTGTTACTCTTGGAGACACCGCTCCTAGCCGGCTTGGTGATTTGGTGGAGGCGTTGGCAAGAAAAGGAGATTGTTCTTGGCCACCTCCGGTGATTGTGAGAGGATCACGCACTCCTCGTCGGGAAGACAAAGTGCAAGGAATACATTGCTCATGTCTTGGGTACCTCACTTGTGAGTGGTGGCTTGGAGCTAGCGAGAGCACCGCCTAGTTCAAGCACCATCCTTGTGGTGGTCGGCACAACCGGAGAGTAGGTCAACACATCGACGTGTCTCTTGTCTTGGTGATTGGCTTCATCATCTTATTGTGTTGATTGTCTTCTTCCCGGTGATTGGATCATTGCCTCTACACTTTGGTATAACAAGCTTCTCACTCTTGCAATTACTTTCCTAGTTTACTTTGAGTAGAGAGCTAGCTTTGCTTGTGTAGTTGTTCTTGCTAGCATAAGGACCATACTTAGGATTGTCATTAGCTAGAGTAGTGACTTAGACATTGTGTGACTTAGAGATCATAGCATATATCTAGATTTGTCACTAGAAGGCTTGCTTGACCATTAGAGCTAGTGCTAACCGCATTTTAAGCATTTGTCATACTAACCGGTTTGTTTAGTGAGTTTGTAGGCTATTCACTCCCCCCCTCTAGCCATCTAGGACCTTACATAAGATAGTTTATTGATTGCAAAAAAAAAGTTTTATATACTTACTAAGACGTAGAAACAATATTTCTAATAGTTGATTTCTTTAAATACATATATTTATCCAATCACGTGTCTTCTATCTCTTATCATCTACTTATGACATCTTGGTTTTAGGCCTAGACATAGTTTACCGTATAAGAGTAAATCTAAGACATGTGTTATCCTCGTTAGGTAGGTTATTTATGGATTTTTTAGAGGAAAAACTGAAGTCCAACAGATGTGTTGTACGGTTTTGTAAAATAAGAAACATGCTATCCTTAACCTTGGTGGCCATATATAGCCAATCATAGCAATTCACTTTATGGTTTTGTAAAATAGCAAAGTCCGTTGTGGATCTTTTATTTTTTTTTGAAGTATTTTATTTTACAAAATAGCTAAACAATGAAATTTAGCTTTTAAGTTTAACAAAGCTTCTAAAGGTGTCTCCTTTCCTAGCTATTATGACATAGATAGGAAAAAAAGTAAGAAGAAGCGAGTCACTAACGACAAACAAATAGTTTGTCTATTTCACATAATCCAAGAATTTAAGAAAGGAGTATGTGGGTCCACTAGAACAATAAGGTAAAATATAGTCATTTCTTTTTTATCTCTCACCTCTACATCATGCTACTACGTAGTTAGCACCATTGCGGATGCCTTCTCTTTTCTTAATTTCCTTAGTGAACACCTTAATAATGGTTATAGAAATTATTAAATCATCCTAATTTCTAGATTGGGACAACCCTTATGGCCCCAAACAAGAAATAAAAGTACTACGAATACAATTTTAGAAAGTGACTTTAAGGACCTAAACTCGTTTTATTAATCCATCTAGATATGGATAATCCTAATCTAACAAATAGGTCGATTTGTGCAAGAATATGTGATTTGACAATATCTATCTTGTGGATATGTATGAATTACTTGTAACTTTGGAATATTGTCCAATATTATTCAAAACTGATTGTTCCATATTTCTCTCCCCAATGCAACCAGAATGCTTAATCAGTTTCCTTTTATAGCAAAATATACTTGTTACTTTTGGCAACATGGTTCATAGGGCGAGAGAGTTCATTCTTTTCATGATACTCTTGGCCTTTCATAAGGACTTATCCTTTGGTAAAATCTGGGATTTACAATTACAACTATGTAGGCTACATGGCTCACGGCTCTAGTCGGTCAAATGACCTTGTCTAATATTGTTGGTGGTTCTTGAAAGGCGTTAGGGTAAAACAGGTTGTAGATCCCGAGTAGGTTGTATCAAACGGAACTGCCGTAGACTGTGGATTCTGAGAAGGTTATATCACACGGACTAACGGAAGATACCTATCAGCTACTACGTATTAGACAAACCTTTGAAAATCTTTATATGAGTTTTGGTGGTTTTTGGAGTTGCGAACCTATGCATTTGGAAATTATGATGGAGAAGAGACACAGAGATGGAGAGATGATAGAGAGAAGTTAGAGAGAGAGAGAGAGAGAGGGGGTAGAGAAGTGACAGAAAAAGATGGAGACCGGGGGACGGTGGAGTGTGGCGGCAATATTACGGCGTCGAAAAGAAGGAATCTAATGGAGGAAGAGAGAGAATGGGAAGAGGATGAGACGGAGAGAAAGGAAAGAACAGGGGCAATACTGATTCCGAAGTTGGGAATGGAGATGCCGGGATAGTGGTTCTAGGAGAGAGCAAAGCCAAAAAAAAAAAAAAAAAAAAAAAAAGCCCAGGGGGTGTTTGACCAGCGCGGATCCTAAAGCAGAATGGACCGGCTGGAGTTACGGAGTAGGTCGTTTCTAGTACTAGTTCGCTAGCTGACGTGTCTTCAGAAAAGATTAAAAAACAAGAAAACTGAATACCCTGACATGGACCGTAAATCTGGCTGAGAGAGGATTCCTTGATAAGTGTGCGAGACCAGCGACGAGTGAATCGCTAGCGCTGAGTTTTTTTTCTCCACGTCGGATGAATGGTGATGTCAGCCAGCTACGTGGCTAGTCCGTTGAGGCCGCCCTTAGACGACGGCCAAGCGCTCGCTGCAAATCCTTGTTGTCTTAACATATTGAGTTTCGGTGATCAAAAGTGGCACTGCTTGTGCATCATGCAGTGATTGAAGTCAATCGCAAAGCCTCAACTTCACTCAAGCCGCAAAGTCTGAAGATCCATGGGGTTTCTGATTTGTACTGAAGCTAGTTACTACTGAAGAAGTCTGAAGAACTTCTGTCTGCAACGCAACACTGAACCCGCCCTACCAATGCAATTCGATCTGCTGGATCTCCTGCTTGCCATCAGAGGACGCACGTTTCATGTCATGTCAGCAAATTAAAAATTAAATTTTTGCAATCAATCCCTCCAGTCGACTGATGTTGATTGGCCGCCCATCATGTCAGAGAAATTTAGATATATTTTGGCGGACATGCTCCACATCTTTTGAGAATGCCGACAATGCATTTATTCTCTTAACTGCAGATTGTGGAGAAACTTGTGGACATCATAACATTTTTGCATAAACAAATCCATGATTCATTAAATATAAATGGTAAGCAGTACTACTACTCTAGCTTGTTCTTTTCTATTTTTAAAACTACTCAAGACTTGGTGAAAAGTCTGCTGAAGAGACACTTCTTGCTCAAGAGCACACAACAGTGTAAACCCCAAGTGAAGAAACCAACCAAGAGGAAATGAACAATGCTTTTTCTTCAGATTATTATTTTCTGTCAAAGATGAAAGCATAATCTGTAAACTATATCATGTAGAAAATGAGTGTTTCTTTTTTACCTCCGTTGCCTGATAAGCACATTCTCTATAGAATAAAGTTTCAGTTTATAAGAAAGATTTGGAACAAGTAACATTCAGTTCATTTCTCAGCTAGGTACCTGTGGTCTGGCACTACATTATGCTAACATTATCAATCAAATTGAAAATATATATAATTGGCATGGCAGCAATGTCCATATGTTAATCCAGAATATGGTCTGTCCATTTGTCAAACCATGACCTATCCATTTTCCTTTCCATACAGTGCACAGTTGTGTACTGTACTAGTACCTGTGCTTATATCTCAGTAGCAGATCACTAGTTAAGAAAGCATTGTGCAGTACTTGTGCTTATCACGAAAATCTACATTTCCAAACTTAGGCCGTTATTGATGATGTTTAATTGAACAGAGGGATGACATTCTAGCATTGTCATTGATTTATATGAAAAAAACAACATTCTACCCAAATATATATGGTGACCAAAGAGCTAAAACTACTCAAGAAGTCTGCTGAAGAGACACAGCACACGGTATATGTTTGTTTCTGAAAAGCAGAAAAGCGGAACTGAGGATGGAGCCGTTGGAGCCGCTCCAGCTCCCCTCGAGTGCCCGTCCGCCCCCTCCAGAAAACAACCTAAATCCACCAAAATCCTCCCTCAATCCCACCAGAATCCCTCTTCCATCTACAGATCCGCTCATACCCCTCGCTGATCTGCCGTTTGATGTGCTTTTTACCTCCGGTCGCGGCTGTGGGTCGGATGACGCCTCACCTCCGGTCGGCAGCCGGCAGCCATTGACGGCTGGGCCGTTCATCGCAGGCTGCCTGCATCCTTCGACCTCAGGCCCCGCTCCCGTGCAGCGTGATGGCCTTGGTGCTGTCGTCTGCACGCAGCCGCCGCAAGCCACGACGAGGCCGTCTGGGTCCGCTGTAGGTCCACAGGCGGACTGTTCCGTGGCTGTCGAGGTCGCAGGCGTGCGACCCGGGGCTGCCGCTTCCGGTTCCTCCAGCGAGCCCTCCGTGCCTTCTCCCTGCGCGGGCAGCCCCGTGCGGGCGGTTCCCCGCACTGCAGCAGCTGCGAGCGTGGGAGATCAGGCCAGCGACCGTGGAGTGTCCGCGCCGGTGCCACCTGCCACTGCGACGACCGCCGTCGCGGCGGACGGGCAGGGCCCCGCCGAGGCAGCCACGGTGGTGGAGCAGCAGTTGGAAGACAGCGAGATTGAGGGACGTCCTTGATGTCCAGGATGACGCCGACAACTTGGATACGGACATGGACGTGGACGACGAGGTGCGTGCGGTCTCCCCGCTGATGCCGGATCTCAAGGCCCCTACCAGTGCGGCGGCCATGGAGGCAAGGCTGCCTCTCTCCCCACTCGCGGCTCCCTTCTACCCTCGTCGGTGGGGCGCTCGAAGACCGCGCGCTGGGCGGACGCCCGACGCCGCCGTGGGCAGCTCCGACGACGAGCCCTCCCCGCTGCTGCACGCCCGTCCTACCTTGACGCAGTTCTACACGGGCTCTCGGGCCACGTCTCTGCCGTCCGGGCGGAGGAGGGTGTCACCTGCGGTGGGTGGCCATGAGGATGCGGGCGGGTCGCGGCCGGGCGGCGGCGTCGGCAGGACGGAGGTCAAGCCCGCCCGGGCTGGCAGCGGGGGTTCAGCCGCCTCCACGGGCCCCCGCACCGGGCGCCTTGGTCCGCGGCCTCGTCGGGGACCCGGCGTCGGCGATGGCTTCGAGCGGCCGCGACGCTGGTGACCACCGGTATGGCGCAACGCCCGGTTGTGAGGAAAAGGGTGCCGGCGCGACTGCGTCTTAGCCGAACGTCGCGGTGCATCGGTTGGGTCCTCATCGAAGGGCCTCGCACCGACGCCGGCGGTGGCAACGCTGGCGTCCTCCAGCGGCGGCCGGGCGGGAGCGTGCCCCTAGCGCCTTTGCCTCGGCGCGACAAGCCTCCCATCGCCCCACCATCGATCCCGAGATGGTTTCGGGACGGGTCGAGGCCCGTCGTCGGCCAGTGACCCGGGCGTGTGGCACCAAAATGCCATCGCCCGTCCCGCCGGATCTAGTGGGTCGCCGCTTCAAGCTGGCATCGACCACATCGCCGCCCGATGTCGCTCGCTCCCGTCGCACGCCCGCTATTGAGTGCGGTCATCGGGCGGAAGCATGCGGGGCGCGACTCGCTCACCGGCGCTTAAGCAAGACTCTTCGCCCGGCATGTACTCCGCCGCCTTTGGAGGTCCCCCCCGGTGGCCACCACGGTCATCGCCTTCGCATCCGCCTCCACGAGAAGACCATGTTCGCCGCCCGAGGTTGTGGACTTCTTCGACCCCATCGCCACCGAGGCGCGGGGTGACCATGACGGCTGCCCTCAAGTTCCCGACTTCTTCGACCCCATCGTCGTTGAGTCGCGGGCGTGCCGACCCAGAGCGTTGGGACCCCATGCGCCTCGAGGAGGCGGTGGTCGTTGCGAGGCCCATGGCTGTGGAGGTACCGGCCCGGGCTTGGAGGGTCTTCCTTGCCGGAGCAGCCTTGTGCATCACCCCGACCGCCGCCCTTCCTGAGCTAGGCTGTGAGGTTGTCGGAGCGCACAGGACACGCCCCCCTCCCGCACACTCAACGAGCCCGGTGCGCGTGCCAACGGTCGACGAGTTCGTCGCCGCTTTCAAGAGACCGCTTGAGCCTTCCATTCTCTCCACTCGGGTGTTGAGGAAGACGCGCCCTCGCCAAGATTCCCCCGCTAATTCCGAAGCGTAGCGCGCGCTCGCCGCATAAGCAGTGAAGCGCGAACACGGAACCCGGGAGGCCCGGGCTAGGAGGGTCATGCTGAAGAAGATCGGGGATGGGCGTCGAGGCCGAACATGAGGATCTGCCGTCTCTTTTGGCGAGCTCAGGGCAGCCTTCACCGGGCCTCTTCTTGAGGGTCAACATGCGAGGGGCATGGAGGCATTCCTTCTTCGGGGCAAGAAGCATCGCGATCGATGCCGCCCTTTCGGGCCTAGGTGGTTGTTGGTCCCTCGATGCGGTCGCGAGAGTTTAGTTATCATGTAGTCGCTTTGTTTAATTCCAATAGATAGGTTGTTTGTTTTGCTTTTCTGTTTCTTGACCTTCGATGTCGTCTCGGCATCTCGGTCTTAGTTTGTATTTGGATTTGGTTTTCCACCTCTTAATGAAAAGCGGGTGAATGGCCCGATCGAGAAAAAAAAAAAAAAACACAAAGACACACAGCAACAATCGAACCTAAGCCCGAGAAACCAAGAGGGAACTAAAGGCATTGCCCCTGAGCGACTAATGAAACCGGTTGTCGGCCGCCTTCCTCCCGGAAGCACTCCTAATTCACCGGTTCAGCATCCTCCTCCTCCTTGAAAGACTCCGCCCGGCCAGAGCATCGAGTTTGCTCACGAACCGGCGTGAGCATCGAGTAGCATACGACCTCGGCCCTCTCCTCCTTCCTCGCCTCCACATAGGCCGCCTCTTCCTCCTCCAACCTGCAGCCTCACATTCATGGTGTTAATGCTCTTACGCAAGGCTTCAATCTCCCTCCGGGGCGCTTTACGGCGAGCCATCCCTTGATCACCCCCCATGGTGGAGGCTTCGGCTGCGCCCGGCCGGTAGGCTTGGAGGCGGTCCCCCTCCCTCCTGCAAATTGGATGTGCTCCTCTGGCTGGGCATCTCATGATGAGGGGGGCTGGAGGAGGTGGGCGGCGCCAGCCGCCCTCGAGAGGCGGCGGGCCTCTGCCCCCCGGCAACATTGGCGTCGCGATCGCGGGCCTCCGCCTCCGCGCCCAAAGCATTGGCGTCGCGGCGCGAGCCGCCATTACATTGGCGTCGCGATGGCGAGCCGCCCGCGGCATTGGCGTCGCGGCGGCGGCCGCTGCACCTTGGCGTCGCGACGGGCGGCTTCTTCGCGAGCCGCCAGGTCGCGACGAACGCCGCGCGACCTCGCCTCGCGATGGCGCCGCCCCAGCCTCCCGAGGCGAAGGGCCGCCGCCTCCTCCTCCGGGCACGAGCCGCACCCGCCCCTCCGGATCGTGCGGCTCCAGAGAGGCCTCGCGGCGGGGCAGCCTCAGCCGCCTTTACCGTGAAGTCGCCGAGGCCCTCGTGCGGAGGGGGAAGCGGAAGGTAGCCCATCAGGTGCATCACCTCATCTTCTCAACGACCTCATCCCGGCGCACCACCCGAGGTCCGCGAGGGCCTTGTCCATGTCCTTTTCAGCGGGCTACGGGACGAAGAAGCTCCGCAATCGGAGTACCGAAAAGCATATGCGTTATCACGTTGAACGCATTCGCTCGGCGGCGAGTTCTGTCGTATGGTTGATCGGGCGGCCCGAAGTCTCCACGTCCCATGGCCGCCACCAAACGAAACCCAGGGGGGCAGCGCTGATGCGAAAACGAAAAGAAAGAACGAAAAGAAAGAACGTAAGCGGCGGCAGCGGCGGCGCAATCATCGGATCGGATCGGAGAAAGGCCACGATCGGAGAAATAGAAAAAGAGATAGAACTTACTACGGCCGTGGCGAAACGAGCCCAAAGGGGGCCGAGCCATGGCCGACATCACGGCGAGCCGAGGCGGCGGTTTCGGTGGCGGCGGTTAGGGGCGGCGTCGCTTAGGGTTAGGATTTGCGGCCGGTGCGGCTGCGGCGGAGGCTTAGGGTTTTCGGCCGGCTGCGGGGTTTTGTGTCCGATATAATCGGACGGCTCGGTTCACCCAACCTGACCCGGGGCGGGCGGTCTACGTGGCCCGTAGCATGTTCATGGGCTGGTTCCTCCAGGTTACCTTGGCAATTGGCCTGTTTGGATGAGTTTTTTTTTTTTTTTATATACTGTAGCACGAGTTGTCAGGAAAGATTATTGTCTAGTTTTTTTTTAAACAAAAGATTATTTTGCTATAAGCATGTAGCGACCAATTTTGTCAGGAAAGATTTCTCATATTTCAACAAGTTTTGTTCAGACAGATTTATTCTACTTAATCCGGATTTAGCCGTACTAGTACTACAGACTATTATCTCTCACGGAAACACTATTAAAACAATCAAAATCAACCAGCAACCCATTTTGTAAAAAAAAAAAAAAAAAAAAAAACCAGCAACCCCATTCTTAATACACTGTTCCAAATAATAAGCCGTTTTAATTGTCTGGTTCAAGCTTAATTTTCACCATAAAATTGGCATGTGCATTCTCAAACAAATACAGTATCAAAATATGTCACGATGAATCTAAGAAATATAGCTTTATATTATTGTGTATCTTTCTATAAATGTTATCAAAGCTAGAAAAGCTTAACTAAGAATATTATTTAGAACTTAAATTAGAACCGAGGGAGTATAAGCCACTCAATCTGTTCACTGAGACTACCACAGGTGGAGCCGGTTCCGTGGGATCGTAATGCAAACCGCTAATTAGACTGAATCACTAAACTAAGTTTGTATAGGTACAAAGACGGACAAAAATCCCGTATCACGTTTTGGATGGGAAAATTGGGCGTGTCCCTCAGAACCGTCACGTTCCTAAACACCAGGCAGTGAGTGGAGCTCCCCAATATCACAACACACTACTTGCCTACTACAGCACGTCCTTGTCGTAGGACGGCTCTGACTCCTCCTTGGCCAACTCCTTCTCTTCCTCCTCCACGGTGGCATCAGGGCTCAGGTCAAGGCTCTTCTGCACCGACTTGTAGATGCTGGACGCAAACTCCTTGGGTTGGGGAGGTTGAACCCGCTCTCCATCAGGGCCGTCTGGTACACCAGCCTCCCCGTGTGCTTCTGCTCCTCGCTCTGTTCTTTCCGTTGCAATCAACAAACAAACATTCATAAATTAGCATTAGCATCGTCCCATGCTCCCATCCATGGTTCGTATGTACACGTGCTGGTACAGTACCTCGTTGTCCTGGGTGACCTTGTCACGGAGCTCCTTGATAATGGGGTGCCTGGGGTTGATCTCGAGCACCCTCTTGCCGCGCATGTACGCCTGCTTGCTCCGTTGCTCGAGTCGGACAAGGTCTGCGCCTCCATGATCTTCTCCATGTTGGCGCTCCACCCATACTTGGAAGTGACAAAGACGCAGGGGGTGTTGTGCAGCTGGTTGCTGATCTTCACCGAGTCAATGTTCTCGATCTCCAGGGCCTTCTTCCACCAGTCGGTCAGCTCCTTGAACGACTCCTTGAGGTCCTTGAGCTTCGAGTCCTTGCCCAGCTTCAGACCCTCCTTGGACACGTTCTGGAACTTCTTGTCCTCGTAGTCCATCAGGTATTGCATCAGGTACTCGTCCACAGGGTCAGTGAAGAAGATAACCTGCACAATAAAAAGTGCAGCGTTAGTTCACAAAGCTGTATCCCGATCCCAGAGACCCAGACTATAAATTCCAATGAAAAAGCAAAACTAAAAGGGAAAAAACATTTTACGCAGTGCCTTGATTCCTGAATGGATAACTATTTTATTACACCAAGATCAGCAACATACCTCGTAGTTCTTCTTGGTTAGCCTCTCAAGGAATGGATGGAGACTTCTCCAGCTGCTCTTTGCTGCTTCCAGTGATGTAGAAGATGTCTTTCTGCCCAGGCTTCATCCTTTAAATGTACTCGTCAAGGGAAGGCAAGTTTGCCATCTGACTTGGTGGTTGGTGCTGAGGAAAGCAAATATAAGATCAGTTTTCTTTTGCCCAAAACATACAATTAAAGACAATGTTTGGAAAAGAGTAGGAAAGGACAAACCTCTCAAATCTAAGAAGCTTAGCAAGGCGGTTCCTGTCAGTTGCGTCTTCAATGATACCCAGCTTGATTGATTTGCCAAACTCATTCCAGAACTTCTTCTTGATGGTCTTGAGACTGCTATGTTGTTGAAGCATTTCTCGTGACACATTCAGGGGCAGTGTGTCTGAGTCAACAATACCCTACAGAGAAAATCACTTTAAGATTTAGTATGCTATATCAATGGATTGAATTGAATCGTATGTGTTTCTTGAAATAGTAATACAGTACCCTCAAAAAGCTGAGATACTTTGGAAGAAGGTCATCAAATTCATCAGAGATGAAGACTCTTCTAACAAATAACTTGAGGTTTGACTTGTTACTGTTGTAGTAACTTTCATAGAGATCATGTGGAGCCTTCGGGGGGATAAAAAGCAAAGCTTTGAACTCAACATCTCCTTCAGCAGTGAAGTGGCTCCAACCCATAGGCTTGTCATCACCGAAATCCTGAAAATTAATTGCTAAGTTGCATAAATATTTCCTAAAAGAATGCATACAAACAGAGCTTTCTTTGGCAAAAAATATATATATATATATAGGGGCAATTAGGTATATGGCCTTTAAAAAAAAGTTAAAAAAAAAGCTTAGGTATGTGGTCTTTTTTTTTTTTCGAATTTGAGAATATGGCCTTCATTCGAAATTCTCTTAGGAATCTGGCCTTCCGTCAGATTGGGAGGTAACGGTGTTAACTAGTAGGGTAAAAAGACCATTTTACCCTTGAGTAAAAACATACTTTTATTCATTTGTTGTATATTTTGAATATATAATCACACATAACAACACATTGCATGGCTACTGCTTGGGCTTACGAGGGGCGTAAGCCGCCTCGCTCTCTAAGCTACGCTTGGCGCGTCGATAGGAGGAGGAGAGGTGACATGACGGTCGCCATGGCGCCATGGCTGTTAGTTGGCGTTACCGCTGCTTTGCTAAGGGCCTTTTCTATTTTTAGCTTTGCATGTTTATTTTCCTCTGTTCGTGCTCACCATTGCGCTTGCTGCCGTCCGGCGACTAACAATGCATGCATCTGTGCTTATTTAAAAGTAATATTTGGTGTGGAGAAAACGTGCGGCCAGCCTATCCACGTCGTTCGATTGATGATGGCCGTTGGATCTTCGATCTAACGGTTGTCCTCGCTGTCCTCGCCTAGATATATATATCAGCTCATACCTAACCCTACCGTCCCTCTAAAAAAAAAAAAAAACCACCGCCTTCTCCTCATCTCTCCCTACGCAGGCGGCCGTGGCGGCGATCGAGCGTGATGCGTCGGCTACGCCCGGCGCGGCGCTGACGCGCGGTGGCGCCGCGGCCGGCTACGGCGCCGGGCGGCGCGTCGCGCGTCAGCGCTAAGGCGGCAGCGCTGGCTGGCGGCCGTTCGGCGCGGCCATACCGCGCGAGCGCGGCGGCCGTCCGTTGGGGCGCGGGCGCTGGCGAAGCGCCCCGTCCGGCAGATCGCGATCATGGCCGGCCGACGCGAGCTCACGGGCGGGTTCGCGCGGCTACCGGGCGAAGCGCTGGCGTCGGCGTCGGCGCTGGCGCGGCGCGGCGAGCGGCGCCCCCGGCATCGGCGTCGCGGGCGCCACCGCCGGCGATCGCGTTCTCCTCGCCGCTGGAAGCCCCGCAGTGTACGGCCGCGTGGCTCTGCTCTTCCTCGATCCGTCCGTCCGCTCGGGTTTACTCCCCTCTCTTCCTCTCTCCCTCTCCATCTCCCGATTTGGCTCGCTTTACGTTTCTATTTCTTCATTTTGATTTTAGTGCTGCTGTAGCCGCTGTGTGTGTGGAAGGGCGATGCCCGATCCAAACCGGATCCGGGGCTTCCATGCTCGAGATTATACCTTAAAGAAGGTAGGAAAGAAAGATTTATAGCTATTTTAGAATTCACTTAACAATACATTATTGGTGATGCATCCCTTTTCTATGTGATAAGATGCAAGAATATCTCTTTTCTATGTGATAAGATGCAAGATTACCAGCTTTGTGGCTCCTGTTTACTCTTCCGATTGCCCTGTTACTATATTAAGACCGACAGCCGAAGCGCAATGTCAATCCGTAGGTTTTATTATGCTACTGCATTCTATCACCGTGTTTAGAACTGTGTTTTTGATTGTTACTTTATGCGTGCATAGCTAATAGACTTATTATAAACAATTCAGATTCATGGCGTAAATATAATCTTGGGGATGGTACAAAAGGAAATGGACTTGGTAATTGATCCAAGACTTATTATAAACAATTAGGTTGTTACTTTCGTAAAAAAGCCCACTTTCGGTGATTGGTTTTTCGATTCTTTTTAGAGATACTGCTTTCCGCGAGGTTTGTATACTACAGCAATACTTGATTTATTGTACATGAAAGATATTTTCTATACCACGTATTATTACGTTTAATGCTTCATAGAACCGTGGCCATCACTTTCATGCGCAAATCACTAAGACCTTTTTGCCTCCCCTTTTGCCTCTTTTCTTTCTAAATTAAACCCGACCCTCATGCACTCTCGTTAGCTAGCGGGCTCCCTCGTGGCTGCCCAATGATACACTACCTTTGCCTTCACTACCGTGTTGCAGGTCCAAATCCGTTAGGTACAATGGCCTTCATCTCAACCCCTTCTTCATCCATTATGAGAAGCCTCTCTTTAGGCTCTTGTAAAAGTTCTCGAGTATTGATTTGTTAAAAAAAGAATGAAAAGATTAGGTTTGTCGGTTTGCTTCTCGCTGTTTAGTTACGGTAAATTGGGTTCGAAGTTAGCTTTTGTTTGTTGCGAAGGGGGAATAGTTACATTGGATGGATTTGGTTTTTTTATGCCAATAATATTTATTTTATACTATTGGTTCTGCCATTGTTAGCTTACTCCTAGATTAGCTACATCTGTAGAGGCCCCCTGCATTTCATATGAAGGTTTATAAGTTGTTTTATTTTCTTTATATAACTTTGTGACATATCCACGCTACCTTCTCTCGAGCTTCAAGAGTAATTATCGGTAGTGTAGTTTATTACATTGGTTGGAAGACTTTCTTGAGTCGTCTCAACATAGCCGTCCCAAGCCCGGGTAAAGGAGGAGGGTTGCGTTAGGTTTGGCGAACCCGTAAAAACCAGCCACTCTAATGGATATGAAACCCATAAGAAATTGCGTTGGGGCGTAACCCTCTTAGCGGCGCGCCTACATCGGAACCCGGTGTGGTGTCAAATGGGCAAGGGCCGGGTCGCCATCCCCTTAGTGGCGGCGTCGTATCGTGATCCGGGTACGATGAATAGTGAGCAAGGGTCGGGTCGTCGCAACCTTAGTGGCGCGCTACATCCGCGCCCGGTGTAGTGAAAAATGAGCAAGGGTCTTTGCACTTTCCTCGACGGGTGCGAAGGGTAAGGAAGCTAGCCGAGCCAACTAGGATTCGCCTAGGTAGCTGGAACGTAGGGTCCCTAACGGGTAAGTTAAGAGAGCTAGTCGATGCGGCAACTAGAAGGCGTGTAAATATTCTATGCGTTCGGGAGACCAAATGGAAGGGCCGTAAGGCGAAAGAGGTGGAGGGCACCGGCTTCAAGCTTTGGTACACGGGGACAACATCGGGTAGGAATGGTGTAGGTATCTTGATAGATAGGAGCCTTAAGGATGGAGTAGTGGACGTTAGGAGGCAAGGTGATCGGATTATCCTAGTCCGATTGGTCGTTGGAGACTTCGGTCTTGAATGTGATCGGTGCCTATGCCCCTCGGGTAGGTCTTAGTGAGAGCGTCAAGAGTCGAGTTTTGGGAGGACCTAGATAGCATGGTTAGTAATTTGTGCCTATCGGTGAGAAACTCTTCATAGGAGGAGACCTCAATGGCCATGTGGGTGCAACAAATGTAGGGTTTGAGCGAGTACACGGGGGTTTCGGGTAATGCGGTAGTAGGAACGAAGAGGGGAGGATGTTTTGAATTTTGCTTTGGCCTATGACTTGTTGTTAGCGAATACCCTCTTTAGAAAGAGGGAATCCCATTTAGTGACCTTCCATAGTGGACAACACTTTCGAGCGGATCGACTTTATCCTTGCAAGAAGGGAGGATAGGACTGCTTGCCTAGATTGTAAGGTGATACACAGGGAGTGTGCGGTCCCTCAACACAAGCTTGTAGTGGCGGACTTTCGTTTTTGGTGCGTGCCCACCGGGACAAACGTGTCAAGATTACGAGGGGACGAAGTGGTGGAAGCTTAGAGGGGAAGCGGCACAATCGTTTAAGGAGAGGATGCTAGGCGAGGGGCCTTGGGAAGAAGGAGAAGATGCGCACGACATGTGGTCAAGATGGCAACATGTGTACGGAAGGTGGCCTCCGAAGTGTTGGGTGTGAGTAGGGAGGGCAAGAAGGAAGCGAAGGACACCGGTGGTGGAAACGACGAGGTACAAAGGGCTATTAAGGAGAAGAAGGAGTGCTTCAAGCGCCTCCATCTCGACAAGAGTGCAGCCAACATCGAGGGCTATAGGATAGCGAAGAGGGCTGCAAAGCGAGCCGTGAGTGTAGCAAAGGGTCGCTTTTTGATGACCTTTACCAACGGCTAGGCACGAAAGGAAGGGGAGAAGGATATTTATAGGATCGCTAGGATACGTGAGAGGAAGACAAGAGACATAAACCAAATCAAATGCATCAAGGATGGGACCGGATCGACTAACTGCTGAAGGACGAGGAGATCAAGGGCAGATGGCGAGAGTACTTGATAAGGCTTCGTTCAATGGGGAGAATGATAGTCCTACCTTTGAGTTGGGCGACTCATTTGACGATACTTTGTAGACGCTTTGTGAGGAGGATTCAGGAGGCGAGATCGGGGAGGCTTTGAAGAGGATGAAGGGAGGTAAAGCGATGGGCCCCGATGGCATCCCCATTGAGGTGTGGAGATGTCCGGGAGCGAGAGCGGTAGTATGGTCGACTAAGCTTTTTAACCTCATTTTTCGGTCGAACAAGATGCCCGAAGAATGGAGACGAAGTATATTAGTACCAATCTTCAAGAATAAGGGAGATGTTCAAAGTTGTACTAACTACCGGGGATTAAGCCGATGAGCCATACGATGAAGAAGAAGTGGGGAGAGGGTTATCGAGCATCGCCTCTGAAGGTCGACAAGTGTGACCCAAAACCAATTTGGGTTCATGCCCTGAGGTCGACCATGGAGGCGATTTTTCTTAGTACGACAGTTGATGGAGAGATTTAGGGAGCGAAGAAGGACTTGCACATGGTCTTTATTGACCTCGAGAAGGCGTATGACAAAGTACCGAGAAACGTCATGTGGTGGGCCTTAGAAAAAAACACAAAGTCCCAACTAAGTACATTACCCTCATCAAGGATATGTACAAGGATGCGGCGACATGTGTTCGAACATGTGATGGCGATACCAAGTGACTTTCCAATTAACATAGGACTACATCAAGGGTCAAGACACGAGCCCTTATTTATTTACTCGTGATGGATGAGGTCACAAGGGATATACAGGGTGATATCCCTTGGTGTATGCTCTTTGCCGATGATGTGGTGTTAGTGGATGAGAGTAGAGCAGGGGTAAATAGGAAGTTGGAGCCGTGGAGGCACACGCTAGAGTCGAAAGGGTTCGATTGAGTAGGACCAAGACCGAGTATATGATGTGCGACTTTAGCCCGACTAGGCACGAGGATGAGGATGTCACCCCTCGGATGGACAAGTGGTGGCCAAGAAGGATACTTTTCGGTATTTAGGATCTATGCTACGTAAGGATGGCGACATTGATGAAGATGTTAGACATAGAATCGCAGCAGGTTGGCTAAAGTGGCCAAGCTTCGGCATCCTATGTGACAAGAGGGTACCACGTAAGCTAAAAGGGAAGTTCTATAGGACAGCGATTCGCCCGGGCGATGTTTGTATGGTGCTGAATGTTGGCCTACAAAAAGGCGACATGTCCAACAGCTAAGTGTGACCGAGATGCGTATGTTGCGTTGGTTTTGCGGGCATACTAGAAGGGATAGAGTTCGAATGAAGATATTCGGGATAGGGTCGGGTGGCTCCTATCGAGGAGAAATTGATTCAACATCGGTTGAGATGGTTTGGACATGTTCAACGGAGGCCTCCCCGAGGCGCCGGTGCGTAGTGGAGTTCTAGAGCGGGTAGATAATGTAAAGAGAGGTAGAGGTCGACCTAGACCGACTTGGGGCGAGGCGGTTAAGCGAGACCTTAAGGAGTGGAATATCTCCAAGGATTTAGCTTTGGACAGAGGCGCTTGGAGGCTAGCTATTAACGCGCCTGAACCATGACTTTGCTTCCTTTTCTATCTACCCTATCTTTATCCTTCCTTACGTCTTGTGCCTTTCTACGTTCTTTTTGTACTTGTTTCATATGGGTTTCATCTCTAGCCTACCCCAACTAGCTTGGGACTAAAGGCTATTGTTGTTGTTGTTGTTGTTGTAGTTTATTACATTGGCTTCTTTGTGATATATCAGGTGCGATCTTCGGCTTCTATTTTCTCTATTTTTGTTCAAGACATGCCTAAAATCTCTTTTCTGCATATATCTTAGTACCAGTGTATGCCTTTTTAGCTATTGTGCAGTACATGCTCCTTGTCGCTGCCCCACCCACTTTTGACTCTTTATCTTTGACCTCTCCTATGGATACTTTTAATGTACTCTGTAGAGTTAATCATCGATTAATTTATAGTTCTACATATAAATTAATTACACTGTGTTTCACTGTTACACTGCATAGCTTGTTCGTAGCTCATACTTCAGCTATTACAGTTTCCCAGCGTACATGTTCATCAGTTGTTGAGCAAAACAAATCCGACAACATATCTTAAAGGGACTGGTATGTTTCTATAATGAGTTTATATATTACAATCTTAATTCTACCATCATGAATTAGCTTATTCAGATTCATCTTTTGCCCTGATATGTTAACTTTCTTATTTTACTTATCAGGACTATTATAGGCATTCATCTGAGCTTTAGTTATGGCAAGTTATAATTTTTTGTCATTTCCAGGTGTACATGGTAGCAGATTTGAACTCCCATGAACAGTACTGGATTGCTCCTTTCACAGCTCCATACTCTGCTTATAACTGACAAAAAAATGTCCATGAACAGTACCTCCTATAGCTAATTGACACTCTTCCATTCAACTGACAGTTGTTTGCATTGAAGTTGCTGCTCAGCTTTGCTCTGATTTCAACAAAGAATAATCAGCATGGTCAGCTATTCTTTTATTATTGGTTCCTCTGGTTCATGCCTTTGACAAAATTAATCCAAGGTAATAAGCTAAATTTCCATATTCTGGGTGCTACATTGCTGCGTAGGGATCCATGACTATCTGAATTTAAAAGTCATCCTAAACATTACTTAACTCATGTGCTATAAAACTTAAGTGTAGTGAACTAGCCTGGGACCTACTTTGTAAAATGGCTAATATATATTGTGATACTGTACTCCATCTATTTCAGAAATGTTGTGGTTTTGTAGCTTCTAACTTAGGCTGAACACCATGCTTAAGAAGTATCAAACTCAAAACAGTATGTTCATTCATCTGTGTGAATTCCACTAGTAGTTATGTAAGATCCTGGATATAATTTGGCACATTTCAAGTTTCAGGTTTGAACTGAGTTTCATTATCTCATTCAAGCATAGTACACTCTGTAACAAAAATAATACATAGGTCTGTAACCTGTTTCGAAATTGGATGCATCTGCTCAAAATTCAGTGTATCAGGCGCCCTATCGAAAAAAGTCATTTTAAGATTAAATCATTCATACGGAATGTATATCTCAAGTTTCTTCATGAGGTCATGGCTTAGGCTGCTGAACTGGGATGGTAAAAATATTATAGATATTAGATTCCTGGAGTTTATTTAATTTTGCTTCTAATATGATCCATTTTATCCCTTTATGCAGTCCCCATTGTAATTGCACGGACTCCAATATCATCATGTATTACAATGGACTACATAAAGGGACATATTTAGACTAAAGTAACAATCAGTATAGCCAACTACATATGCAAAGAGTGTTCTCTTTACGACACAAAGTTGTGGAGGCAAAGCCACCCAAGATTCCTAAATGAATATGGTGTTTTCTTTACGACACAAGAGTGTTCTGATTTGCAGGGCTAGCTCTGAATTGTTCCAGCAAGTGTGGCATGAAGTTTCAAGTAGATATATGATGCATGTCGGCTACGTCTGCGCACTGAACTGTAGGTGGTAATTTCTAAGAAGTTTCACTTTAGTTCTCTGGTGTAGGGCTTAGTATTCCGACCTCAGGTTGTAAATTCAGTTACTGTCGACACTTTCATCTCATATTGTAAACTCAGTTGCTGTGGCGACACTTAAGAGTGGTAGCAACTGTTGGTTCAACCTTCATACACCCTACAAAATTAATCCTATGTACAAATTCATATGTTTATATTGGCTACTTTCAAACATAGATAACATATCCCCTGTATAGCATGCCCTGTACTTTGTAAAAGGTTCACACATGACGAAATGAATTGGCTTGTATCTCGGTGATTGAGATCACAGCCTCATTTACTTAGGTACTTATATCATGTACATAGAACTACCTTTTATTACCATGCCGTGCACTTTGTAAACTCAGTTACTTTGTGCTACATAAAGTTACAATCTAACCCTATGGTATCATCTATGCTTTATCGTTTTTCCTGTCGAAGCTTCGAAGGCCATTGTTACGCTACTGCGACCGCCGCTTATCTTTCATTGTAGTTCGTCCGCTGTAAGGTGCTTACAGCTATGTTGTTGTATATTTATGTACCATCCTGTACTCTACATAAGACATGCTTCTGGATTTCGGTTATTCAATGTGCACCCTTGAAGCTTTTCTGTTCAGTTTATGTCAACAGCTATTCCTCATACATACACGACCACCATTACCCACAAACATGCGTTCACTTCCTTCGCTTTTAATGCTACACATATGAACCTGACTTTAATGAAATCAGGTTTCCTGTCCATCCTCTTCCCTAATAAAACACGTCCAATACCCTGCGCGCATGGGCGCGCGCCAATACACTAGTATATAGCAATTGCTACCGTGTTCAGATTAAACAAATGAAGTTTAGCATGCATGCATCTGGAAGCCCCGGCCAGCTGTGTTTTTGGCCTCGCGGGGCCGCGCGATGATGAGGGTTGGCGGCGAAGGGTCGGTGGATCCGCGGCCAGCAGCGCCTCTTGGCCCGGCCCGGCGGGCGGGCGCCGGCAGGGAGCCCGTCGGTCTCTAGTTTTCTTTTTTTTTTTTTCTATCGAAGAACCTCGCGTCGAGACCGGTGGGCAAGGGATGGAGCGGTCGGGACAGAGGAAAGACTGGCGGTGGCTTGTCTATTGGGCAGGAGGGCAAAATTGTCTTTTTCCGTTCCTGTGCAAACCCTAACACCGTTTCCCCGAAATTAGACGGAAGGCCATATTCCTAAAGAATTTTCGAATGAAGGCCGGATTCCCAGATTCAAAAAAAAAAATCACATACCTAAGACCACTTTTTTTGAGGACCATATATCTAATTCTCTCTCATATATATATATATATATATATATATAAGTATAGTCTGTAGCTAGCTACAAAATTTGATATTTTGTAGCTAGGCCGCCAAACCGCACCAGGCTCGCACCGAACCAGCACCGGTGGATTCCCGTAATCACGTGATGCTGATTTCACGTGAGTGCCAGCCAAGCTAATAATGAAGCAGCTAGCCGGAAGTAAATGCTTTGTTTATTATGGCATTTGACAAAAAAAAATCATCGGTGGTAGCCTCCGTGCTTCACGCTGGGGCACCATACGGACATCGTAACTTCATTTGATTACTAGAACGCCTCCTTTGATTCAGAACAAACTTTTAAATTGATTTACTAGAACATTTGCTTTTCCTGGAACGTAATCTATTTACTGGAACTTTTCCTTAGTGGTTTACTACAATATATACCAATTAAATGGTAACTAGGAAACATAGGTACTATAATTTGGCTAGATGAAACATAATCAAATAGTTACACGAAAATGCCAATAGAGATCGAGTTACTATAAAATATCATTGAAAATTTACTATTATAATACATTTACCACAATGGTGATCAAGTGCGATAATTCATTAATAGAAACTACATATGTCATCTCAAAGGTAACTAAACATTGCATGATCTAAGTTAGTTGGCCGTCTTGCACATTCTCTATCTGCCGCTGCTCCAACACGTGCATCCAGGTGATCAAACTGAGATCAATAGGTCACATCTGTTAGCTGCTCTAAGTAACCACATGTTTTCCAGAAGTCTTACCGCCTGAAATTATAAAAAAATATAAACAATCATAAATAATATGATGCTTCAACACGAGCAGGTGTGAATAAGCTCGCTCAAGACTGATCAGTAATGTCGTAATGAGACACTATTGGAATGAACAACTAGCTTGCATCTTCCTATTTAAGAGAATGAACGAACAAGCTTGCATCTTCTAATTTACAGGTTGCTAAACTACAGAGGTACATTTTCATGCAATTCAAGTGATTGAAAATCAAAACTGAACTAAATAAAAATATAGCATGGTGACTAGAATCATGAGCATTGTTTTTCAGCAGTGTCGCTACAATGATCCAAGGAGTACAATTCATTTAAACCCAATAAGCCTCAAAACCACCAGCCAAAAAT
Source organism: Hyparrhenia diplandra (assembly GCA_015847255.1). Taxonomy (NCBI): domain Eukaryota; kingdom Viridiplantae; phylum Streptophyta; class Magnoliopsida; order Poales; family Poaceae; genus Hyparrhenia; species Hyparrhenia diplandra. The sequence goes on along the minus strand of JADLZK010001513.1, from coordinate 917,935 downwards.
AAATGCACAAAAACAGGGTTTCGTAATTCCTGAATATGATTTAGGATAAACAAAGTGGACATGCATAATTACCATAATCCATTCAACACGGGTGGCTACACAATTTAATATCAAGCAAATTTCAAATAACAAGTTACTACAGTGTTAAAACCTGTTTTACCATAAGACAGTTTCAATATTTCAAATGTTCCAAGACAGTGATCAGGATGGGAAGTTACCACAATTTGACATCAAGCAATTTCAAGTAACCAGTTACCATAGTGTCGACACTAACTTACCACAATATGCTTACGACACCTGTATACCATAATAGATCATCGAGCTAACAAATACAAACACATATACAGAGCATGATTGAGAAAGAAAAGCAGCATTCCAATCGCCATGTCAGCAACTCTCAGGTGAACATCAAAGAAAGGATTCACCATGGGTCATGGACTGCAAAAATATAAAAAATATTGCAATAAGCATTGCCGAATCTGATCCGATTACTTAGATTGACCACAACGAGACCAAAAATACTGTGAGGGTCAATGACACTCCTAATCAAGTAGCTAAATGTGGGTCTCAATCTGCAGAATCTCAATGGCAAAACCACCCATCAGTTAGCAACAAGTTCAGAAAAATCATGGTTGACCTTTTCCAACTTTAGATTTCAACAACGTTTATGAGATTGTTGATCTATGCATAGAAGTATTTACTATAGCAGCAAGCCAGTGATATTTTAATCAATTGGTTAATCAGGGAAATTAGTTACCATAAGGAAACATTGTTTCTGGAAGATTGATGTATGTGATTTACGAGAATGAATTTTGATAGTCATTTGGTTAACCAAATACAATAACCATCAAGCGAAAATTGGTTACTAGATGATTGGTCTATATGATTTATGAGAATTCTGTACAGTGAATATATAGAAGTATCATAACATGAATCTAAGTTAAGGGATCAGAAAAAAAAAAGATGTCAGTTTTTACTATGATCTATAACAAATAAAATTTAAAATGTATTGTCAGCAAAAAAAAACCTGGAATAAATAAATTATGACATTGGTCTACGGTACAACCTGATCCAGGCATATATAGTATGATCCGACTAAAAAGCAATGCAGGCTGTTGTAAAAAGTGGCATTCAGATGACATGAGTATTTCCAAACTACCACATCCTCACACATAATCACAAGGAGGTCAGTAAATTTATGGTTGCTCAATGCAGCACCCGGTGATGGGATGGATGTGAATGGGTGCTCAAGTGACTGACAGATCTATCTATTGAATAACAAAACAAAAATTACAATCTACCCATAAGGCGAGTAGAAAAATAAACAATGCCAAAGTGATTAGTTACCATGGTCTGTCTCCTGTAGTTCGGCAAACTTTCAGATAAATCTCCAACGCAAAAGGAAGGGAGCAGCGGCAGGCGAACCGATAACCGGGACAAGGCCATTCGCCCACGGCGTGCCTAAGCAACAAGGCAGTAATGTTAATGAAAGGAAAACCAATACCTAATCCACACATATATGGCCTCAGGATTGAATGAGTACAAACAATTTTTTGCAGCTACTCACCTCAGGCGTTGTGTCCCCCGGCCTAGATGGGTGGATGTCTCAACTCAGGGGATCGTTGCTACATTGCTCGCTGAACTGGACGGGTGTGAGATGCATGCATGGCAGTAGGGGCCGCACAAGCAAAATCAGTGCCTCGCTCAACATAGTTCAATCCTGCAATAGAATGGCAGTGTCGTCAAGGGTTGAATAAATCAAGCTGAGGAAAAGTAATTACTTACCAACAAAATGGGGGATTAGCAGATGCAGCAATAAAAATCGCAAGTTCTGCGTACCTGAAGGTGGAGCACGTGGTTGATGCTGATCTGCTGTGCCTCTAGCAATTCCTCCGGCGACAAATCGCAGGTGCCCTCATGGAGCTAGTGACGTCAATAGAGTGTTGTTCCCTGCTGACGGTGGCGAACGTGGGGGTTCCCGTCCGGATCCACAGCAGGATTTGGTCGTCGTTGCCGGTGACGAACGGGGTGTCGCTAGGGACAAGCCATCGCGGCAAGTTGGAGGAGAGACTCCGCCTCCCCTGCACGACTCTGGATGGAGCCACCATGCGCAGGACGCCGGATGGAACAGATGTCCGCGCGCCGCCGGATGGGGCTGCCATGCGCGCACAGGCCCAGTCACGCGACAGCCTGACTGCTTGAGGCCGCTGTGCCTGCGGATAGGGAAGCGGCGCACGGCCAATCGGCGAGGGGGCCGCGCTGAGGCCGCTGTCGGTGCTAGGATGCCTCCTCCGTGTGACTAGGGGAAGAGCTGGCCGCCGCCGATCTGGATCTGAGAAGAGGTGAGACCGATGATGTCTGGGTCGTTGCCGCCGGTGCATGCTCCGGGTGCGGAGGGGGGCGTCCGAACCCGGCATCGCCTTCACGGGGACGCGCGCCGGTACCTGTGTGGGGGAGCGGGCCGCCGCAGTCGGTCGTGCCACGAGGGAATGCCACCGCCTCCGGTCGCGTTGCTGGTGTTGGGCGGATGCGAAGGCGGTGTTGTCTGCATCTGGGTTGCCTTCACTGCGGGGGCGAGTGAGAGGGCGGCAGGGGCGGGGTGACGAGGCGCAAGACGCGGGGAGGGCGGTGTAGCGATTAATGAGATGCTAGGTGCTCGGACCGGACCAGCCCGGCGCGACCAATCGACTCGGCCACAGAACATGATATTCCGTAGCTAGCTATAAGGTAATAGTTCTATATATATATATATATATATATATATATATATATATATATATATATTTTGAGTACTACTAATTCATCGCCACAGTATTTACCTTGGCTAGTGAATGGTAAAACTTCGAGTATTCTTCATCATTGGGCTGCGAAGCCAGACAGACAGCCTTCACAAGTTCACATCATTCAGAAGTTCCCACTCAGAAGTTGTCTCCTTTATGGTCTTTGTCTTGGGCTTTTTCTCTTTCTCTTCACCTTCTTCTGTCTCTTCCTCCTGTGTAGGGCCTTGTTCGGCTGGCTGGCTCATCCAGGCCCGATAATGCTTTTTTTCTCACGTAAAAAAGACACCACCACCCGGTAGATTTTTTTCTTCACAACGAATCGGCACCATTTAGCCAAGACCAAACAAACCAAACATGGCATCTCTTACTATCTAAACCGGAGCCAAGGATCGGGCGATGGAACTGGCCACGTCGCCTGCAAATCTCAGGTCGTTGGATCTTGATCGGACGGCTCAAATCACGTCAAAATTCGTTTTCGTGGTCACTGTTCATCCACTGTTCATCACTATACACAGATCTTTGCTACGCCGCGCACGAAAACGTACCCAAAGATCAAACTAAGCCACTTTGTTTACGCATCTTTGCTATGCACACATGAGAAACGTACCCAAAAGATGAAAGCAAGCCCTTTTCCTTTCGAGAAAATTTCCAAAAAAAAAATCGTAAATAAACTAGAACCAAAACGTACCTAAATATTTTCCGCCTCTTCTTCATCATTAAAAAAAAAATCCAATAAAATTTCTAAATTGCTCTCATTTGCATTTCATTTGATAAATTTATCAAGTTTATATCTTATCCATCCTAGCTCAATCCCGTAATGCCTCCCAAAAAAAAAAAATAAAACCTTTCTTCACCATCTAAAAATCCGAATAATTCATGTTTTACATAAATTTAAGAAATTTATATCTCATCCATCCTAACTCCCAATCTGGTAATTCTTCAAAAAAAAAATAATCTAAGATAAAACCCATTCTACAACCTACCTAAATATTTTTCACCCCTTCTTCATCTGTAAATAATTAATAGAGTAAGTTTCTTTATTAAAAATGTTACAAAATTTCTATGGTGCTTTACCCATACCACGCATAAAATAAAAAACGTTTGAGCAATTTTATAGTCCACAAATCCGATAGCGTATAACTGCAAAGGCCAACAAAAAAAAATTTTGTACAATAACTCAAAATATATAACATCACTTATGATCTACCATTTGCCTCCACATTTAGTTGGAGCTCTACCATTTGGAGCTCATATAATAATCACTATAACAATGAAAAGCACCTCACTCCCGATTATTCTACTTTTTTTTCTCTTATCGATGATAGCAAATCAACAAACATAGTAATAGCCACCTCGGATAACCACAAACAATCAACAGCCAAATCCTCGAATTATACTCCATTCTTTCATAAAAAAAAAAAGCAAACGAACAGGCCGTGGCAATATAAACGGATGACCGAAATAACTCAAAATGGTACGCATGAAAAAAAGAAAAGTTACAATATATTTTCCGTATATACATCGTGGTCACACCTACTATCATCCCTAAAATATACAATACCCAAACCTCCAAATTATACACCATTGCCTAAAATAAATGATCAAGCAACAGTTAAATCGCAACATAAACGCATAATCAAACTGGCTCAAAATGGTAAACACCCTTCCTTATAAAATATTAATTGACAATTGATCAAACTTGTACACAACTGGCCCCCACTCTACGAGACCAGCGCGGCAACGCCGCGCGTTGTTTCTAGTAGTTTCTAGAGCTGTTGAGAAACACATGATACGTTAGCACCCACACACACATGACTATCTTCGGGAGGATAAACAAATTCGACTTACTTGAATCCTCTTCGTCACTTGTCTCCTCATCATCACCGGCACTTCAACATCAACCTCCTTGGTTGACCACAAATAAATAGGGAAGTTGATGAACTCGTAGTATCGGCATCGTCCACGGCACGGACATGCGCGCGTGTGGCGTGGCAATTGGCATGTTCTTCACACGGCGCATACATGCGCATGCGCGCGTGTGGCTTGGCAATTGGCACGGCAACGACCGAAAGTCGCCGTTCGTGACTTGCGAGGTACCCATTCCGACTCTCACTTTCGGCGTCCACATCGACGATACTCATATCGGTCGAGAGTCGCCTCTGTTCTCTTGGAATAGGAAAGAAAACACAAGCTCTCGGTCACCGCCTTAATTTTAGGTGTGAAAAAACACAAGTTCTGAATCACTGTCTTTCCTCCCTCTATTGAGGTGCCGAGTAGCTACTCCCTCCGTCTCAAAAAACATTATTGTGTCGGTCAACTTGACTAAAACTTAACTAAGTTTATAGTAATTAATATTTATGTCTCAAATAAAATTTATTATGAAAATATATTCTGTCACAAATCTATTGATACTAATTTTGTATTATAAGTGTTAGTAATATTCTGTATAAATTTAGTCAAAGTTGTAATCGGTTGACTTCTCGAGAAGCGAGAATTGCATGTTTTATGAGACGGAGGGGAGTAAGGCTGAGAGATTTGCGTCCCACTTTGTAATTGTGTGTTTTGTGCTTTGTTGTGAAATTCAACACCCGAAAAGGATTCAGAACGTCTACTCTGTATATATCATACATATGCCTCGTGTCGGTCCAGATTTTGAGTACAAAGCGGCCCAAGCGAGCTCAAGATTTTACAAACTAATGAAGAGTGTCTGGGGAGTTTATCGGAAAGAGGATTAGATGTGAAACAATGTCAAAGATTTGATACAAAAAAGGGGGTAAAACACATAAACCTCGAAAAAAATTAAGGGTAAAAACGGATGGGCTAAGTTGTCTTTTTAATACCGTTATGTGTACATAACGTAGTAAGGGTAGACTCTTCCTTCAGTTTGAAAAGGTGAGGGTAAAAATGCAAAGTTAAAAATCGAGGGTAAAATCACCATTGCGTCCGAAATTGAGGGTAAAAACGCCAATGCCCCTTCAAAATTTGGGATAAGCGGTTGGTTCTTACAATATGAACTTTGATTGTCTTAGTTTCGCATCAAAACATGGAGTTGTGTTTTATCATGGTATTGTATTATTTTTTCGTGTTGCAACGCATGGCCGGGATGGGCATTTACCGGCAAAATATGTAGTGCAAACCACAACTATGGTGTAAACCCCGTGTAAACCACGGCAAAAAAAAGTCATCCAAATTCACCAAAAAAAAATCATACATCTAGATGATATGATGGTACACAACCTTGTAAAATATCTTGTTCAAACTCGACTTCGTTTATGAGACATAAAAATAACAAATTTCAAGTCGAAAGGTGTTCGGATGATTTGTTAGTAGAAATTTGTTATTTTTATATCTTAGAAACGAAGTCGAATTTGGATAAGATATTTTACAAGGTTGTGTACCATCATATCATCTACATGTGTGATTTTTTTTGATGAATTTAGATGACTTTTTTTGCTGTGGTTTACACAGTTTACATAAAAGTTATGGTTTGCATTATATATTTTCCCCATTTACCAAGTTATAGTTAAAATATTCAAAAGGTAACATTACTTTTTTGCAGTTTTTTCAAAAAAAAAAAGAAGAGAGTTTTTTTTTTTTAAAAAAGAAAGATAAGTCAAGAGAGTTTCTTTGGCTTATCTAGGTCCCGAATCCAGTACCAGTTAGGAGGCGTTTGACATATTTAAAGAGTAAATTGGGTGTGGAGAAAAACGCGCAACCGGGCTATCCACATCACCCTAATTATTTTTGACCGTCCGATCCTCGATCCAACGGTTCTCCTTCCTCCTCCGCATCATATATATACCGGCTTCCAAACCTAACCCTACCCTTTCCCTCACTCTCCCAAAGCAAAGCCTCCTCCTCTCTCTCCCTCCTCTCCCTCTGCGTGCGGCGGCGCGGCCAGCGCGCGCGCCGGCGGCGCTGCCGAGGCGCTCGCCCGGGCTGGCGGGCGGCGGCGCGCTGCCAGCGCGGCGGGCGCTGCGCCGCCCGCCGGAGAGGAGAGCGCCACGCCCGGCGCGGCCAGCGCGGGGCGGCGCCGAGGCGGCGCCGGCGGCGGCCAGGCGGCCGCAGGGGCCGTCTCCCATCCACATCCCAACCTCTCCCCGCCTCTCCTTCCTCCTCTTCTCTCCTTCCCCATCTTCTCCTCGCTCTGCGTATGGATGATTTTTTTTTTTGATGTGTTAGGGTTTCTCGAAGGGGAGAATCGCCGGTGATCCAATCCATTCGTACTAGGTATGGTCGCTTTCAACCTCGATCCGTTGTTCCCACACTCAATATTTGTCGATCTGTTGTTCATATTATGGAATGGTGATTTCAAGAGTTGGGTTTAGTTTTGTCACTCCAGAGTTCTCGGATCTCCGTGAAGTTGATCATTTGTTCTTGCCTTTGACATCAATATGTATGCCATGTGAGCTATGGTTCGAATAACCTATGCGGATTGAAGAAAATGAGTGCTACCTTTGCTAACCAAGATGCTTTTGCCAATACATGGGCGCCGCAAGTCACATGAGGAAGCTTGATGCAGCCGGTTCGGAAACATGAAGAATTCACAAAGGTGAAAAAATATCGCTATGATCGAAGTGGGGAGGTATTTGATACATGGTATTTCTCTCCTTTTCCACCAGGCTACAATGACCGCTGAAAATTTGTTTTTTGTGTGGATGTTGCCTCAACCGCATTTGTCTCGTGTTTACGTTTAGTTGTTTCGAATGAATAGACTAGGTTCTTGTTTGGTATTCACTTTCGGGCACCATTCACAAAAAAAGCCGTGATCCACCATTGTGCAAAGCGAGGGCGGTGCCTAGACAACTCCCGGTCATCCGGACAATGCCCGGCCGAGTGTGGTTGTTTGAGTGTCGTATTTATTTTTTTTCCCCTGCATTGCATGAGCATTTAAAACAAAAAAATCATCTTTGTTTCGGTCAGGTTCCCGACTCTCCATGCAAATTCCATCTATGGTTTAGTTCATACATGTTGCTTGATGTAAACCATGTTTCTACACATTGCGATTTGAGAGTATACAAATTGTTGTATGATTATGGTCGGTAATCATTGGAATTTTGATCAAATTCCTAACCAATGCCATTTGGATGAATTACATGATCTCGCTTCTTATTACATATCATATGTATCTATTTAAATTTCTAGAGTGTGTACATGACTGCAAACTCAAATGTAATGCTTGGCGAGTGTTTGGCGAACCGTCAATGCATACGTCATGTAACCGAATCGATTCGACCCCTCCCGTCCCCCGGCACTTATCTTTTTGGATACACAGGCCACACAGGGTAGAATCAAGTGATAATCATTGTAGCTATTTAGATTGTAACCATCATCATTGGTTCTCTGTGTTTGCTAAAACCCATCTCATTTTCTAAAAATCTTCCCCTGTGTTCCTCATGATTTCTTTACTTGGTGCATGCTATTTTGCTATCGATTCTCTCATTGTCACTATTGCATCATATCTTTCATCTCATGTTGCCATGGGTGTGTGCACCGCACAAAGCCACGATGATGGATGTGGTGCGCTGTTGTCATCCCTATAGTCCAACTTGGATGAAAGTCATGTGCAAATTTGTGGTTTCTCATTGGGGAATTATGGACTACATCAAGTTGCGCTTAGCAACCAATAGGGTCTGTGTGTGTTTTTTTGGTTGAGGTTCTGAATGCAAAGTCAAGCAAAGATAGTGAATGGCCTTTCATGTGTTCTCTTTTTACGGATCAAGTAGTTGACGATGCTCCAAGGACTGCATTTGAACTCGATAGTGACTCGATACGTGAAGCGGCCTACCGAGTTCAAATGCACGCAAATTGCCTCTACCGCTCTTGAGATTATAACAAAGGTTAGCTACCGTTTTCAATTTGGGAAATCATGGTTGCTATTGTTAGCTGGTCACAAATTGAAGAAAAACAACTAGAATAGATATAATCATTAAGCAGGATGTCATTTGATATTCTAATCTTTGAACTTGGGGTGCGTCCCCGGAGCTTGGGTTCTCTGTTATATTTTGTGCCTATATAGTGATGAGCTTTATTAAAGTTAGACTATGGGGACATGAGGCATATAGTCTCTTGAGGATACCATGAGACACCTCGAGTTGGTCGGGTCCCCTCACTTTGGTTGGGCAAAACCGGCACTCCAACAAGAAGTGTAGGGCCTTTCTTTGCCACCTTAGATAAATGAAATGATAGTTCTATCTCTGAATTTTTCTCTCTCGCATTATGTTAGTTGCTCTTTGTCTACTCCATATTGTCTCATTTATCCCCTCGTTGTCCGATGCTTTCTTTGGTTTCAGTTAAGTAAATGTGATTCACTTGATTCACTTTTCTTCTCTTAATATGCAAGGTGCACAAATGGAAAAAATCATCAACATTTCCCATTCATCAACCTTGTTGGAGTTCCCGGCCCTAGAGATGGAGCAACATTGCTTTGCCTAAGTAGGAGTTTAGTGGTCGGCAAACAGACACAAGTTCGGTCAATCTTACCGCTTCATGCTTTGCTAACATCATCCCCGGTCTTTGTACCGGTGGTCTACAGTGATGGTCTCTACCATGAATCCATGATCGAAGTTCTAAAAGGATGAAAATTATAAACCCCATTATATAGCTACTGGCTATTGTAAACAAAGTTCAAAACTCCTACTTTTGTAATGATATTATAGTATTTTAAATGTTAGATCAATACATAATCAATATTTTAAACACCTACTCTCCGGTATTGAATCTTTGTGTGGGCTATCTTAGGACTTACATTAATTCTAAAGCTTGCAATATTCAAAAATCTCGACTACGTTTAGTATTTACGTGTTTCTCACGCATGGACATGTAATAATATATGAATGTCTCAAAGTTATATCTATCATATTGATTACGTGAATACTATTTCATTTCCTATATACAAATGTGGCCGACTCATCACGCGCATGGGCGCCACGCAAATCACTAGTAAAAGAACATCCAGCCCGTGCCTTCCGAGTCCGGATCCATCATCCAACCTCGCGCGGCGGCCGCCACATCTTCGTTGTTCATCGCAATCCTTCCGATCCCTCTTCCGCGTTCTTCTCCCCCTTCCGTGTATACAAATCGATAGCCCCCGCAACTTTGCGGTCCAAGGGCGATCTCGCCGGGCGACGAGGTATTCTTCTTCCTCACCTTCCTTCCGTGTACAAATCGATCGAAATAACCGCCGCACCTTCGCAGCCCGGACTCATCTCGCCCGGCGACTAGGTATTCGGCAAGGGTGACTCGACCCACGGGCGATGAGGGGTGCCGGTGACGACCGTAACATCAAGAGCGCATCACTTGGGGCTGATGGGAGCAAAGGTAAGACCGAAAAAATCGGGGGTGGTTGAGGAGATTCCAAAAGAGTTGAGCCTGTGGGAGGGGAGTGAAATTTTCAAGCTCAAGAAAGAGGCGTTTGCAGCTAATGAGCTCTGGAGGCACTATAGCAATGTCCCAAGAGGAATGGAGCTCGGATGAAGGCGAGGGAGGAGGTCGCTAAAGTGGCCGATGTTCACCAAGAAAAAAAGAAGATAGTCAAGACGAGGTTGAATCCTAAGTTCATCTTTATGATGAGGACACACTCACATCAAACTGCCGGTGACATCGGCGATGAGAGCCTCGCCAAGAGATTCGAGTCATTGCGCCAAACGTATATCATGAGGAGATATATTGACAACAAATGGACAATCTATATAAACGCTCTCATTCAAAGATCTGATTGCTTGGGCTACGCGGAGGGTGAAGACGAGGTGACCGATGTGAGGACGAGAAATTAGATTTATAACGCTTGTGTGACTCTTGAGATTGTGAGTCTCTTATGTTTCATGTAACACCCGTTTTAAGAACAAAACCGGATGAAGCCATATGTGAGCCCCGGAAGTCAAATCTCACATATAGTTTACAAATGAATGGTAATCAATCCACAATGCTTAAAATAAAACAAACCTAACAAGAAAGACATAACCTCGGCTAGCGCACAACGGAAAGACTCTCTGTTTTTTTCGATGTAGGCACCGCAGGAAACGACCGACCGGTTGATCACAAGCCTAAACTTCACCCGAGGTGTGGGGGAATAGCAAGAGTGAGTCCATGTCGAACTCCGCAAATATAGCTAGGCAATATCTACCCCAAAACCCATGATCATTATAACATAAATAATGAATAGCATGAAACGATAAATCATGAACAATTTAATAAGCATGTATAGCCAACGATTATAAACATCAAGTTAATTATCAACATAATAAGCATGTGATTCTATTCATAGATGTCTCCAAGGCCGTTCATGACCGCGAACACGGCTGTTATAACAGTTTTTAACTCTCTTGCAGGGTGTACACTTTCACTACGGGTCATGGTTTCCACACGAGTAGGTTCATGACTCCCCAAACGAATGAAAACCACATAAAGCCTTTCAAAGGGGTTATCTAAGTATGCCGAATAGCGATAGGGCTACAACCCATTCTCTTCCGTTTCGGTAACCATCGAAACAAGTAAACACTATCCCCTCGAACGACTAAAGCCGAGCCATGTGACCCCCATAGCCGTACATCAGTATATCCCGGATGATCACAAATGAATAAGTCCTTATGGAGAGCTAAGAGCATCATAAACAAAACATAGCTCTTTTCGCCCTATGAACCATGTTATCAACAATTCATATTTAACGTTCGGTGCATAAACATTAAGCAAGCCATAAGATCATGGTTTAAAGATAGCATATCCCAACACTATACTTGCCTTAAATATAGATCCTTTCTTCAAGTCTAATGCTTTCCCAAAAACACCTTCTTCATCAACTTCTTATAGATCACGGTCTTCTTCGAGATCAACAACATAAAGCTCACCGATCTACTCGATTCCAATCAAGAACACACAAACACATGGATCCAATCATGCATGGCAAACAAGACTACCATTAGAACAGTACACCAACAGTGGGAAAACAGTTTAAAAAGTACATAAAACTATTCTACACGTCACTACGATCACACGACGTAAAGATCACCGAAATCGGAGCTAGAACGGCGAAGATATGAATTTTACAAGTTTAAAAGCAATAAAATAATAAACTAAATTCAAATTCGAAATTTAAAAGTTTGAAACTAGAAAAACAGTGATACTAACATGTAGATTACGGAATTACGAATCTAACGAAAGTTGAACGGATCAAATCGGATTTTAAAACGAAGAAGTTATGGGCATTTGAAGTTGGATGGCAAAACATGATCAGTGGCAGTTTGGTAAATACATGAAACTTGATTTTCGAAATAAAATAATTAAATCTGATTTGAAAGTTGTTTGGACTACGAGCTAGATATATTGGAGGAGTTCAAAGCTTCTTTAGCAAAATTTCAGTGAAGGGATATGGTTTAATCTAGACCATGCTTGAACAATCGATAACTTGTGTATTTGCCTTGTATTGCTAGATTTATTTTCTCAAGGAAACCGGCAAGAAATCAGATTGATGTCGTCATGATGTCATCAAAGCTAGGATTGATGTCATCAAGCAAATGCCATGAACAAGGTAGGATGTGCCATGGCTGACGAAGGAGCTTGCTGGAGATTCAAACGTGCAGGTCCCGGCTTTTGGTTACATGATGTACATACATAAAGCTAGGCAGGGATGATCAGTGAACTCACCTAGCTTGGAATCACTGGCAGAGAAGAATCAAGGACGTCGCACGGCCGGCGATGACGGACGGCTCGAACCCTGGGGTTATTGACGGCAGTGAAGGCATGGAGGACGTGCTGACTGCTGCTGGAGGACCGACGGTGGCTTCCTCGGCAACATGTCACGAACGAAGGCGAAGCAGACAACGGCGAGCACGTACGTCTGCTGCGGTTCGAGTTCTCGGCGAGATCGGCAGAGGTGGCTAGGGCTTTGCGGCTGCTCGAGACGTGCCTAGCAGATAGGGTTTGGGACTTGCTGCTTTTATAGCCGGAAGTGCTCCAGATATATGGAAAGCAAAAAAGAATAAGAGATCGAGAGGGATACGGGCAGCTGCAAGGAAGGAAACGCATTGCACCACAATGATGCTAGCGTGACATCAGCACATGATTTAGTTATTAGTATAATGTGGCACTAGGAAAGTTACAGGTTCACGGGATTTGAAACGGAGCGTGGCTCCAGTTCGAGTACGAGTCGATCTCAATTGAAGAACGACGCCGCTGACTTCGGGTCCGAGGGTATCAGCGTGGTCAGCAAGGAGATGAGGCGCCTGGGTTGCTGGTTGAAGTGGGCCAGGACCAAAACCGAGCAGGTCAAAGGATGCCAAGCCCGAGAGCAGAAAGAAAATAAAATGGCCACGGCCAGAATAGATGTGCCATTCGGCCAAGATGCCAGGAAGAATTGAATAAAGAGGAAAAACACCTTTTCTTTTATAAAAACAGAATTTCAAATGGCATTTGCAAAAGAACTTGAAATCCTTTTTAAAATTGAGACAAAATCAAACATCACAAAATAAATATGCTCCAGCATGTATGCACAAGCACGTCTCTATCCTTATATTAGATTTTAATTTCATAAAATTTATTTATTTCCCTATATTCCATGAGCACAAAATACATAAATAAATCATTTTATTCTATTTTCAAAAGAGGCAAAATTTGAGGTGTTACATTTCATGATGGGCTATTTGGTTTCTATATATGTGTTTTTTTTAATTGTGTTGGCAATCTATGGATTTTCACTCTATACTCTATGTTGCTTTTGTAGTCTATGTTAATCAAATCAATTTCTTCAATTGTGTTGGAATATATTATTTCTTGGTCTATGTTAATCAATTTGGTATTGTCATATTTGCTATATGTTTGTCTGTAAAAGAAATTTTAGATTACTATTTGTCCATTACCAGAGCACATATTTTTAGTATTTGGTGCATGACTTTTATTAATATACTCCCTCCGTCCCACAATGCCCGTCGTCCGAGCGCACGGACCAGTTACCAAGGCTAATGGCAAATGACCCTGACGCCCCTATACCAAATGATTCTCTCTCTTCTGTACGTTTGGACGGATATGCTATTTCCCATCAATTTTCCAATAAACAAAAAGGGAAACTGAAAGTTCAATCTAAGAATGCTTGCGTGCGTTGCTTGCCTCTGCGCCGGCCGATAGCTTGCAGATCGCTCCGCTTGCCGCTTGCGGATAGCACCGGCGGCGAGCCTCTCCGCTCAGATCGAACGCTTGCCGCTTGCAATTGCAAGCCTAGCCCGCGCTCGCCGGTTCGCCACTGGTCCGCTCCGCGTAGAGCGCCGCAACGGAGGCCGCGGCTCGTTGCTGGTCCGCTCCGCGAGGGCCGCAAGGGAGTCCGTGATTCGCCGTCGGTCCGCTCCGCAATTGCCGCAACGGAAGCCGCCGCTCGCTGCAAGTCCGCTCCGCGTCCAGCAAGGGAGGACGTGATTCGCCGCCGGTCCGTTCCGCGTGTGCCGCAACGGAACCGCCGCTCGCCGCCAGTCTGCTATGCATCGCGCACGCCACCAGAGGAGCATCGCTCGCCCGGCGCTGCAGCATCCCGGTTGGCCGGATCCAGCAACTTGGTGCCCTCGTCACCCCAGCAACTTCCTGCAGCAACGCGCGCTCCCTGGATCTCCGCTCCCGTGGCCCGGCGCTACATCAAGCTGGCGGAGGGGAGTCGCCGGAGGGCTGCTGCGATGCCAGTCTTGTGGATCCGCGGAAGGGACGGCAGCCGAGGAGGTTGGGATGAGGCCGGCGATTTTCTTTCTGCCGTGGTGTTCTGCCGTGGTGTTTGACGAGGTGATGGAGCGAAGGGAAAGGTGCCGACAAGAAGTGGTGGCCTGGTGCGGTGGATGCGGCAGCTACCCAGCTACGACATCAGTACGGAACGACAACCATTTTGGGACATGGTCATGTAGCTAGAACGACTCATATTTTTTGGACAGAGGAAGTACACTGTAAGGATGAATTCATCAATGAGTTTGGATGTACTCAATATACATAACCGAAAGAGTTTTATTATTTTGGCTATCACACCATCATCAGAATAGTTAGTGTATATTTTGCTGGCAAACATTAAGGCTATTGAGTGACGCTATTCTACATGCAGAACCTTATCTGAGCTTTGCTTTTATTTGTGTCATATTTCTACTTGCAGAACCTTATTTGAGCTTTGCTTTTATTTGCGTCATGTCAGTAGATAATTATTTGTTGCCACAAATTCAACTTTCCGGTCTTGCTCTTGAAAAACTTATTATCTAATAGGAACCTGATCACGCAATGATGCTCTTAATTTGATTGATACTTGAACATCTTGGAATTGGATCCTGTACTCAATGGTTTGAGGAGAAACGGCTGGATTGGATGTTGTCAAAACTCTGAACTAAGGGGACAAACGTTCATTGTTCGGTTCTGATCTTCCTCTGACTGAAGAGAATGATGACACATTTCATGTCATTGAAGAGCTTCCAGCAGGTTGCTTTGGCCCTTGTATCATCCCGGTGGTAACTGGCCCCTCTGGTGCTTGCTTTTAGCTTTCACAATGGAAATGTTTTACAATTACATGTCACAAATTTCAGTTCCTGCTTGTGAGTGTGCCGTCAACCTGAGGACATTTTTTTTAAATGTTCACTAAGCAGCTTTTCACCTTATTAGGATGAATGAAATGCTTATAAATATCAATCAGAATCTTTGGAATCTTGAGTTTGTTGTTTGTTTTCACACCAAATCATGAACACATAATAGCTGATTAACACATGCATTTCCCCATGTATACTTGCAACTTTTGTTTTGGTTTTCACACCAAAATATGCATTTCGTTCAAAAAAGTACAGACAAAATAATGTGTCAGAAAATGGTAAAATGAACGAGTTGGAAGAGCTGTTGATTTCATTAGTATAGTAGTAGTAGATCTTCAACCGTGAATAAAACGAGCTTCACTAAGGGAATCCGCCTGACCTTGGCGAGTGGCGTTTTGACGTAAGCCCAATTTTACCGTCTACCTGCAGTCAGTTTGGTTAACGAGTACCGATTTATCCAGTTCTGTTTACGCCGCCGGTGCGTATCCCCCAGTCTCGTCGCTTGGCAAACACGCGGTTCCGTGAATAAAAGGCCCCCTCAACAAAACGAAAAAGCACAACAATTCCAACATCTGGGTGATGAAGATACAACTTGAACATGTTATTGCCACAAAATAAGAAAAACACATTAAACATTTGGCTGCCGCTGCTGAAACACCATGACCAAACTGCTGCAACAACGCGTCATTTAAGTCACGTGCATGCTCCCACCGCGACGCACAGTTGCCCCGTCCCCCGTGGCTCATGGGTTGTAGCAGTTGAAACTCCCCTCAACAAAACGAAAAAAGCACAACAATTCCAACACTGGGATGATGAACATGAAACAACTTGACCATGTTATTGCCACAAAACAAGAAAACGGTTGTAAAATTTGGCTGCAACTACTGAAACACCATAAACATGAAGATTGAAGCAACTAGAACAACATATCAAAAACAGTATTGCAACAAGCGACTGAAACCTACCGCAACATCTAGATAGAACCATTGTAAATAGCGAGATCTGAACCCCGAGAGCTTGCCATACCCCTAGCCTACTGCAACATCACCAGAAAAATTAAGTACTACAACAAAGAGAAACACCATTGCAACACGCGAGAGCTGTTGAAACCCTAGCTACCACCACATTCCTTAGATCTAGACCTAGAGGAGTATGAGGATAACGAGGACGAGGAGGAGCAGGAGGTATAGTGAGGAGAAAGAGCAGAGCTCGGATCCAGGACCCACCGGATTGGTGCGTTGCAACTCTCATCTCTGGTGGCATGGTTGTCGCCGATGGAGGAGGAGGAAGGTAGGAAGAGATGGCGCGGCTCGCTGGAAGCCGCCGCTGTCGCACTCAATTCTGGTGCCATGGAGGTCACGGAAAAGGATAGAAATGAGAGAGAGAGAGAGAGAGAGAGAGAGAGAGAGAGAGAGAGAGAGAGGGGCGGGAGAGGTGGCACACTCATCGGTAGCCACCCGCCGTCACATCGTGGAGGCGCGCGGGAGGGAGTGAGGACATCTAGCCCCTAAGTGGGTTTTGGAAGATTAATGACAATCCGATTAAAGGTCTAATGAGTTTGCTAACTGTGGACAGGAAAAATGGTTATCTCACGGGTACTTTTAATATATTGTAAAAGAGCCAAAATGATGTATTGTTGTGCAAACAATCTAGTTCATGCACAAGACAACAATACAAATGGATTTCATGCAAAAGCTCATTCATGTGGGGATTCCATCATCCAATTTAAGAAAAGAAGGCTATTCAATGGGTTCGACATCAAGTGATGATTTGGGTTGAGATAGTGAAGATAACAGGGGGGAAAGAGTTCAAGGAACTAAGCAAGGGTGAAGGCCAAGTGACGTCTCGACCGAGGGACCCATCTAAAAGTGAAGAAGAAAGTACTTGCATTTAGTCAAAGCTATTCAAGCCATTGGTCATGAGGTGAAGAATGAAAACCTAGATGACATTTGGAGTGTGACTTGCTATATTTGGAAGCAACTCTATTACGTGAATATGATCAGGTCACTTGCTCAAGAAGGCTTTGCTCAAGGTGAAAAAGGCCCCTTGTGTATGTATATACATGCATATGAAGATATATAGAGAGCCATCCATGTATATATCCAGACATACATATAAGAGCATCTCCAACGATTTACCATTTGTCACTCGGCAAAAGTTACAATTTGCTAAATCTTTCAAATATTTACGAAGTTAAATCAATTTCCATCTCTTGTAGTTTGGTAAATTGCACTTGACAAACCCAAAAAGTGGGCCGTAATTAACCCAAAATAAAAGTTGTTCTACGTTTCAGATTTTTTCCCATAAACTTTGGTCACTATATAGTCTGACAGAGGCACAGTCTGAGGAACAGATGTAAAGATGGGCGAATAAAAACAAAAAAAACATAGCTCCCAGGTGTGTTTAGTTGGGTGAAATATTTTGGGTTGGATGTCACATCGGATTTTTGACCGATATCGGAAGGGGTTTTCGGACACTAATTAAAAACTAATTTCATAACTCGCTTGAAAACCGTGAGATAAATCTTTTGAGGCCTTTGACCACGTCATTAGCACATGTTGGTTACTGTAGCACTTATGACTTATTATGGACTAATCATGGACTAATTATGCTTACAAGATTCGTCTCGACGTTAATGCATAAAACTGTGCAATTAGTTTTTCATTTTACTTACGTTTAATACTCCATGCAAGCAAGGGAACACAACCCAAAATATTTTTCATGGCCACTCGTTCAACGTTCCTCGATTTGTTGTATTAGGGAAAAAAACGATTACCAGGTGCCCAGCCTTACCCTGTCCCTCGGTGTGGACTCTCCAGCCAGATTTCACATGAGTGTTACTATAATTTGCGTCTCACACATTACCTTCACAAAGTTTGCCTAGCCAGATTTCAGCTTCACACAACCAGACCCTTCACTTACTTTGACCTCAACATGCCATATCTTACTGCCGTCTCCATCGAGCCTTAGCTTCACAGAGCGCATACCTCCAAGCTTTACAATGAAAATGAAAGGCACTTCCTACAAAGCAACCACGCTGCCTTCAAATCGACATGACAATAGAGTACGAAAACACAAACTACAAGCGCAAAGACATGGAGATGCAACCATTTAAATGGAAATGAATGACATGTTATACACAACAATCAAACTATCCTCGAATGAACATACAACCAACACAATAAAACTACTCTACAAATGGAGAGTCAGAGAGATAATTACCAGCGAACTCTCAAACTGATCACGCTGAAGGATCTTGAAAAATTCGAACAGCTTATCTCCTGCCACCTGCACCCTCTTTGGACCCTGCCCCATTCCGGCACCACCAGAGCTACCAGCAACGTCTGTAGTGGCCGCATGAACTCCACTACCCACATGGACAGCGTGAGAACTATCGGCGGCATCCACGCGACTCGCCTGACCTTCGGCCTCCAACTGAACCTCAATTCCAACCTGACGAGGACCAGCGACGAGATCTGGACAAAGGTACACGGCCGGCGAAGTCTTCCCCATGGAAAACACCGCGTGCATTCCAACACCGCCATAGGACCTCATACCGCCATTTCCCCAACAAGCGGACCAAACTGCATCCCAACGCCTGTAGAGCTGCCACTCAGATCTGGAGGCCGACCAGGTTCTGTACCAACACAGCCGCCAAGATCTGCCACACGAAAGTATTGTTTCTTATGATTCCACATCCAAGCTCGGAACTGGCCGACAACGAGACTGATACTGGAACACCACTCAGTCACCGCCAGCCGATCTGCACTCCCGAACAACCAACCACGCTCATCCGCCTTCTCGCTTCGCGGGCCTGTGGTTCGCCAGTGGTAAACGTCGGCCGCCGTCAACCCTCAACCATCCGCCTCCCACTGCCTCACCGCCGTTACCTCCACGATCTGGCCTACTCACCCATCTAATGCGCAGCGAAGTGATTGCATCCGGTGTGGGGAGAGATGCTTCCGGAATCTAGAGCGGCGAGTAGATCTGGGACGGCGACCTATCCCTTATCTCACGAAGCTCATTCGCACGACAACAAATCTGGACAAGCAAGCCCAGTTCAACAAACACAACGAACCAAATGAACCAAAGCGTGATACAGCTCAATATGGTACAATTCAGACAATGGCCCGGCCCAGTTAACCAAACCCATACAGTCCGACGTGGCCACTGGGCCACCCAAAGACGCGTGGAGTGTGTGAGGCGCCGGACGCCGTAGGCCCGTTCGACCTCGGAAAGCAAATACCGAACGAAATCATGGGACGAGCCTAGTCCAATTCATCCCAGTAATGGGCCGGCCCAATGAAACATGGGCTACGTGCGAAAATAAAGCGCCGCAAGGGCGCTGAAATCACTAGTAGAAATAAAAAGGAAAAGAGAAGGGATTGATTTGCATATGACCTGAACACACAAAAGTTAAGTAAACTTCATACCATACTTCCAGTGGTTGTAGTCAGTGATCCCATAGCAAACTTTTCCCTGCAGCACAACAACCAAACAAAACTGTCCATTTATTTTGCATAAAGAAAAATCAGTAGGTAACATGTTTTTTGTTCTTGCATAAAGAGTACCTTATGGCTTATGAAAAGAACACAACTCACTGCTAGTTTAACTTCTAAGAGAAACAGTTCAGTTAGAAGCTGCAAGGTTAACACATTTCTGTTAAGTTCAAACAGGAGCCCCATGTCGAGCAGTAAACTTTGGTGCTTACCTTGACTGAAGTTATTTTTATGCTGCAAACCACCCATTCCCTGCAGCACATAGAAGTTTAACCAAAGATCGACATCGTACCAAATATTGGATCAAACATGTGTGCTGATGGCAAATGAAAAGTTGCTATACATTTCCTACATTTTCTCATTTCCTGCAACAGTAAGACTTAGTCTAGAGAAAGCCAGAAAGGCATGCCATTTTCCATTAACTTGCGAGTATTTACCAATAATCACCATAGAATCCAGAACATGAATACTTGTTAGAAAACATTCAACACTGAATGCCACTAAAAAATCCTGCACAAGAGTATTTGTTAGAAAACATTCAAGCACTGAATGCCACTTAAAAAATCCTGCTCAGCGACAGACTCCACCATACAATTGTAATAATTTGTTGCAACTAGCTCTGCTTTCCTGAACTCTACAACACAATGGGCCGCAACCAAAATTGTACCACCTAAGTTAGTTGGACTTCTATTGCACGGATTGGATTAAAATCGATCAACTCAATGAATGGTCAAGGGTTTTGTGAGATGCATAAAAATGGTCCATGATAAAAATATACATGGAAAACACAGTACTACCTTATTTCCAGTGCACTAAAATTTCTTTAGTGTTTGTAGACATAACCTCTCATGGGAAAATAACCAAATAGAATTAAACAAAAACTTTACCTGACATGATCCTCATGTTGACAGAACAATTTTGTTGTCCCAAGGAGCATTGTCTGGTGCAAATCATGCCTAAAACCATGCTGCATCAAACCTTATTAGCCAAAATAGTTAAGAGGGCGCTCTGCGACGACTAAGATTGTCTGCCCAATCTCGTGCAGTGTGCTCCTCTCCAATTGACTTCCTGCCAAGAGAGCGATCTGTTGTTGCGGCAGTGAATCACATTGGATGACATGCTTGAACGGGATTCTCTATTGGGGCTGATGGGTCACGGTGGCCACTGGGCTGTCTCCACCTTTCATGAAAGAACATATTAAGAGCTTCGTATCCGCTCCCATGGCACAAAGAAAAAAACGTTATCTTTGCACTGGCCAATACACGAATGGGAGAGGGATCATATTTGGTGCTTGTGGAAGAAGCATGTCTATGAGCTAAACAAATTTATAGATGACACGAAGAGTTGTAGCGTTCGACGACGGGTGCATGCGGGGCAGGGCGATGCTGGGAATCAGGGAGGGAGTCACGTGAGCAATGAGAAAAAGGAGTGGAGATGGGGATTCGCTGACCTTCAACAGTTGTAAGGTCCTAAATGGCTAGGGGGGGGTGAATAGCCTAATAAAATTTCTTGCAAAACACTAGAGCAACTTGTTAGAACACTAAATGGCAATAAAAGCGTTTGCACTAGCTCTACTTGTCGGCAAGCCTTCTATTGACAATTCTAGTTGCTATGATCTCTAGTTCACTCAATTTGCTAAGTCACTACTCTACCAACTAGGTGAACAAGCTAGATTATACTAAACAAGACTAAGCAACTAGCAAGGCTACACAAACTACACAAGCACAATATTATATTATGAGCAAAGTAATGCAAGAGTGTAGAGTGATATACCACAATGTCGAGGCTAGTCAATCCAATCACCGGTGAATACGACAAGATAACCAATATGAACAAGATGAAGCCAATCACCGGGAATCAACAATAACACACGGAGAGACAAGAGATTTAACCCGAAGTTCACTTGAGCACCACTCAAGCTACGTCTCCGTTGTGCCGACCTTTTCACGTGTGGGTCAAGATGGAGCTCACTCCAAGCCAAATGCCTTTAGGCTTCTTGCACCCAAAGCAAATGAGAGGTACCCAAGACACGAGTAATGTATTGCCTTGCAATTTGTCGTCCCGACGAGGATGCATGGTCCTCTCACAATCACCGGAGGTGGCCAAGAACAATCACCAACTCTTGCCAACACCTCCACCAATCACCAAGCCAGCTAGGAGTGGTGCTCTCCAAGAGCAACAAGAAATCAACCGGCTCACAACGCTCCCTAAGTGCCTCTAGATGCAAAGACCAAAGCAAGATGCACTTGAATCACCTCAACTCTCAAGAATGAAGCTCACTTGCAAAGGATGAGAGGAGGGAGGAGTTTTTGCTCAGCTCAAGGGTGTTAGTATGTGTAGGAATGACCAAGAGACCTCCCATGGCCGGCACATTACATATTTATAGGCCCCCATTTGAAATATGGCCGTTGGGGAAAAATCCCCAACTTTCTGCGCTAGCACCGGACGCACCGGTCGGCTTTGGCCAGCGACCGGTCCAACGTCCGTCAGATGCACCAAGCCGGGCCAACGGCTCTTTTGTTTGAAAACGAGCACCAACATCGGACGCACCGGTCGCCAGCATCGACACGCCGGTGGGCTGGTCCGCCCGTTTTCAGACCTTTTTGTTAACGATCCGGACCCAAAGACCACCGGGCGCGCGGTCCAACCAAAGCAACATCCGGTCAGGGCAGCAACAGCGTAGATTGTCGTTTCGTCATCGTTTGTCCACCGTTGCTCCACACCAACTTCCGCCACTTGTTCAATGTAGCCAACACATCGAAGAACACCTCGAGCATGTGTGTTAGCATTTTGAAAACATATTCACAAGCGTGAAGTTAGCTCTCTAGGTTAGAATGCATGCAAATGATTTTGAACCTAGAGGCACATGAGGATCGATATGTCTGAAAGATTTCCCCTTTTTAGTACTACGGCTTATCGATCCTAAACCACTCACACCCTCTATGGTGTCTTGAGTGCAAAATCAAATGGCCCTATGGATATACCTTTGCCTTGAGCCCATTTGATCCTCCAAGTTGAGCACTTGATCACCTTTGGACCACCGGGATCCATCCTCCATGACCACCATGCTCCACACTTGGCTTGACCAATCTCCAACTAAATAAACAGCTTAGCATCGAGAGATTAGTCCTAAGGATGTCATCAATTAGCCAAAATCAATCTAGAGATCTTCAACAGTAGGTATGGGCGGGCCGAGGAGGGCGGTGCAGAGGCGGAGTCTCAGAACCGATTCGGCCTCCCCTCACCTGGGGTAGGGACGATGCGGGAGGGAGATCGACGGCGGCGGGCAAAGAGGAGAGAAGCCACTGGCAACCGGGAGGAGCTCCTACCGGGCGACTTCGGGATGGCGACGGCCGGGAAGAGTGGAAAAACGGAGAGGGGAGCGAGGGGAACCGATTCCTCTCCTCACCTTGGACGGGACGGCGCGGGGAGGGGCGACCATGGATGCTTATGAGCTCCCGCTAGTGACCCGTGCACCTTAGGCAGGGGATGGCGCGAGAGGGGCGAATGGCAGGCTTTATGGAGACAAAGAGGGGGTGGGGGTGTGTGGAGGCGAGGGGCACTGTGTGGAGGCGAGGGGCGGCGGCCGGTTGGATGGGGATGACACGGGGTGGGCGCGGGTAGGGAAGAGGTCAAGGGCGCCTACGCCGCTGGGGGATCTGGACCGGGTGGGGTTGCTCGAGAGGGCCCGAGGTGATGCTGATGTGGCATAGTCCGCATGTCAAAAAAGAACTCCCTAGCGGGGTTCCCTATATAGGTATAGTAGATTTAAACTTATGTTTAAACTCCAAGGTGAACTAATAATGAGCAGAAATAGTTAGATACGCTGCAGAGGTGCCAACTTGCGGTAATAAAACAAAAGATATGTATTAATTTATATGAGGAAGTCCTTGGTAGCTGATGTTATCCCTTTAACTTCGTTGTTCATGGCTGATGGTGAGAAGAATTTCAAATGTTACCTGCATTAAGAGTCAGTATACTATAAATGTTAGATATTATACTTGATTGAGTGTTTCGATTTGTATTGTTTTTAATTATTTGTGAAGTATCACTCACTGTCTCTTTTGTTGTTTTCATCAAGGATCAATTGGAGCCACCTAGGTAACATCGAGCTTTAGTCTGCCAAAGGAGCTGCTGCAAAATGGAAGAAATGACATGTGTGGTGAGGTTGACTTAAAAGGTTTTGTGATAAAATGTCTAAATTGTCAAGGGGTCAAATAAGAATTGGCTATGAGTTGTTTTTGTACTGTAAAAGAACAACAAAATGTGATAAACTATGAAGCTTGCCTTTGCACTTTAGTACAGTTTGATGTAAACTACAATGGTTGCCAAAAAAAATGTCATATGTTGGTAAAAAATAAACAAAGTTTTGTATGCTGCAGCTACCATACCTATCCATTTGTTGCAAGGATGTTTTATTTGGCGTATATAATGATATTGGTGTTTAGAAAGAAGAACATACACACAGTCATGGAGAAGATGACAATAATTCTGAAGCGCATACTATTGTTAAAATATTTGTTAGAAGCAAAGAATGATATGCCATAGAATAATCCAGTAACATTCGAGGCAAAAGAATAATATGCCACGGCAGTGCTGAGTATACAGGTTGCCTCATCATCATATAAAGCACAAACTTAGTACAATAAATTTTCATCAGGTGGGCTCTGGATAGAAACTTCTAGGGCCTGGAGTATAACCAAGTAACACGAACACACAACCGGCGCACGTTCTGCCTCGCCGGATGGGGGGCCACGAGGTCACTTATACCTCATGAGGTCTCCTCCGAAGATCTCAGCCAGGCGCTGGTCCCCGAGGGAATGTCGATCCCCTTCGCCTCCACAATGCAACCACTACCTATCGAAACGACCTCCGCGAGATCCTTGCCGGGCAATAGCGCATTTAAGATGATGGCCCTACGGAGACTTCTCCATCCACATGGTGCGATTGACCCAGCTCTCGGACAACAACACCCCTATGGTAAGTGAGATCTCGGTGTCGGCAAGCCGCGGTAGCTCCAACCCGCACTCCCGGCACCGCCATCATCCCCTTCAGGGTCCCTTAACCAAGTCATCGTGGTAAGCGAGGATGAAGCCTCGTGATGACGTAGAGACGCAGAGCAACCGAAGCTCTTTGACTCCCAGTAATTCCCTCGTGGGTTGACCGACGGGCTAATGTGGCGGTCGTCAATCAGGACTACGACGACACCCCTGCCTGAGGAAATGGGGTAGGACGTGAGCAACCAGAAGGCTCATGAAGGAACTCCGCGAGGTCCCAGTCGCGCTCTAGGCGCCCCCTGAACAGGAATCTCGAAGAGGACTTTCTAGACTTCGACGGACAACACGTCCACGCCACACTGTTTATAACTTCGCCGATGCAAAGAACGCCCCCCGGGCGAATCGGGGACTCCCCGGGCAGTGCAAGTTGCTGCCATGGTCAAGACGGCTCATGTTCAGCACCTGAGGCTGCAACGCGAGCACAGACCCGCCCCCTCAGGCTCCAGTCACAGCCACCCGCGGCGACCACAACATGGTGGACGACACGTGGGGCATGGAGCACAAGGTGTCAGATACTTGGGGCGTCAAGATCTAGAAGATGAAGTCAACCAGGGAGCCCCAAGACCTATCCAAAGCGACCTCTGTAACACACTCAATGGGCGGCGAGAGGAAGCAGCAGGCAATAGGGGAGAGAACGACCAATCGATGTCGGTGTGCTGCTGGAAAACCGGAACTGGAGGAACCCTGCGCCGCAGCCCGACGTCAGCGGGCGCCCAGCAGGAAGAGAGTCGGCGTAAGCTCCCCGAGCATATTCCAGGGAGCTCCGCACATTGGCATGGCGTAATAGCTTTAAAATCATTGGCGTGGAAAAGTACGATGGCAATATTAATCCGATGCAGTGGCTCACATCATACGCCGTCGTGGTCAGAGCTGCCGGAGGTAACACTAAGGTGATGGCCAACTTCCTGCTGGTTATGCTAGCCCCCAATGTCCTGTAGTGGCTGACCAGCCTTCCAGCCGACACCATCAGAACTTGGGAAGAGCTCAAGGAGAAGTTCACCGGCAAGTACATTTCAACGTGCGATAGGCCAGCAACAAAGAATGATCTCGCCGCACGAACTAGGAGCCGTGAGAGCCCCTCGTGTGACTACATCAAACGTTTCAACGGTCCGCAACGTAATCCCTAACATCATGGATGAACAGGTCATCATGTACTTCACAACGGTGTTGCAGCGTGGCGACCTCAAGAACAAGCTCAACTGGAAGACCTCAGACGACGCCATAGCTCTACCGCTAATAATGACCAACCGATATGTAGACAGGGGAGAAGTAGAGATGAGAAAGACCTCCCGACCTCATCACGGTGGGTATGATCATAGCAGGGCCACCCATGGCAGCGAGGGATGGCGGTAAGACCGCGATCACCGCAGAAACGACCGGTGTGGTAGGCACAAAAGTTTATGTCTCGTTTCCAAGGGCGCCTGGGGGACCTAGACGTCAACGCTACCGACAAGGCTAGAGGAAAACATGTCTAGGAAAGCTATGAAGAGATCCTCGACGAACCATATCCGGTCCACAAGGGTGCGTCACACAGCCTGCGCAATTGCGAACTGCTGGATAAGACATTCAAGAGGCCCAAAAACGGCGGTGGCAGAGGAAAGGGAAATGAATCCCCAACTGACAACAACGACAAGGACGACTTTATTCATGTCGATACCGACGTCAACATTGTGTTCGGCAGGGTCTCTTCCAATCAAAACAAAAAAGGGAACGGAAGATCACCCAGTGGAGAGTCAACGCAGTTGCCTTAGCCCCTGACGACACCATACCCTTTGCAAAGCCATGGTCTGAGGTCCCCATCGCCTTCAATAGGTCGGATTAGTGGGCGGATATACCTTACATGGGTTGCTTCCCACTTCTCCTTAGTGCGACATTCAGCACAAAGTGCTTCAGCAAGGTGTTGATAGACAGAGGGAGTGCCATCAACCTCCTCTTCACCGCTGGCTTCAAGAAACTAGGGCTTTCAGAAGATGACCTCACATCCACCAAAGCAAACTTCGGGGGTAGTGCCGGGTCGTGGCTCCAAGCCACTGGGAGAAATCGTCCTCCCAGTGCAATTCGGCACACCTGATAATTTCAGAAAGGAGTACCTGAATTTCTACGTCATTAACTTCGACAACGCCTACCACTCCATCCTTTGGCGACCCGTGCTCACCAAGTTCATGGCTGTACCGCACTACTCATACCTAGTGCTGAAGATGCCGAGCCCCAAGGGAGTCCTATTACTGAGGGCCAACATCCAGCTGGCCCATGATTGTGAAGAGAAAGCCTCGACATAGCCCAAGTCCATCGACTTCTCTAAGTTGATGGATCGGCTCGCTACGAAACCTTCGACCTCGGGCTCAAGCCGGTCTCACCATGAGACCACCTAGACTAGCTACAAGAAAAAGTACAATGAGGCACCAAAGCCTTTCGCCCCAAGAAGATATCCAGGCTCTCCAAGCCTAGCGCCAAGTTGGCCAGCATGTCATAAACAGCCCCTGCTGGACGAATAAAAGATAAGTATCGCAAGCTCCCAAGTTTTCAATAAAGATGATTTTTTTGGCATACATCATTGCTTCGCGCACTAGCGCCCGTGTCTCCAACGCCCTCACACGACTTCGACCTATCCCTATGTGACCAGCTCGACCCTCTAGGGTGCTGAGTCACTGGATGTCGGCACACAAGCTTCCACCGCTGTTACTCACCATCGAATCGGCGAACGTGACCTCGCTCTCTAGAGCCGGCCGACCTCTCCCTATGTGACCAGCTTGGACCTCCAGGGCACTGAGTCACTGGATGTCGGCACACAAGCCTCCCCCAGTGATACTCACCATCAAATCGACGAACGCGACCCCGCTCTCCGGTGCCGGCTTCGACCTCTCCCCATGTGACCAGCTCAGCCCTTCGGGGTGCTGAGTCACTGAATGTCGGCATATAAGCCCCCCTCGGTGACAGTCACCATCAAATTTTCCGTGTCACCTCAAAGTCAGCCTTGACCTCTCCCTATGTGACCTGCTAGGCCCCTCCGAGGGTGCTGAGTCACTGGATGTCGGCAGTGCCTATCTAGTGACGTCCCTCCTCCAAAATGTGTCTGTAACCCAGGACTGACATCGCGGATGGACTAACAAGGGCTGAGGTGCCATAAGGGTCAATCGCGACCTTGACGAACAAATAAACAAGCAATAAAAAAGCTCTGAGAAACTTCGTACTTACGTCTTCATACTTCACCTATATATTTTACTCTCACACGACTAACACATCGTTCAACAATACAAGTTTCTGTAAACATTATTTATGCTGCAGGAAATACATTCAGATCGGCAACAAGCGCCTTTGCGGCCTCGTCGACCTCCTCCCGCTGGGCGTCAATCTGGTCTTCAGTGGTCTCAGCATCATAACCTCAAGATATGGCAGTAGTGTCGATGTCGGCGTACAACGACTTCACCACGGCCATAGCATGGGTCACCCCCTCTAAGCGGGCCTCGTCACAGCGAACCACAGCTCCCTCCACGCTCGATGAGAGCGCTCCATGAAGGAAGGAGCGCTAGGAAGACCAGCAGGGAATAGTGGAACGAGATAATCTAGCACATGGGCGAACACCTCGCGTGTTGCCCGAAGCTCAGAGCCTCGTTGCTCCACCACCCGCTGGGATGTTGTACAACAGGCAAAAAGAAGTATTCATACAAGTTACTACAATCACAAGGAAACACACGGCCCAGGCGCTACGAAAAATCACCTTGCAGATCGGTCTTCAGCTTAGTGACCTCGGCTTCTAGCTTGGTCTGGTGCCTAGCCATTTCCGAAAGGATACGTTCAGCCTCAGCAACAGTAGCTATTAAAAACAAGAAGATCACTCTTCAAATAGCGGAATTCAACTCGAAGGAATTAGGATAACTGGGTGCGAGCTAAGCCTCCCAAAGGCTGACTGGGTGCCTTGAACTCCCTGACAAGAAAAGGTGAATGTATGCTACATTGCCCTTCATATCCATACCCATATGGGGTAATATGTAAGGGATGTGACCGGTGTCAAGCCCAACTACTCTAGACAAGACCAGATAGTAGAACTCCTGACTATGCTATGTGGAAGGACATCCACTGACATCACAACTCTTGACTCAGGTACAACGATGTCAGGTCACACCTTGAGGCCATCCTGTAAAAGGGAAGCGAGCCCCACACCGATTGGAGGGACAACGCATAGTACGACCACCATACCGAAGGCCACGACGACAAGAGTCGATGCAGTACGGAGGGGAAGATGATGATGACAAGGGCCTTACCACCATTGTACTACACATTCCTTCAACACTATGAAATCCACCTGTAACCCTGCCCTCTCGTTGATCTATAAAAGGATAGGCAAGCCCTCCTTCTAGGTGGATTGACCATCAGGTTCGACTCTCACACACATACTCCAAGTCCAATGCTCAGGCCAGCGTCAGCCAAGGTCTAGAACTCATCTTCTCAAAGACTTGGGAACCTTCTCCCTCTCTCACCTATTTGTATACCCCTACTACACGCAAAAACCCATGGTTCGACACCCACCACTATACTAGGGGCATTCTACCCAAACTAGGATAAACCACATTGTCTCAATTGTCTCATTTATTTTACTGTAATTACCTTTACAATTTCTTTAATTGTGTTTCCATTTGCGTGTAACAGCTATTGACCCAAGGATTGATATGTGATACACAACGGACCCCAATGCAGGGCCTAAAAAAAGCATCAATATACCCTACTCGGCCTCTACAAAGCGAGATAATTCTTCTTCTAACAACTTCAGTTTGGCACCAACTCAATTAATATACCTTAAACACAAAATAAAAAAAGCAAAAGAAGGAGATTAATATGATGTTGACCCCAAAGCAGAATTTGAGCCAAGTTTAATGTCGTAATGTTGACAATAACCCCATTGACATGCTTGCCAATAAATCCGAGTCATTACGCTAAATGTACATCATGAGGTGATACATCAACGACAAGTGGGTAGAGTACTACCTAAATGCCATTTTCAACTAGTACAACCTCGTTAGCTACACGGTAGAGTATGGAGACGAGATTATCAACGAGGAGGAGGAGGAGCAAAACTAGTTTTCGAGGACAAGAAAGGCCACATAGTTAATAACTTACGATGATTAGAGCTGTATCATGTTATTTAATTAGCATAGACTCTTTGGTTTCTATATATGTGTTTAGTTAACTATATGTACTGCAAAGGATTAATTTGATAATGATTTGGATGAAGTTAATTTACCACATAATGAAAGAGTATTTCATTGTCTCGTCTAATATCATAGGGTCTATCATTTGTATTGGAAAAAAACTATTAGCAAATAATGGAGTGTTCTATCAGACACATAATGTTTAGTACTTTAGAGTGTTTTGAGACTACATAGTCAAGAAACACTAGTAGAAATATGATCATCTGTGACGTTTTTGCTAGTGACGCTGGTCACTTTCGTCATGGAATGATAACATTCTATGACCAAATTTTATTCTTCGTCATAAGTTACAAGTGACCAAGATTTGGCTTAAAGTTTGATGACGAAAATGATAAGAACGACCTACGTAACAACAGAAGATCATCGTCATAGATTGTGATTCCCATGTGCTTTGCGTCGTTTGGCGCATTTTTTTAGGGAAGCCATCGCTTTGGCGCACCTAATGATGAAACATAATGGTTTTGGGTAATCATCGTGATGTGGTTTGGCCCACACGAAGAATTGACGGTTAAGATTTTTGGGCCAAATGGCCCGCGCTCAAATTTTAGTTTTCTCACTCGTCCACGAACACCGGACGACGCAGGTCAACCGCTTGCCCCCCACCAATGGGTCTCACATGACGACGAGGCCCACGGTTCCCGGAACCACCAACTTCGATGTGGCCCATGAAGAGTTTATTTACCACATGAAACTGCGGCCCAGCAAAGAACGAAAAGTGGCTCACAACCCCCAACTCGATGTGGCCCACAACAGGTTTTTTTTAACCGAGGGCCCACTAGGTCACGCCCACTTGGCCTCCTATTTTTGGAAAACAGCCCACCAACTCGCCTTGGCCCATAACAATTTTTTTTTTGCAAACGCCCACTAACCGTCACGCTAAGCCTTGGCCCTTAATTATTTCGGCAATGCTAAGGGTGGTTTGAACTCGCAACCAAGCACTCCACAAGTAATAGTGTTACCACTAGGCTACATCAAGTTTCTTGCTCTAAGTATGAATGTTTTTTTATTTAATACTTAGGAACATAAAAATTGAATTGTGGGTTTCTTAATTGAATCGAGGTCATGGGTCATAGACCCACAATCGCATGGTCCTGCTCCCCATGCAGCCTTCCCGTCTTTTTCTACAAAAAAAATTGCACAGTCCTGCTCCCCATGCAGCCTTCCCCTTTTTGCTACAAAAAAATTTGCACGTATGGCTTTGAACCCATAACCATTCGCTTGATAGCTAGGAGTCTCACCACTAGAGCACTCCACCTTTGTTGTGTAAGATAGGTAAGTTTTTGTTCTTTGTAACGTATCTCCAGTTCGCAGGTGCGGCACCGGCGGGTTGGGACCTGCGGTCGGGAGGGACTTGCTCCCGATGTTGGACGAGCAGAAATGCTGGGCTACCTAGCGAACTGGAACGCAGCAAGGAGATTGCGAGCTGGGCCAAGGAACTGGTGATTGGGCATTCTACATAAGTATACGTATCTGTGTAAATATTTATAATATGATACACATATGTGTATAAAGGGCCTGGTTACGTGTGTGAGTGTATGTACAGGCATCTAGCAAGGTACGAATGTTTAGGCTTCTAATACATATATGCGAGTTGGTTAAATAAAATAGTTCACGCGCGTACTAACGGAAACACATGGTTAGCCTAGTGGCAAGACTCACCAAGTTTGGACCTGTGGTTCTAGGTTCGAATTCTAAGAGCCATTTTTTATTTTGTTACTCCAACATTTTTTGCTTCCTTCCTTTTTATAATACCCTAACGAGCCAAAAAGAATCTAAAAACTTGCATGGACACCTCTTTTTGGTGTAGCATCTTAACAAAAAAAAAAATTGAGTCGATTCAGAGAAAGTGTTGATGCTCATCTTCACAAATGGCCCACATCTCTCACAAATGTCCTTGTCACTAGGTGAGAGATGCTCATGCTAGTGTGAGATGTGTAGTACCACTTTCTAGAAATCGCCTCAATCTTTTTTCGGTGTATTTATGGAACCAAACTATGGTGTTGTGTGCTTTTGAACAATTTTTAGACCAAGTTTACTATTACTGTAATTTTAGTATGATAACAAAATTTGAATAATTTAATTTTAAAGTATAAATGAACTCATTTGCAAAAAATAAAATTACAATAGTTGTAGATCTGAATTATTTATCTCTATAATTTTGTAGTTGATGTTTTTATTGGAATTCATTTATAGTTTAAAATTATGTCTTATTCAATTTCGAGTTTAGAATTTTTTAAAAAGGAAAAAAGAGTCTAATTCACGTCATCACTGTGGAGCCTAACAATAACCTCCTCTCTGCCTATCTCTTTACTTCAGCCCATTACTTTGGCCCGGTGGATTGCAGCCATTGGATGAACACGTGATCAATCAAAGCCGTTGGATCAGAAGGCTAATATATATATACTAGTGATTTATGCGCGCTACCATGCGCTACGTATATCCAAGCAGATTTTGCTTAGTCTCCGTTGGAAAATTTAAACCGAGATGGAGTCATAATCCGGCATAAAGTTTGTTTGCTTGCAGGAGACAATACCATCATGAACATAGAATTTGTTTGTTGCTTAATTCCTGTCTAAAAAGAAAACAGTCACTTCAGTTTTTTTAGAATAGTAGCGCACATGAGCACTCGGATAGCAAACACCGCAACCAGCTATAGATTAGCATACACAAGACATAGAGAAGGAAACCGATGGTTAAAGAAAATAATAGAGAAGGAAACCGATGGTTGTTCTTTCATAGTGTACTTAGGCCAGATCCCTAAGCCGGCACCGGCTGCCTAAGAGGCTATATATATTACATAGAAGACTGATAACTTCGGTGTCTAGACGTAAAAGTAAGGAACAATAAGCAAAAAGAATTAAAATGTGCATGATCGCAAGCACATGTGAAGAGAGATATCAGCGGGCATACAAATGTAAACGCATGATCGCCAACGCTGCATGTTTATAGCGAAGATGAAGAACCCGATAACCTAAGCACTTTGTCAACATCATTCATGGAGTCTCTTGCGAACGTAAGAGCCAGCGTAAGAAAGCTTTCCCTTGTTTGTTTCAGTCCTCGCCATGGTGCATGAGAACATTTTACGTGAAATGCGTAAATATAAGAGCACACAAAGTATGTAATATTAATCTTGTTACCCTTTGTTTTTTTCTTTTGTGGCGGTGTATTGTTATCATAGAGGCTTGGGGGTGGGGTCTCAGAAACAACACATGGCAGGGAAAGGAAGATAAATGAAGATTCAGATGTGTAGTTCAAAAATGGGAATATATGAGAAGCCTACACTCGCAGCGCAAGGATCGCACACACATTCTCCCATTCTTCAAGAGTCTCTGCAGAGGGTGAAATTTGGAGCCGAAAGCAATCGAATCACCACCGACCACAGGGGCGGGACCCGTCAAGAGCAATGAACGAATTGTTGTACCTAATGTTTCAGCCAAAAGATATGTTGTGTCGATACTCCAAGATTGAACTCTAGCCAACATTAATCTAACAATACAGTTTTTAAAACTTTGTATCCAACTATTTACGATTCGTAACACTTATTTAGCATAAGTGGCGGCTGCTTTGCCTTTCCGCAGTATGTACCCTCTAATGGCGGGCATTCCGGATGTATCAATTACTCGAAAAATGTCAAGTTCCAAATTAGGAACCCGATGCAATGTAAAGCAAAATGAAAAATGGAGCACATGAAAAGGTGAAATACTATATGTAGAGAATGTATATTGTGCGGCAACTTTTCAATTATTCCACAGTTTTATAGAGACCTCGAGGTAACTAAGTAAAAGTAGAAGAACACAATCTTAATTTTAGGATTTTCACTAATGTGCTTTCAATAGCTACATTGTGATTCACGTCATAGAGTAATTAATACATACTCTAACATAGGCGAGAATTATTATGTTGCTTGAGGGCAAAGACGGGCAAAATTATCAAAACCAAACCTAGCATCCTATTGGCATTACTATTAACAAAGCATATTACGCCTAAAGGCAAGCGTAAGGCAAAGCAACAAAGAAATGGGATATGGTGTATACTTGACTGATTCACCGAGAACGGGGGCCGACCGTGGACACATTTGCCCATATCGGCCAGCAGGCACACGCTTTACTTACGTTACGGGGACGGGAGCCACATTTGGCTCACCGAATTTAAGCTCTTCATGCCTATAGCCAGCACCCGTGCCTATTAAACGCCATGGGTCCGCAAAAACAGATCTCTAACAAGCTAGATGTCGCAAAAAAGGAGGTGGAAGTCTTCCTCGGATGGTCGAGATGAGGTACCCCACCCGGTCAAAAGATGCGGCTTCAAGCAAGGAGATCCTAAGACAGAACATGTTCTCGTGGATCGCGGCGCATCGTTTTCACCAACTAATATGACACGGCATGAAGATGAGTTTGTATTATAACACGATTTACCTTGCTCGAGCAGCCTCGTGTGGAATAGCTTTGGTGGAGCGAGACCGCTTCTTCTTGTTCGTAGAGGCTTGAAGAGTCGTATCACCGGGTAGCGTGTAAAGTATACAATCGGTGGAGCGCATCGACCAAAAATAAGATAGAGTTGGTTATGGTATGCATTTTTTTTTACGCACATACTCGCCAATGATCTCTCGTAAAGAGGAAGCATCCCGGTCTTGTCGCTGCGTCGATCGATTGGATCTAAGGTACTTGTTGGAAGCCTATTCGGATGATAAAACAAACAAAGCATAGCCGAAAGCTCGAGAAAAGAAAGGTAGCTAATGGATCCATTAATAAGGCCTTTTGAACAAGAAAGATTTAGAAACCCGAGTATCACGAGGATCATCCATGGACAGACCTCTTCCTAGCGTAAGACTTAGTCAAGGGAATCTTTGTTCGACCTGCTTTATTCCCCGTGATAGAGCAACAAAAGAGGTATGTGTGACAAACATAAACATAAGTATGGGAAAAACACACAATGGGGATTTGGTTACCCTTTCTTGAGCTTCAGTAGCGTTGTGTCGTCACCATGGAGACCGGGTGGTGGGGTCAGTAGTGTTAGTCATAGGAAGTTAGGTAGATTGAATCACGGGTTGGTATGTGAAAGCTAAATCAAGGAAGATGCATACATTCGGAGCACCGTGTCATCGCTGGGAGAGGCAGTTTTTGTTTCCTCCACGCTCCCACACAGATGGAGATACCTGAAGTAGAGGAGTGATGGAGCCACTACCACCGGGAGTGGTTGGAGGAGTAGGAGCGGCCGGAGCGGGATCGGCTCGCGAAAGTATCTCGGGGGTAAACAATATTCGTGTCTCATCTACACACACCACCATCCTTATCCTCAATAAGTATCTTGAGCCCATGTTTGGATGTCACCCTAGAAATAGCAACATACAGTTGACCATGGCTAAAAAACAGTGTTTTTAAGTACACACCAACCCGAAAAGTGTCCGCCCCTCGGCTTTTATTAATAGTCATTGCATAGCACACCCTAACCGGAAATTGTCACCTGTCTAGATCAAAAGGCAGCTTGACATTAGTTAGAGTAAGACAAATTCTTGGTATAAGCACAACTTCACCTATATGTGTACCGGGTCATTATTCGAGCATGTATAAGCATATCACCAAAATCAGTAATAATTAAACGTGTTCCATTACACGTGCCACCAGGTTGGTCTAGATTTCTTAGTAACATTATGGGGACTCCTTTCTTTAGTATAAGACGATGTGTAGGAAAAATTATTACCATTCAAGGAATTTAGGAGCTCTGTTGGATACAAAGCATCGTAAGAGCTATGTGCCTCTCAGATTCTTACCCATTCTATCAAAGCTCGGTATTCTCTTTCCTCACCGGGTATAAGAGACACTATATGGGAATTTACTGCATCGCAGAACCTCATTGGTAGGTGTTAAAATGGCTCGACTCTTAAGGTACATAGGATCGAGAATATCGCTGTAGCTAATTCTCGATAAATAGCATCAACAATGCAAGGCGAAGGTATCTTTTTTGTGGCATAAGCGGTAATTCTCTAGGTATCTTTATCCATGTCGGCTCATCCTCGCCCGCCCTTTTGAAAGGCTTCAATCTTGCCCTCTCCAACATCTAACACCCAAATGACTAAAAAATCAGATATCTCTTTACGTTTTTTTATGTCTAAGTTTGGTCTGTGAAGTCTCATGTTTTTACTTGAGTGACAAGTATCTTAATCGATTCCATAGCCTAGAGTTGCGGATAGTAGCATTTACAATGCAGGCTCTTTGCCCACCTTCAACAACAGGGAAGTATCTCGCCGAAGGTCACCACCTAAAACAACGGTCTTACCACCAAATATCATGTCTCCGGCAAACGTTTTATAGGATAAGGCATCCCTAAAAAGTTCTCGTCTAGAGATTCAAATGCTTGTCGATGTGTCATCAAAGCCTCATCCCAAATAATTAGTGACGCCGCTTCAATGAGTTCAGAACGCATTGAGCCACGCCCAATATCACACAAAAATAGTATCATTTAGTTCACATGGTATTTTGAAACGCGAATGAGCGAGACGCCCACCGAGCGGCAAAAAAGCTACACCAAGAGGCTACGGAGAGGACAATTTTTTTCGGCGGCGAACCAAGTGACTATAGCATTCCAAAGAAAAGTCTTCCCAAAGCCACCATAACCGGATACAAAGAAAAACCCGGCACATTATTCAACACACTATCTGTGATAATTTTAAAAAAAAGCGAGAGAGTTGCTCTTCGCTTTAGCCGTGCTATTAGTATATTGGCTTCAAGCATTAGTTTTTCACAATCATATGATAGCTCCTCTTCAATAAGTCATTTGCTACCGTAAACATATGTTGAAGGATTAGACTTCAGCGGCAATTTAATATTAATATCTCTCGGCTTAGCCCCATTTCGGTAAGAATAGTCAGAAGGTCGTCTATCAAATGGTCTCTAAGGTCCGTATCGGGGATAACATATTGGCCGTTACCCATACCTTTTCTAAATCTATACTTGTATATCATCGGCCATAAATTTCCAAACCTTTTCAAAAAATGAGTGCTCATCGTTTACCTCACAAAACAACAAAGATGGTAACAAAAGTTTTCTAAAAAATTTGTGCGTGATGTGGCCCATGTAGTCTGCCTCGTCAAAAGCGCCAGACCACTCCCCGATCGTTACCAAGGAGTCCACGGCGAGCATGCCGATCTAAATGTAGGGTGGAGGATGCCATCAAAAGTCCTAACATCTTCAAAGCTCTGAGCTCCCCTAACCACGAGGAGCAAAGATTCTAAGGTAATATCTCTCACCACAGGATGGATGAACGTAGTACAATCGCCTATTTTACCACCGTGTCGCCGTCTAGCCTCCCAAAATCTATGACCGTAATCCCATTTCCAGCGAGAAGGAAACTCACGGTATGTCGATGTCTTCCTTCGGTATATCCTTGGTTAGCCACAAAACCACCGAGTCAACATAGTTCTCGCGAAAGAATTCTTTAGAAGCGACATCCGATATGTCCGCATTAGGATCATACACAACGAAATTATCATCCGGGAGATGTACACATAGTCTCTCAACGGAGGGATAGTGTCTATGGATATCAAACCCTAGGACACGCCAAAGACGCATCATGGTCGCATATATATCTACGGTCTAGGTATTCTTTTGACCTCATTTTTGTTTTTGTCTCGCTCATCATAAGGGGCATCTTCTCCATTTTTATCCCGGATATGTAAACCTTGCCACGGTCGGGACCCTTAGTAACATATTTGAATAGATATTTAACAAAAATAGTCTTGTTACACCACTCTACATTAATATGAGCCCGAATTTTTTAAGCAAAAACACATTGTATGGAACAACCCAACGATTATCTAGCCTTTGTGTTCCTTTCTCTCGAACATATCTACCATCTTTTGACCTTTTATATACAGCAAAGCCACTCCTATCGACATGTGTTTTCGGCTGGTATTCTTTAGGAAATTTCTTTGAACATTTGGATTGTTTCATGCATGGGACAGGACTCAAAACCCGGGCGCAAGGGCCGTGCATCATATGCTTTCGGCAACAAGGCCATATGCTGGAGGATCTCTATCCGGATCAGAATCTCTCAAACTTATAAATTTGTCAATAAGCGCCGAGGAGTTGGTCGTGGTCGTGCATTCGAGAGAGCCGATAATGATATGCGCATGGGGAAGACCTCGTTTCTGAACTCGACAAAGATGAAGGGCTAAAAAAAATCGAAAAGGAAGAAATGAGGACATATGAACCCGGGGAAAATGGAAGAGCAAGAGAACGAGAGGAGACACCCTACCACGCACTAACAGGGGCCAAAAAAAATGAGCCATTCCCCGATATCGCTAAGAAGCTCTTCGAAGTTTCATGTTGTAGACACGAACCACCATCTCGGCCCTATCGGTCGGTTTCGGCCGGGCTCAAAAGCTATGGCGTCCCGAAATCTCTTGCCATTTGGGATTGCACGTAAATGTTACAAAGAAGTCCGGAGGACCGAACTCTCTACAAATAGCAACAACATCATGGTAGTTTTGGATCATGTAGCGGCGACCACCGGTGTGGGAAGCCGGTAATCTGATCTTCTTACCAATCTCATTTCCATCAACGCAACCTCGGCCTACGGCATCAACTATACCCCGCGCATATTCTCTACACGTAACTTGCCCCGGTTCTTAATGACATACCATAGCCCTTTGTTCTCGTCGATAGACGACGCGTGCATCAATTCTAGCCTGTGTAGATAAAACGCCATAGCACAGGGAAGGGATTTGGCTTTTTTCTTTCTATAGTGGAAGGCATGGGAGAAGTAATCTTGCATGGTCACTTTAGTCCGCTTGTTTTTCCCAATATCGTTAACACCTTCATATGTCACACCTATCTGGAAACCGCGCTCACCATAAGGAAAAAGAAGTGGATATTGTAGGGCCATAAAAGCTGGGTGCAGCGAAGAAACAGATCATGTGACCACTCTTAGCTTGTATCACTATATCTCGTTGGAATGTCTCAAGAGTAAAGTCT
This sequence comes from Hyparrhenia diplandra, assembly GCA_015847255.1. NCBI lineage: Eukaryota > Viridiplantae > Streptophyta > Magnoliopsida > Poales > Poaceae > Hyparrhenia > Hyparrhenia diplandra. The sequence goes on along the minus strand of JADLZK010001513.1, from coordinate 878,884 downwards.
CCAACAACAAGCACATGGCTAGCTCTTTAACAAGGGGCGTGATTATATTGGACCGGATCCCCTTCCCCGGCACCTACAATTCTAATGATAAACTCTTCATCGCCATGCTCGCCAATCGATCTCTTGCCCGCCTAAAGCTCGTACCAATGGATTGTGGTCATCAAGCATAGCAAGGAGCCGGGCAACAATCAGTGGATCTAAAGGTTCGGGAGGGTCCGTCATCGCTATGTAAGGCACGGAGTCTATTTGTCACCTCATTGGTAGTATCATATATATAAAGTCAGTATAAATTTTGGAGGCTCACCAACCTCTCGGAAGCAAAGATCCCATCCGGTGGTGAACCCGACCGGATATTTTGAATACCGGAGGACCACGGCCATCATTCATCGATCTATCTATATGGGCTCCCATGGAAGTGAAGGAGAAGAGGCAATTATATTGTCGGATTTGTTTCATAAAAGCGCTTACACCTAGCATCGCCATCAAATCTTGTAAGAGAATCTAGGATAGCGGGTCTCTGTCTATATGGTGGTATGAGCACCTTGCCTCCTTTACAACATTTGTTGTAAATGATTTTACCCTCTCACTCACGCTGGAATCGGATACAACCCTTTCTTGGAACCAAAAGATGGCACCACGGTGCCTACACTCATAGTCGGGACCTCCATAATAAGAGCGCCACGATGCGTAGCTGAATAAGACGAGATACGAGAGACAACCCAACAAGCAAGGACAAACAACAATTTAGAGTCACTATACTTGACCGCATAGCTAAAACTTAACAGGCAAACATCTAAAACACACAAAAGACAGGGGCACACAAACCTTTAAGAGCATCGAGGTATTCCCGTGTGAAATGTCCACGACCTAATGTCTCACCGAGGCACGGAAGAGCATCCTAACGAGAGAAAAGTATACAAAGAAAAGCAACATCATTCAAGCTGGATAGTTCTAATCCAAACATGGAAGGATAGCTATACAAGCAAGCGGCACCTTTTTAACCATTTTGCGCCGATCTAGGTAGCGCCTTCGTTTCTTGGCGACATTCAAAGGCGTAAAGTTTTCTAGGTGAATAGTAGGCACCTTCATCTAGTTGAGAATTGAAAATAAACATATAAAGAATTTGAAGAACAATGCTAGAAGTGTAGTAAACGACATGGACGGAGTAAACAAAGGAGATTTACTTTGTCGCCCGACCGGGCGATGGTGCTGATGAAGTGGACATTACGTAGCAGCCTTTATATTCCAAAGAAGCAAACATCGTGGAGACAAGTATATATAAAAAAAAGTCGACAACCCAATGTGGCGCTAACCAAAGATGAGCTTGGACTTCCGGGGTCCCGGTCTTTGGCGCTTGGACTCCCAATGCGGCGCTTGTTATCCTGAACACACGCATATGAAATAAGACAAAGTAAAAAAAGAAAAGGGAAAAAAGAACCCAAAAGTAGAGCAGATTAAAATGTCAGGCACATCTTTCAAATAGCGCTAATCGAAGTTGAACCCGATGTAAGTATAATAGATCCGACAATGAGGCGCCACAACACGCACCTCAACGCAGCGCCGCGTCGAGCCGGCAAATTAAGCACCCCAGGCACCCGCTCGTCGACCGCCTAGATCCGCCGGGCGCCGAGATCCCGCCTCTCCTCCGACAGGGCACCGACTGGGACTCCGAGCGAACCCGCGGAGCAAGAGGCAAACCACGCCCAAGAGAGCAAGATGGGAGGAGCAACGGCAAGGGGCACAAACGGATCGCACCTCGAGGAGGAAGACGGCAAACGGAGAAAGAGCAGAGACCTCGTTTGAGCTGGACCTTTTGACATCCAACCGCTCACCGGTCACACTAGAGTCTTAGGCGGGCCCGTAAAATAAGATAGAGTTGCTCGACTTCGCCTTTGCGGGGCCCCCGACAGCTCGACGACCCGGCGTCGACAACGCAACGCACGACGGCATGGTCGAGTCGGGAACCACGCTGGCGCGACGGCGGCGGATGCACGCCGAGGCTGCAGCCGGGCCCCGCGGCGTGCAGCCAACAACCGGACGACAACGACACAGGCCAACCAATCGACGCCGCCGCGGCCGCGCGATGCCCTCGCCCCCCCCGCTCGATGACGGGCCCGCTGACCGCGCTTTGCATGCGATTCGACGGCGCCGCGGACGGACCGGATGCCGCGACGCGTCCGGATCGCAGAGCTCGATCCAGGCCGCCCGCACGACGCCGCGTGAAGGCCGCCACCGATGCCATCGCGGACCTGGACGTGGAGGCTCGGCCGTCGGCCGCTGATGTGGAGGCGCTGGGAGCGCCGGAGCCCCGGGGCTCTCATAAGAAGAATATAACCATGGCTTCATCCACTCCCAAACCCTAACCTCCTCTCTGTTTCTCTTTTCTACACGCAGCGGCCGCCGAGCCCCTCGCGCAGCACGACGCCCCTAGCGTGGAGAGAGTTGGCGGCAGCGGTGCCGTGTGGCCGTCGCTGGAGATGGTCCCTCCCTCCAGCGGAGCGCTCCTTCCAATGGAACCGCCGCCGCCGCCGCCATGGGCACCGGCCGCGCCGAAGCTCGCGTGCCTCCAGCGCCCCGCAACTGGTTCCGGGTCATCCGCCTCCTCGACTCCATCCAGGTCCAATCCCCGTCCTGCATCCATGGCCTCTGGTATGGCACGCTATCCCCCGCCCTGATCCGCGAGATCCCTCTGATCTGCTCTGCCTCGCTGACCTCGTTGAATCTGCTCACAGCAATCGGGCCTTCTGCTACTCCCCAACTCGAGCACCACAAGCACGTCATCAAGGACTGAGAAGGCATGTTCCTGTAAGGTACTCACCATCCTCAATAATGTACTGATCAATCCGATCGGTGGTTAGAAGATGGGATGCACCAGCTAGATCTAATGGACGAAACTGTCTTCTCAGCCCAGGCACGTATCTTCCCTACCCTGTATATATGTTGTTTCTATGTATATTTTTTAAATTCTGAATCGATGTTTGAAATTTAGTGCACCAATTGTATTCATGTCCAGATGTATTTTTCTGTCAGAGATGCAGGGTTGACGATTGCCAGGAAGTGTTTACAGGTATTTGATTCTTGTTGGTGTGCAGAAAAGGCAAAAAAAATTCAGTAAATGTTCTTACTTTATTTTGCAATTGTTATTGCCTAGCTTTACTAAATTAGAAATCAATAGCTGGATACATATCTCATGGAAATCAATAGCTGGATCGGTGATACATATCTCATGCCATCTGAATATCAATTGCTGACTTCTGAGTATGATTTTCTTACTGTTTTCTTTTACACGACTATAACTTGATGCTGGCTAGTACTTTTTTGCATTAGCTTTTTGAGCTGCTTACCTGGTGCTCTTTCATGATTGAATGGGCATTTTTTTTGTAACATTGTTTGATAGTACAGATGGAATAATTACTTATTGAAAGAAGAATCCGAGTGAACTTGTCATTAATAGTAGCACTTCTCTTTTTATTTACTTTGTTCATGCATGTGTGGTATTCGCAGTATACGTACTGACAGTAGTACTTCCCATCGATAGTTGCACTTCTCAAAAGCACTGATGTCTATGATTACATATATTTTATTTGCTTGCAGTCTGGTCGATGGAACAATGGTTCTCTCCCATTTGGTTCCCCCTTTCAGATACTATGCAGGTTCCTAAGAATTCAGTTCACCATTCCACTGTCCAAAAATGACAATCCAATTCACTTTACCATTTCAAATTAAAGAAGTAAATAAAATATTTTAGTTTCCAATTTAAAATATATTGATGTCAGTTTGAACCGTGATAATAAATAGTATAGATCTTCAAAATAACGTAAGTAGCTGCATATATTTATTCTATGAGCAAGATCCGTACTATATATGTAGCTCTTTGAATACACTTACTACTTGTTTCTTGCGTAGCTCTTTGAATACACTTACTACTTGTAGAAGCTGACGAAAAGGATGGAGAGGCAACAAAAAGAGTTAGAGGAGTACAAGAAGCTGGTAGAGAGGAACACCCAGGATATGGAGGAGGCCTGTTAACTTTTTAGTATTTGTTCTTATGTGTGCTGTGAACTGAGTTTTATGCTCTAGTGGTGGTGCTGTGCACTGAGTCGTATGCTCAGTTGAATACTGCTTTTATTTTGAACATGGAATTATGTGGTCTTGCTACTATCAATTGCAATTATATCGTTTACCTGATTTTGTGTGACCAAATTATGTTGTATTTGTTGACGATTCTGACATTTCATCTGTGACCAAAAAATTGAGTCTTTGTTGACGATTTTGTGACTACAATCTCGACCAAAAATTATGAAGCCACGTGGTAGAGCGTAAATCGGTCCACGTGGGGCTATGAAAACAAGCAACAAAGCTGCCACGCCAACCGCCACGCCAATTGCCACGCCACGCGCCACGCCGACTACCACGCCACGCGCCACGTCAGGGATGCACAAACGCCGTTAACGGCGCCGTGGAACTCGCCTATCGCATTTAAATTTTCTCGACGAAAATAGGGGCATAGCCATGACCAAAGCCAATGGTCATAGAAGGAGAGCATTTACGTGACCGCAAACGTTTGGTCATGGATGGGAAGCACTTCGTGACTAAAATTACCACTTCGTCACGCATTGCCAAATGTGACGCCGACCCGAAGGATGATATTAAATTGTCACAAAGTAGTCACGAATGTATTTGGGTGACGAATTTAACACCTTTTGTTGACGAAAAGAAGGTCATCAATGAGCACATCCCTAGTAGCGAAAATTAGCATGCTCATCCAAAGCATGCACAATAGTGATTAAGAATGACTACAACTAACAGTCAACTAATTGTTGGTCCAATAATGGTATGCTTCCAAGAATTTCTATCATAGCTATTGTTGTGGCCGAACATGGGAGAGTGAATGAGAGAAAAAGAAAAAGAAGAGAGCTGAGCGAGCGATCGGTTACACCCCTCTTTCCCTCCCCTCTCGCATTTTATATGAGAAGGGAGGTTTTCATTATTCCACATGGTGGATTTTTTTACATAAAGCCTCTAGTGGTTACAAATAAGCCCTTAACCTTGTCTAATAAGCCCATAAAGGATGCAATTGGGCCCTAGAAAATAATGATGGGGTCCCTAACTTGTAGAATACTCCTAATAGTAGGCCATTAGCTATTTGACCTTGATTGAAAATACAAGACTGTTGATGTTTGTTAAGTGCTAAAAGAATAAGAAGGATTCTGCAAGTGCACGTAACTCCATTGCAGATTTTCCCTAGAGAGTATTCCGAGGTATCGTATCTACAGGGAAGCTTTGGGTAAAGAATCTAATAACTCACAATCATGTATCTACTAACTTAGCAAACCAACTAGACTAAAGTAGGGGTAAATGATAAATGATAATAAATACTACTATGAATAATAAAGCATAATAGAAATCTAATAATAATAATAATAATAATAATATAACTAAAAGAATACTATGATAAATGAATAGCTTAGCTAATCAAGAGGACAACGGAGAGACAAAGGTTCCTAACTACTTCTCTATTACTTTGGTTCTAAGGTAACTAAAGCATGGATAGATATAGTAATCACACCATAACACTTCGGGAAATCAGAACACTAGCCATAGATAGGGATGAGAAGGGGGCTAGGAAGCTCTGACTAAGGTCCTATAAACACCAACCCGAACATGGTGGAATACGCCGGGCCGTCGTGGCGCCACCACCACCGGGGCTACCATAAACTATCCGTGGGATTGGATGCAATCTCAGGTAATCTCTAGTCTAGACACCATGTCTACACTATTAATTACTACTCTGATCATGATCTTCAAGTAGAGCACTTGATGCAAGTCGAGATCCTATGCAAAGCATAACAACTATACCAACCATATATAAATGAAAGGCATAAAAGTAAATTGGGAAGATAAATATACTAAAGCATAAGTCTTGTAAAGTAAAGATACAAATACATACCAAACTCTAAAGACTTTCCAGAACCGAAGCGCAGCTCCGCTCTCCCTAACTCTGAACTTGATCTAATCTATTATATTGAAGAGTCTAATCCTAGATCTACATTGAAGAGAGAGAGTTCCTTTCATTGGGACCCCTCTCTAAACAATGAGATCAGATGAATAATGAATTCTTAGGTTTCGTGGGGTGAGGTCTGCCCCTTGTATTTATAGTCCTTGAGAGATGAATTTGAGCCGTTGGATCAAACCGACCTAAAAACCGACTTAAATCAACGATTGCATATGATTCTGACAATCCATTAGGTCGGTGGAAGAAGGTTCCACAAGCTGGACCGATTTGGTGGAGATGTGGTGCCGCGCGGCACCATATGTGGTGCCGGGTGGCCCCACCCTATGACATGTGGGCCTAAGCTTCGGCGTGGAGTTCTCTGGTGTCTTCTAGATCCTTGGAATTCATACCAATGGTCGTGGTTCATAAGTTTTGATTCTGGACTCCAAATGTGGCAAGTTATATGTTCATTTCGATCGTCTCTCAAGATCTTCGCAATGGTCCGCTCTAATCCATCATTTGAGATACTTTTATTCAGTGAGAACCTGCAAGACAAGTGAGAACACCAAACTCGTGGAACTTGTTAAAATCAAACCCCCTACATCTAGTGTTTGTGATTCTTTTTGTATCATTTCATGCATAAGTTGATGGTAAAAAATTGACGTTAACTACCATCAACAAGATCCCCCAAGCTTACCCTTTGTTAGACCCTTAACAAAGCTATTTATTAAAAACAAACTTGGATTAGGAGTTGCTTCAATGCTTACACGCCTTAAAAAGTATACATGTTAAAAATTCTCCTCTAGATCATATTGATCTTTTACTCATATTATCTTCAACCATGGGGTTTTCACTTTCACTTGGGACTTGAGCAATTGAAAGATAGAACAATTAAGTTAAGCACGATGTATCAAGTCTTTGATCAACCAATATTCCAGTTTTTGTAAAGTTTTCAAAATAAAACTCAAAATTCTCAATTGCATTTACTAAACAAAGGATCCAGAGAACCAAGTCATATAATCAAGATGTGCATGTGTATAAGTATGTATAATGGAAAATATATGGTAGAGAAATAAGATATGGTAGTAGGGGTATGGATGATGGTAAAACTAATTCTTCTTTTCGCTCCTCACAAAAATCTCTTTTGAAAAATATTTAAGAGAACCTGGGCTATACACTTCTTTTTATGAGAGTTTCGGACACTTGTCCCTTTTTATTTCTCTCTCTCTCTCTTTTTTCTTGGAGAGGTGGGCCCTACTCACCCTCAGAAATTTGTGCTTTTTCTCCCTCCTTTCTTTTTTTAGAGAGGTGGGTTCTACTCACCCGTAGGACACTTGTCCAGTTTTCACCTCCCTTTCTTCTCTCTCTTTTTTTTTTTATACAGCCCAAGCCTCATAACTTGATAAACAATTGGAGAGATAATAAAAACACTGGAGCTTTATTAAAATATCTTTGACTAGGTGGATAAGTGTATGGTAATATTTTTGGTGTTTACTCCCAAGATAGGAATAAAACATTTTTGGGTGGATATAGAATAGAATAGAATAGAATAGAATAAGAGTTGCGTACTTCCATGGTAGAAGTAGCAATAATGGCTAGAAAGGCTAAAAGTTTTAAATGGAATATAGTGTACACAATCATGATATAATGACAAGTATCAAAGGGTTAACAAAGCTTGACAATACTCAATGCAAAATATATTATTTTATTTATAAAAACATATGTATATATTATTTTTGAAAAGTTAACCTCCGAAAATATAGTATCACATAGGACAAGATAAATAGCAGCTCGAGACTTTTTCATATCATATCTCTCAATTACCTAGACTTAGATCATGTATATACTACCCACAAGTTTCAAATTCAGAGCAAAACTCAAACCTTAAACAAGCATATCCAAAACTTTGGGGAATTTAAGCTTAAAAACTAGGTTCTTAAAAGGAATTAAAGCAGCAAACTATTCATCATATCCATAGCAAACATTATCAAACAAACCTTAATATATATATAGCTAAGAAAAATATTTATTTGGTTTTAACTCATTATGCATCTTTTTATTATCTTTTCAAAATAAAACAAAAGCATAAGTAAAAGGAAAAGAAATAATTATCTTGCTAACTTGGGGTGGTCTCCCAAGCTAGGTTGATGTGTAGGTGCTTTGAGATGGGGTAGACGAATGGAGGTGATGTCATCCTTCCTTGATGGAGCATTGATGATGATGGTAATACGTTGATGCTCCACCAAGTGGTCGAATGTCTTCTTTTTGTCGTGGCTCATCGATGCATTAAATCTCGTGAAACTCAAATAGACAACACAACTTGTGGAATTGATTAAGTGTTAGCGGTTGGACATTTTAAGTTTTAATTGTCTAGAGCTTCTTAATAACTATAGATTAAACATTAAAGATTAAGCTTTAAAAGGAATTAAGCAAAATTAATATTTTATTTTGCAACTTAAGTTTGATTATAGCATTTATGAAAGCATTCAAACTTATAGAAACAAAGTAATAGTGAGTAGAGGATTGCAAAACCAAAGATGTCGTAGTGACAGGGAGCATGTGAGGAGGAGCATGTTAGGATCATCTTATTGAGTCGGCCTTCCTCCCCCAAGCTTGCACTTAGCCATCACTTGACATTTGAAGTCAAGTGTGATTTGTTGAATCATCCCTTAGAGTATGTTGTAACTCCCATGTCCTTAGACAATGTTCATCCTTTGTTCTTGACTCTTATCGAAATTTTGTGTAATTTGACCCCTTTTTTAAAAAAATTCAAATTCATCCACGTTTTGAAAATAATAGTATTAGGTATCCCTTTTGGTTGCGCCTGGGGGCCCGATGATATTTGCACTTTGCTTGGCGCCACATGCGCAAAGCGCGACGGCGCCCTCCACGGCCGGCTCGAGCGGTTGACCGCTGATGGTGTGGAGGCACGCGTTGGGCCTAGCACGTCGCGCCCACAAGCAATAGCGCGACGGGCCTGTCTCGCCTACGTTGCTCGGCACGACATGTTTGCTCCTTGGCGCGACATCTTTGGCTTCCGAAAATGACATACTCTCGAAAAATAGGCACAACTTTACGCTTGTTTATCGAAAAATCTGAAATTTTTTTGGAAGTTCTTGACCCCATTTGGATATGACCCAAACTCACCTTTGTCCTGTTTATGCCGGTCAAAATTGCCAAAACAATTTGGGAAAATAAAGAAAGGTTTTTGCACGCTTTTCAAAGAACTTGCTTGAATTTCGTAGGTCGATACCACCTCTGTTGTTGGTGAAATTTTGTCAAGGTTCCATCTTTTGTGTTCCTTGTCCTAGGAAAAATATCAAAAATAATAGAAAAATAAAAATTTTTCGTGATACCCGAGGCGCCAAAAAGTCCGAGTAAAAGAGGAAATAGTGTTGTTGTGTGCTTGTTCGATCTTGCTATTATCCATCGCCCTGTTGTTTCATCTTGCTGTTATCCATCACCTCGTCTTTACTGTTGTGGCGATCTCCTTCACTTGGACCGTTAGACTCCGGAGGCGATTGGGCTTACGAGAGAGCAAGCACGCTATTTTTAGTAAGCTATTTTTAGCCAATCCTTCCTAGTAGCTGCATGTTTCTACTTTCCTTGGTCATCGCGCCAATGACGGAGATTTTTGAATGGATGGGATAATCCCACGGTGGGGGGAATCGCGCTAGATTGGACAAAGACGACCTAGAAGGGCCGGTTGCGCCACATGCAATGGCGCCCACAGGCTAGGCCCCCACGTCCCTCCACACTAGCACCGTCAACATTTTGAACCAGCGTGGATGCACCCGTCACACCACCGCATGTGGCGCGACAAAGTGAAAACATCACGCCGCCCCCATGGCGCGACCAAAAAGGGATACCTGATACAATTATTTTTAAACGTTGATATGTTTGAAATTTCTTTTTAAAAAGGTTAAATTTAACAAAAATCCACTCTTATCCAAAGAATGGTTAGTGACCAAGAATACCCGAAGAAAACTTGTCCTAGGAACATATATACATATGAGCCTTCAAGTGCTCACATTTTTTATATATATAAACATATGGTTCAAGGCAAAGATAACTTGCAGCAAAAGATAAAGTGAATGAATGATATTTACCGAACTTTTTTGTGCGAAGTTGTTGGAGTTCATCATACGCCTTGTTTCATCTCCAATTAGATTTCATCACTTGACTTACCCGAATTGAATTTGAAAATTTCCTACGGGGGGTTAGTCCAAAGAAAAATAATCGTTGTATACACAAGCAATTTCTAGTTCAATAACCAAACTAGACTCCATGTCTAATTCAATTAAGGAAGGATATTTAACCTAAGCACCATGCTTAATTTAAAATCCTTTGAAAGTATAGCTAATACTTCCAAACCAAAGCATACTTGTAGCAAACAAAGGTAGCATGAAAGCACTATAGAGATTTACTCAAATAAAGATGAAAGAGCATGAATATGGTGAGATTTTTTTTTTTTAAGATGCAAACAACATCAATATATGCAAAGAACTAAACATGCGATTGGTTTAATAAAAGGAACATAAACTAGATGGAGTGAATGCAGAAATAATAAAAGTAACCATGCAATATAATGCAAGAAATTAAATGATAACTACTCAATAAATTTAGAGTCCATGACCTTTATTGATCATACTTACCACGATGTGCGCCTTCTATGTACGTCACTTGAGATATGTGCATTGAATTCTTGTGACGGCGACTTCTTCTCCAATCCCGGGTTCTTCAATGTTTCATCTTTCCTTTCTTTTGGAATTTCACCTAAGGTCAACGGCATCTTGTGTCCTGTCCTAATCGACAACTCAACGTAACAAGGGTAATCCTACTAAAGCTAGTGATATACTAAATTAGCGAGACATCATGATCATTATAAAAAATCTTTACGCCAAATGCTTCCCCAAAGAACGGCGCCAAAAAACTTGTTGATGTTTGTTAAGTGTTAAAAGAACAAGAAGGATTACGCAAGCGCACGTAACTCCATTGTAGCTTTTCCCTAGGAGAGTATTCTAGGGTATCGTATCCACATGGAAGCTTTGGGTAAGGAATCTAATAACTCACAATCATGCATCTACTAACTTAGCAAACCAACTAGACTAAAGTAGGGGTAAATGATAAATGATAATAAATACTACTATGAATAATAAAGCATAATAGAAATCTAATAATAATAATATAAATAAAAGAATACTATGATAAATGAATAGCTTAGCTAATCAAGAGGACAACGAGAGAGACAAAGGTTCCTAACTACTTCTATTACTTTGGTTCTAAGGTAACTAAAGCATGGATAGATATAGTAATCACACAATAACACTTCGGGACATCAGAACACTAGCCACAAAAAGGGATGAGAAGGGGGCTAGGAAGCTCGACAAAGGTCCTACAAACACCAACCCGAACGTGGTGGAATACGTCGACCATCGTGGGCTCCACACCACCGGGTTACCACAAACTATCCGTGGGATTGGGTGCAATCTCAGATAACCTCTAGTCTAGATACCATGTCTACACTATTAATTACTACTCTAATCATGATCTATAACTCAAGCACTCGATGCGAGCGGAGATCCTATGCAAAGCATAACAACTATACTAACCATATATAAATGAAAGGCATAAAAGTAAATAGAGAAGATAAATATACTAAAGCATAAGTCTTGTAAAGTAAAGATACAAATACGTACCAAACTCTGAAGACTTTCCAGAACCGGAGTGCAGCTCCGCTCTCCCTAACTCTCAAGTAGATCTAATCTATTATATTGAAGAGTCTAATCCTAGATCTACATTGAAGAGAGAGAGAGTTCCTTACATTGGGACCCCTCTCTAATCAATGAGATGAGATGAATAATGAATTCTAGGGTTTCAAGGGTGAGGTTTGCCCCCTCATATTTATAGTCCGGAGGGATGAATCTGAGCCATTGGATCAAACCGACCTAAAACTGACTCAAATCAACAATTGGATATGATTCTGACAATCCATTAGGTCAGTGGGAGAAGGTTCCAGAAGCTGGACCGATTTGGTGGAGATGTGGTGCCACGCGGCACCATATGTGGTGCCGGGCAGCCCCACCCTGTGACATGTGGGCCCAGGCTTCGGCATGGAGTTCTCTGGTGTCTTCTAGATCCTTGGAATTCATACAAATAGATTGATCAAGTCTGTCATGTCTCACTGTGCCACCATGGAGCGATAGCCCGGACGGCGCCCGCAACCCTCTCCGCATCGGGGACCAACACCGCAGCAGCTCTTCGCCCGCTGTCGGATCCACGGGTCCTCGACTGGACTCACTGTCGCAGCCCAGTATGTTCTTCATGTCATATATTCACATTCACCGCGTCTAGATCTCAGCTCGCTTCTTTTACCTCGGGGGTTGAATAGTTCTTTCTAAAACTAATCGCGATGGCAAACCGAATATTATGCGGAATTAAAAACTATTCGCTTAGCCAAAACTTCACCCCTCTATCTAAGACTCTATTTAGCACCTCTAAAAGATCCTATACAAAGAAAATGAGGTGCCGAGCCTAGCTTGAGCTCCTAAACAATTCTATTGCAAAGTCACACAAACCTATGCACTGTCCCATACCATCCACATTTAACAATTTAAAGAGCCATTTACTTAACAAGCATCTGTTCTGTATGGCTAGGTTTTGTATTGCTCATTTAACAATCCTCCTCGGTAGTTTGGTTGGCACAATACTTTCCATTTGGCTAGTCTATATTTTCTCTTATTTTGGTCATTTTGCTAATAGAATCTTGATCTAAAACAATCAATTTTGGTAAGACTCCTCTTGGGATCTCAAAACGACATCGTAAACATCGGTAGACTAGAAAGCACCTAGTTTATCAACATAAGACGACCCCCAATTAAGAGTAATTTACTTTTCCACCCAGTTAGCCTCTTTTCAATTCTTTTTTTTTCAATCGCTTGTCCATGCTAGTTATTTAGTTTTCTAGTATGCATTGGTAATCCAAGGTAGCGTAATGGGTACTTCCCTGCTTTACAGCCAAACAGATGTGAATAATATTTTATCTTATCTTACTATTACTAATTGGAGGCTCCAACAAAGTCACCACATTAATTCTCACCAGACGTGTTACGAAAAAAGATAAATCCTGTAAATTTTTACAATAATCAGAAACATCTAGCCGTTTATCTAATGAGGTTTAATCATCACTAGCAATAATATCCATTGGATCAATCAATTTGATTTCTAAAAATTAGCCACCACTGCCATTATAAGAATTAATTAAATTAAAAAACTTCCGAAATCGTTTTCCCGTGTTTTTATGTTTGTTTTTCGAGAACACATCTAATCTAACCAAGCGCATCATGCTCTCCTTGGCATTCCAATTCTCCAATCTCCTACTAGCATCCAGCAGCGCGCAACAAGCATACCGTTCCATGATGACTTCGTCCAGATACAACTTTCTGTAGCTAGATGACAAGATCGACATGTGCTGGCAAGATCGTCGCTCGGCACGTGAAAATTTCACGAGTGTAGTCCTCCGCTGCCAGATTTTGTGGATCGATGTGACGCCTGCAGCCGGCATGGTCTATCATCTGTATCTGTGGATGCAGTGCGTGTGGACAGACATCTGTAGGCCTATGATAAGCATAGTCCACAACTCCGCATGAGGCTGTCCATTGCAATTGACAGGTGCAAATTGAGATACAATCTGCTGTTTGTGTCTGCCCTAGAAGTACATATATGCCACTTCATAATCATCTGCCAAATGAAATCTCATGGGTGATGGCAAGGCAGGAGATATCTGCATGCCTGGCATGCATCCTATACGCGCACAAGGTGCCATTACTCATCAAGGTACGTAGTGGATCCATGTATCTATATGTAAATAATAATGTAAGTATTCAATTTTCTACTTATTTAATTTTTGGTCAAAGAAAAAGGCCGCACCTAAGCCTGATTGGATGCATGACAACTGAATTATTATATCCCAGATTATTATTATTACAGAGTTATGGATTATAATAATTAGAGGGTTTAGGTCAATAGATTATGATGATTGATTGATTATAGTTTGTTGAAGTAAGAAATTTTTATCTAGCTTATCTTTTATAGTTTTAGCAATTTGACAATCGATTGAGGGGGGAAGTTGGACACTATTGGCTGGGCCTGCTGGGGGACAAGATGAACTTTCAGCAACTATAATCCTCTAGAAGCCGGACTCACCTGGATCACAGGACTATGGTAATGGTGAAGAGTTCTTATTATAATAATTCTTCATATAATCAATCATGTCTGGATCAAAATTTGATTATAAAATCTAATCTATACCTACTTCTATATATATCTATATCTATATCTATATCTATATCTATACCTATTAATAAAGAGAGAAAATTTCCGTTGTCCACCCAAAAATTTGGTCCAGCCATCTAGAAGCTTTTTCTTCCAAATTTGTTACTCCACGGATCAATAGGACTAGACATTGCGTACCGTCGTTGGACTCAGCTGTAAGTGCACGTGTTTCGCCTAAACTCTTGGCAGGACTCGGGCTCTCTGTGATTCTGCAACCAGCGCAGATGCACCTTGTTTAGATGGCTAAAATTTTGAAGCGCATGTCACATCGTACACTGTAGTACGTTTCGTTTGTTAGTGGTAAATATTATCCCACCATGGAGTAACTAGACTCAAAAGAATCGTCTCATGAATGTACATCTAAACTGTGTAATTAGTTATTTTTTTACCTACATTTTATACTCTAAATATATGTCTTTTGATGTATTTAATGTGATGTGATGAAGAGAAAGTGAGAAAAAGATTAGAAATTTTAGCAATCTAAACGAGGCCCAAGTCGACTCCAAGCAAATTTCTATCACCAAAGAATACGTGTACGTCCACCAGCTGAATTAAATTAACCGAAAGCTTGTGCGCTCAAATAATCAGCCACCTCTTTTTCTGTGACAGGAGTGCCAACATTAGTTACATATCGACTCCACTAATTAGCGAGTATTGTTAGCACTAGAAATCAATGAATGATCAAACTATATATCCTCCGATTTTCATACTTTGGAAGAAACAAATTTTTGTATATTAAACTTGCAAAAATATACTCATAAAAAATAAATTTATGAGATACTCCCTCTATCCCAAAAAGAATACCATTTTTAATTTTAAGACATCGTGTTTGACTGCTTCATCTTATTTAAATGTTTTGTGTAAATTATAAAATAAATAAATTATTATTAAAATATTTCAAATGATAAATAAATCATAACAAAATAGGCAGTGGTAGCGCCTTGCTTTTGTCCACTACGAGGCATGAGAGATGGACATGCGATGATGAGTGGAGACGGATGTCGATTCGGCTAGATTGGGCGGAATTGACACGTGTTCATCGACCGTTGTAGATTCAAACGAGGCGTAGGGGCTGCGGCTTCACGCCGGCGGCGAGGCAGCAGCATGAGCAACGAGGTGGAGCGGAGGGAGCCGTGGGGAGGGGGGCGGCGCGGGCGCGTGGGGGGCGGCGGCGGGTGCGGGGGCGGGGCAGGGGAGCCAAGAGCCGAGAGCTGAAGATATTTTTTTATTGCTTGCTTATCCCCTAGAGATTACATGCCTCTTGCTTTTATAGCCCGAATAGCGGGACTCGTAATCTAAGCAATCTATATAAGGTTTCCTTATACGATTGGAATACCTTTTACAAGCATATCCTATTTTATTTATCCCGAATAATATTTATTTAATTCCTAATAAGGGTCTCCCTTATAGATGAGATAGCCCCTTGCACACCAAAATTACCTAAAATAACTCTAACTTAAGATAGAAGCAGACTCGGACTGTGAAATCGCGGGGAGGCGGCGGCGCGGGGGCGCCGGCCTGCCTTGGGCCCGCCCCTCCTAGGCCGGGGGTCAAGGCGTGTGGGCCCAATTAGCCACTTTCGGGCGGCCCAATTGGTTCATGACATCTCCCCACCGTTCGACGAGGCGGCGCGTCCCACGTGCCGCCCAACCCACCACGTAGTGGCGAAGGGCGACCGATCGGAGAGGGTGATCACTAGGCCCCGAGTAGAGGATGAGAGGACCGCACTTGTCGTTGTCGCCGTTGTAGACACCGGGCGTCCCTTGTCGGCGAAGGAGAAGTCGAGGTGGAGGTCGCCCGAAGTAGATGCTTGAACTTGAAGCTCGGCGGAGGCTGCACGAAGGGGCGTTCGCCCATGCACGGCGCATGACGGAGGCGAGAGTCCCGGGACAGCTCGAGCATCCGGGCGGGTCGGCGGAGGCGATGCGTAGGTGTAGGTCATCGGCACGGTCACCTTGGCATGAACCTGCCGATGACGGGCGAATCGGGTCGTCGTGGCGGTGAAGAGGTGAAGTCGAGGGCAGCCGTGGGGAGGTCATCGGGCGTGCTCACGGGGCCCCAGCTGGATCTCCTGTGTCCATCATGCTGCGCCCGACGGTGACGTTCCCAATGCGGAAGAAGACGTCGCCGTTGTTGTCGAAGAGGAGGGATGGCACCCTCGATTCGCTTCGTCGGGCGTGGTTGGAGAAGAGCACGGACGCCGGAACGCTGGTCTTCCGGGGCGGTTGGGCATGTGGAAGCCCACCGCTACACCATGCGCGGGACGTTCTCCCCCAAGCATAGGGAGTCCCGAGAAGCTCGGAGGCAGCGGGGATGTAGTAGCGATGGAAGTACCTCACAATGCCATAGTGGAGGCTCCACTCTGGCGCTGTAGCCCCCAGCTCGATGGCGTTGAAGATGATCCCGAGCTCCTTGTCGTGCGTCGTCGCCAGTGCAACGACGTGATGATGTCGTTCGGCGTCGGCCCGCCGAGGTCGCCCCATAGCAACAGCGGGACGCCATCGTCTCGGTATCGCGGTCAACCAGGGCTGCCATGATGTCGCCGCCGAGGTTGTCGGTGTTAATGGATGGCCCGGTTGGCGCTTTCCGCCTACTTGGCGCCCGAGGTCGTCGTCGTCCGGCTCGTCCTGGTGTCTTGGGCGCGGCGAGGTCGATGGCCTCCTCCATGGAACGTGGCTCGAACCACTTGAGGGTCGTCCGCGGTGAGGTGCGCAAGCCTTCGACGAAGAGGCTGACGCGGTGGCGCTGTCCCTCAAAATCCATGCGTGTCGCATAGACCTCGAAGGCGTCGATGTAGTCCTCTAGCTTGCCCTCCCCGAGAAGGCGGTGCGTATGCCGCCATGGCACCGAGGTGTTGGGGGAGGACCGAAGTGATGCCGGAGGCGCCGGGTGAACTCGTCCCACTCGGCGGGGACTTCTTCTTGGACGATCCATGTACCGCATCTGCAAAGAAAACCGGTGAGGTGGAAGGCGGTGTAACTCACGTAGTAGTCCGGGTCGATGTCCGGGTTGAGCTCGAAGAGCTCCAGCTTTTAATCCGAGAGGTCGGGGTCGCTCGGTGTCGTCGAACTCTTGGACTTGCGGGCGCGTGACGTGCGGGGGAGGGCGTATCTCCCCGTGGAAGTCTGGCTGCCAGGCGCCGCGGTGGCGCCGACGGGACAGAGCAGGGGCGCCGCGGTGGCGCCCGGGGGTTGGCGGGGGCGCCGCGGGTGGCACCATCTCTGCCGAGAGAGCCCCGCTCGGTGCGTGTGTCGGGGAGAGGAGAGGGCAGCCGGTGCTGCGATGTCGTCGGTGATGACGTCGATGACGGCGGTGCGTCATGGTCATGGTCGCATCTTCCTCCTCGAGCCGGAGGATAGCGGTCGGAGCCGACGCCGGGATCCGCGACACGGAGGGGGGGGGCGCGGCCGGGGGCGCCCCCGGGCGACCCCGTGCCCGGCGGCGGCGGCCGCCGGGCTGTCCTCCAGCTTCGTCGTCGTACGTGCGGAGTTCCTGGCGGTGATGTAGGCGTACTCCATGCGACGGATGCGGGTCTCCATGTCGTCGAAGCGCTGGCTCATCCGGGTGCAGTTCTCATCTAGGAGCTTCTTGAGCGCCATGGTGAACTCCTTCATCTCGGAAGCCATCGGTGGTGGGAATCGCCCACGGTCTCCGGATACTAGCCGCCGATTCCGGCTAGATTGGGCCGAATTGACACGTGTTCGCCGACCGCTGCGCATTCAAACGAGGCGTGGGGGCTACGACGCGCCGGGCGGCGACGAGCAAAGCAAAGACGAGCAACGAGGTGGAGCGGAGGAGCCGTGGGGAGGGGGAGGCGGCGGCGCGGGCGGCGTGGGGCGGCGGGAGGAGCGCTGGTGGGGGGCGCAAGGCGGGGAGCCAAGAGCCGAGAGCTGAAGATATTTTTTTATTGCTTGCTTATCCCCTAGAGATTACATGCCTCTTGCTTTTATAGCCCCCGAATAGCGGGACTCGTAATCTAAGCAATCTCTATAATGTTTCCTTAAACGATTGGAATACCTTTTACAAGCATATCCTATTTTATTTATCCCGAATAATATTTATTTAATTCCTAATAAGGGTCTCCCTTATAGATGAGATAGCCCCTTGCACACCAAAATTACCTAAAATAACTCACTTAAGACGTAAGGCACTCGGACTCGTAAATCGCGGGAGGCGGCGGCGGGGCGCCGGCCCCTGCAAGGCCCCTCTTGGCGCCCCTCGCCCCTCCCTGGGCCGGGGTTCGCCGCGTGTGGCCCAATTAGCCACTTTCGGGCGGCCCACCGGTTCATGACACGGGATGGTCCGTCCGAGTAGTCAAAATGGGAAGGGGTGGGGTTGTTTGTTTATCACGGCACGGGACATGCTGTCAAGTTATTTTTTTATTTTGATTTGATTCAACGAAGGCTACTCCCATTGCAACGCATACGGGCATTTTGCTAGTATCTATACCTACTAATAAAGAGAGAAAATTTCAGTCCCACCTCTTTTTCCACCACTTTTTTCCACCTTTTTTTCCACCTCCGACGTTTCTTGTAACCGGATTCTGTGTCCGCCCATACATATATATATCCAACCTAATCCCTAAGCTCTACGTCAAGAAAAAACAGGAGACCGACACGGAGGCAAGAAATTTTCCCAAATACGAAACCAAATTGAGAAGACGCCTGCACATCAAAATCAAAACAAGAGCCAAGATCATGTAGAGACCAAAACAAAACCACCACGGACAACTACATTAAGACCAAATCGAAACTGAAACGATAAACAAGACCGGATTGAATAAAAACATATTGTTCCTAATAGTCGAGCATGCAGAGCCACCTAATGGCAGCGGCCACGGGCCACCGAGACGCGGATCTTGGTGAGGAGCACGGGCGAGGGCCGTGCTGCGAGGGGAGGAGTGCAGGCACGAGTCACAACGACGACGCAGAGCTCGAGCGCGACGGAGCTTAGGTGCCGACCATGAGTCGTGACGATGACGTAGAGCGTGTGCCTACGTATGGGCGACGGCGAGGGGGAGCTCGGCCGAAGGCCACTGGATGCGACGGCAAGGTGAAGCCGCAGGACACAGGCCCCTTCAGCGTGCGTTTGCCAGCTCGGGGGACGTCGCCTACCGGCCTGCTGAGTGCTGACACCACCAACGGACGCCGGCGACTCCGAACGGCTCGGTCAAACCTCTGAATCTACACGTCCGTGGGCCAGCTGCAAGAGGCACCGAGGTCACCGACGCGCTGACACAAGTGGAGTTGGGGAGGAGACGGACGTGGCGGCCGGTGGATGGGATGACGGTTGAATCGTAAGGATAAGTCTAGGCAAAGAAGAGAAGACTGCATGTGGATATGCAGTAGAAAGATGTGGTGTAGGTGGTGCCACGTATGTATATCTTCTGTTTTTGATTTTCTTAAATATAAACTAATATTTTTGAACATAATAAATAAACTAATCTTCTGTTGAATAGGCTTATGAAATTACAATTTTTAATTTTTCTATAAGTTGTCATTATCCAAATGTGTGATGTCTAATTTTAGCAACAAACTAATAGTTCAAACCTCTAACCATATTCTAACCATATAGGTTAACAAAAATCCAAATAAAAATGTATTTGCCATGAGCTTCATTCACAAGCACGTAACCAAAGTTTATTAAAAACTTGCATAAAAACATGATATGAATTGGAATAGCCAATGCATACATGGTGTAATGTAAAATCTGATCGAACTAGAAGACATCATTCGCCCATGTGCTTATTGTAGTCTAATTCCATAATTTCCATGAATTGAAATAATGATACACGATCTTCGTCTCTCATAGGCATACAAGTTAGAGTAGCATATGCTTATACGAGCAAGAAAAAAACATATCTTGCTGGCCTAATTATACGCCCGGTGCAACGACGGGCATGTTTTGCTAGTATCTATCTATACCTACTAATAAAGAGAGAAAATTTCCGTCGTCCGTCTAAATTTTCGTCCAGCCCAAAATCTTCTGCCGTATCTAAGAGATCGACTCTCTGTTACGCGTTTACGTTTGAGAACAAACACCGGCTTCAACTCAGTTTCCGTTTTCATGGTGCGTAGCCCTGGCCGATCGATGGATCAATCATCGCCGATGGGATCGCACCGCTCTGCCCAAAATCTTCTGCCATATCTAAGAGATCGACTCCGTTACGTTTACGTTTTGAGAACCAACACCGGCTTCAACTCAGTTTTCGTTTTCATGATGCGTAGCCCTGGCCGATCAATGGATCAATCATCGTTGATGAGATCGCACCTAGCAGGTTGCCCCCCGCAAGAAGCCCGAGGCAACGGACGCTGGTGTAGCCGTGTGCCCCGGAAAGTCGAATTGCGCGCCATGTGCATCCTGGCGGAGATTAGGCTCGACAACAACGCCTAGATCGCGTGGCGTTCGACCGTGCCCTTGCCGACTTCGACAACCAGGGAGGTCATGATGTTCACGCTGGAGGTGCGACGATGTGCCTACCTGGCCTCTTCATGGTTGAGCGTCCCAACAACGCCGCACCACAACTCGACGAGTAGCCACAAGAAACGCATGTAAGAGCCGAGACAGAGAGGACGGCCGGGCATGCATGCTCTCATATCTGCATCAATGCTGATCGATCTCAAATTCTCGATCACTCCACACACACATGTTGTTGGTGTTAGGCGTCCACTAAGATCACATCGCAGAAAAAAACAAGAGAGCATGCACGCGCTACCAGGCATGGTGGGCTTTCGATTTGTTTCGTGTTTGCCTCTTCACCACACGCACAATATGAGAGACGCCAGAGCAATCGTGTTTGCCTGTTTGGATTGAGCCTGCCAGGCAGCTCGGCACCAGCAAGGCTCCCGGGCATCCGATTTCCTACGCTGGGGGCCAGGATCGGTTGCCCGGCAGGCATCTGCCTTTTTTTTTTTTTTTTTTGAGAACAGAGCCTGCCTTTATTACGTCACATTATATGTGTTACAAACTCCATCAGGAGGCTCACCAAACCAAACATATCGACCAAAAGAAAAATTTACATGGCTTCTAGCTAGACAATGGGCATCAAAATTAGCACTTCTATTCTCATGGATGAACTCCATTCTTGTAAAGCTGGCCATACCATGCTTGATCTCCTGAACCACGGACCATACACACCGAAACCCTGGCGTGGATGCTTCTTACTTGCATTCATACACCACCACCCTAAGCGACCAGAAGGTTAAGGTCATTGCCGGTGCTAACCCCTCGCGGCAAGCCATTATCTCCATTGTCTCCGCATCCGAGTATCCCTCAAGGACCAACACCGACGCTCCCAGGAAATTCCCATCCTCATCTCGTGCCACTACGCCATCGAAGCCCTTCTCGAGGTTTTTAGATAGCGCGAAGCATCCACGTTGATCTTGTCGCGAGCCACCCGGCGGTTTGATCCAAATGAGTCGCTAGTCTTTCACAGAGCTTGTTTCATTGTGCACCTCGGGGCAGCTACCTCCAGCTCACTCAAGAACCGCTCTACAAAACGTGTGTGTCGAGAGGGCTCGAAACTCATTCTCCAAAGACAAATACGACGAAAGCAAACCAAATTGCCCATAAACGAACAACAACCCTCGTCGGCTCCTCATGCTTGAGCCCCTTCATCACTTCGCTTAACCAAGCTTTAGCGTCGGGAGTTTCAACTTGACATATGAACTCCGTTATTTCTTCACGCTCCAAAGCCCAAACACACTTGGCCAAATTACATTCAATCGTGAATGCCTCCAAGAATCCATCATACCACATAGCGAGCACCGTGCATCGGGTGCCATGTTTCGGTGATGTCTTACATCCCCAGTCGGGATAGAGTGTCTTGCCAGTCGCCACAAAAAGTGCCTAACCTTTGATGGGACTTTGACCTTCCACAGATCACTCCACTCCTTCTCCTTGGCACTCGTATTCGACCTACTTGGTCTATCTTCCAGCCATGCTGATGTCGTTTCCCTGAGGCGGATGAGCATACGGTACGCCGATCGTACTGAGAAGCTCCCAGACTTTTCGTAGTGCCATGCCCAAAAATCATCCATTGGCATCAAGCATAGAGGTATATTCTCAATACATTCCCAATCAAGTGGAAAGAAAAACTCCGTAACGATTTGCCGATTCCAAATTTCTAGAACCTTGATCAATGAGATCTGAAACCCAAACCGGGAGGGTTCGGGTTTAACCGCTGCGATGGGTCGCATCATGCCATCCCTAGGGAGCCATGGTGACTCCCAAATATTTGTTGTAGTGCCCGACCCAATACGGCGGATAAGGCCCTGCCGGAGTACATCAACCCCGTCCACGATTGCTCTCCACACCCTGGAAGGCGAAGAGCCCACACTTGCTTCAAGTATGTCTGAATCAGGATAGTAAACTGCCTTGAGGACCCTCGCACTAAGGGAGTTAGGATCCCGTAACAGTCTCCACGCCTGCCGAGCTAGTAAGGCAAGATTGAATAATTCAATGTTTCTGAAACCAAGACCCCCTGAGCTCTTGGGCATAACCATATCATCCCAAGCTACCCAACAGACCTTTCTTTTACCTTCCTTGCTTCCCCACCAAAAATCCCGGAGTAGACTGTCTATGTGCTTGCAAAGGCCTCTGGGTAATCTGAAACAAGCCATGGAGTATGTGGGAATAGCCTGTGCTACAGCTTTGATCAGAACTTCTTTACCTGCAGCCGAGAGACACTTCTCCATCCACCCCTGTACTTTTTTCCAAACCCTATCTTTTAGGTATGAGAAAGCTCCAACTGTTGCTTGCCCAACATTAGTCGGCATGCCCAGATAGCGTTCACTGAGAGCCTCATTAGACACTTGGAGTAATTCCTTTATTTCTTCCTTAATTACCAGTCTACAACCCTTAGCAAAATGGATCGAAGACTTGTCCAAATTAACCTTCTTTGTCTGAAGCACGGCAAGTCAGATTAAGGGCATCTCTTACCGTCTCTCGCATTCCCCTTATCGGCTCAAAAAAGCAAAGCGGTCATCATCCGCAAAGAGTAAGTGACTCACCATCGGTCTTGACGGAGCCACTTTAATGCCCATGAGATCGATGATGAGTACAATTCTTTAAAAGGCACGAAAGGCCCTCTGGCTGCTAGTAAGAACAAATAGGGAGAAATTGGATCACCTTGGCGAATGCCTACGGATGGCTTAAAAGCTTCCAAATTCTCTTACCATTCGAGAACAACCGAAAAACGAGACCGAACAAATAAGTCTCATGATCATATTCACCCACAGTCGGCTAAACCCCAACTTGATCATTATTTTGTGTAGGTATTCCCACTCGAGCCTGTCATATGCTTTCCTCATATCAAGTTTCAGTGCACAGAACCGGTTTGCCACTGCCGGCTTCTTCTTCATATAATGCAAGCACTCGTAGGCTGTAATAATATTGTCAGTAATTAACCTCCCTGGCACAAAGGCCGACTGCTCCTCTGATATAATTTCAGGCAATATAGAGCGGAGTCTATTGGCAACTGTCTTCGATGCGATCTTATAGATCACATTGCATAAGCTAATAGGACGAAACTGTCCCAACTCTTCAGGATTCTCCACCTTTGGTATTAAGACGATATTTGTATCATTCAACCTTGCTGGATCATCCTCACCACGCAGTACTCGAAGGACCATGGCCGACACCTCTTCACCACACAAATCCCAATGTCTCTGGAAGAAATGTGCAGGGAACCCGTCCGGTCCAGGAGCTTTGGTTGGAAACATTTGAAACAAAGCCTGCTTGACCTCATCCGAAGTAATCGGTTTGAGCAACCATTCATTCATCTCCTGTGTCACCTTAACTGGCACGGTCGCCAGCAGCTGATCAGTATCCCTCGTCCCCTCTGTGGTATAGAGGGTTTTGTAGAAATCCGTGGTCATGGATGCCATCACCATTTCATCCTCCGTGACACTACCGCCCCGCAATTTTAACCTCGAGATTTTATTCCTCTTTTCGACGCCGAGATGCTCAAGATGGAAAAACCGAGTATTCTTATCTCCTTCGATGAGCCATGTTATACGAGATCGTTGCTTCCACATCACCTCCTCCCGATAGCTGAGCTCGACAATTCTGTCGGCTATCTTTGTTTCCTCATAGGAAGGCCCCATCCTGTTTGGTTCTGATCGGAGGCGCTCTAGGTCCTGTTTTAAACCCTTTAGCTCTCTTTTGACACTACCAAAGGTCGTTCTCTCCCAACCCCCAAGGTACTTGGAGATATATGAAATCTTTGATATTAACTCCTCCAAGTTGGTGGCCAGTGGTTGATCCTTCCAAACTTGTGACAAAGAATCTCTGAAACCTGCATGCGTTTCCCACATGACTTCATACCGAAACTGCTTGCTCGGTACCCTCGACCCCGTCTGCTCTGCTGCCCATCTTAACTCAATAGGGCCATGGTCCGATGCCGCCGATGTGAAGTGACGGACCACCGCAAGCGGGAACCGAGAGCACCAATCAGCACACGCCAAAGCACGATCCAGCCGAACTCGGCAATAGGAGCCCCCTGCAATCCGCTTTTGGTACGTCCACCAACGTCCCTCAAAGCGAAGATCAGAGAGTCCACACACATCAACTGCATCCCGAAAGCCCTCAATCTGGCTCCAGCTCCTCTCCTGCGTCCCTTCATGTTCCGTACGCAGAAGGACTTCGTTGAAATCACCAATGCACATCCATGGTAATGCAGACGTCGACCTAATGAACTTTAGCATCTCCCATGTCTTGTGTCGTTCCGGAACTTGTGCCTCACCATAAACACACGTGAGACGCCAGGGGTCGCCCCCATTCTCAGTGATAATAGTGTCAATGTGATACTGGGAATAGGGTAAAATTTCCACTCTAGTTTCTTTTTTCCAGAAAATGCCAAGGCCTCCACTACGCCCTGAGCTACTTACAGCAAATGAATAATCAAAACCTAGAGTACTTTTAAGACCTTCTACCCGTGCTCGGTTAACTTGAGTTTCAAGAACACACAGCACTGTCGGGGCAAACTTCGTCGCCAAGTCACGAAGTTCTTTGACTGTCGCGGCGTTGCCCAAGCCGCGGCGCCCAGCTAAGACAACTCATTGCTCTCGGCGTTCCTCCACCTGAGGCCGCCGGCCGACTTTGCTTTGTCCCGCTCATCCACAAATCCGCCGCCACTTGCCGGAACCCAAGAGAGCGTGGGGCGCCAGGGGACCGTAAAACCCGCATGGGATCCGGGGATGAGGATGGGAAAACAGAGGGAGTAGTCGGCACCTGCGTGGAGCGTCCGCCGCCTCCAGCAGCCGAGTGGCGGCGCCAGGCGGCCACGCGGGGACGGGAGGGAGGGGCGAGACGGCGACTGGCGCGGCCGGTGGTCGCAGCTGCCCCTCCTCGCCGCCTCCTGGGCAGTGGAGGGAGGAAGGGCGCGAGGCTTGCTCCTCACCGGCGATGGCGACGGGCCCTAGGGTTAGGTTTTCGCCGCCGCGACGCAACAAGCTCCCCGCCGGTGTCGGGTGCACGATTCGACGAATTGATTGGGGCGGATGCACGCCAAGCAGAGGCGGGGGACGACGCCCCGCCGGACTGGCTGGTCGCCGAGCGCCGAGACGGAGCTCCACGCTCGGGAGAAAAAGACTTATCGTAGACGTCCACTGGGCCTGCGAGGGCACCATCCAAACAAGCCTGCATGGCTAATAAGCCCGCCGGCCGCCTACGTTAATACCTGTGTGGTGGTCACGCCATAGACGGCGCTTGATCTCGCTTCCCTCAACACGGATGTCGTCGGCATTGGCGGTCGCAGTCACCGTCGGTGGTGGTGGACTCGTGAACGGCGGCCGCGATGATGGAGACTGTAGGATGACGGCGACCTTGGCCAAGGCATTGTGCACTAAATTGGATTGGGGAGAGGGACAAGGAAGACACAGTTTGGGGATAGAGGGATGACGCATGTGGTCTACTTGTAAGAGTGAAAAGCAATCTTTTCCTCATTGGCTTCTCTCGGTTTTTAATTATTATTTCTAACTATGTTTTTAGTTTGACTCGTAAATAGCTACTCCCTCCGTCCCACCGACTTTGTCACTCTAGTTTCCGTGCCATCTTATTTGATGCTTCGTCTTATTCAATTTTTTTGCACAAATATAATTTATTTTTTTACGACTTATTTTATCAATAAAGATACTTGAATATTGATTATTTTATTTTATGATTTGCATAAATATTTTGAATAAGACGGATGGTCAAAGATGAAGTTTAAAAATAAAAACGTCGAAGTCCATGTGACGAGAAGGAGTACTCCCTCCGTCCCTTTATCTTCGCTGTTTTGAAGTTCGGCACAGGAATTAAGGAGACCAGGGACAGCCCTGACACCCCTACGCTGTACGCACAAGAAGAAAGAGACAGAGGCCAGGGATCGATGGTTTTTTTCCTTTTTTTACGAACCCAGCGCTGGTGATTGGATAAAGCTGGTGGCTTGGTGCGCGACACATTCACGTGCTGCAGTCTGCACCCTATGCGCGGGACCGGATCATAGGCCAACGACTAACATTCAGGACAACTCGCCCGTCCCAGAACGACGAACATAACGGGACCGAGGGAGTATGTTTCATCGTCCCCGTCGTTTACTATGAATTTTTGTATGGTCTTCTTTCTCCCGTTGCAACGCACGGACATATTTTGCTAGTCTATACCTACTAATAAAGAGAGAAAATTTCTTGACTTTTTTTTTCCGTCTGCCTACCTGATGTCCGCTTCCTATGGTACGCGTAGGAGTCCGAGTCTCACAGGACCGCGAATAAAAACCAAATCGATATAACCATCCATATCACCCGATTCTGGGCCGTCCGATAGCGTGGCCAATGGTGGTGATGCGCTCCTGCCGCGAGCAGTGGGGCAAGGTGGGCCCGGTTTGTGTCGGTGCATGCAGGAGTAACTCTTTTTGTTCTCGTGCTCCACAGTCCACACCATCCATCTCCTTAATTCTCTGAATTTCTTGATACTGGCCGGGACTACAGGCCACCCACGCCTACCATCTGCATGGAACCATGCAGATTCATTCCAGAGCCTAATTACATCTTACATAACCATATTTTACATTATCTCTTTGGCTGTAAATTCTGTATTAAACGGGTGTAAATTGACTATTTAAATGAAGTGGTAAAAATTACTCAAACAATTATGTGTTCAATTTTTATTTGTATTTCTTCTATGTTAAATTTGGTATGATCATCTTTCAATTTGCCTTACATAGAATAAATTTGGAAAAAAAAAATATTTCTTCTCTGTTTTCTTTGTTTTTAATTTGACTTTTTTCCTATTTGGCTTCAATTGAAATGATATTGAATTTGCAATTTGGCTTTTATTTTTTCTATTTCTATTAATTTGTTTTTTTATTTGTTATCTTTTTTGTCCCTTAGATATGAATCTTGGGGGTAATGAAATTCAAGTATTTTCTAGGCTCCTGACACCCGATTCCTCCTAGATGCTAAATTTTGGTGTTTTAAAGGTTGCTGTCACCTGGGTGATAGGAGGATGAAATTCACCCGTGTGAGAAATAGACAAACCCAATTGTGAGGCCAGCAAACAACTCTTACCGGCTACGCCGGCTAGGTCGCTGTAGATACAGGGAGGAGATACGACCACGCGAGATTGTTGCATAGGAGTCGATTGTCGAAGCTGAGCACACACATATTGCCAAGACAAAAATCATGGGATTCAAGACCACTGCTTAGAAAACCAAGGGATTCAAGGCCACCACCAATAAGAACAAGAAAATCGGACCAAATAAACACCAGATCGAGGCAACCAAAGATAAAATCAAGACCAAATTGAGGACAAAAAACCCAGACCTGCCGCATGGACCCTGGCGCGGCCGAAGTCCAGTTTGTCCCCGATGGAAGCAAATACCAGTAGAGGGACGCATGGGAGAGGCAGCTCTGAAGATGGTGGCGCGGAGAAGGATACAAATAGAAGGAGGAAAAAAAGATATTAGTTTTCTCTTTGATCAGTTGTGAATAGATTAAAATAAGTAGACATGGTTTACTTTTTGTCAAAATCAATGACTATGCAGAAAACCAATCATTTGGTTGGCTTCACCATGGTCTATGTTCACCTTGATTTAAATTTTCGACTTGACACGGATGCTTATATTTTCCTTGATTTTGTTACAGAATTTTAGGTGCAAAAATATAATAACTGAGGAAGAGGTCAACAACATAAAAAATAGAGACAGTTGCAATGCACGGTATTAATAAAGCGAGAAAATTTCCGTTGTCTCTCCTGAGCCTTCGTCCAGCCCTCTGCCTGCCCTCCATCGTGCGGCCTGTTGGAAAATTTGTTACAAGCTTAATAGGACGTTGTACTGTATGTTACTATTATTAACAACATTAATCTATATGTACATTGTCATTATAAAACAAATATGTGTAGATTTTAAATTTTATAGAAACAATAAAAAATATAAATACATAAAGTTATTTCAGTCCGTGTTTCTACCCTACTAATGCACCAACTTCTATACGTTCAAATCCATTCAAAAATCTACCAAAATGAACCGCCCAGATTAATACTACACCTTCTCTCTCATTACTCGGACACGATTAAACGGTTAGGATCGAAAGTATTGGACACATCGGACACATCCCCACCCGCCCATCATAATAAGCACGCGCCGTGCACCACGCGAAATCATCGGCACTTTCCTATTACCGCTCCACTCCTTCCTCATCCACGCAAATCATCGACCTCCTCCACAGTTGGCCTACCGTTGACAGACGTCCGTCGTGCTGATCCCCGCGGCAGATGTGACGCGCACACGACGCGCGATCCTCCTCCCGAGCGAGATCCCCGTGGCAGCATGTGCCTAGACGGTCTCCCCGACGGCAGGGGTCGGCTTCCGGTGCACTGCGATCCAAGGCAGCCGTGGCCACGCCCTTCAGCGCGTGTGCTATCTGTGCAACAGTACTTGTGCAAGGCATGCCCCTTCCTTCACGTACTGGTAAGCAGGCTCCTGTCCTTTCATCTATATCACAGATGTTGCACTCCCTGTGGCCAGTGCCATGGCGGCGGTAGGGACAAAGTGGATCTTGGTTGTAGATTTGGGTATAGGTTTTGGATCCGAATTGTTTTGATGGTTTTTTTTTTTTTTGAGAATGAATTGTTTTGATGGTTGACTGTTTTGATAGTGCAGATGTCCTGGAGAGGGTTCCGGCGGGAGGTGATGGTGATGTGTCTCCACAATTGATTTGTGAGTTTGGTTATCCCGGAGGTGATGTGGATTGTATGCGTGTCACGTGGTCTGATGTAATCGTTTTGGTGCAGGAGGTGCACGAGTTCATCTAAGAGGCATTTCAGGTTTCTGAACGAATCATTAAACTCCAATCTTTTTTTTTTGTAATTGCAATACTCTGAAAGAAGTGGCAGGCACATTATAAAAATGGTTTCTTACTATGATTTACACAGGTAACATTTTCTCTGTTCGCTACAATTTTGACTTCCCATGGCATGATTCGTTCGGGCTTTTATGTGTGTAAATCACTCACAACAATCTCATGGAACTGGTTGGCCTTTGACTTAGATGTAGCTAATATTCCATATGCCAAAAAATGAAACGAACAATTAGCTTATTGTCTGACCAACCAAACTAACGAGGTTTTACTTTTTGAACTTCAGCTATAGTTTTTCTTATTACCATGCACTAAGCATAATATTCAGCGGTAACGTCATTCAGTGGTAACGTCAAAAAGGAACACAAGATGAGGTACATTCAAGAGTTTGAGCATAATATTCAGTGGTAACGTCAAACATGTGACTGCGAGTGAGGCAGCTGAATTGCCAGTGAGTCCATGAGATTCTCAATTAACAGCATGGTCGTCCTGTTTTCCAAGCTTTGTTTCGTTGGCAAAGAAAGTAATAAGAAACAAAAAACCTATGGCAAGTGCACCGCGTATTGGTTGACCAATTTGTTTTGTTAAGTCATCGGCATTGGAGTGCTGAACTGGGAGGATTATTTGAGTGAGAAGTCTGCATATGATGGTTTGCTATTTTAGTTGGTTTAGTTGGGCAGCTTACTAACATAGAAATTTATTTTAGTGAGTCACGCCCTCTCAAGCATGAAAAAATGTGTAACAATAGATCAAGAAATTTTGCATGAATTATGTGCATAATATGTCACAATATTGCAGGATGAATGAATTTATTAATCCCCAAGGACTGATATCTGCTGTTAACTTGTATGTTATACCGCGCAGCCATGTTTGCAACCATCTCTGAGTTGCTCTCTTCACCCCTAAACTGTAGCCATCAGTGATCAGACATAAATCAATGTCTATAAGCTAGGATAGATGCTTGGCTTGATTTTTTTGTCTTCATTTTTTTGGCTTATTTATAGCACCTAGCTTGATTTATATTACCTGATATTACCGTAGCGTTAGCACGGGCACTATACTAGTTTCATAAATGTTTGATGTATGTTTACTCCCGTTGCAACGCACGGGCATGTTTCCTAGTCTATACCTACTAATAAAGAGAGGAAATTTCTGCCTCCACTTTTTTTCTGCCTGCCTTCTGTCCACGTGAGGTGCGCTGGCTGTAGGACATGATGAATTCGATTGAACCCGCCTAGAAATCCATGCCAAACCATTGCTGATCCTCGCCGACGCTCCTCATCATCCATCATAGAACCAACCGCCCACGCACGAAGAAACCTAGAACTAGCTAGCTAGGCGGCCTTGGGCAGACGGACGACCGATGGCGCCGACGGGCACGGAGGCGTTCGAGTTGGACGCCGCACTGCGACGAGCCCGACTGCAACCAGTTTGACTTCCTGCCCTTCGAGTCGCGATGGCTGCTGCGGGTTCGCCTGCGTGGGCGACGCGGCGTGCCGGGACCACGGCTACACCAAGGCCGCACCATCGTGGTGTGCCCGGACTGCGGCGAAGTCATCGAGCGGACGACAGGGCAGGAGCAGTGCGACGACCGGGAGATCCTGGACACGCACGCGGCGGGTCGAACCGTGGCTGCGACCCCGCGAGGAAGCGCAAGCCGGGGTGCCCCGTGCGGCGATTCAAGGAGGCGCATGTTCAGCAACACCAGCCAGTGCAAGGGGTGCGGCGTTAAGGCTTGCCTGAAGCACCGGTTCCCCACGGACCACAGCTGCGCTGCAGAGGCGGCGGGAGAAAGAGGGCTGCCGGTACTACTGCGGGGTGTTGCCGCGACGTCGTGCAAAAGAAGAAGCAAGGTGGTTGCCGGCCGGTGCTCGCGGTGTCAGCCAGGAGCTTCAAGATCTGCTGAGGCTTCGACTTCCAGGGAGGTGACTGTTGTGTTGTGTGGCGTGTTCCAGGATCAACGACAACAATGGACGTGATCTGAGAAACAGGGAGAAGTCGCTCTTTCCAGACAGGGAGAAGTCGCTCTTTCCAGTCTCAGAAGGAACACTTTCATTCAAGCGATGATTTCAAATGTTGTTGTTTCGTGTAGTAATTGCCTAGCCCAATTTGACTGGGAGGACAGGCTCTGTGTAATTGCTCGGTGGATTGAAATATTTCAGAAATACTTTCGTGCCGTATGATTCACATGGTTTTAGTGGTCAATTTTTTGCTTCTATTCTATAAAAGGCTTCGGCAGATTTTGGAGATTGGCGTCGAGAAATTTTTCATTGCAAAGGTTCACTTTATGCGAAAAGAAGAGTAAACTCGATAGATCCTACGGGTCAACTAGCAATGAAATCGCAAAAGTAGCAGCTTGCCCTGGCTCAGGGCTTCAGAGTCCTGACTCATGAGGCCTTGCGGAGCTGGTGCATTGCCTTCATGGCGGCGGCGGGGTTGAGGCTCTTGGGGCATGGGGCCGTGCAGCTCTTGATCATCCTGCACCTGTACATCTTGTCCCACTCTTCCGAAAGAGATTGGATCTGCTTCCTCGCCGTAGTCGTCGCGATTTTTTTGCTGGTTTGCTTAGTCTAATAATCTCGATCAGAGTATACGATATGATATGGACGGAACACAATGCCGCTCAGACATACCGCTCGGTGATGGCATGACGGTGATGCTGTGATGCCCTATTGATTTTGGGATTGGAGGCTCGCCGTCTTGCGTCCTGATTTGCTATTTGGTATGGAGCAGTCTAATGCCCCTATTGATTTTGGGATCGGAGGCTCGCCGTCTTGCGTCCTGATTTGCTATTTGGTATGGAGCACCCTAATGCGTCGAGGCGCACGGTGAGGGGATTGTGACTCTAGAGCGAAGCAGTGCCAATGTGCTGTCGGGGTTGCTAGCCATCGTGAGTCACAAAACCAGCGTCATCGATCCGTTGAGGTCAAGGACAATGGGATTGAGACTAACGTCATACAAGATATCACGACAAACTTCATAAATTAAAGTTATTTGATGGTAATAATATATTTTTGTCTATCACCCGTTGCAACGCACGGGCATTTTTGCTAAGTACTAATAAAGAGAGAAAATTTCTGACTTTCCGTCGTCCAGCCTCCTACTTTTTCTGCCACCAAATCAGGCTCCGCCTCGTGTTGCTTTCAAACACAACAGAAACTAAAACGGGAAGAAAAGGAACTCCTCCGATTTTTTCCCCAGCCGTGTATTACGCGCATGCCCTGTCATGATGCGTTCTCTTCGGTCCTATCCGATAAAGACTCGAGCTCATGTTGCCAACAAGAAGGAAAAATAATTTTTTGGCTAAATCAATCGAGAGAGCCAGCAACCTCGGGGTGGTGAACGAGAAATCCTGCGCAAGTTCGCGGAGACGGCGGAGCGGTTCCTGGCAAAGTATTGGTAGGAATGGCCGTCCATGGCCGACGTGCCGTAGAACCTCGAGTACTGCCTGGAGCAGCAGGAGACGCACGTCGTGCGCCAGGACGCGTTCGAGGACAGCGGCGCCGTGGGCGTGCAGTGCCCAGAGGGCGACGTCGTGCCGCGCTGGGTGCCCTCCTCGACGAGCTCCTGACAACGGGCGACCCGGATGACACGGTCGTCACGGACATGAACAACAAGGTGTTCTCCCAGCTCAGCAGCGGCGAAGGCCGATGATGAGCTGCTGCTGATTGTGCCGGCAGACCGGCTCCTGCAACGAATCCGAGTCACGTACTGGAGTGTACTAATTACTGTTTTGTTATCGTTTGCTTAGTTTGACAGTATTATTATTGAATCACAGCAGCAGCAGCCAAGAGATTTAGAGCTGCTATCGGTGAATATGCTCTGAACTCGCCAACAAAAAAAAAAACTGTCGTGAATGCGAGCCAATCCTTTTTTGCTGTCCCTACACCCACTCTGCAGGTCCCAATCAGGGTCATTATAATCCATGTAATTAAGTTTGAAACAACCCGTAGCAACGCACGGACATATTTCCTAGTCTATACCTTATCTATACCTATACCTACTAATAAAGAGAGAAAATTTCTTGACCCCTCTTTTTGGGTCTGCCTGCCTGCGCTGTCCGTCTGCCTGCATGCTGTCCGCTTCCATATCCATGTCCGAGTTGTATTCCTTTATTTTCCGTTCTAGAAAAGAAAATCGAATCGTTGCCTGATTTCCAAAAAAAAAAGAAAAAAGAAGAATATTGTATCGCTGCCGCATGCAAGCACTATGTGTTGCTCCGCCTCCCCGCGCCCGTGCACCCCGCTGAAGGGAAGGCCGCCGTGCTACGGACGTAGCGGCCACGCCCATGGGCAGGAGCCTCGGCGCGCTCGTCGGCGCGGAAGAAAGGGAGGAAGCAGAGGTCGGTGATGCAGCGGCACGGGCGCACGACAATTTCTCCCTCCGCGTCTCAGCGATTCTCGTGGGCACGGCGACATGGACCCCTCGTTCCTCGCCGTGCGCGGCGTCGGCACTGCCCCCAGCCCAACCATAGCGGTCGGCGCCTGGCGGCGACGAAGCCGCGACGGCCCTGGTTCGGCCCTACCTGCTGTCGATCCATTATTCATCATAGTAAAATTTAAAGATTTCGTTTCTAATTTCCTTCTATTGACATTGAGGGTGATCTGCAGCTAGCGTTTGACGTGGGCGGCGACAACGGCCGCCGGAGCAGTGGTCAGTGGAGGACGTCCGGCGTCCTTAAGTGGCAGGTTGGGGCCTGGAGCGCTCGGCGACCGGCGGCGCGGAAGCCGGCCACTGTTGCGTGCGGTGGTCGATGGGGAGTGGCGGCAGGAATTTTGCGCCTCAATAATCCTCTATCTGAGCGGAACCAAGATTTCATCAATGAAATTGGAAGACAGAACGGATTGGCTTCGCCTCCAGTATTTCTCCAAGTGACGCTAGGACTCCCGTTGTTTCGTGTTGGTGCCATGTTATGCTCTAGGCCATCTATTAGTATTCTCATTATAAAAACTTTGTGTATTTTTTTTTTTTTGCTTGCTGTGTGTATGTTTGCTTTGGAGGATTGTCACGAGTAGAACGAACGAGGCATGCGTTTTGAAGATTAGTCCTGTAAAGACTAAGCAAGTACTACTCCTTGGGTAAAAGGCAAATGTCTTAAGAGATGGTATGGTGCTTATTAGGCAGTGACTCAAGTCTTGAAAGAGTAGCGAGAGGTAGAAATCAATGGGTTTGCGTGCAAACATGGGTTCTTACATATAGTTGGATAATATGTCCAAAGGGACCCTATGTGACAATCTAGGGAGCATTTTGAATTTTATTGATGTTATGAGGTTATGTAGACTTTAACATGTCATATTAGTAAAACCAATTTTAAAACCACCTTAAGGGGTTAATTAGATAGTTTTCAATAGTTTAATGGGACAAAATACATAGTTTATAACTGAGTGGAGTGAAGTAGACAACTACCAGTAGATTGAGGTCTTAAGTAGACTTTTTGTTGAATAAATCTCAAAGGGTCGATATGACTATATAACTTCGATTAGAGCATGTCTAAACAAGTTATAGAGTTTGGTTCAAGATAACAAATAATGTCAATGGTGAATAAATGTCCAAACCGCATGTTGTTGTGTGATTCAATTATAATTGTATACCCGCGGCAACGCACGGGCATTTTCCTAGTTTTATTAATAAAGAGAGAAAATTTCTTGTCCACCTTTTTTTTTTTTTTTTTTTGCCCTGCCCCGGCCTCTCCCCTCTCGGTAGCGTATCGTCCCCTGCTCGGTCTGCCTCTTTTTTTTTGGTCTGCCTGCCCTGTCGGCCTCTCCCCCTCTCAGTAGCGTGCATCGCCCCCGCCGGTCTGCCTCTCCCTATCCCTCTCCATAACGCCCCCTACTCCTACGCCTAGGCAAGGCGACAAGGTCCGCTGGTGGTGCTGAAGGTGGCGCCGGAGTTCCCGGCCGCTAACCTTGACAAATTAGAAGGCCGTGGGCGTGCCGCCGGTACGCCCCGCAAAGCAGCATGGGAAGGACGATCTGGTGCTGCTCGTCGAGGGCATCGAGTACGAACACCATATCAACAAGAAGTACGAGGAGAACGCCGGCCGGCAAGGTGGGGCCCGAGGACAGCGAGTACGCTGGCAGGTTCACCGCCGTGCCCAGCTCCAACAACGCCGGCAGGACGACGTTGGGGAAGTTAAGTTCACACTCTTCCTGGACACGACCTCGGGGCTCGGGCTCACCAACGCATTTGAGGGCGCCGTCGACATCGCTCTGTTTCCTCACTGAACCGAGGAGATCAAGATCTACCTGCCGCCGACCATCGAGAACGCATGGGATGGATCGATGTGACCAGGCGCCCACGGTGTGCTGAACAAAACAACCGTAAAAAGAGTAGACGTACAAGAAGCTGGCCGAGGAATTCACCAACGTGATTGTTTTTTGTGATCTCATCAAAGGTTAGTGTACCTTTCTAAACTGACATTAATTCCATTTTATTTCTTTAAACTAAATATGCATTTGGAAACCTTCAAGCAACACATTTGATGGGCAATGATAACTCCCCAGCGAGTCGTCGCCCTACAATAACTGAATTTCTTTTCCTATTAATTTGTGTAAAGCAGTAAATAAAAATCGTTGCTGTTTTTTTTTTTTTTTTTTTTTGACAACAATCATTACTGTCTTTAACAGCATCTAAGGAAAACATAGACATAAGAAACTGTGAGTTCAGGCTATATACACCCTCTGTCTCACAAATAAATGTAATTTATTGACCTTTACGATTCACGTTTGACCGCTCGTATTTTTTTAAAAAATCGATAAATGTTATTATTTGTTTTAGTTTTTGTTATATATATTTCCATAATGATTTATTTATTTTATTGTTTTCACACAAAAAAAAAATAAGACTAATGGTCAAAGATGAATTGTGAAAGTCAAATAATTACGTTTATTTGTGGGACGAAGGGAGTATTTTTGTGGCAAAAGCAACTTCGTGGAAAGGTATAGACCTCCCCTTGCACAATCTCTCATGACTCAGCTTTCTTGTCGATATCTGATAGTCTGATGGCAGTGTTGTGTAGGATGATACTAATACACATTGCACTAAACAACCATGCTTCTTGGTACCTTCTCTGCTTATACATAAAAAAATAATGAAGCATGCAGTGTAACGATTAATTTCTGTTGGTTAAATGGTTTCATTTGAACTCCTTACCTGAATGGATGAATGTGTATTAGCATACATACATCTGTTTTCTCTTGAGCTGATAATAGGTTAGGTTTAGTTGCTAATTTATCGAGTATATTATTTGATATTTGCCTATGATCAATGTTGGTAATATGTAATGATGTGATAAGATGTTATTTTATATGCGCATGGGCATGTTACTACCTAGATGAGATGTTTTATTTCAATTACAATAGACCCAACAAGGTAATTATATGTTTTGAAAACATTTTTACAAATTGTGTGTTTTTTACCCGTAGAACGCACGGGCATATTTCCTAGTCTATATATATATATATATATACCTACTAATAAAGAGAGAAAATTTCTTGTCCACCTTTTCTTGGGTCTGCCTTCTTATGTGTCCCTGTCGGATCCGGCTCTGCCCTGCGGTACACTCTTAACACGGATTGGCTTTGGTCATCAGCTTGCCTCCGTGTCCGGACCCATGGAGCCGTAACGCGTCCTACAAAAAATTCGAGCCCAGCCAAAGCCGACGAGCTCGGCCTGGCCCATCTATATCGTGAGAAGACAGACGTCGTACGATGTGTGGATGTTTCGATTGGTAACGACCACAACTCACAAAAAGGATCTCCGACATGGAGCAAGGCAACAAGAAAAAGTGTTTCTCAACTAAATGTGAATATATTTTTTTTTTTTATACAAATATTTTATTAATTGTTAGTACAAATATAATATTTGAATAATGCATTACCGAATGACGTGATTAATAGGATTCAACTCATCTAATACTTTATTAACTATGTGAATGTTTGTCTCATCCGCACTAAAAACATACTCAACACAGTAGATATCCTTATCCAAATATCCATGAATCATCATATCCCATCAAACTTGGTCCTTAAACGAATCGCACCCGAGTGACTCAACATTTGCCTCTATATAATTTAATTTTAAGTACACTTTTAGCTAATTTTAACACATGCCAACTATGAATGATCTCATGTTTATAACACCGTATTTTTTTCTTGCTTTTTTTTTTTTCTTCATTAATTTAACATATCTAGGCTCAAGACGGAGGCGAGATGGCTTAGCGCCTACAACAACAATATTATTTTCAATGATATGAAAACAGATCGATGATAATCTGAGAAGATTATTTTAAGTTATAAATCGAAGTGTTTTTAGGCATAATAGTAGTATTTTTTTTCTTCCCGCTGCAACGCGACGGGCATATTTGCTAGTAATCTATACCTACTAATAAAGAGAGAAAAGTTTCCGCCAAAATTTTCTTTCACCTTTTATCCTTTCACTTTTTTTTTTTTTTTTTTGAGAATTACACAGTACAATGCAGGCGCTCACAATACGCACGCACACTCACCCCTATGAACACACGCACGCAAAACCCTACCCCCTATGAGCACCTCCGGGCGACTGGGCAAACCGACAGATCTCAAGATTCTCGGTCACCATAGGCGCCTCGTCGTCGACGGAACGTCGCTTACCACTTAATGCATAACGCCGTAAATCCTTGGGAAAATCCCAGGAAAAGGTGCGAGCACCGTGGATTTGAACCCCCTGGTGGGTAGCGTCCCACCTGACCGTCCTACCATTGGACTATAAGCCAATTCGCTTTTATCCTTTCACTTTTTTCCTTCCACCTCTTTTCTTCTGTCCGTCCATTCTGTCTGTCCAGGCGCCCGCCCGTCCCGCCCGCTTAAACAGGGCTTGTTTGTCAAATTAGGACTCTTATTCTTATTCCTTCCGACTCATGACAGGTTTCTTGTACAAGTAGGACTCCTAGAGGCCCAAACATATCCATACAATCAGCCTTCCGACTCATGACATGTTTATTGTCTCCTAGAGGCCCATGTACTATAATTAAACAGCCCTAGAGAGTACAAAAAAATAAACACTTCTCCAACATCATGGATATCAACAGCCAGCAACAGCAGGCGTGTCAGCCCCCAACAATGCGAGATGCAACCAGCACTGGACCTGCACGTGGATCTGCCGTCACAGGTACTATTTTTAATATTGCTCCAAATTGCTTTAATTTTTATACTCTTTTTTAATCTAAATACAAGATCCATACACAGAAAATACGTTAATGGGTGCCAAGGAAAAAAAAAAGAGAAAAGACAGAGAGCGATATGCACAGATGTCCAATGAAAAAACAGCCTATCAGCGAAAGAAAATAAATAAAGAAAAGCGCACACAAGGGGCAAAGCAATATCCTGCAATACTGGCACGTCAGGGGTGGAGGATCTTGCAGAACCCGGAATCTTTGTGTGCTCGTTTACTGATGGCAAAATATGGCTCAAATATTCCTTTGTTACAGGCCAAAGAGAGACCGGGCATTTCATACACCTGGCGGAGTATTCTGAGAGGAATCCAAGCCTTGCAGAAGGGGTTGATCTGAGAGTGGGTGATGGGTCTCAAATTAAAATTTGGGAGGACCCATGGATTGCACATGGTGTGACAAGGAGGCCAATCACTCCTCGTGGAAATATTTTGTTGACAAAAGTGGAGGAACTATTGAATCCATTTTCAGGCACATGGGATGAGGAGATGGTTCGAGATGTGTTTTGGGAAGATGATGTCCGCCGAATTCTGGCAACTCCAACTAACCCAGGTCACGATGATATCTTGGCTTGGCATTTTGATCGAAGAGGCCTATTCTCAGTTAAAAGTGCTTATCATGTGCTGGATGATGAGAAACAACGGGTGAAGTGTCGTCAGAAGGGTGAGAGCAGTGATAATGGCATCGGTAAAAATCAGCCAAGAGCTGTTTGGCGTAAGCTGTGGAAAATTCCATGTCCACCAAAAAGTTAAACATTTTATTTGGCGATTGACGCGTAATAGTTTGGCTCTGAAAATGAACATACGCCGTCGAGGGATTCTGCTTGATACAAGATGTCCAGTAAGCCATCGTTTTGATGAAGATGGAGGTCATTGCTTTCTGAAGTGTAAGAAGGTCAAATACTGCTGGTATATTCTTTCCCTTGAGCCCATTCGGCAGATGTTAATGGCGAAAAATTCAGCTTGGGAGATGATAATAGAAGTGCTAAATATGAAAGAGGAAATATGTGTCAAAATTTTTCTTTTGCTATGGAAATGGTGGACCGTCAGAAACAAAATAAACAAAGGTGAAAAAGGATTATCAGAAGACGCAGTAGCAGCTGATGTTCTGAGGCTCCTGGGTGATCTGGGAATAAAGAACGAGAAGCAGTCAGTACCTAATGAGAAGATAATACCAAGATGGAAAGCCCCTCCACAGGGATTTTTGAAAATTAATGCAGATGGTTCGTTTATCCAGGAGACTTTGCAGGGCAGCTGGGGTTTTATTATCCGTGATCATGATGGTCAAGCGATTTTAGCGGGGGCAGGAAGACTGGGTTCTATACCAGACGCATTGACTGCTGAAGCTGCGGCGTGCCAAAAAGCTCTCCAGGCAGCCACAGATTATGGTATTTCTCATATACAAATTGAGGTTGACGCTGTTGTGCTGGCACAGGCTCTTCAATCCTCTTTGATGGACTTGGCAACATGTGGATTAATGATAAGTGATACACGTTCGATGTTACGTGAGCAGTTTATTTGCAATGGGATTTCTTCAATTCCGAGATCTTGCAATGTAATAGCCCATGAATTAGCTAAGTTTGCTATGAGTTGGGACCCGGGCGACCTATTTGTTTGGGCACACCCCCTCCCAGAATTTGTAAAAACTCTTGTTGCTCGCGATTTGGTCGAGCCCATAAATTAGAACCGTATGTTTTATCAAAAAAAAAAAAATCCTGCAATACCTGCAGCTGGATCTGAAATCACGGAGCGAGCTCAACTTATGGAAGTTGATATTCTACATCATGAAGATGCCAGGATTGATGCCCGTCAAGATGTACATGCAGGAAGTGGCATGCATCTAGGTAACATTACTTCATTATTATTGTTTTTTTCCTTTTTTTCTATTGCATAATTAATGGAAAATATAGCACTATTCTTACTATACATTCTTTTGATCTAAAAGATAATCCATTAGAAGATGCGTTAATGGATGCCAAGGAAAAAAGAAGAATTAGAGACAGAGAACGGTATGCACGGATTAAACAGGAAAAGCTTAAAAGGCAACGTGAAGCCTATCAGCAAAAGAAAAAAACTGAAAAGTCATCAGAGCTTATAGAAGAAGAAAAGCAGGCAGAACAAAACAGAAAAAAAAAAAAGAAAAAAAGCGCCAACATGACAGGCAGCGATATGCAGATATGCAACCAAAATAAAAGACATCTAGAATACAGCAAATTGTAGAAAACAAAGAACAGAAGCGTAGCAAACGAACGAAAACATTCAATCGCCTTTGGAGAACCCTGCGTATATAGAACCAGGAATGGAAACTAGATCAGCAACCTTTGATTTGAAACAAAGGAAGCATGTGACGCCGTGATGGACCGCAAAACAACCAACATTGAAGATCATGGTTAGTTTTATCAAGTTTTTATTTACAAGACAATATATACAAACTTATGTAAAACTAACCATCCTTCTTGGACAGATGTTCCCTCTTCAATGTGCCCAGCCACAAAAGACAAAGATGAACCAAAACAACCTACAATGATGATCATGGTAAGTTTATCAAGCTATTATTAATGCAAAACCAATATACACTTCATGAACAGTTATTACCTCTTCAATGTGTGTAAAACTAACCATCCATCTTGGACAGATATTTCCTCTTCAATGTGCCCAGCCACCAAAGACAAAGATGGACCAACAACAGTCTACAGTGAAAAAGCATGGTTAGTTTATCAAGTTTTTATTTACAAGACAATATATACAAACTTATGTAAAACTAACCATCCTTCTTGGACAGATGTTCCCTCTTCAATGTGCCCAGCCACAAAAAGACAAAGATGAACCAAAAACAACCTACAATGATGATCATGGTAAGCTTATCAAGTTATTATTAATGCAAAAACCAATATACACTTCATGAACAGTTATTACCTCTTCAATGTGTGTAAAACTAACCATCCATCTTGGACAGATATTTCCACTTCAATGTGCCCAGCCACCAAAGACAAAGATGGACCAACAACAGTCTACAGTGAAAAGCATGGTTAGTTTATCAAGTTTTTATTTACAAGACAATATATACAAACTTATGTAAAATTAACCATCCTTCTTGGACAGATGTTCCCTCTTCAATGTGCCCATCCACAAAAAGACAAAGATGAAACAAAAACAATCTACAATGATGATCATGGTAAGTTTTTCAAGTTATTATTAATGCACTTATGGAATATAAAAACCAATATATGTACTAAACATTATTGTGTAGACAATGATGGAGTCCTATTTGAACAAGACACCAATGAGGATGAATTTATCTTCCCTGCTCAAGGTATGCTAAATAAAATTAAAACATATTCAAATCATTAGTATAGAATACTTTCCTGATTTTGAAATTTTTAACTTGAAACAGATTGGGATATAGATGAAGAAATTGAAATTTCAGACGATGAGGAAACAACTGCCGAGGATTCAAACATCACTGACCCATATGAGATTGTCTACAGCAACATACCAGAAAATGCTCACATGCTCAAAACCTTGAAAATTGCAAAATTTGCAATGCAAAAAAGTTTGAGTATGAGTCCGAAGGCTTATGTTGCAGGAAAGGAGATATCAAACTAGCAAGTCCAAAGACACCGCCTCAACTCATGAGGCTTTGGACAAGCAATGATTCTGACACCATACATTTTCGAAATAACATAAGGTTCTTCAACGGGCACTTCTCATTCATAACTCTATATTGTCAGCTTGACAGAGACACAATAGACATCCGAAACAGTGGAATCTACACCTTCCGAGCACATGGTCAAATCTATCACAATATACCCTCAATCGGTAACGGTCCAACAAATGGCACGCACCTAGAGCTGTACTTCTATGACGATGATCCAAGCCTAGAGCATCGTTACCGTCGTTGCCGCAAGGAAATGTACGAGCAAGACAAGAACATAATGAGCATAATCACAGATGTTTTACGCGACAACCCATACTCTGAAAAGTTTAGGAGTTTGGGACAGGCCCAAGTTTTAAATAGCGGGCTATGGCAAATAGCGGCGCTTTTTTCTAGGGGCTATAAAGCTATAGCGGAGCTATAGCGAGCTATGTTAGATAGCGTTTTATAAGAAAAACTATGAAAAACTCCAATAATTTATGCCAAAACAAGGCAAATATGATATTTGGTGAACACAAATACGTTTACAAGGTTTTACAGGGCTAAATAACATTACCAAATACCAATATGATATTACAACATGTTTCATTAAAAATTTAATCGACCAAAATGCCAAATTAGTAACAAATGAAATATGAAATAGCGGTAAATAGCGGCGCTATAGCGCTAAATAGCGGTGAGTAGTTGTAACTAGCGGTGCTATAGCGGAAATGCAAATAGCTTAGCGGCGAGTCTTTCCAGGAGCTATAGCGGAGCTATAGCGGGCTATTTTAAACAGGGGGACAGGCCCAAAACATAGAGGACTATAGAGTTATCTTGAACCTTGACCAGAAACAGGATCAGAGAGTATACAACGCACCAATCACTTCAGAGGTTGCAGCAGTATGGATAGAAGGAAACGAAAGAAGAGATACATTTGACAAAAACATAATAGTGCATTGCAAAAACAATGAAATACAGGGCATACGCTCATACCATGGATGTTATGATCCACTATCATATCCTATATTCTTTCCAAAGGCAGAACTAGGTTGGCATGCAGATATCCCAAGAGTTAGTGTAAGCATGGAAGATGTGATAAAGGCTCGTGCAAAGAAAAGGGATAACGGCGGCGATCCAGGTTAGTATATCATATACTGCTTTATTTACAAAATTAAAATAAGATATATGACACATGTATTAATATTTAATACAAAGCTGACTCTTGTTTTTTTAAAAAACAGATTCAAACAGCAGGCTGTGCGTAACCATGAGAGAATACTACTGCTACAAATTTCATGCACGCGACCAAATATTTTCGATCCGGTGTTACATGGCGGACGACTATTCCAACAATTTGCTGTAGATACATACATCAAAATTGAAAACTCCAGATTGGACTACATGTATCATCATCAGAATGAAATAAGAGCAGACTTATACCAAGGACTTCTGGATAGCATTCAAGCAGGCGAGCAAAAGGGGAATGAAATTGGGAAAAGAATACTTCCATCATCATTTATCGGAGGCCCACGAGATAAACATCGCCGGTATCTAGATGCTATGGCTCTAGTCAGAAAATTTGGAAAACC
Organism: Hyparrhenia diplandra; assembly: GCA_015847255.1. Classification (NCBI taxonomy): domain Eukaryota; kingdom Viridiplantae; phylum Streptophyta; class Magnoliopsida; order Poales; family Poaceae; genus Hyparrhenia; species Hyparrhenia diplandra. The sequence continues at coordinate 834,784 of JADLZK010001513.1, read as the reverse complement.
AGACATATTCCTTACGATGACATGCAATCCCAATTGGCCAGAGATAAAAGATGAACTCAGGTTTGGACAAATACCACAACATTGCCCAGACTTGGTTGTTCGTGTTTTCAGGGCAAAGCTAGAAGAAATGAAGGTGCAGCTATTCAATGCAAGAACAATTACCCAAGGCCATTTATTGAAACTACAATTACAGGCAAGGACTCCTACCCACTATATAGGAGACGCAACGACGGAAGGACCGCAAAAGTCAGAAAATGTGAACTAGATAACAGATGGGTTGTTCCTTACAACCCTTACCTGTTGATGATGTTCAACTGCCACATAAATGTTGAGATATATTCGAGCATTAAAGCAGTAAAGTACCTATATAAATACCTATACAAGGGACATGACAAGGCATCTATATCTGTAGCTGGAGCAGAAAACGAGATACAAGTCGACGAGATTCGACGGTATAGAGACGCACGGTGGGTGACGCCTCCAGAAGCACTATGGAGAATATATGGCTTCGAACTAAGCAAGATAGACCCTCCGGTCCAGCAGCTGCAACTGCACCTCCCAAACATGCACATGGTTTCATACGATGGCAAAGACAAGGTCAAGGATGTTATCAGCCGTGGAGGCACGGAAAGGTCAATGCTGACAGCATACTTTGAAAGGAACACCCATGATGAAAAAGCACAAGGCATATTATATAGAGACTTCCCAGAGAAATATACTTGGCAGACACAAGGCAAGCGATGGCAACCGAGGAAACAGAAAACCGTATACCAGATTGGCAGGATCGTCACAGCACATCCGGCTGAAGGAGAACGATACTATCTTCGAGTACTCCTAAACCATGTGACGGGAGCAATGAGCTACGAAGACCTAAGAACAGTTGATGGACGAGTAATGGCAACATTTCGAGACGCCGCAGAAAAAAGGGGGCTCATTGAGGCAGACAACTCAATAGAAGAATGCATGATAGAAGTAGAACTGTTCCGGATGCCATCATCGCTAAGAAGACTATTCGCCACAATACTGGTGTTTTGCGTACCAACCGACATCCGCGGTCTTTGGAACAATCACCTTGAGGCAATGTCAGAAGACTATAGCAGACATTGCAAGTGCAAACACACAGTCGAGCAGATGGTACTAAGAAATGTTAGGGACATGCTACGGTCAATGGGACTCAAAGAAAAAGACATTGAAAAGTTACCACTTCCAAAAATTGACAAAAACCATGACACATCAGAGAACATACCTAAGGAGATTATTGAGGAATCCTCGATCGAGGTGGACCCAGAGGACGCATCTTTGCATAAGTACTTGAACAACGAGCAAAAGATAGCATACGAGAAGATCATGTCAGCGGCTAACAGAAAAATAGGAGGCCTCTTCTTCGTCGATGGCCCAGGAGGCACGGGAAAAACATTCATTTACAGGGCGCTCCTAGCCACCGTTCGCAGCCAAGGTAAGATTGCTATAGCAACAGCCAGTTCCGGTGTTGCGGCTTCAATTATGCCAGGAGGAAGAACCGCCCACTCGAGGTTCAAGCTACCACTAAAAACAGACAAACCAACAACTTGTGGGTTCACAAAACAAACAGGGACAGCCAAGCTGCTAAAAGCAGCAACTCTAATAATCTGGGACGAAGCATCAATGTGTAAGAGGCAGGCCATTGAGGCGCTAGATAAAAGCATGCGGGACGTAATGGACAGACCAGATCTACCATTCGGCGGGAAAACAATTGTGTTCGGAGGGGATTTTAGGCAAGTCCTACCTGTTGTACGAAAGGGTTCAAGAGCAGAGATAGTAGACACATCGCTACGCAGATCAGAACTATGGAACTGCATGCAACATTTGAAGCTCGTAAGGAACATGAGGGCTCAAAATGACCCGTGGTTCGCAGAATTCCTTCTACGTGTTGGAAACGGCACAGAAGAGACAAATGATAAGGGCGAAATACTTCTACCGTAAAGCATTTGTGTGGAAAAAAATGATGAAGATGATGGACTGGATAGACTGATCGACCACGTCTACCAAAAGGACGACGCTTCCTTGAAGGATCCAAAATTCATCACGTCTAGAGCTATTCTATCCACAAGGAACGACTGCGTAGACAACATCAACCTAAAAATGATCGATCGCTTCGAGGGCAAGGAGATGGTGTATCATAGCTTCGATTCCGTGAGAAGAAGACCCACACAACTACTATCCCGTAGAATTTCTTAACAGCCTTACACCAAACGGTCTGCCTCCACATATGCTGAAACTGAAAATAAATTGTCCAATCATACTCCTCAGGAATATAGACCCGGCTAACGGTCTTTGCAATGGAACAAGACTGGTCGCATACGTGGGTTCCAGAAAAATGCAATTGATGCAGAGATTGTGCTAGGACAGCACTCAAGAATGAGGGTTTTCTTGCCAAGAATACCACTTTGTCCCTCAGACGATGAGATTTTTCCATTCCGTTTAAAGAGGAAACAATTTCCAATCAGACTATGCTTCGCAATGACAATAAACAAATCACAAGGGCAGACAATACCAAATGTGGGCGTATACCGGCCTGACCCGGTTTTCTCACATGGTCAACTATATGTCGCGCTCTCTAGAGCAACGGCGAAAGATAACATAAAGGTACTCACAGGAAAACAAGAAGGAGAAGATGACGAGGAGGACAAGAAGAAAAAGAAGAAGAAGAAGAAGAAAAACAAGATCAGTACAAGCGACACATACACTAAAAATATTGTGTACACTGAGGTCCTAACAAAATAAGTGATGTCCCGTTTGCCGTCTTGTGTAAAAAAAATGCAGTGTGAACATTTATTCAAATATAACACTATTCGTTACCATTTATCTTCCACCAAACTCTATAATATATCTAGACACGCTTTAATTTAACTTATATAGTCATAGGACAGTAAATGACCCAAAGAAAGAAGTATTCAGAGTGATAAAAATGAAGTGGAGTGATAACTTTTCACCAAATCAGGAAGGGGGGAAGCCACCTGTGGTTAAACGTGTATGGTGAGAGGACTCAGGAAGGATCTCTCGCTGCCCAAGCATTGTAGTTGTCGTTCTCTGATTCAGCAGCCATGTGAACTGAACGTCTGAACTGCGGAATCAATTCGTTTGTTGCAAGTCAGTAAATTGAAAGACTCAGCTGCCTATAACAGAAGCAGGCACGAACAAACCAACAACAGATTTAATCGAACTCAAATGCATAGTGGGGAACGAGGCCAACATAAGGAAGTGATGCTCACGCTGACAACGGAGACGTCGCAGTGATGGAACATGGCGGGGTCACGGTGCGGAGTGGCCGTGAGCGGCGAATCCCTCTCGAACTCCTCCTCCCAGGACACCTCCAGCACTGCCGCCGATGCGGCGACATCCTCGGACGCCGACGTAGGCTCGAGCTCTAGGTCGGTCGCCGGTGCGTTCGCGAGATGGAGGTCGTGGTAATGAAGCCTGGTGGGGCCGCCGCCAATTCTTCCTCCGGTGCCTCTCGACCACGCCAACGCAGAAGCCGGCTCCGCCCTCTACCTCCCGACCACGCCCCTGCAGGCGCTCGCCATATCGATTTCGAGCCGCGCCGCCGTTGATTCGAGCCACGACGACGACGTCCAACACAACCAGCAGGTCGCCCTTGCTCCCTGGCCAACGTCGCCGGTCTGCGCGCTCGCCGCGGCGCCGCCGGCAAGCGAGGCCATGACCTATGAAATCTGACCAAGCACGGTGGAAGAGGCCAAGAGGATAAGGTTCATGCGTGCATAATAAAAATGCGTGCGGTGGAGAGAAAAGGTAGAAATCAAAATAATAAAAATAGAATATTAATCACAATCATTTCCTTCCTCTACTGTACTGCTAGATACCAAATTATGCCCCACAACCGGAGGTACACGCACAAGCACATCCGCGCCCGCGATCAAACTGGCAATGGCGAACGCCGGAGAAGGCAGCACCCACACACTCGGCGCCGTCAACCTCGCCGGCCGGGAACAAGCTCGCAGGTGGGCGCGCTCGTGCGGCTGCCCAGAGCACGGGGACTCTGCCTGCCCGGATTCGAAGTTCAGGTAAGAATCGGAATTGGATTGGAATACTAATCCATCTCCTATGCCCCTTCCTATTCCTATCTATGTTGGACTTAGAACTCCAGTAAGACTCGGATTTCTTCTGCTCGTCTTTTTTTTTTTTTTTTTTTTTTTATAAAGTACACCTGTATTAATTAAGGGAAAACCAATACAAGTACACCGTATAAGGATACGTATGATAGCTACCCCGCCTATAATCTATAAGGACCCCAGCAAATAAGAAAATTACAAAACCGGTCCTTAGACCCAACCGCAAAACATTACACCGGCCCGCAACCGCCTCCGTCGAAGACCACCGCCACCAGCCGCCGCCACCAAACCTGAAGCACCAAAAGCCGGAGGAAACCGCCGGCGTTGAGGTGGACTGCAGAAGACGCTCGATCTCGTAAAAGGCGAAGAAGTTGTTGAACGCCCATCCGTCCGGGATCACTATCCGTGTTGAAACGACGATGGTGGAGCCGACGATAGCATCCTCCGTCGCGCAGTGAAGCCGAATCGGTCGAACCACCAATCTTCCTGAAGATCCGCAGCCACCACCGCATCCATGAAAGTAGGGGCCGAGAGCCTCCACGCACCAAGGCGCAAAAGACCTCGCCAGCCGAACACTCTAAACAAGATCCAAGAGCGGACCTTACCTCCACACCCCCTCGTCGCCGGCGCCGGAGGCGAACGCCGTCGAGACGGGAAGAGAGCGAGAGGACATTATTCCTGGGCGACGACGCCCGCCGCCGCCTCAACAACATCGTCGGAAACCCTAACAAAGACCTAACCCTAACCCTAGCTCCAGGGGGACACACCACCTACTCGGAAACACCGCCACAGCCATTGCCGGCCGCGTGGAGGCCAGCTCCCTCACCCACCAGCTGTCGACGAGGACGCCGACAGGGGAGGGGAGCTGTGCGGCGGCGCCGGCGCTAGCGGCTGTTGCTGGCTTGGGCGTAGGCGGCTGCTATCTCTGCTCATCTTACCTATACCTATATATTGAAATCAGATATCGCAGAGGAGAACAAGCAACCAAGTCCTAATCTCGCCTCGCTGAGAGCCAAGTTCAGAACACGCGCAAGGAGAACAAGTAACCAAATCCTAATCTCGCCGACTTGAACAAGACCGCTGAGAGTCAATCAAGTTCAGAACTCGCCTAGTTCAACAAGATCGCAGAGAGCCATAATGTCGCTACTCCAAGACACCGAAAACAATGACCAGATGCAGCAGCAAGTACCAAGTGTTGCTCAGGAGTCAGGACGCCAATATCGATGGCCAAAGGCTAAAGGAAGTACTGCATATTGCTCAGGACACCGACACGGATAGACAGATGCCGCAACAGGTAACCGTACAAACACCCATGCAATGTCAGTCTGTTAGTATTACAATTCCCATATCATATGTTTTTAGTACTACAATTCCCGTATCATATGTTTTCTTGTGCTGCTCCATACGATTGCTCGCATATTTTACACATTGATTATACATGTTGAGCTAATATGATGGATCTCTAATTTACTATTCTAATTTTGCGGGGCTTTTTACTGCAGAATATTGATCCCATCAATATTAAATCAGAAAAAAGGAATATAGTGCAGACGATCGACCTTTAAAAAAAAAAAAAACTTCCGATAAAGAAAAAGATTTGAATGAGAATTCTATGTTTAATTCGTCAACGTCCAACCAGGTAATCCTTGCATGCGAATATTATTTGTCAAATTAATCATGTCCAAACATTCGTCCAGTACTTATACATATATTAATTTATGATACCGATTCTTTTCATACCTTTTTTGTAGACCGATTTGAGCATTGATCAGCCAATGCCTTCAGCTGAATCACCAAAAACAGAGACATTATCTTCAGATTCTGAGATGATAGACGGTGAAAAATATGACTATCTCCCAAAAAAGGTAAATCTAAAATAAATAACACCTTTTGGTTACAGTACGGAGAATACAAAGCTAATCGATATTAAATTATATGCAGATTATACATTGACAGATGGACTTATGCGCTCAAATAATGATAGAAACATCTTCGAAAGATGAAATATTGGTGAGGATTGATGAAATATATGTGAAACAACATCAATTATCGTGCCTCCTAGACCAAAGCGAATGGTTAGACGATGATGTAAGTACAACTATATTAGGCAATTTTTAATCATAATTAATTAATAATGAAAATGTTTCTAATCTATATATAAATATTTGCAGGTGATCAGTGCTTATATATGTTGTATAAAGGAACAAGTAAATCTACAAGATATGGATGATGCTAAAGTATATTTTGAAAACCCTTTTATTACTCGACTGCTCAAAAGGGATGGCAAATTACGTACAAATGAAAATGGAAAATTTATGACACAGATTGTCAAAAAATATCTGGAACATGACAAGGTAACATCTATCTCTCCGTATTTTCAATTAAAAGGTGTAGCAGATTTTTATTTCCTAAATACAATATTCACCTACTAATCATATAATTGATTTTAGATTTTCTTGCCAATAAATATCAAAGAAAGCCATTGGTATTTGGCTGTTTTGGACACAAGAAAGCCCGAGATACAAGTACTGATTCATTATGCTGGAAACACAACCGTGCAGACCTCAATACTGTGGTACGTTCATATAGCTTAAATAGCTCAAATTTTAATAATAAAACGGTTAAGTACATTGTGTTTATGAGTCAATCTAATCACTTGATATTTATTTATGCAGCTACAGGGACTACAATATCATTTGGATATAATAACTGAGAGTGACCAAAGCTTTTATAAACAAATCTGGGAGGATCATAATGTCACTAAATGGAAGCTCAGAGAAATACTAAAAAGAACCAATCCAACAAGATAATGTAAGCGAAAAAACATTAAATAAATATAATGAGATTTATATACGCTGACTACTAATTTTAATTTAAACTATTCAGTTCATCTTGTGGCCTCTTTGTGCTAAAATTCATGGAATACTGGACTGGAGATACACTATCTCAGCAAATAACACAGGTACATATCTATTGTGTTTAGAAAATCATATTCGGATTAAAAATATATATGTGATGACATATGTTTGTACCATACAGGAACAAATAAATCTTTTCAGGTACAAATTAGCCGGCATATTGCTCTGCTGGAAATCAAACACAGCGGAACTAGGAAAAAACTTATAAGCAAATGTTGACAATCAGGCAGATGTTGATGACGTTCCAATATTATTGGAAAGTCCAGACGTGGAAAAGAAATCAAAAGCACTGAGCACATTGTCCATTGAGAGCACATTGTCCGTTGAGAATAAATACAACTCACTATTGTCTATTGTTTCGAAGATGGGTATAAGTGAGTTAGTAGGTGGCCTTTGTGACTACATCAAATCAATTAAATGTCCACAGACCTTGGAGTTGTACTGACATCATGCATTCTCTTGTATTTTTAATGTTTGACAGGAAAATCTGGGTGCAACATTCAAAACCATATCGCATTGGCCTGACAGTCAAAAACTGCAAGAAATTCTAAGCGACGATATGCCAATGGACATAGATACTTTCAATCTTGTCACACGGAAAAATAGGTCTGATGAAATCCATAATATGAAGAATCGGCGATCAATGATAAAAAAGCATTATTTGGACTTGCAATTTTGGGTAACTTAATATTTTAATTTATATTTATAATTTCTAAATCTACATGCAATGATTCTTTTAAAACAAATCTACGAAATCTTATTTTGTCTGATTACCAGATGATTACGGATTATGGACGACACCCAGACTTCCGGAAAAACTAGATGTCGAAAGACTAGCAAACTCTGTCCGTTGCTGTCCTGATATTAACTACAGTGTATCGACATGCAATTTGGTAAGACCAAACACAAATTCCTGTCCAAATTTAATTTTACAAATCTATACCTATACCTAATTGCCAATCTATTGCAGATTCTTATTCCAATACAACGATGTGGTGAATTCAATCTATTCATATTGGACAAAGATAACAGAATAGTCTACATCTTGGACCCTAATCCTCTTGATCCCACCTACCAATACAACCCAGATGCAAGATACGTGAAGAAAATTTTATGGATTGCTGAATACCTACCAAAAAGCAATGTCTGTTGTGTGCCCTGGATCTAGATGGAATGAAAATGTTTTCCTATGGCGCCAAAAAGTAGTAGATAACATTCCAATTTACAAAAGGTAACCACTCTTTTCATACGAAATTTTTTTATTTAAATAGAATTACTTATAACGATTTTGATATACATTAATAACTAATATTATATATATATAAATCAGGGAGCTGTCAGGTTATATTGTTTCAATCTTCATGTCAGCATGGAAAGACGGAGAGCTAAACTTGCCGTTTCTAATGGTGATTATCTAAACCTATTAAATCCATATATTTTACACATATATCTCTATACTTTGTCACCACCTAACAATTTTCATGATTATACAGGATGGATATGAACTCAGGAGACAAATCTTGGGACAACTACTGACGTATAAGGAGAAACGAATGTGAAGACAACATGCCTGATGGAGTGCGAGACTTCATTAGATTTATTAGAAAAAAAACTAAAATTAATTTTATATTAAGAGTACCTTATAATAATTAGTATAAGAGTCCTAGAGTTTTGCTTAGATAAATTAGAGATATATCGAGTCAGTTTTATAGGTCCTAGAGTTTTGCTTAAATAAAATTATAGAGATATCAAGTCTGTTTTATAAGTACGGATATTATTCTAATAGTACTTTTGTTTATTAAGTACGAATATTTCTGCCAATCTGCCCATGTAATCTATCCGCCTAATCTGCCAATCTGTCCGCCACCGCCTGCCTCTTCCCCATACCGCTCCTACTGCCTCGAGCACAAAAAAAACTAATCGGAGATGGATACGAAGAGGAAAGGAGTTTCCAAAACGGAAGCAACCGAGACTGAACCAAACTCAGTCAGGAATCCATTGAACAGTACGTATGAGACTAAAAAGACTCCCATGATGATACGGTAAAGGAAGGAAACTTCACGCTTGCAAAGAAAGGAAACCTCCTCCCAGCCTGTTCACCTGCCGGACTTTTTTTGTGTCCGCCCCAAAACTAATCAGCCTGACCATCTCCAAAGACCGAAACTGAGTCAAAATCCCCATGGAAACCAAATCCAAATCATAACTCTCTTGGAGAACAAATTATAAAATCGAAACAGAAGGCATTGACGACCTCGGCGATCGCGGTCGCTCACGAAGGCGCAAGAACGGGTCATGTGGAGGTCGAGCACATCGGGCACACGACGGCCGTGGAGTGCGTTCTCAGCTGATAGCAGTCGAGGATGGCGACCAGCTGAGCCCGCGAATTAGAAGGTGACCGCCCGGCGTGCGCTGCCGCGATTCGAGGACGTGCAGGGGTGCGCCGCGTAGCTGGCGCACTACAACCGCTGCCCCGGGCCGTGCTCTCAAGCACGCTCTCCAAGGGGCCGTGACAGGGCAGCGTGCCGCCACCTCTGCCTCTCGGCGCTGGGGGGTGGGCCGCCGCGGCGGCTGCGCGTTAAGGTCGCACTCGCCCTCCCACGCAGATGGAGAGGTCGACGGAAGACCCATGGCGGGAGACCTTCTTCGATCTCCTGGGAGATACTCCACGCTAGCGAGAGCCCCATAGGAGAATGGAAAGCTCTCGATGAAAAACGCGGTGGTGTGACATGCATGACCTGATTTCTGGATTTGGAGGTGGTATTTGAGAGAGGAAGAAGAGGGTTTGTTTCCTGCTCTTTTTCTGTTCTTGACAAAGAACATGAGAGAGAGAGAGCAATGAGACAGAGGGTGCGGTGTGGTGTACGGGCGTGCCGTGGGCATCTCGAGCATCGTATACGGGCGTGCGGTGGATGGCATCGGCAGCTCTACCACTTACGGCCTCTCAGCCCAAGCGAGAAAAAGCAGCCCAAGTAAGAGCCCTTTTCATGGCCGAGAAGAATGACATGCACTTTACAGAGTTCAGTATAGGCATTTCAGTGCAGAACTAAAATATTGTTTAACAGTTCATGTCCATGGCTCGCCATTCTCTTCGTTCTCATATGGGTTTTGAGACACATGAGCAAGCGTAGTATGGAGTTGTCCGTATCCTTCTCTGATTCATTTAATCTGTCCGCTCCATGGGACCAAAAAGAATCTGGCATCAAATATATGGCCGTGGGAGATCGTTGAGGCAAAACACAATTTTTCAATTGGAACATAGCAATCTTCGTAGAAAAAACAAAACTATCTAAATATATATCGATACTGCGAGAGCACTCAACAATTCATCGACAATCAAGAAGGGCCTTGCCATCCTTTGTGAATCGAGTTGGAGTGGCTGGCACCGCGCCGACGCTTTGGCCTACTCTGGCGTGGCCGGCAAACGGTTTGTCTTTACTTTTTACAAGTACACACAATAATCACATATTCAAGCATACTCAAGTTAAGATAATATAATACTCCGTTTAAAATTATAAGATAAGTTGTCCAAATGTATAGAGAAAAACATATAATTTTTTCTCACATATAAGACTCTTATTGTAATAGCAATAATTATGGGCTCAAGTTTATTTGATTCAAAAAACGGATAAAACTTCAATTAAATATAACAAAATAGACAAGTGTTGAATGAGCCCTGCGTGATGTAGATCCGTAGCAACGCACGGGAGAAAATTTCTTCCACCAAAATTTCCGTCTGCCTCCCCTCACCGTATTGCTTTCCAACATGGTGTCCCCCTCCCCCAATGACTACAAATCAGGCTGTGAGGCGAACTAATCGGTCCGGCCCCGAGGCCCCTAGATTTAACGCCCAAGCCCACCACAGCACGACGTACCCGACATCGTCATGGTAGAGGCGGTTGTTGATGAGGGCGCCCCGCGGAGGTTGAGGGAAGTAGATGGCCGACGCTGCCACCGGTATCGTCGCCCGCCTTCCCGCCGCCCTTATTATCTCGTGGCGGTTCCACGGCGCGCCTTAGGTGCCACTCGAAAGTCGCCGATGATCTGCGGAGTCCGTGAGCTCGCCCGGACGGTGAGGGGGGCGCAGGGGTTCGTCGGATCTCGCGGCGACCACGACCACAAAGTCGTCTTCCCGGTCCAGGATGGGAGCTTTTCGGTATCGCGACGAGCTGATGACGAGCACGGGTCGACCGGCTGCGCCCGCGATCGAACTGCTCGAACATATGGACCGGCCGGTGGCCAAGCAAAGGTTCGTTAGGCGCGGTGGCGGCGGCGGCGCAAGTTCAGCGAAAGCGGAGGTCGAGAGAGGAAGAAAGGAGAAGGGTCGAGCTGGTTTGTTCAGGGGGACTGTCCGTATGGGCAGCTGCTATGCCTTTTTATAAAGGCCGGCCGGGCGGCGCCGCACGCACTGCTCATCGGATGGATGAGCCGGCCGGCCGGTAGTTATATTACCTTGCCGGCCGTTGCAACAAGAAGGAGGGTATAGCTAGCTGGAGCTCTTGCTTTGCATGCATGCCGGGGTGTGCCGGTGGCGCCGCCTCGATCAATGCTCATGCCGTACCCGATCCGGTTGCATTGCAACCGTATCTTGTCTTTCTCTGCTACTACTTTTTAATTGTAGGCAACAAGTTGGATCCCTGCTGTTGGAATTTAGATGGGCTTGGCCCAATAACAAATTCGGAAATTCCTAGAGAGATCTCAAAGGTACATTCTATATTTGGTAATCTTGGCCTTCAAGTTGTAGAGTCCTGAACCGACTCGAGTAGAGAGTCCTAAACCGATCGTGATCGCGACACGATGTTCGGGATATATAAGCGACCCTCATCGCCCACGCCAAATATGATAGATCAGATATCTCATCTTGGTTTAGAGAGGTGTCCCTTGAATGGATAACCTCTCAACTCTAGAGAATTGAGATATAGTTTTCGTCTCTTCTTGTTGTTCTTGGCGTAGCTACTCCAGCCCGATTGCTTGCGTGCACTAGCAACCGGGCGGCGGGTCTCGAAACCCTCGTCTTTGCGATCCCGCCGGCGGGAGAAGGCGAATAAGGTTTTTGGGAGCGCTCTTCGCTACGATGCTCTCGATCTTCGTCACGGCTCGTCTTCCAGGGAAGGACACGTGGAGGACCGTCCCCAGCGCCATCTTCATCAACAGCTTCTTCGACTCCTTCAGCGAAGGCTGCCCGATCGGCAACGACTCTGGCGACACAGGAGGACCTCGGCGTCGCTTTCGGGAACCTCTTCATTATGTTGTCCTCAACGTCGGCCCGGGTATTCTTGAGATCCAATCTATACGGTGTGCTAGTTGGGTTTACACTGTTGCTATGATCATGCTACGTGATATCATGATCTGTCACCGCTAGTATATGCGATATCTTGATCTGTCATGCTAGTATGCTTGACATGCTTTATCTAATAGGTCTATTTGTCATGATTTATATTTTGGAATTAATCTGAAATTACCTAATATCCCAACAATCCAAAAATCTTATTATAGGCTTTTTCTTGATTTAACTATGGCTGTTTTTCAGCGACGTCTTTGAGACTAGAAAAGTTCTCTAGTGCACATATAAAAAGAGGTGGCGAGTTAAGGCCATGCTCACGGCTAGAGGCTAAGATGTTCGGGTTCTTGTTGGATCGCCTCGGGGAAATATCTCTAGAGAAAAGAGAAGATTCGGGGGAGACAACACTATCTTTAGAAGAACAATCCTAAAAGCGATCTTGCTAGTCATCTAGAAGATGCAAACTTGCACTTCCAAGATGAGAGGGCATTGTGGGATCAACTAAATGCAACCATTGGTACATCGAGTTGTACATTATGGAGAGATTTCATGACTACAAGATGGTTGCTAACCGATCTATAGTCAAGCAAAAGCGCATGAGGTTCAACACATGGCAAGAGAACTTGAACTCCTTAAGTATGTCATACCGATGAATTTGTAGCGGATGCATTATTGCTAGGTTGCCTTCTTCATGGAAGAGCTTAGGCATAATTCTAAAACACAAGAGACAGAGAAAATATCAGTTGTAAACCCTGATAGCATCTCTTGATGTTGAGGAAAAATTCGGGTGAAGAATACTATTGAGAAGGGGAACAAGAGCCATTCTAGCACTAATATTGTGCAAGAAAACCCACATGGCAAGAACAAAGGGAATAAATCTTCCAATGCCAAGTTAGCAACTACCTTCGAGAAGAAGAAAAATAATGATGAGGTGCCTTGCTTCACTTATGGACAGCTTGGTCACTTTTTCAGTGAGAATAATAAGAATGTCAACCTCGTGACTATTAGCAATGCTGATGAAGAGTACAGTAATGTTTTCCTTACTGTACTATCGGTATTTCAATCACCAAGTTGGTGGGTTGATACAGGTGCTAATATTCATGTGTGTGCTGACATCTCTTTCTTTTCTTCTTATAAAGAGCTACAAGGTTCTTCTGTCCTAATGGGGAATGGGTCACATGCTTCTGTTCATGGTGTTGGCACGATATATCACGAAGTTTACTTGGGTAAAATCGTACAAGCGAAGAAACGTGCAATATGTCCCTACTATTCGTAAGAACCTTGTTAGTATTTCTCTTCTTTTAAGAGATGGGTTTAAGGTAGTGATGGAGTCCAATAAAGTAGTTATGTCTAAGCATGAATAATTTATTGGTAAGGGTTATATTTGTGGCTTGTTCGCCCTAAGTTTAGCGATTTATGCAATAAGTCGATGAATCATATTTGTGGCACAATAAATGATAGTTCAAGTGTTTGGCATTCTCGTTTATGTCATGTGAACTTTGGTTTGATGTCACATTTATCTAGCTTGAAGTTAATTCAGATTTCACTATTGCCAAAGGTTCTAAGTGCCATAGTTGTGTGCAATCGAGAAACCTCGAAAAGCCTCACAAGGCAGCAGAGGGAGAGACACTTGGCACCTCTAGAACTCATACATTCTGATCTATGTGAGATGAATGGTGTGTTGACTAAAAGGTGAAAAGAGATATTTCATGACATTGATTGATGATGCTTCTAGATATTGCTATATTTACTTGCTGAAAACTAAAGATGAAGCATTAGACTACTTTAAAATCTTTAAGGCTCAAGTTGAAAATCAACTAGAGAGAAAGATTAAACGTCTAAGGTCAGATCGTGGTGGTGAATATTTTCCTATAATATTTGATGAGTTTTGTGCGGAACATGGTATTATTCACGAGAGGGCGCCTCCTATTACGCCCGAATCCAAATCCGATTGCCGAGAGGAGGAAAAATCACGCTTGTTGACCGACTTGGTTAACGCCATGTTAGACACTGCTGGTTTATCTAAGGCATGGTGGGGGAAGCTATATTGACCGCGAGAGTCATGTCTGAATAGAGTTCCAAACAGAAATAAAGAGACAACACCATATGAGATGTGGGTTGGTAGGAAACCATCACTTTCATACTTGCGCACGTGGGGATGCTTGGCGAAAGTCAATATTCAATTAATAAGAAGCGTAAGCTTGGACCAAAAAGCGGTAGATTGTATCTTTCTTGGATATGCTTACAACGGCATTGCCTATCGATTTTAGTAGTAAGATCACGAAGTTTTACGATATGCTTGTAGATACTATCTTTGAATCTCGTGATGCTACATTTTTTGAGAATATATTTCCTTTGAAATATATGCGTAGCAATGTTAGATTCCCTACTGAATTAGCTCACGATGATACTATACCTATCGAATACCCTGTTTGAGTCATTTGAACAACCACTTGAGAAGGATAATAATGAAGTTTACGTGAGGAACAAGAGACAAAAGGATTGCAAAATCTTTTGGTGATGATTTTATTGTGTACCTTGTGGATGATACTCCCACCTCTATATCAGAGGCATATGCGTCTCCAAATGTAGATGATTGGAAAGAAGCCGTTCATAGTGAGATGGACTCGATTCTTTCTAATGGAACTTGGGAGCTATCGATCTACCATTCGGTTGTAAATCAATTGGATGTAAGTGGGTGTTCAAGAAGAAGCTTAGACCTGATGGTACTATTGACAAGTACAAGGCTCGGCTTGTGGCAAGGGTTATACTCAAAAGGAGGGCGAGGATTTCTTTGATACTTACTCACCTGTTGCTAGAATGACCACTATTCGAACACTACTATCCTTGGCTACCTCATATGTAATTACGATCATTCATCAAATGGATGTAAAGACAGCTTTTCTATATGGAGAGTTGGATGAGGGAGATTTACATGGATCGGCTGATGGATTTGTAGTAAAAGGTGAAGAGCAAAAGGTGTGCAAGCTATTGAAATCTTTGTATGGCTTGAAACAAGCACCTAAACAATGGCATGAGAAGTTTGACTTACGTTAACTAGTGCGGTTATGTTGTCAATGAAGGCGATAGGTGTGTGTATTATCGACATGGTGGGGGGCGAATCTGTTATATTATGTTTATATGTTGATGATATTCTAATCTTTGGTTCCAACATTGATGTGATCAATGAAGTCAAGTCTTTCTTGTCTAAGAGTTTTGACATGAAAGATCTAGGAGAGGCTGATGTAATTCTAAATATCAAGCTAATTAAGGAAGAGAGTGGGATTACATTGTCGCAATCTCACTATGTTGAGAAGGTCCTGAACCGTTTTGGTTTTATGGATAGAAAGCCTTCTCCAACACCTTATGATCCTAGTGTGACATTGAGGAAAAATAAGAAGAATACTAGAGATCAATTGAGATACTCTCGAGATAATTGGTTCACTCATGTATTTAGCTAGCGCAACTAGACCGGATATCTCTTTTCTTTGTGAGCAAGTTGAGTAGGTATATTTCCAACCCGGGTGATGATCATTGGCATGTACTAGAGAGGGTCTTGTGCTATCTTAGAGGTACAATGAGTTATGGCATACACTATTCCGGGTACCCGTAATTGTGCTAGAGGGATATAGTGATCTTGGCGGATATCGATATTGATCAAATCTACGCTACTAGTGGGTATGTGTTTTACTCTTGGAGGTGGCACGGTGTCATGGAGGTCTTGTAAGCGGACTATTTTGACTAAATCAACCATGAAAGCGAACTTCTTGCTTTGGATCGACATCTGCGAGAGGCGAGTGGGCTGCGTGAGCTCTTGTCGACTTCTTGGGTGGTAGAGAAAACCGATCTTGGCTATCCTTATGAACTGTGATAATCAAGCGGTGATCACTAAAGTGAATAGTGCTAAGGATAATCGCGAAGTCAACAAGACACGTTAAAAAGGCGTTTGAAGACTGTCGAAGGAAGTTGAGAAACTCGGAGTAATAAGCGTGGCTTATGTCCAAGCGGATAAAAAATCTGGCATCCCTTTACTAAAAGGGCTATCACGTAATATGATAGAAATTGCATCGAGGGAGATGGGTATGAGACCCATATGAGTTTCACATTGAGTAGTAACCCAACCTTTTTGATCGGAGATCCGTGACTAAGGATGCGGGAAGAACAAGCTATTGGTAAACTCGAGGAGAGTATATTTATAACCCTCTCTAAGTGAAGATGCAATAACTCTCAAATGCGTTGAGGCCTTTGTATGGCGGGTTGGCTAATGCCTTAATATGTTCTATTGGCTTTGACAAAAGAAGATCACGATCCTCTGAGCATTCTTGAAAGAACATACCTATATGAGTTTGGTTGTTAAACGTCGCAGATCTATGAGACTTGGGTGGTCTCTAGTAAGCTCATGAAGAGACCAGGGAGTATGGCGTATATGTTCCACCCACGGGGGTAAGGCTACTAGTAGCCAGGTATTATCGGCTTTAAGTAAAGCATGTTCACACAAAACTTGCAATTCAAGGCGTAGTCCATTGTTCAAGTTGTGAATAAGTGTAACAAGGACCGGTACTAGTGTGGCTTTAAGTAAAGCATGTTCGCACAAAACTTGCAATTCAAGGCGTAGTCCATTGTTCAAGTTGTGAATAAGTGTAGCTTAAGAACCTAGGTAGAAGTTCAACTTCACGCGTCTCTGCGAAAATACTAGGTATATTAAGCGGCGGCAAAATTGGCAAAACTCTAAATGGGTATTTGAGATCCGGTGGGGGATTGTTGGAAATTAGATGGGCTTGGCCCAATAACAAATTCGGAAATTCCTAGAGATCTCAAAGTTCCATTCTATATTTGGTAATCTTGGCCTTCAAGTTGTAGAGTCTGAACCCGACTACGGTAGAGAGTCCTAAAGCGATCGTGATCGCGACACGATGTTCGGGATATATAAGCGGCCTCTACCGAGCCACGCCAAATATGATAGATCGAGATATCTCATCTTGGTTTAGAGAGGTGTCCCTTGAATGGATAACCTCTCAACTCTAGAAAGAATTGAGATATAGTTTTCGTCTCTTCTTGTTGTTGCGCCCGGCGTAGCTACTCGGCCCGATTGCTTGCGTGCAATAGCTTAGCCGGGCGGCAGTCTCCGAAACCCTCGTCTTTGCGATCCTGCTGCGAGAGAAGGCCCCGAATAAAGGTTTTTGGGAAGCGCTCTTACATGCGCGGCTCGATCTTCGTCCGCGGCTCGTCTTCCGGAAGGACACGTGGAGGACCATCCCGGCGCCATCTTCATCAACGGCTTCTTCGACTCCTTCGGCGGCGGCCGTCGGCACGGCGACTAAATGACACTGGAGGACCTCGGCGTCGCTTTGGGAACCTCTTCATTCGTTGTCCTCAACGTCGGCCCCCGTATTCTCGAGATCAATCTATCTGGTGTGCTAGTTGGGTTTACACCTGTTGCTATGATCATGCTACGTGATATCATGATGCGTCTGCTAGTATATGCGATATCTTGACTGTCATGCTAGTATGTTTGACATGCTTTATCTAGTAGGTCTATTTGTCATGATTTATATTTTGGAATTAATCTGAAATTGCCTAATATCCCAACACACAAGCATCTTGCTAGGACTTGCGAATGCAAGCAAATATATATCGTCATCTTTTTAACTCCCAAATTCAAAATCAAATTAGAATAAGAGCTAGAACACTTTGTATCTATACGATATGGAATTTGATTCAAAGACATATTGGAACATATTTCTCTCCCATGTTGTATGAATTAATGACGCGTCGTTCAACAATGTTGTGGAGTCTAATTTAAAATAAATTGGTATACAAGAGTTACAATAATACATATCTTGGCAATACAAAATTTGATTTCAAGGCGTATTACAATAGATAACGCGACCATACATAAATCTCAAAATCACAAGCCATCCATATAACTGCTGCTCAAGAAGTTGTATGTCGGTGCAACGATGTTTTGATAGTTATTATAATGGAAGGGGTATTCAAAATGGGGCCTTACTGTTAAATTGTTGTAAGAACCAAAGTGATATTCGATTCACCGGTAGCGATTAGACTAATGTTGTGTTTGGTTCTAGGGACTTTATTGTGTTGGAACTAAAAAAGTCTCTAAAAGTCCCAAGGAAACTAAATAGTTAGGAAGGATTGTTTTTAAGACTTTTTACTAAAAGTCACTAAAAGTACCTCCTTGAGGGACTTTTTTCCAATCCTAGGACACAAAAAAAAAAAAAAAAAAAAAACCCAAAGACTTTCGAGAAACGAACAGGGTGTCTAAAGCAATCCTGAACGAAGAGAGCTGGTATTAGGGCATCTCTAAGAGTTTCCTATCCATCCTATTAAAGTGAAATTAAAGTTTATGTGATAAAGAAACACACAACGGCCTCCAATAGTTCATCTATCCAAGATCCTATATTTAGTAGTAAAACTAATCCTCCCGGCCCGTCCCCCTCAATTTAGGGTGACATATTGTCGACCATATATGTTATCGTATATATACAGGGAGAACTGCTATGGGCAGAATATTTAAGCTGAACTTTTGTTAGGAAGAGTCCTATATGATGAGGACACGAGGGCTGAAGTTTAGAAGACAAGGGCTCTTGAATATAAGGGGATCTAAGTCCGGGTTCATTATTGTTTAAGTCTAGAATTACAGATAACATTATATTATAAAACAAATTATCACTTATAATAATCAAGAATTTGGGTACCTCTAGATTATTCATTATTGTGGTTGATTATTTTTGGTTAAGTTTAGAATTACACATAATTTTATAAAAATAGGTCTCCTAGATTATAGGATTATTTTTAATATACAATGTTTTCATTATGGCATTCCATCCATAATAGCCATTTGGATCACAATTAGATTATTTAAGCTAATTATTATTGTCATAATGGATCCAAACAGACATCATCCTATTTTATTAGTGGCTTCAAATTACATCAACATGGGTGAACTAAATCACTTTATCAAATTCCACAAAACATATATTCTCTCGGTTCCAATAGTAAGTTGTTCTATCTTTTCTATATCTAGGTGTGCGTAAGCTATGTACCTAGAGTAGCTAGAATGACCTACATTTTGCAATGGAAGGGTGGTTATTCTGTCTCCGTGGTTATGAATGTTGTGAAACTTGTCATGTTGATTAGGACATTCCCTCTCTGCCTCTCTCATGATCAACGTAGTAGATGAAAGTAGAACATATAGACACAAGGTGTAGGGAGACTATTCTTTATTCATCTCGATCTTCGTTACTTACAATGGAGGATCTCCCACGTATATATAGTCGAATAAGTCCTAGAGTATGGAAATCGCCCACACAATATCACGGACTAGGATTAGATTCCTCCTTCTCCTCTTTCTATATTCCAGCCAAGGCCGGAGAGTTTTGGTAAGAGCCCACATACAAACGGACTAGGATTAGATTTATCCTTCTCTTTTCCTTCTAGGATAAAGTCCGTGTGTTTTACAACACTCCCCTTGAGCGATTACCACGATATGCACATGCCTCGTCAAAAACTCCATCCGAAAACCCGATTGGGAAAAAAGCGGTTCGTGGAGAAAAGAGTACATCACATTCGTTAATTGTATTGCACATGTTGTCTCATTAAAAACCTTGTGTGAGAAACCTTCTAGTAAAAACTCACATAGGGAAAAAAGAGTACAACATTTAACCTTCTTGGTCATATATTCTTGAGGATACTCTATTCTTCGTGAATAGAAATTGATCTTCATAATCTATGCATAAACTTTAATGTTTTAGCAAATATGATCTTTATAATTCTAATGGTTTCAATTACCTTCGAGGTAAATTCAATAAAATTGCTCCCCCCCTCACAAAGCCATCATTTGAATTTGACTCAAAAGTATGGCTTATAATTCTTCCATGAATTATATGGGTATAACAAAGAGCAATATGCTTAATGCAAAAGGAACCACTTGTTGTGCAAAACAAATAAACTTTATCCTTCAAGATAATAAATCCTTTCATAGGATTTTGGGGAAAAAATAAGTTCATATTCAACATCTTTTTTAGATAGTGTATCAAACTTATACAAGCTTGAATACTTTATAGTTCTTCCTTAGTGGATTTTGAAATGGTATATTTTACAAATCTTCAAGATTTTTATAGTACCACTCAATAATAAATCCAGTCTTGCATTTTGGCATTTAGGGGATAATTTAAATACCAAAGTCACCATTATTCTTTCTATTGCATTTAGAGGATGACAGATTCATTGCTAGCATTACACTTTCTAAGTGTTTGTATGACACCTTCATGGTGTTTAGAATTCCTCATTCTTTCTCTCTCGGGTCTATATTCACTTCAGGGATGCATGGTGTTCATTCAAGAATTGACGGGTAAATCCTTCATGGATTAATTTCTTTAAGAATATTCTTTCATTCTTAGTGAATTATTAATTCTCTTGTAACGCCCGACCGATGACGGTTAAGATCCACTCTACACGTTGAATGGACCACACACGCTAATTAACTCTCTTGCGCTTTTCGTCCTCGCTTCGCGCAAAAAGGTTGCAACCGGAGTTAATCAACCCCCGTGCCGAAGCTTTTAAGTTGGCTTGCTTCTTCCTGAATTAGCGAGGTGGTACTACTCCTCCAACCAAGTGTAATTCGTGATGCTACAAAGAATCGCGCGAAATCGGCCCGGCCCATCATCTTGGCCCATTTAGCCGGGTCTCACATCCACCCACCCTTTAAGAATTCGACGTCCTCGTCGAACCGCCTACTAAAGGGACAAATGTCCGGATCAACTCTCTTGGCTCACGTCACGCATTACCGGCTCCTCGGTCTATTTGCCATGCCCTACGGGGCCATGCGCAACTTTTTCCGAGCTCCCGATCCATACGTCCGTGAAACCGCGAGAGTTGGCTCTGAATACCATTTGTAACGCCCGACCGGGATGACGGTTAAGATCCACTCTACACGTTGAATGGACCACACCTGCTAATTAACTCTCTTTGCGCTTTCGTCCTCGCCAAGCGCAAAGGTTGCAACCGGGGTTAATCAACCCCCCAGCCGAAGCTTTTAAGTTGGCTTGCTTCTTCCCGAATTAGCGAGGTGGTACTACTCCTCCAACCAAGTGTAATTCGTGATGCTACAAGAATCGCTGAAATCGCCCGGCCATCATCTTGGCCCATTTAGCCGGGTCTCACATCTCTTCTATGAGATATATTCTCTACCGCATGAGAGATGAGTGATGTACACAATAACATTGAGTTATTCACTATAAAATCATTCAATGATTGTAATCCTTCTAGGACATGCTCTTCTTGAGACTTGAATATTCATTCAGGAATATATGTACCTTAGACTTCAATACTTAGTATGAGATTTCTACAAGTTGCGATTTATATTCTTCGAATTATATGGATTTTCATAATCCACTTATTAATTTGCATATTCAATATTCATTTGTTTCATTTGCCGTAGATATAGCGTAACATTCATTTCTTCTTAATAGGAGATTCAACTTCAATTGCTTTCTTCATTGACCCGATATAATCACTACAAGCGATTTTGCCATGGACTTTATTTTTCCTGGATCCGGGTTCTCACAAGAGAAACATTCGCAATTAAAGAGGTAGTGTTGTCGACAACTATTTTCTCTTCTCCCAATACTCTCACAATGTGAGAATATTTTATCTCTGTCATTTCCCAAACAAGAGATGGTATATTGTTCTACATATCCAACACTAATGATGCGCTTGGTATGTTGGATTTCATCTTCATGATGATCCTCTTCATGAGGTGCTCAACCTTCTTCATGAGGTGTTCTCTTCATGAGAATGGAGGAGTTTCATTTTATTTCTATTAAACAAGTATATACTAAACTAGAACCCACAGGCATCCTCATAGATTTAGTTTGATAGTATACATAGTTTACTACTAGTAAATACAACTTCTAGTTTATAATTTTAAGTTACTCCTCTCATTTATTAAAATATCCGCATATGCTCCGCTTCATGCTTTCACAAGAGCATTAGTCAAACTATTAGTTGACCTAGTGCGTGATAGTATTCCTGCTTCAAGCTTCAAGGAAAATTTCTAGATCATTTTTTCTTCTCTCGAAAATAATATTTGGCATTCAAAATAGGCTTTCTCTCCCCTAATGCCAATATTAGATCTTTAATAGCATACTTCAAAAGATATCCCCTATCATGGGCTTAAAACAATTCAAATTCATATATCTCCAACTACAAGTGGAGGCCCATTTATGTATGCTATGATTAGGTTTTATGGGAAATATTCACGCACATATTTAAACATGGGGGTTATTATTCATTATGCAAAGTGAGCTAGTACTTAAAGTGCACTTAAGAATGTTCATCATTCCTATGAACTCGTGGATGTTCTCCCCTGGTATGCACAAAACATAGTTTAGAAAAACTATTTCATTCTCTAGCTTCTTTATTATTTAGCCTAATAAATTGATCCAAGTACTCATACAATTAAAAATATGGACCATATACTACGAAAAGTATAGATACGCAACATACAAGTTCACATGGAATTTCTTCTAGAATTTTCTAATTGCCATCAATGCAGAAATCCCTTAATGCCTTTTCTTCATAAATCCTAAATCATCATAATTGTGTCATCCACTACCTTAGTTCCACAATAATTCATCCCATCAAATGGGTTAGACTCCATTGAGAAAATTTCATAGACTCACTCCCCCGATCTTAGGCCGTTTGGCCCTAGATCAATCTATTGCTTATGCATGCAATGCATTGAAAGCAAAGCATTCCTTAGTTCAACGGAAACCATATAGACATAGCGTGCTAGCTAGCTAATTTGATTATGAGGAGGCGCAAAAATAGCTACTAGCTACAACTATAGCAGATTATGCTATGCTAATATTCATGCAAGAGTGGAGATAGTTGCAGCTCAATAAGATACACATGCGGGTGTAATGTGGAACGTTAGAATTCAGTCTAACATAATAGATAACAACAAATTGCAAAGCTACAAGCTTACTTGCAATTAGTGCAGTAGAAAGTTAACTTTCGGCTTAAGGGACGCGGCGGAACTTCAAGTCCTGATACACACACTTAAATATTGATTTAGGACGGCTATGCCTATTTAAAATATATTATCCATATTTTCTTATGCCTTTATCCAAAATTACTCCCCCTTTTTCATGCCATAATTACTTCAAGTAGTAACTTGCTTCAAGCATTATCTATGAATAATCAATTCTAATGCTTCCATAGAATCCAAATAATACTTCTAGTATTCATTGATTATGACATGAACTTCACATATCCAATGTACTATTCGGTGTACACCATAGGACTCGGGGGTAGAATATAACTTCTAGTTCTCATGTTTGCTAAGACATATACAATTTCTTGGCTAAATCGATCCTTCCAAGATCAATTAAAATGCTAGTATAGTCCAATTGTTCATGTGCATTTTTAGAAAATTCAGTTTTCCATCTACCTACATGGTATTGATGCACAAAAAAACTATAACCTTCATGGTTAACTGAGGCTTCTTTGTGGATAAAAATAATACAAGATTTATTTTGATAGGCAATAGGCAATTTGTTTATATGTGAAAACATATAAATCTAACTTATTCCATGAGAAGTTCGGACATATTACTTCAAGTAATTGCAACTAAGAATATTAAACATTTCATATTAGTCTTCAAGCTAACAAATTAACCATTAACCACTTAATTCAACGGAAATTAAAAAATTTAATGCACCTCCACCACTCTTATCAATACTTCAGGATATGAAATTTAAAGATAATAAATATATATAAGCACATGATTTAAGTTCTTCTTCAAGAGAAACTTTATATGTTCCAAATAATATGCATTCTTGCATGTCAGAATTGACAAGGGGTAGCTACATGCTTTTATATTCAAGAGTTATGATATACCGTCACAAGCCTTCGAGGGGTGTAACATATGCAAGCCACATATTCAAAATTATTGTAATTTAATAATATCCCGGTTCATAAAGCGTCTAAAAATTCCAACTCAATTTTCATTTGAGTAATTTCGATGGTAAATTCAAATACTTCAAGTATTTCATAGCTCTTTGATATTCTATACACAAGAGATATTTTTTCTAGAATATAGTTTGATAAAATTTTATTTACCATCTTATCTTCTAGACATTTACAAAGCTTCAAGCTATTGTTTATAGAGCAAAATAAGCATACAAGCTTCAAAATTTGACTTTCAATGCAATATGATAGTCTATAATCATAATTTGAATTTTACTCATGCAATGAGTCCCACAATGCATTTGTTACTTCTATCGGCCATATACTCATTCTAGAGAGTAATTCGAAAAATATATATACCGAGTTTACTACACTTCAATGGTAGCAAAATATCCTACATGGATTTAATAATGACCGTAACAAATACTTTTACTTTTCGGAGTAATTTCAGGGATATTGTTTCTTCTTTTTAAGGCATGTAAAATACCGTAACTTGGATCATGTGCATATAAGTTTACTACATGTAAACGACTAGCAAGGTGCAAAAGACAAAGGATGGTTACTCAAATATTCTTAGAAACGTCCCTAACATTTTTCAGGATTATGGTATATGCAAAATTTTCGAGAATGTATACCAAGCATTCATTCATCCCAAAAAAAAATCATATGCTAGGAAAAATAAATATGAGACTCTCAAATAATTAGTCTAAGGTCCTGCAGATTTAGAGAGCTCATGAACCTTTACCATGTTTCTAGTATAATCATTCAAGATTTATCCTTGCAATTACATGGTATATAAAATCATGGTTGCTTAGCAATTTTCAGAATTAAATTCTACATGTTACTTACAGAAACATAAAGCTAGGCAAAGCATCCATTAAACTTCAGATTTAATATGTACATGCATGCTCTTATACATGCGGTATAAGAAACATATAGTAAGCGAGATGGTCTAGGGCTAATTATCTTGTAAACTTTTTGTTTACGAAAGGTTGTTTGCAAAAACACCATAAATGTGCATTTTCCGAAAAATATAAGATTTATCTGCAATAAAATGGAACCTATATACATGGAATCAAGGGATCGCTCGGATTTTCTTTTCAATTTTTTCGATGCGACCCAATATTCATATTAGGCTAATTCGGCACATTTTTTCGCATACCTATCCCGAGTCCATGCAATAATTTTTATTGTTGTTCCTCGGGCTCATAATTCGCTTGAATATGGCTCTATTCTTGCTAACCACCTAGCACGTTGCCTTTCCGCTTGCCCGATGCGGCTAGTTGGTAGGCGTACATAGTCGCTAATAGCATACGTGCTATAGCCTCCGGGTTGGATTCGGTCCCAAGATGAGAGCGATCACTTTGCCTAAGTGGCGTACAAGCCGTGTAGGAGGAACACAAGGAGTTCATGCCATACCGTCAAGGCGGTGGGCGTGCCAGCAGCCTTCGAGCCGGGATGGCGGGCCTTGCACGCGTTGCTTGATGGATTCGACTACAACATGGATTTGTGTTCGGACATGAAAATCCGAACAACTCCTTCGCAAGGTTGGTGTTGTTGCGCACAAATCACGGCAAGGTGCATTGACATGGATCCGTGGACTGTGACATGCAATGCAAGCCAGTAACTAGATGTTACGGTGCCTTAGTCTTCTTCTTCTTTTAATTAACCCTAGGTGCAATACAACATGCGTGCGTGCCATGCAAAAGATAGGCAGATGCTACGGTATCCATGATTCGATTACTGCAAGTATATATGTACTTCGAGAATATGCACTACATATATAATTCTATTTGCATAGAAAATACGGGACCACCTCGATGATCTGAACAAACACAAACCCAATCTGCGAGATGCGATTTTTTTCGTACCTTTGTTCTTGAATTCGAGGAGAATCGGCTTTGTCGGCGTGGGACAGTTCGGCTAGGCGGGGGACCCGCCGGCGTGACGATGAGTCGATCGCGGTGCAGATTTGTAGCGGCAGCGAGGTAGTAGATCCGCTCCGCTAACAACGCCGGGATGT
This sequence comes from Hyparrhenia diplandra, assembly GCA_015847255.1. Taxonomy (NCBI): domain Eukaryota; kingdom Viridiplantae; phylum Streptophyta; class Magnoliopsida; order Poales; family Poaceae; genus Hyparrhenia; species Hyparrhenia diplandra. Next base: position 808,465 of record JADLZK010001513.1, on the reverse strand, counting down.
CGACGCCGCCGGCGAAGTCGTCGGCGGCGACGCGTCGGAGACGGCGTCGGTGCCAAGATCGGGCGGCAGCTTCAACGGCGATGTCGGCGAAGAGCTTTTCGTCGATAACGTGTTGTGAAACTTGTCATCAGCGGTTAGGACCTTCCCTCTCCGTCTCTCATGATCAACGTAGTAGATGAAAGTAGAACATATAGACACAAGGTGTAGGGAGACTATTCTTTATTCATCTCGATCTTTGTTACTTACAATGGAGGATCTCCCACGTATATATAGTCGAATAAGTCCTAGAGTATGGAAATCGCCCACACAATATCACGGACTAAGATTAGATTCCTCCTTCTCCTCTTTCTATATTCCACCCAAGGCCGGAGAGTTTTGGTAAGAGCCCACATACAAACGAGGGACTAGGATTAGGATTCATCCTTCTCTTTTCCTTCTAGGATAAAGTCCGTGTGTTTTACAACAATGAATGGACATGGTAGGAGATGGGCCACTAGATGTTTTATTTAAAAAAATGGTAACAAATATGTGTTACAAAATTTCCGTTTAAAAATATCCAAACAACCCCGGTACTACCATATACAAATGATCAACCTTTGAATTATTTGGTCATATACTGTAGTGGAAGTTAGAAACAATTTGTTGCTTGGTTGCTTGCGTTTCTATATATTTATGAACTACGACTCTGTAAGCTTGCTTATACTGCTACAATAAAAACTAGCCATCTCAAGCGTGATTCAATATGTTTCTACTGCACACCTTCATTCTTGAGCAAATTCATCGAGATGTGAATCAACATTTGAGATTTTCGTGCACTTAGATCTATACATGCCTGCCTTGATTCATATGGTTGGGTCTAATATATGCTAATGTAGCTACATGTCTTTCTTATGGTTATAATACATTTTGAATAAACAAATAATAATATAATAAACCTAATAATCACATTATTTTGTGAGCACTCTTTAGGAACACATGTGTGTACTAATATATTTTTTTCTAACTAAAAGTGCACTTAACCTTTAATATAGGGAGCATAAGGTCTTACTAACTAAAGGGCTCATTCTATATAGTGCAACAGAGTCACAACATTCTAAATTATAGTCTATATCCACAATGTTTTGGTAACTTTAATTGCCCGTGACATGTTATTATGTAAGGAAACTATTAGTTTCCTTTACATAAAAAAAATGATGAAGATATATTTATATGTCACTAATTCACCTCGTCCACGTGGCGTTCTGTGAGAGCATGTTCTAAGGAAAGAGCTGTATTATTTGGCTCGGTGCTTACAATACTGGATTCTTTTATCTCAGAGGGTGATGACGACAGCTTCAAGGCCATCAATATATATTATGTGTTTTCTTTCTCTTGCCTAATAAAATCGCCTTTCTAAAAAATTGAAACGATACGCGCATATGAACCTGGACAAGATTTTTGGTATGCTATATAATATATATGCACGGTAGGCTTATCACAAGCATTCATTTTCGTCTAAATCCATGCTGCAACTCTGTTTTCACTTGCTTTCTAAAAAGCAGAGTTAATGCTTTTCTCAAAAAAAAAGTGGGGATCATTAATGGTTGGATTTTTGGATGCATATATGTGCACTAATTAATTTGATATCCACGCAACAAAGTCTAAACCAGGCCAATTTCTGTAACTAGTATATTGCCCGTGCTAACACTACGGTGACATTTAGAAAATAAATTATAAAACCAACAAAAATAATGAACTAATGAACTATATAGCCTAAATAAGTATAATGCCGTGGTACCACTACGGCGTTATTGTCGAGGATCCCTGGACGAACTCGGCGATCCCGACACGCCGGGCGTTCTAGATTGAAACGGTGGCGGCGAGGAGGCGGCGGCGGCATGAGAGAGAGAGGGGGGGGGCGGTGGCGGTGGCGCGGGCGGCCGCGGCGCGGCGGGGCGGTGGCGCGCTGGCGGCGGGCGAGAGGGTGTGGAGGTGTGAGAGCTAAAAACGTGGGAATATTTTATTTCTTCCTTGTCTCCCGGAGAGATTACATGCTCCCTATTTATATGGCCCCTTATGGGACTTGTAATCCTATGCAATCTCTAATAAGAGTTTCTTTATAGATTGAAAACTCTTTTTACAAGGAATCCTATTCTATTTATTTCCTAATAAGAGATTTCCTTATATTTGGATAATCTCTTGCACACCAAAAATCGCCTAAACTAATGCTATTACCAAACCAATCGGACTCTTTCCTAACTTGACTCGACTTGACTCACGAAGCAAACCTAACTCGATGACGTGGCGAAGATGATGATGATGGTAGGACCAGCGGCCGGTGGCGGCGCCCTCTCCCCCCGCGTCCCCCCCCCGGGCCGGCCGCTGCGGTTCCGAGCCTCTAGCCCACCCAAGGCTAGCCCAATTCCGGGTTCATGACATCTCCCTCTCGTTGACGAGGCGCGGCGCTCCACGCGCCGGCCAACGCACAGTGGGGCGAACGGGATGCCGATGGGGAAGTGACAACACCGGTCCGACGTCGAGCATGAGATCACGGACTTGTCGTTGGCATCGTTGCGGATGGCAGCCACTTCATCGTCGAAGGAGAAGTCGAGGTGCGAGGCTACCGGGCGTAGATGCTAAACTTGTAGCACGGTGGGGGCTTGATGAAGGGGCGATCAATATATGCACCCTCATGACAGTCAGGCCGATAACGCCTGACAGCTTGATCGTCTACCGAGTAGCTGGGGGTGCTGGAAGGTGTAGGTGACGGGCACATGTACCTTGGCATGGATGTGCCTGCAGAAGACGTGGCAGATTGGGTTCACCGACGATGTACCCAGGCGGAATAGGCGGCCGTATAGGAGGTCGCTGGGGTACTTGACCGGGCGGCCCAACCGGCGAGCCGGCGTGTCTCCACCCACGTTGACATCATCGATCTTGAAGGAACTCCGGCCGTTGTCGCCGAACAAGAGCACCGTGGCGTGTCGTCGAGGTTGACCCGGGCGAGACCAACGTGAGCAGGATGCTTTGCGAGAAAGCCTCCGCCCGAGGAGAGTGCCGATCGTGAGTCCCAGCGCAACGCCATCTCTGCCGGAATGCCGTCGTCCCAGGCACACCTCGAGAAGTCAAGCCCCGGGATGTAGTAGCGGTGGAAGTACCTGACGATGCCATCATGCATGGTCCACTCCGGGGCGGTGGCCTGCATGGAGATGGCACTGGCGATGATGCCGAGGTGCCAGTTCGTCGAGGTAGCGACGGTGAGCTCGGTGTGGAGGTCAAATTCTATATCCTTGTCCGGGCGTCCATGGCCCTAGACGAGGCGACTCATCGCGGCGCGGCCGCCGGCGCAAGTCGACATTGGTGTCGATGTTGACGACATTGCTTTATGCGGTCATAGCCGAAGTCATGTAGGGGCGGGGTCGCCACGGCTCCTTTCGTGGCGGATGTCGTGCCGTCGTGCGGGAAGATGGCCTCCTCCATGGTGCGAGGCTCATCCCACTCGAGGGATCGGGCGAAGGTCGCTCCGTAGCCCGGCCCGATGAAGAGGGCGACTTCTTTGGCCGCTCTTGAAGTCCATGCATATCGCATAGGCCTCGGAAGGCGCGATATAGTCGCCCAACGCACCGCCCTAAGCTAGAGGGCGCGAACTCGCGGTCGTGTTGTTGTCGATCGACGGCCCGAAGTCGCGCTTGAGGTAGCACGAGAAGACGTCCCCATCGACCAACGGCCTCCGGGCGACTCCGGGCCGAACTGGGGCTCGCGGCAGACTGTCGATGGAAGGCGGCATACCATGCACGAGGTCGGGGACGATGTCTAGCTTGAGACTTGTGCAGCCATAGATCGTCGCCGCCGCCGTCGTGGCCCGGCATCTCCAAGCGCATTTACGTGCGAGGAGCGGGAGGTCCGACGATCGGGGCTGGGGCGCCGGGTGGCACCTCCTGGCGCGCCGGTGTGGCACGGCACCGGGTCGGCCACGGGCGCCGCTTGTGCCGCGGCCGGCGCGGCCGGGCGCCAGGGTGCCGGCGGTGGCGCCCGGCCAGGGGCCGCACGATTGCCGGAGACGATGGAGAAGAAGGGCGCCCGGTGGCGCTACCGTCATCGTCGACGACCATGTCGCTGTTGTCGGTGCTCTCCTCCGGGTTGATGATGGAGAGGTCGTCGTCGGTCGGCGATCGTCGGGGTTGAGGGCGGCACCTAGGGCTCCTCTGGCTAGCGGCCCGTGGGTCTTGCCGGGGACGCCCGCCCGTGTCGCCGAGTGCGACAGGCGTCGTCGGGCGAGGGCGGCGGTAGGGTGCTCGAGGAGGTTGAGGGGTGAGCCTCGATCATGTCGGCGGCGTTCCATCTTGGGCGCAGCCATCGCCGATGAGGTCCTGAGCGCCATGACGAACTCGTACATCGAAGCCATCGGTGGTGGGTGGATCGGTGGCCTCCCGGATACCAGCCGTCGGGATCTCGGGCGAACTCGACGATCCCGACACGCCGTCGGCGGGCGAGGAGGCGGCGGCGCGGTTGAAGCGGGCGGCCATGTGTGAGAGAAAGAGAGGGGGTGGGCGGTTGCGCGAAAGCGGGCGTGGCGTGGACGCGGGCGGCGGAGGCCGGTGGCGCTAGCGGCGCGCGGCAGGGAGGGGGTCGAGGTGCGAGAGCTAAAAACGTGGGAATATTTTATTTCTTCCTTGTCTCCCGGAGAGATTACATGCTCCCTATTTATATGGCCCTCCTATGGGACTTGTAATCCTATGCAATCTCTAATAAGAGTTTCCTTATAGATTGAAAACTCTTTTACAAAGAATCCTATTTTATTTATTTCCTAATAAGAGATTTCCTTATATTTGGATAATCTCTTGCACACAAAAATCGGCTAAACTAATCCTATTACCAAACCAACTGGACTCTTTCCTAACTTGACTCGACTTGACTCGAAGCAAACCCGACTGATGATGTGGCGAAGATGATGACGATGGTGGGACCGGCGACGGCAGTGCCTCTCCTCCCAGCGTCCCCCCCCCCCTCCCGGCCCGTTGCGGTTCGAGCCTCTAACCCACCCAAGGCTGGCCCAAATCCTGACCCAATTCCGGTTCATGACAGTTATCTTGGGGATGCTCATGAAAACAACCAACCTTTAAGCATGTATACAATTCGAGGATATATAATATTTGTTATACACATGCTCATAAAAAATATTATCATGGTGGTCATATGAAAAAGGGCAGCAAAAAACGGGTTCAAAAACCGCCATTCTAGTCTCTATGCAGTTCAGATTATTAATAGCCCAAACTATCACAAAATGAATGAGAATATTATAAACCATAACTGAACCAAAATATTAAAAACAACTTAAAAATCTGTAGCTCCCGTGTTTCTCGCTTTCATCCTACCTGGAACTGAACAAAACAGCAAAAAGAAAATAAGTAGCTAGTAATGAACTAAAAAAATAAGTACCAACTAATGAGCTTAAATAGATCTAATAATACCTAGGCTAACAAAATCTCTAATTAGCAATTGAAATACACTACGCTCCAAAACAATAAATTGCTAGCTCTTGAAACCAAACTGCAAGTACATGGAAATCATTTTTTTTTTTTTTGTCGCACCCATTGGTACGTACTTCATTAGAGTTTTACACGTCGTACACTTTAGCCAAAACATTTTGCCGGCGCACGAAAACACATATACAAGAATCACCGGCTTAAATGGCGGTGCGGTACGGTTGTGCTAAAAGTAGACTAATGTGCGACGATTCTTGATCGACCGGCTGCGGCTACAGCTCCAGATCAGAATCACCCTCCGTTGCCGCCAACACACTAGACCGCATCAAGAGGAAGACCTCGGCGACACGCTCTTTCTTGCCGGAAGAAGCGGCGTTGCGAAAGTGGTCCCGAGCTTACTCGCTAGCTCGGGGACGGCGCCGCCTGCGACCTGGCGTCCTCAAGCTTGCCGAGGAGCTCCAACAACGTCGTCCGCTCCCGGTGCTCCGGAAGAGGGTCGTGCTTTGGTTGCTTCGCGCGGAGACGAGCACGCCGTGCTTTCCATTCTTCAACAGGGATCTTGGACGAGCGGAGGGTGGGCTGGCCGCTGAGGATGGGCTCGTCGAGCGGGAGGGTAAGCGACGCCACGAAGTCCTGGATAGAAGCAGCGGTGGGCGCGGCTGCGTGGTCCCGAACCGATCCCCCGGTGGCGACGGGTCCGTGGCCGTTGGGAGCCAGGGCCTGCTGGAAGCGTCGTAGAGTCCCCAACGTCGGGAACTCCGGACTCTTCCCCCGTGAAGCGGACGCCGGGAAGGGGAAGGATGTTGCGCACAATCTCCTGCCTAGAGGACGGCTCAGCATCCCGGAAGGCTGCGTGGAACCTCTCGGCGATTGAGGGGTCCGGGGTAGGCGTGGCGTGCACACGGAACTGAGGTAAATGCAAGTGGGCCACATGCAAACCATTTCAACTATTCGGTTCTGTAGTCGCAAAAAAAAATTATTCGATTCTGCCCTTCACTGAAAAGCAAGTACTGGAACTGAGGTAAATAGCTGATGCAGTGATACTGAAATACTACATGGTAACTATGGGCCTGTTTGGGACTGCTCTGCTCCACCTTTTGCAACTCCTCGCTCCACCAACTCTACCACGAGCAGCTCCACCGTGGAGTTTCGGAGCAAGTGAACCTGTTTGGCACGCAACCCGACTCCAGCTCTGAAAACACGACATTTGTTAAGGAAAGGTCTACTATGCCCCGATGTTTGTTGTATGATCTGTTATATGAAGATTAAGTATAATTGGATATTTTTTTAACCAATTCAACAAATGGGTAAATATTATAACCTCATTTAGTTTATTGGAGAAAGTAAAAAAACAAAAATTTTATCAAGCAGCGGCTCCGGTCACGCGTGGATGGGGCGGCCGTGGCTAAGCGAGAACCCCATGCCCGGACCTGAGCTCGACCCGGTAGGGGCGGCGGTGCGGCCAGCGGGGCGCATGACGTCCGCGGCATCCAACAATGGCACCACGACAACGAGACTTCCGGCAGCTCTAGACTTCACGAGCCTGCGCGCAAAGCAAGGGAGGAGCCTCGGCAGGTGGCTGGGCAAGCCAGGCGCCGCAGAGGCACTTTATTTGAAGAAGCTTTGAGGTTGGCCATGGCGGACCGGACGCTCGGCGCCACGCACACACGCACGAGGGATGAGGGAACCGAGGGAGGAGGAGACGCAGTGAGGGAGTGGAAAGCTTCGGACATGGCCTCGGCCTCCAATCCTCCAACCCCCGGGCGTCGGAGATCACGGGATCTATCTTGTCCGGCCATCACCTCGCCGGATTGCTTTCGCCGTGGCGGCCGAAAAAGTGGCGGCGGCGCTAGGGTTTGGCGGTGAGCGAGGAGCATCGGGGAGATGACGGGAGGCAGGGAGGGAGGGAGCGACGGGTGAAGAGGTACGGGCGGCGGAGGAGGAAAGGAAAGAACGTTTTCTTTGTGTAACCGGTGGCAATGCTGGTAATAACCTTCCAACCGGAGGACATTCAAACTCGTGTTTCTGGAGTACCCCTTGAGGAGCCGGAAAAAAACGGAGTTGGGCCTCAACTCCACCTTTTTTCTGGAGTAGAGTTTGTGGAGCTGGGCCTGTTTGGCAAAGAAATTTGGGAGCTTGAGTTGCAAAAGGTGGAGCAGAGCAGTCCCAAACAGGCCCTATATTTCAGTTCCTTCTTTTGCTACCTGAAACTCGCTTCATGAAAACTTGGAAATACATTCCATATTTTCCAAACTCACCTTGGTTGTGTCATCAAGCACAGAACATTTCTTCTTAACTTGTGCTTATGAACTTTTAATTCATGAATTTCCATCATGAAGTGGCAATGCACATTGTTTAGATGCCATTTTCAAAGATAACTTCTTTTTACCATGTGGACTCGGAACATGAGATGAGTAACCCAAACCCAATAACCATCTGAATACTGGGGCTCCTCCAGCAGTATTAAACTAAAGATATGTGTCCTCTTCCAAATCTGCAAAAGGAAAAGACAACCAATCAAATTTAAGAAGAAAAAAGTATTTGATATAAACTTGTGGTCATAGATCAAGAAAATGAATTAATTTATGCATTTGCCATGCGATAGGGACAAACAAAAACTGGAGAAGCCAGTTTGCTTGTTGCATCAGGGTTTATTCAAGTCTGTAGAAATAGATTCCCATTGGTGACTCAAAATTGACTCTACCTGCAACAAATTGGTGAAATAGATGGTCGGTCCAATAGCAAAGCAGAAATCTGAATCTCACAATCCTTTATTGTGAGGAAAGCCCTAAATCCGCAGAGGTCATTTTTGGGAAAAAGATTGGAATAGTGCTAAAGAATGATATTTATTAATCAGCAAATATCATTTGGATTCAGAGTTTTACCTTGGTGATAAGATCTTGTGCAGCGCACACAATGGGATTCATCTCGCTTGGCATCCAGGGGGAATGTGCGTCGCGAATGCAAGGGAGTGGCCAGAACCTGATATGTAATTGAAGAACAGGTGGATCTGTTCAAACGTGGCAAGGAGAGGCACCGAAAAAAAAAAAAAAAAATGTCATCTGTACACACGATTCAAGATGCGAGAGCATGCTCATGGGACTAACCTGGAGATCCATCATGACCGGTGGTTTCCGGCGCCATGCCCTGTGCGACCTCCACACTCGCGGTCGTGGCCTTGCCCCTTGTTGCTCCCCGCGGCAGGAGCCTCGTCAAGTGGGTCGGTGGCATCACCCGCATGCCGCTCGTCCCTGGGCGAAGCCACAGCGGCGTTCACCCGCACGGCCTGTTAGCAGGCCTCCAGCTAACGATCCCACAGCAGGCCGGCCCAAGACGTCTACTCGGATTCGGTCCCGCAACGTCCGCATTGCCGGTCCCGAATGGGCCTGCCTTGATGAAGCCTGCACCAGTGAGGAGTAGTTGAGAGAGTATATGTTAGAGAGGAGAGTCGATGGAGAAGGCAACTATGAACAAAACTCTTGTAGCTACTTTTATTTCCTTGTAATAGAAGTAAAGGTTCCTCGTCGGCGCCGAATTCCGGCCACCGACCTCGTCGGAGTATCTCCGTTAGCCTCAAGAGCTAACAGTGGTATCAGCTCCTTCCGATATGAAGCGCCCTGGGCGCCATCCCTCCCTCCCATCTCCACTTTACCCGGCTCCAGAGCTCGGCGTGGCCTAATGGATCCGGTCGTCGCCAACAAGTTCGACGAGCTTACACAGCTCATCTCCGACTTCCGCACGAAGCCCAGGCTGCGGCGGCCAACCTGGAGCGCCGCCTCTCCCTCAACGACTCGGAGCGCGCCGCTCAGGATACCGCTGTTGAGGGCCGCCTCATCGTCTTTGGAGCACCACGCCCACAACCGGTACGGCGGCCATCGTCGGGGACAAGCGGGGCGGCACTTCGGCGGCGATCACCGACCTCGAGAACCGCGTCCATGCCATCGAGCAGATCCGGTTCGTCGAGATCCAGGACTACCGCGACGAGCGGGTCGTGACTCTGGAGAACGCGACGGGCGAGATCGAGGCTGGCGCCCCCGTCGAGAGCTCCATCTTCAACGTCGCGCGATCGACATCGACCGCCTGTCCCGGATTCTCGAGGGATCCACGGCAGCTCGGGCCGCTGGATCCGATGAGCAAGTCGCCGGGCGTGCCTCTGCTGGACTACCGACCGCTCGCCCGGCGGGCACCGCTACGATTCGATTCCGCGGGACTCGGGGCTTGGTCGATCTCGGCCATAGCCCCGCTCCCGCCAATGGTACGTATCCACCACCACCACCTCCTCCTCTCCATCCTCGATCCCTATCCTCCGCCCGGTGTTTCCCCAGCCATACCAGCCACCACCACCACCGTATCCTAACCCACCACCGTACCGGCCGTTCCCAATTAACAGCCATCCCAGTTCCCAAGTTTTCCCCACTCACCAGTTCAATCCCCAGCTTTCCAATTTCCCCTACCAACACAATTACCCCCAATTCGACTCCAATCCTTACTCGCCGCACCAACTCAACCACCAAATTCACCCAAATCATACCAACAACCTAGGCCACCTACCCAAAATCCAATTCCCCCAATTCGATGGCGACAGTCCTAAGCTGTGGCTCACCCGCGCCACCAACTATTTCCACATGTACCATGTTCATCCTTCCATGTGGATTTCAGTTTCCACACATCACTTCACCAGTGCTGCGGCACGTTGGCTTCAGTCTGTCGAACCCCAGCTACACAACATTTCACGGGACAACTTCACGTCCATGATCCACGGCGCTTCAGCCGTGATCAGCATGAACTCTGCTCCGCCAAATGATTCATGTCTCCATGACTTCCACTGTCACTGACTATGTCGAGCGCTTCACTGCTCTGGTTGAGCAATTGACACCTTATCAACCCAACCAAGACCCACTCTCCCATGTCCAGCGATTCATCGATGGGCTGCGTCCTGACATCCGTTCTTTTGTACTTCTTTCTCGGCCCCAAACGCTTGACTCTGCCTGTACTCTTGCTTTGATTCAGGAAGAGGCGTTGGAGCTTGGAGGACGAGAGTTCAAGAAAAGAGCAATCTGTATTCAATCGCCATGCGGTTATCAAGGGTGCGCTGCCTCCACCACCAAGTGTCACGGTTGATCGTCCCCAAGCGTCCCGCACGTCTACGATCGATGACAAGCTAGCGTCCTTGCGTTCCTACCGCAAGGCACAGGGCCTCTGTATGCGTTGTGGCGAGAAATGGTCCCGTGGTCATCGCTGCCCTCCGGTTCCTCAGGCCCATGCGATGCAGGAAGTGTGGGCTCTCTGCTCTGAGTCCTTCTCCGAGCCGGGTGATGAGTCTGTTGAAGATCCCGGTCAGGTGGAGGTAAATGAAGAACAAGTTTTCATGCTATCTGCTGCAGCCTGTTCTGCACCTGCTGTTGTTGGTCGTACTATGCAGTTTGAGGGGCAGTTCCAAGGGCGCAATGTTCATATCTTGCTCGATTCAGGGAGCAGCCATTCATTCCTTAGCAACACGCTGGCAGAAGGCTTGCCTGGTTTACTTCCCCTTCCAGAACCTCTTTCAGTTCGAGTGGCCAATGGAGAGGTATTGTCCTGCACTCAGCACTTACCAAACGCAGAATGGGAGGTACAAGGCTATCGTTTCACCTCTGAATTGCGCATTCTTCAGTTGGGCTCTTATGATATGATAGTGGGCATTGACTGGCTCCAGCGGTTTTCTCCTATGCACATTGATTGGCGTGCTCAGTGGTTGCGTATTCCGTATGAGGATACTCACATTGTGTTATGGGGTTTACACTCTACTGATTCATCATCAGTTTTCCAGTTCTACCATATTGCAGCCCCTTCGGAGCCTGACTTATCTGCAGTTCCTGTAGCTGTTCAGAACTTGCTCATAGAATATGCAGATCTGTTTCAAGAGCCTACAGAGTTACCTCCTCGCCGTTCCTGTGATCACACCATTCCCTTGGTGCTCGGAGCATCTCCTGTAGCAATCAACAATACGGATACAAGCCTGCTTTGAAATCCGAGATCGAGAAGCAAGTGACAGATATGCTCAATACTGGATTCATCGGGCCCAGCACCAGTTCCTTTTCTTCACCGGTCCTGTTGGTGCGTAAGAAGGACGGCACTTGGCGCCTTCTGCGTCGATTACAGAATGCTCAATTCTCTGACCATCAAGTCCAAGTTTCCAATTCCAGTCGTTGATGAGTTATTGGATGAACTGTCCCATGCTCAGTGGTTCTCCACACTCGAGTACTCGACCTCAGAGCTGGTTTTAATCAGATCCGTCTGGCGCCCGTGAGGAGCACAAACGGCATTCCGCACGCATTGGGGCCAATTCGAGTACACGTAATGTCGTTCGGGCTGACAGGTGCCCCTAATTCTTTCCAGGAGCCATGAATTCTACCTTGCACCCAGCATTGCGCAAGTTTGCCTTGGTCTTCTTCGATGATATTCTGGTATACAGCCCTACTCTGGAATCACATATTGAGCATTTGCGCCAAGTGTTTGCCCTGCTTGCAGCTGATCAGTGGAAAGTCAAGCTCTCCAAATGCCAATTTGCTCAGTAATCAATCTCTTACCTGGGACACGTGGTCAGCAGTAAAGGAGTGTCCACCGATCCCGGTAAGATTCAGTCGGTGCAGTCTTGGCCTATTCCTCAGGACATCAAGGATTTGTGCAGCTTTCTGGGACTCGCGGGATATTATCGCAAGTTCGTCAGAAACTTTGCTCTTCTCGCTCGGCCACTCACCGAACTTCTGAAGAAAGGTGTTCTGTTCATCACGGACACCAATGCATACATCGGCATTTGAGGCTTTGAAATCAGCTCTAATTTCGGCACCCGTTCTTGCACTCCCAAACTCCTCAAAACCGTTTCAGCTACAGACAGATGCAAGTGACAGTGGTGTTGGTGCAGTTTTGTTGCAGGAAGGGCATCCTATCGCCTTCGTCAGTCGTGCATTGGGTCCACGCACCAGTGCTCTGTCCACATATGAGAAAGAGTCTCTGGCCATACTCGTTGCCGTTGAGCAGTGGCGTTCATACCAACACAATGAGTTCACTATTTTTATTGATCCGCGGGACTTTGGTGCATCTGACAGACCAACGACTGAACACCCCATGGCAATTGAAGATGAACCATAAGCTCTCAGGCCTTCAGTACCACATTGCATACAAGCCAGGCTCTTCCAACGATGCAGCAGATGCGTTATCTCGCCACCCTGAACCCGATGCACAGCTGCAGTCTATTTCTTCTCCTACACCGGTCTGGCTGTCATCCGTAGTCGAGGGCTACGCTGCGGACCCTGAATCCACCAAATTGCTACAGGAACTGTCTATGGCTCCTGATTCTCGCCCACCATTTTCCCTGCGCAATGGTGTTATCCGTCATGGTGAGCGCATATAGATTGGTGCCAACCTGCCTCAACAGCATCAGGTGATTTCAGCCTTGCATGACAGTGCTTTAGGTGGGCACTCCGGCTTTCCAGTTACTTTCAGCCGTGTCAAGCGCTTATTCTTCTGGCGCGGAATGAAGTCAGGAGTGAAAGAGTATGTGTCCAACTGTTCTACGTGTACACAAGCCAAGCCGGATCGTTCCAGGTATCCCGGTCTGCTGGTTCCTCTTCCAGTACCTACAGAGAGCTGGCAGGTCCTGACCATGGATTTCATTAACGGTCTCCCTACATCAGGCCCAGCAAATTGCATCATGGTTGTGGTAGATAAGTTCAGCAAATTTGCACACTTCGTACCACTCCATCATCCATTCTTGGCTGAAATTGTCGCCAAGGCCTTCCTGGATAATATCTTTCGCCTTCATGGGATGCCTGCTTACATCGTATCTGATAGAGATCCTATCTTCTCAAGCGACTTCTGGAAGGAGTTCTTTCGCATAGCGGATGTTAACTTGGCTATGAGCTCGCATACCACCCGAGTCCGATGGTCGACCCGGCCGGGTCAACCAAAGGTGCACAGGCGTACTGCGTTGCTTCGTGCATTCTTGCCCTCGGCGCTGGATCAAATGGCTCACGATGGCTGAGTACTGGTATAATACCAGTCCCCATTCTGCCACTGGGGCGATCTCCGTTTGAGGTATTGTTTGGCCGTACCCCTCGCCGCCGGCATTCTCGCGGCTGCGGCATCTCGGTTCGGATGTGACTACTTCCCTGGCGGATCGCGCGACAATGATGGAAGCCATACGCCAGCATCTGCTCCGAGCTCAACAGCGCATGAAGTCCTAGGCCGACAAGAACAGGTCCGAGCGCTCCTTCAATGTGGGCGACCGTCTTCCTTCGTCTCCAACCGTGCGTGCGATCTTGATCACCCCTCGCTCCCACAACAAGCTTCGCTTCAAGTACTTCGGGCCATACAAGATCCTCTCCAAGGTGGGCAATGTCGCGTACAAGCTGGAACTTCCTCCTACATCGTCGGTGCACCCGGTCTTCCATGTGTCCCTCCTCAAGCCGGCGCCTCCGGCAAAAAGCGTACCCATCTCCGCTGCTGCCGGACCCGAGGACTCGATCTGCGGGGTTCGAGGCTGTCTTTGCAAACTCGTCTTCAGCACCGTGGCCCTCAAGCGGTGCAGCAGCTGCTCATCAAATGGTCCAACCTCGACAAAGATCGGCAGCACGGGAGGGGCGGGACGCCATCAAGCGGCGCTTCCCGTGTGCTCGGCATGGGGTCATGCCTCTACTCAAGGGGAGGAATGTTAGCGTGGCCTCCGATAACGATCCCACAGCAGGCCGCCCAAGGCGTCTACTCGGATTCGGTCCCGCAACGTCCGCGTTGCGGTCCCGAATGGGCTGCCTTGATGAACCTGCACCAGGTGAGGAGTAGTTGAGAGAGTATATGTTAGAGAGGAGAGTCGATGGAGAAGGCAACTATGAACAAAACTCTTGTAGCTACTTTTATTTCCTTGTAATAGAAGTAAAGGTTCCTCGTCGGCGCCGAATTCCAACCACCGACCTCGTCGGAGTATCTCCGTTAGCCTCAAGAGCTAACACGGCCTCCAGCGACCGTCGTTTTTAGAACAGCTGGCGATCCGTCATCGCCGTTTGATCTCAGGGCCACCGCGACCCTCACCTCCCATGGCGGCGCTAAAGGCCACATGACCCTCACCGGCCTCCCATGGCTGTGCTGCGCTGAGCTATCCCATCGCGGTGTTTCCCTGTTTTCCGTGGTCGCGGTCCCTGTGCTCGTGTCGTGGCGGAAACCTGGTGCCCTCGTTCCTTTTTTCGTTTTTATGCTGTGATGGAGGGATGATTCGAACCCTGCTCGCGGGGACGGAAATCCCTGGCCCGACGCGCGCGCGTGAGGCTCGGTGGGAGGTGAAGGTGTCCGACCCTACATCAAACTTTCAATCCAAACCCTCCAATCAGATGAAGTTGTTTCGTGGACCGTTGATCTCATGAGCCCTTAAGTGGGACATTATAGTAGAGAAGATAAATTACTAATACCCCTGCCAAGTTTTTGCAAAGCTTTCTTACAAGTATAGCAAAAAACTCCAATTAAATACAATACATCCCAAATCTGCTCGACCGGATTCATTGTTTCATACTTAATTTCATTCATGAATAAAAGGAAAAATCACTTTCGGAAGTACTGCCTTTTCGTCCCCGTCGATCACCAAAGCAAAGCCGGTGACTACTGGCGACGATGGATGCTGTAGCTGACACACCTGCAGTAGCCGTGCTGCTCCGGCTCCTCCATCTGGCTGTGTTGTTGGCCTTCGGGGTTGCAGCAGTTTACCCTGCCGCGCAGGGATCCAGTGTTCATCACTACAATTTCCTCGTAAGTAGCACTAGTTCATCGACGATGCTCCTGTAAATATTTCTGTTCTGTTGGTGTTAAGTTACATCTGCACTGTAGCGCTACTGTACATCAGAGCCGAGCTCTCCTCCTCTCGGTCTCTCACTGACACATGTACTGTTCATCGGAGCTGGAAGGAGCTCGATTCTGGGGCTTCCGGCTCCGGCTCCTCGTCCCAGCACAGTGCAGCTACAGTGGAGGAGCCGGAGCTGGGAAGAGCCCGGCCAAAGAGGCCCTAAGACTGAGTGGTTACAGAGTTCAATCGTTCGATGCCTCCTCCTGGAAGTTTACCTGGGCTTATATACCGCCCTACAGAACAGGCCACGGGCCAACACAACTACGAAATAACAAAGGAAACAGCCTCAGGCCCAGTACGCAAACGCCAGCTTCAGCCACCTTGAGCCCGCTCTCCAGTTGTCGGACGACAGTCAGTGGCCGATGGCCGGTTCTTGACACAATGCTAAGACAGAAATGTGCAGTAGTGCAGGCAATCAGGCATTGTGCCTCTTGTGATGTAAAGTCACTTTAAATGTTTAACATGCTAGTACCATTTGTGGTTTCCTGCAAAAATGAGCGAGTGCAGGCCAGGTGTAGAGGAGAAAGAAATTTAAAGTTAACACTTTATTTCTGAGCAAGATGTTTTTCTTCTGAACACAGAGCAGCTTCAGGCCATCCTGGGATGCCAAGTCGCGGATTTCCCAATCACATACCTAGGCCTCCCCCTCAGCGTGAAGAAAGTGCCTAAGGCTAAGATCCAATCCGCAGTGGACGCTGTCGCCAGACGTATGCCGGCTTGCCACGGACCCCTCATGAATAGAAGCGGTAGGCTCATCTGGATCAAGTCGGTGTTGTGCGCAGTTCCGATCTACACCATCATCGCCGACGGCTTGCCTCCGTGGGCGATCGAGGAAATCAATGCAATTTGTAGGAGATTCCTGTGGACCAGCAAAGAAGGCAGCATCAGGGGAAAGTGCATGGTCGCTTGGCCTAGCGTCTGCCGTCCTTCGGACCTAGGGGGCCTCGGCATCCCTGATCTACGCCTTTCCTCCATCGCGCTGCAAGCAAGGTGGCTTTGGCTGCAGCAGACCGACGAGAACCGAGCCTGGGCCGAGTTGCCGCTCTCCGCGCCACGAGAGGTTCATAGCTTCTTTGAGGCGTCCATGTACACTGTCCTCGGAGACGGACGATCCACCCTCTTCTCGGGCCAGTGTCGTTGGATCCGGGGGAAGGGCGTCAAGCACATTGCGCCAAGCCTACTAAACTTCGTCAGCCGTAGGGACATCCGGGGGACAACTGTGGCAGAAGGCCTATAGGGACGTGCTTGGGTACGACAGATTTCCGGAGGCATCTCTGTCCCCCGCTACACGCCAATATCAGCGTCTACGACTTGATCGAGCCGGAAGTCCTGAACAACAACGCCGATCGCTTGGTGTGGAAATGGAACCAGCAGGGGACCTACTCCTCCAGATCGGCCTACAGGGCCCTACACCTACCTTCCCACCCGATTTCGGGGTGCACTCGGGTCTGGAGCACCTGGGCACCGTTACGCGTAAGGATTTTTTATGGCTGGCTCTCCGGAGGAGGCACTGGACCGCAGATAGGAGGCACCGCCATGGGCTGGATGCGCGCGACGAGTGCTACCTTTGTGATCAGGACCCGGAGACCATCGATCACATCATCACCTCCTGCTCTTTCTCCAAACACATCCGGTGGACCATCCCGGCAACGCTTGGGGTTGACGCCTCAAGTGGGTGGGGATCCATCCTCGAATGGTGGGAGCGGTGGAGACGGAGATGGAACGGAGAGAAGAGGAAGGGCGCCCCGACACCCTCTTCGCCCCTAGTGGCATGGGAGCTTTGGAAAGAGAGAAACGCGAGATTCTTCTGGAATGAAGCGCCACCAGCGCAGCAGTTCCTCGACAAAATCAAGCGGATCGCAGACTGCGTGGATAGAGGGGGGGCACCTAGGTGAATTAGCGAGTGAGTAATCACCTTGTGTAAAACGGTTAGGGAGGCAGTGCCTATTGTAAATCTTAATCTCCCAAACGCGCCCCGTCTTGCGATGTAAAAACTCTTCTTCTTAAATACAAATATGCGCAAATCTTTTTGCGTATTCGAAAAAAAAAAAAACTAAATGTCTCTCAGAGTGAAAGAATATGCTTTTTTTGTGCATAAAATGCAACAGACAATTCTACTTGATCTTTTTTTAAGGATAGTTCTTGATCTTGTTGCCAACAATGTCATCAAAAGAAACTGTCATTAGACCAAACGTTGTCAGTCATGCCAGGTTGGTTTCATCAGCTCAACATTGAGGCATATTCCATGGAGGACGAATCATCTTGGCATCAGGAGTCTTGCCATCTTTCACAATGAACACCGTGTCCATTCCCCACACCATGTGGCGATCAAAATGGCAATGAACAAACCACACCCCTGAATTCAACAAGCACAAGTCACTGGCAGAAAAATCACTCTGTATGTAAAAGAAAATCCAGGCACACAACAGAATTAAAGGCCATGCTGGTTCCAAAAATGCATGGTCGTCGACGGCGGCCAGGTTGCTCACTCACCGGGGTTGTCTGCGCGGAATCGTATGGCGGCCCAGCCGCCTTTGGGCACGGCGACCGTGTTCTGCAGGGGTGGATCGGCGAGGTTGTATCCGGCGGTGTCCCTACACTCGTCGAAGTTGCCAAGCCCGCGGCCCACCACGTAGAAGCTGAAGCCGTGGAGGTGCATGGGGTGGCTCGACGTGCCGAGAATGGCCGTGTCCTGGAACACCACCTCCACGGTGGCGCCGTGCTCGAGCACCTTCACTTTGGTGCGCCGCTCCGTGGCCGCGCCGACGAGCCCAGACGTCTGGATGCCAGGGTTAGTGAAGTTGAACACGAAAGGCGGGTGGTTGGGGAAGTCCGTCTCGTACACGCCGTGCGCGGAGCCAGAGCGGTGGAAGTAGTATGCGCGGAGGACGTCGACAGCCAACGGATTCACAAAGCTGGCATTGTTCAGGCTCGCCCCGCGAGTCGCGGCGCCGCCAGGGGTCGCTGCAAGGCGCGGTCGCCCAGCACGGGAGCAGGTTCACGGCCATCGTCACGACCAGGCGCCGTCCATGCGTGTCGGCACATCCACCGGTGCTCCTTGCTTGCCAGCGATCGTGGCCGCGCCGTGTACGCCTCCGCCGCGGCTATGTCGCTCGGGCCGGCAGGGTGGCGGCGGGGAAGACGGGCGGTCGCCGCCTTGGCGTGCTCCGCAGCCGCCGCCGCGCGCCGTCGTGTACTCAAGTACAGCCGTGGTCGTGCTGTTGTTGAACGGACGGTAGTGTCGGACACGAACGCCCTCGCCGCCATGTAGTACTGGCACCGCCTCCGCGTCCACGATCGTCGGCGTGCAGGAGCGCTCCCACGGTCTGGCCAGCCGCTACCATCACGTGGTCGGTGGTAAATGGCTTCATGTATTGTGCGTCCCATGGCCACCACTGTGAGGCGGTGTCCGCGACGGCGAAGAACATGTCGTTGGTGAGCCCCGCGTTGATCAGCCGGAGCAGGTAATGCCTTGCCGCGCTCCACGGCGAAGACGGAGGTGCAGCCGGCTGAGCACGGGTACAGGTCGCCCGCTCGCCGTTGATGGTGTTGGCGTCGGAAGGCTTGACGCCGGCCCCAGTTCGCTTGGTCTCCTCCAGCAGGTCGTTCGCGTCGTCGTCCCGCCACCACTCGCCTGCACATTCAGATTCGCAGCGAGTGGGCGGGCGGGCGGCATTGAAAGGTATGCACAGGTCTCCGACGACATGCATACGTACGTACCGAGGATGATCGGCGGCATCTCCTCGACGCGTAGGTTTTTGTGGAGCTGGAAGGGGAAGGTGGTGCCGTGGCTGGGACGGATGACGATGGCGCCGTGCACGGTGGCGCGGTCGGCCGGAGTCTTGGCGTGCAACCACAGCGTGCCCTCCACCTGGGAGAGGATGACGCCTTGGTAGGCGAAGGAGGCGCCCGGGCTGGATGGGGCACTGCGTGATGTACTCCGGCCCGTCGGACCATGGGTTCCGCAGCTGGTCCACGCCGTGCCTGCAAGCGCATCACGCAGCATCAGTGCACGAACGCCGCCGCCATGGACGTACGGTACCAGTGGATGGCTGGTTGCTTATAGATACGTACGTACCAGTGGATGGTGATGTTCTTGTCGCCATGGTTGCGCACTTTGACGACGACGATGTCGCCCTTACGGGCATGGATGGTTGGGCCGGGGAACTGGCCGTTCACGGTGAGGATGCTCTTCTGCCGGCACAGCCTGGTCACGGTAACCCTCTTTACCTGCCAACCAAAACACAGAAACCACGCACATACTAATTAATGTTTTGCATTTCTTTTCTGGGCAGTCAGTGCAGGATGTTCATGATGAAATTCAGAGAAAGATATTCCTCAAAAAAAAAAAAAAAAAAAAACAGTGAAAGATGGCAAGAAGAGATTTGCTTGCATTGGCATGGGAGAGGAGAATCACACGACTCCAAAATCATGAACAAAGGAGTGACATTTAGAAGATCAACATGGTCACCAAAATAAGTTAAATTGCTAATTCAAAGCTGCAACCAACAAACCATGAGAAACAAAACCATGGATGGATCGAGGAGGACTAAACAGAGCAGATGTAATTTAACAACAGAACACAAATATTTACAGGAGCATCGTCGATGAACTAGTGCTACTTACGAGGAAATTGTAGTGATGAACACTGGATCCCTGCGCCGCAGGGTGCACAGCTGCAACTCCCAAGGCCAACAACACAGCCAGATTCAGGACCCGGAGCACCACTTCTACTGCAGGTGTGTCAGCTACAGCACCCATCGTCACCAGGGGTCACCGGCTTCGCTTTGGTGATCGACGGAAACGAAAAGGGAGTACTTCCAACCGTGATTTTTCCTTTTATTTATGAATGAAATTAAGTATGAAACATTGAATCCGGTCGAGCAGATTTTGGATGTATTGTATTTAATTGGAGTTTTTTTTTTTTTTTGGCTTTGTAAGAAAGCTTTAGAGAGAAAACTTGGCAGGGGTATATTAATTTATTAGAGAATCACCCTGGTCTAGAATTTGTTGCATGGATATCAAATTAATTAGTGCACATACAAGCATCCAAATATCTAACCATTAATGATCCCTCCCTCCATTTTTTTTTTTTTTTTTTTTTGAGAAAAGATAACTCCGCTTTAGAGAGAAAAGGAATGGCTCTGGCGACTGGCTCCCAAGTCGGCTGTTGGGGAGCCTGGAATTCCTTCTTTTTTTGATTTTTTTTTATAATGGAACAAAAGTTCCAACCTCTACCATTTGAGGATGGTAAACAGCTAAGGGTTTGGGTATAACACACAGCCATAAGGCTTACAGGATAACAAAGAGAAAAAAGTTCTACCCTGAAAGAGGGCGCAAAAACAAAACAAAGAACTAAGCCTCGATGCGGTTCCTAAACTTCCAACCAAATTTCGTGAAGATAGCTAAGAGCAAAGTCTCCCATCTTCTGTGACCTTCCATGAACAAAGGTCGCTTCTCCTCCTTATGCAGCATGGACCACTGTCGAATCCAAAAGTTACCCTGAAAATTACTTGCATGAAAGTATTAGGTTTAACCTTATTAAATAGAGAACGTATCCTGTGCACACCGGCCTTATATGCAACTCGTGCACACTAGCGATCTGGGCCTTCGATTCCGCATCCGGTGGCCAGCAAAGCGAGGGGTGACATTTTGCAAATTACCACCCGCAAGCCCTTGGCATTTTTTGCAAAACCACCCTCGCGGCCGGTGTGAACCGGATCGTAATCCCGTCTCCTCCCGCCGCGCTCCCTGTTTTGCGACCGAGACCGGGAACGAACAAAGCCACCGCCGCTGGCTTGGGCGGCGGTCCGGTGGGGGGCGTGGTCCGCGGGGGCGGTGAGGGCAGCGAGGACCGCCAAGGGCCGACGAGCCGGCGAGGGCGGCGAGATCCCGCCGGGCGGCGACATCCGGCGGGCATCTCCACGAGGCCGGTGAGGTCCGGCTAGGGCACCTCCCCAGTCCCGGCGGGGCACCTCCCGGATGAACGTATCCTGTGCGAATCCCGTGTGGCCGGTGTGGTCTTGCTGCTCGGCGGGGAGGGGGGGGGATCGTAAAACACCCTAGGAGATGAGGGCCTGCGGGCTTTTTTCGTAAAAATGTCCACACTCGCTCCCTGGCCACCGGATGAAGAATCAAAGGCCCACATCGCTAGTGTACTTTGCGGTTGCATATAAGGCCGGTGTGCACATGATATATTTCTATTAAATACCACATCATTTCTATTCAACCAAATCGCCCAACAAAGTGCAGCCACTCCTAACAAAATTTGGCTTCTCAGCTTTGGATTTAATCCATTCAGCTAATAACCAAACAGGTTAGCAAAACTACTGGGTGGTTGAATTCCAAACGTGATATACACTTTATTCCAAACAAACCTGGTAAAATGACAATCAAAGAACAAATGTTGGATGGAAAAAGTCTAGATCACCCCCTCACCTTTGGCACCATGACTACTTTACCCCCTAAACTTTGAAACAGTCTAACAAGCACCTTAAAGTTTCTCAAACCGTCTAATTAACCCCCTGAAGTGGTTTTGGTAGGCGGTTTTGACAACGTGGCACTCCAACTTGAAAAAACAGGACAGGGTGGCAGCTGGCCCCTGATGTCAGTCTCTTCACCCCCGAACATGGATGCCTTGACCTGTTGGTGGTCTCCAGGTTCACGCGAGCACGTCTTGGCGCAAGAGTGGCGACATCGCGACGTTGTGCCGGTGGATCGGAGCAGGGGCCGGGCGAGCCTGTGCTGCAGCAGCGGTGGCGAGGCTCCATTCTAGCGTGCCAGTTGCATGAGGCACGGGCAATCCGGACTCGGCTCCTCTCCTCTGTCGCGTCGGTAGCGCCGAGCTCTTCGGGATGCTAGCGCACGGCCGGGCTGCCGTCGTCGTTCTAGACGCCGCTCAGGCCGTCCCGTTCGTCCGTCCTCCTCCCCTATAGGGAAAGCTCTTCGCCTCATCCACTTCTTACGCACAGTCCCAGCAGCTTGGCCGCGATGGAGTATTAGTTAATTGCCTAGCTCGTCGTACCTACTGCTTCTTCCTCTAGACCTTTGCCTGCACGGATTATGGTGGAGTAGCCCCAAATACGGATGTTGTTTGCCACTGCAATTGGAGATGTTCTGCTACCTATCATAGATTCATAATTCATGTATATGCATTGGAGTACCCACGCTCGTCTGTGATGCGGTTCGGCACTGGAGGAACTTCGCTGCCGCGCCCGTGCCCAGCATCGCGTGCCTTGCAGTGGCACGTGTACCCGCCTCCGGTACCCGCCTCCGGCAACTGTCATCCGGGTAGGAGCAGCGCGGGCACGGCATCCGTGGCGAGGCCAAGCGCAGGTTCTGGATGGTGGCGTTTGTGGCTGAGTCCGATGCTGAACAGGAGAGCAGTATCCCTGAATTTTGGAAATTCGTCACCTTCGGTCAGTCGACTCAGTCCTCGCCGGAGCCCAAATCGATCTAAGGTAAGCCTGGGGCAGGGGCAAGGGGCTTGTGGGCGCTGAAGCTACGCAGGGGCAGGGGCGCGGATCGACGGGAGCCAGGAGCCGCACCTCCATGTTCGCCGCGGCGCTGCACAAAGCGGTCGTCGTCGTCATCCGCCGGCCTGCCGACCACGCCAAGTAAGGGAGAAACCTACCCACTTACAAGTGGCCCCCACTTAATCAGCCATCCACATCAGCATCAAAGTCCATGTCAGCATGCCAGCGTGGCAAAACCACCATGCAATACCACCATAGGGGGTTATTTAAACGGTTTTGTAAAGGTGAGGGGGTTAAATACCTGGTTTCATAGGTTAGGGGTAAAGTAACCAGGTAGCAATAGGTGAGGGGTTATGTAGACTTTTTCCAATGTTGGATAGTCTCATCAGAACTACAGAAACAACATTTGAAACTGTCTTGCCAGTTTCTCTTTGCTAAATTATCTTTGGTAAGTGTTACTCCTTTCCTCAAATACCATAAGAAAATTTTAATTTTCAGTGGTATTTTTAATTTCCAAAGAGAACTTTTGTTTGGAAGAATGTCTTGCTGGATCAAATTTCTATACGTGGAGTTGACTGTGAACATACCTTTCCTACAAAGGTTCCATGGAAAGAGAAATATTTGCTTTGTCTCTTTTCTTGCCGTTGTTGCAATGGATTTCAATGTCTGCATTCACAGCCCTGTCTACGTTCACAGAGATTCAAGTATACACACTAAGATGCCAAAGCGACACATATAAAGGTGCAGAGGGAGTAGAGAATACCTCTGCTTTTTAGAAAACACAAGTGAAAACCGAGTTGCAGAATGGATATAGACAAGAATTAATACTTGTGGTAAGTCTAGCGTGCAGATTATATAAAAAAACTACTAGAGCCAAAAGCAAACCACTATCCTGGCCCGAAGACCAGGAGCCTGATGGACTACTCCCTTGAAAGAATACATGAAAACTAGCAAAATCTACAGAAACTAGAGAGGAACGAGGACAAGACCAGGCCCTATTAGCAGTTTAGCGCTAACTAAACGACCTCAGAAGCACCCTTAACACAACTACTATTGATGAGGTTCTGCATTGGGTGTATTTGCCAACTAATATTGCATTAGCTTTTCCTTGCACAGCACCGCCACTTGACTAGGTTGTAAAAAACTTGTTCTGAAACGTTCTTTTGACGCGCTCTTTCCATATGTTCTACCAAAACTAAATCATGGTACCGTCAAACCTCATTCTATCATCTTTGTCAATTTTAGCTCTGCACTTACGCCAGTAACTGTAGTGATAGACAAGCCAAGGCAGAGACTTTGAACTTTTTAAAGAAAAAGAATTATCCATCATTTCCTACATCAGTACCACAATAATGACAAGTTCAATCGCTAATGATGTATCCAGTAGATAGGTTGGTTCTCGGGCGGGGCTGTTTGACTACACGCCTTCGGCTTCTAAAACGTTTTCAAAAATCTCCCTCTTAATGAAACACGGGCAATGGCCCGATCTTAAAAAAAAAAAAAAAAAACAAGTTCAGCTTGATGAGGTTCTGCATTACAAAGCTACATGGCTTGACGAGGCAGTACGCAAGGTGGAGGAATGTGGGAGCCCCTACGGGTGCCGCAAA
Organism: Hyparrhenia diplandra; assembly: GCA_015847255.1. Classification (NCBI taxonomy): domain Eukaryota; kingdom Viridiplantae; phylum Streptophyta; class Magnoliopsida; order Poales; family Poaceae; genus Hyparrhenia; species Hyparrhenia diplandra. The sequence continues at coordinate 784,050 of JADLZK010001513.1, read as the reverse complement.
CAACCCCGACGAGTGACGACGTGGCGCAAAAGCGACATGTGACGACATACTGCATTGTTCATTCGATTTCTCTGCTCCGACCGGAAAAGATAAGGTGATGATGCCTTGCCCAAGGTGAGTTTTTTTTTTTTTTTTTGTGGTGCTTTATGGGCGGGTGTGGGCCGTGCGGCTGGCTCTTCTCTTCTGTTACCTTATTATATTACACTAGCAAAAGTGCCCGTGCGTTGCCACGGGTCACGGATCATACTCCGTAGAGAACATAGGTATAATAGTTTATTCAATTTTCTATTAATTATGTAGTGGATTTAAATACAACCTTGATAAACTTTTCTTTCATTGTAACGAACAAAATATTAACTCATAAATGTATCATAAATTTGGTTTTCATACTATGTATAATATCTACGTGTCGTGGAGTTAGATGTCAAGTTCGGTAACTTCTTCTAAGGATCCATAAAAATAACTAAATTTAATTCTTATTAAAGTCAGTAAGGTTCGTGTTTCGGATTCCACATGTTAGCCCCTATCAAAATTTGTACTGATATACGTGGACAAATTAGAGATATGTAGTGGTATCTGCATATACTTTGGAGAACATTTATTCTGATGATTAGATTAAGATGAAAAACTACTCAAGATTTCAACTTATAATTTGATCGGTTAGTTCATCAACTAATTCATGTCATGATAATAGTTTATTCATAGTAGAAAAAAAAAAAGAACCATTATAAAGCTCAAAAAGAAAAACATGTTTTGCAAAATAACAAAAAAACATGTAGTATCTTAATGAAACGTTGTAGTTGATGAAAGTGCTCGAATCAATAATTCTCCAGCCTCCTAGGACACTTTAGTGTATGTGCAACAAATAGCCACTCATGAAAATCACCAACTTGACTTCGAAAATCATGCACTTGAGAATAGATGCCCACCAGCGCACGCAGTTCGTTTCCTGCAACTGAAATTAAATAATCGTTTTCTTGGAGCTAGCAGAGTAGCGGTCTTCTTCCAATTCAAAAGCAGGACTGTATTCCGTATTCGACGTGGACACTGCAGATGTGGCCCGAGCGAGCGGGGCAAGCGCGACGCGGACTCTCACGGCCTCGTGATTAAGCTCAGCCGGTACGAATACAATGCCGATACGAACAGGAAGAGGAAGACAGAAAAGGCAGACGAAAAAAAAAAGGTTAGTAGGTATAGATATAGATATAGATGTTGTCCAGGTATGATTGGATTGATTAGTTCATTCATTATATTAAAACGAGTAAGGCCAATGAATAACCACTTGTTTGGTGAGCTAACCGGAGTTTCTCAGCAACTTAAGTAGAAATTAAGTAGGCCAATGGTATTATCGTAATGGTGACGCGCTACTGATACACATAATAGCGCTCTGTTGCCTGCCCTGCAGCAAGGTCCAGATTTTCTTCTGTTCCTGCCTAGAACCAGAAGGCCAGCGGAAGCCAACGCACATCGACCGCCAGATTTTCTTCAGTTCCTGCCTAGAATCTAGGTTGTTGCCTTCCAAAAATTCCCCGGGAATGGTTACCCAAAGCATGTTAGGAAAACAAGAGTTTCCGTCCCTCTTCAGTTCCTGCACACAACGCGCAAATTAAATCAACTCACATCGGCTCAACGTCGATCGGGACCGGAGGTTGCTGACCTCTGCAGATCTCGCTGGTTGCTGCGGGGGCTTCGGCGGCATCGGCATGGAGCGTTGGAATGGTGGTCCGGGGTCTTGTTGAAGCGACCACCACGAGACTGGATCCAACGCTAGCAGCTCAAGATCAGGTACCATAGTCTCTAACCTCTCTACTGCCTACGTATCTAGCGGCTCTCGCTTCTCAGTGGAAGCGGCGACCATGCACTTTGACTCCTTGGGGATCCACGACGGCAACAACGGCGGCAGCAAGACATGGTGGTGGGAAGCAGCGGAGAAGGATCGCAGGGACCTCATTACGAGCCTGGTCCTGGAATTCTTCAGTGCGCCGTCTGCAAATTGCAGCATCAAACGTGGCGACATGAGTGCAGTGGAGAGATGGCTTCAGAAGCTGGGCGTCGACTGGCTTTTCAGCCTCCAAGATGGTGCATCTGCAGGGGAGGACGACCGTGGTATGCGGATCAGTTGCTGGATCTGGGCTCTCGACCAGATCACGGATACTCTCTGTTTCAAGAGTCAGCTGTTTCCGGATTATGATTGTGGCTCCATGGGCATGCCCGGTATTTGTGAGGAAGAAGGGCAACCTGTGGCTGAGAACTCTGTTCCAGATCAATACCATTTGTCGCTGTTCGTCCAAGAAACCATGTTAAAGATCCTCACTTTTGTTGATGTTCTAGTTGCTTGGGATCAGTTTATGTACATTAAGCTCTTTAACCTGCTGCTTGTGCACGACACTCTGTCTGAAGCCTCAAACAAGATAGTAACTTTGTTTGATTCTCCAACCTCTGTGGAAGTACATAGCAAAGAGAAGGAAATTGCCATACTCCTGTCAGCATATAAGAGCAAGGCAAGTGAGGCGATAAGGAGCACAATGGAGAAGATTAGGACGATGTCGATGGAGGATGGCGATGACTTGCCGAGTCCTCTAGATCCACAAGGATCATCAGACATTCACAAGGTCACTTGGTCCGTAATGGCATACATCGAATTTCTAAAAGATAGAAGCCGGTTGGTGAATCAAGTTATGCAAGGTCATATGCCTTGTACTGAAGATATAGAACCCTCAGATAACATGATAGTAGAGATGATGTCTTCTCTACAAGAAAAGCTTGTCAGCATATCAGAATCATTTTCAGATCAAGGACTAAAGTTGTTATTCTTGCTCAACAACTCAGGTGAAATCAACGGAGGCTTCAATTATATGTTCTCCGAGGACCCGAGTTACTGGATGTCGAACATAAAATTGAGGGTTATATGGAGAGATATCTACAAGTATCATGGGCACCGCTACTTTCATGCTTGTGCAATTCTACGCCTTTTCGCTTCGGGAAAAACTATTCCCCGCTATCCAAGTTCGAGTCCAAATTTCAGAAAATCTGCACCACCCACATGGAGTGGAAGGTCCCAAATCCTAGGCTTAGGAGAAAGCTGCGCCAAGCTATCAGCAACAAAATCATTCCAGGCTATACAGAATACATAGAAGATAAGAAAGTTACCCGCCCAAAAATCAGTCCCCAGGAGTTGGAAGCTAAGCTGCAAGAGCTATTCGAAGGATGATGAATAGAGAGCCCAAGACAGAAGACATAGTCAACGATATACATATTTTGTGGTGGCTTTCGGATGAAATGTTATTGTAGCTTCAAATGACTTGAAGCAGTCGAAAATCTGAAACATTGTGATAAGACTCATTGTGGAACAGCCGAGAGTTTATTGTACCTTTTGCCTTGCAGGCTTGTACTAGCACCATGGATACCCTGGTTTGTAATGTTTCTTTTTTTTCCCATCAATTTGGTTCTAGTTCAGATTAAGAAATACATTGAGTTGCCTAGAATGAGATTTGAATCAAATTTTTTTGTTTGGATGTGCATGTGTTTAGTTTGTATGAATCATCATTTTCTCCTCAATCGACACTGGCTCCCAGTAATAATCCTAATGCCCGGCAGAGATCCTTTGCAGGATCCAGGAGCACATAGGCAACAGTTTCTTCACCATCCTCACAGGTGCATCACCACCACAAAACCCGTAGCGACAAAGTAAATTTTTTTGGGAATCTATCATTATTATGGTTTTAGTGTAGTAGGAAATGGTGGGTCATCTTTTTCTTGAAAAATATAATCTAGGTCTCTGATTTGAGTTACCTGCACCTATTTACCTTTTTGACCGAAGTCGGGAAGGGAAACCCCCCCACCCTTATATATTTTTTTTTTAATAATGCCCCAGCCTGAACTTCGCTCCCACTGGGATTCGAACTCGGGAGCCGAGGGGTGCCTCTAGAGTGTCCAGCCTGGCTGGGGGTAACCAATTGAACCCAACATCCTTTGGCACCTATTTACCTTTTGATTTAACCTAAAAGCTTTTTTACAACAATTTAACCTAAAAGCTTTGTTAAGACAACAAAGTTGAGTGAGCAACCTGGATGACGACGACCATGCATTTTGGAACCAACTTGGCCTTTTCAAGTTTAATTGCCACGGATTTAGATTTTTGTGAGTGACTAGTGGTTATTCACAATTCAGGGGTGTGGTTCGTGCATTGCCACTTTGATCGCCACATGGTGTGGGGAATAGACACTGTGTTCATTATGAATGATGGCAAGACTCTTGATGCCAAGATGATTCGGCTTCTATGGAACATGCCTCAGTGTTGAGCTGATGAAATCAACAGGGCATGACTGACAATGTTTGGTCTCATGACAGTTTCTTTTCATGAGATTGTTGGCAACAAGATCAAGTAGAATTTTCTATTACATTTTCAGTTAAAACAAATAGACTCATACTCTTTCACTCAAAAAGAAAGTTCGTTTCAAAGGAAAAAAAAAAAAAAACTCAGGTCTAGTGTTGGGTTCGGAAGATAAAAAACACCGACCTCAGAAATGCAGATTGTTAACTTCAACTTTCTTTCTCCTCTCATCCTGGCCTACACATACTCATTTTGCAGGGAACCACAATTGGTACTAGCACGGCAAACATTTAGATTGAATTTAGATGACAAGGGGCACAAATGCCTGATTGTCTGCACTACTGCACAGTTTTGTCTTAAACATGGCAAGAATATACAAATTGTACCTTTTATTGGTAATATTCCTCACCCGTAGAAATTCAGAATTCATAAATGACTTTCATCAATCACCCACCACCAAGGAATCCATCCACATCAATCGGCAAAATTTTATCCTATCCCATAAACCTACAGTGAAAGATCTTCTATGCATCTGAACTCTGTACATAATAACAATTCAGTCATCAGCGGTGCCAGACAAGCGCTGCGGCCAGCAGCAGCAGGTAGCCCCCCACTCCCAGTGCAGCGTTGCGTGAGTCATCCGACCTCGGCAGACGGCAAGAGCGTCAGTGTACCCGTTGCCGCTGCCGTCGTTGTGCCGCGGCGTGATCTTGGCGTTCTTGTAACCTGCAAGGCAAGCGGCACGAGAGGAGTCGTGGTGTCAGTTGGTGCCTTCCTTTCTTCAAGAATTCCTTCGATTGTCCCAGCCCCGGACGGACCTCTCCCGGTCGATGATCACTTTCGAGCCCCGGTCATGAAGTTCTCTGCGAAGACAAACACAAAACGCATCAGGACCCTATCGGCAGCGTGCTAGCCGACTGGGCTCCCAGTATGGCCAGAGCAGATAGCCCAGCGGCCCATATCGGCCCAGTAGGCATGTCGTCTCCCGGTAGTAACGCCGATAGGTGCCTGCCAACATCCCTGCTGCCCATGAACGGCATCGCCGCCGGGCGCTGGTCCTTGGCGACATTGGAACACCAGGTGGACGTGCGGTGCGGCGTGGACAAGTGCCTGATGGTGACGATGGCTGTGAACCTGCTCCCCCAAGCGCGCGAACGCACCGCGGCGGTGGCCCCGGTGGCGCACGACTTCGCAGCGAGCCTAAACAACGCCAGCCGTGAACGTGAACCCGTCGGCAGTGGGCGTCCTCAGCGCCTACTACTTCAGCCGCTCCAGCGTCCGGCTATTTGGGCTCGTCGGCGCAGCCGCGGAACAGTCACCAAGGTGAAGGTTGCTGGAGTACGGCGCCGCCATCGAGGTGGTGTTCGTGTTCATGCACCTGCACATCTTCATCTTCTACGCCGTGGGACGCCGCTCGGCAACATGGAATAGAGCAGGGACGCCGCGGGTTACAACCTCACCGACCGCCGCTACAGAACACGTTGGCCATGCAACACCCAGCCGCCCCTCCTCGACGCCGGGCGGCAGCAGCCAGCAGGAGGGCCCAACAAGACGCCTCCCGCACCCCTCCATGCTCCCTATGAAGCACCGTGTTCCCCTCCCACCCCACCCCTCCCACCTTTCTCCCGCGCCGGTGGCCGGCGGGGCAGCAGATCCGGCCCCTCCTTGCCGGGCGGCAGCGCCAGCGAGGAGGGCCCAACAAGGCGCCTCCCTACTCCCTGTGAAGCCCGTGTTCCCCCTCCCACCTCCCACCTTTCTCCGGCGCCGGTGGCGGTGGGGCAGCAGATCCGGCCCCTCCTTGGCCAGATCCGGTCCCGTTCATGTGGATCCGCTCCTCCATTGCCCGCTCGGCCGGGCGGGCGGCGGCCGGACCTAGGGTTTGTGGTGGCGGTGGCGGTGTAGGGCCCCATCCTCCACGCGCGGTGCGCCGGAGAACGCCGCCCTCCCTCCCCACCAGCATGGTGGATGGTAGGACAGGGCCATTTCGGGCGGCCTGCTCAAGGCGAGCCTCCCAGCCATGGTCAGGCCGCTGGCGCGGGCGGGCCCGTGTCGCTTGCGGGCGACGACGCCTCCAAGGTGCTGGCAGCAGCGCTCTTCCTCCCCTCGTCGCGCTGGCGTGGGGTGCACCACCACGACAGCCCCATGCGGGCGATCCTAGCCCCGTTCCTGCCAGTCCGCGGCCGCGGGCAGCGGCTGCCCGGCTTATGGTGGCGCTGCAGGCGAGGCCCGCGCCATCACGCCGCCCGCGGCGCGGGCGGTCCCTCTCGGGTTGTCGGCGCAATGGTGGACTATCTTGCGGCTGCGGATGACGGCACCGGGTGAAAACCCTCAACTCCCAAGCCTCGCGCCTTGGGCCAACGATGGTGGCGCCCGCGTCATTAGCTTCTTGAAGGCGTCGTCATTTCGTTCGCCGTCGCGGCTGCCCGGCTCTGGAAACGAAAGTTCCAGCGGGTGCTCTCAACGCACTCGGGCGTCCACGGGCGTCATCCCCTTCTTAAAGGCTCGTTAAACATACCGAAGCTCTGCGCCGCCTTTGCAGTTCCGCCCCTACCTTCAATGTCGCCTCGTCGTCCCTGCCCTGCGTTTGGCGTCGGAGTCGCCGCCTCCGCCGCCGTTCTGGCCTGCCTTGCTCCGAGGTTGACACATCGTTGCCGCCACCGCCGTTGTGCGGTCATAGACCACCAACGCCGTGCTTCGAGGACTGGAACTTCCACCACATATTTTGCTTGTGTCCCTGGGCTAAGGTGCGGTGTTGCAGCTTGCCCAACTCGTCTTCCTTTGCCTGTCCCGCTTGGATATCGACGCCATCGTTGTCGCCGTCGTCATTCGTGGGCCGTGGGCCACCGACGTCACACTCGACTTGGAGTCGTCTCGGGGGTTGACGCCATCATTGTAGCCGCCGCCGTTGCATGGGCGTGGGCTACCGATGTCGCACTAGGATCCACCTTTGTGCCGAGTGTGTGACGCCTCCTTGATGCTCGGCCGTGTGGATTTCGGCGATCGGAACTTCTACTCCTTCAGTTGGCGTCTACCAAGCCTTGGCCTAGCATTACTGCTTTTCGCCTTGCGTTGTTGTGTGGGTCGGTGGCGAGCTCCTCTCCTTGCTTTCAACATTTGTTGTTGCCTTGTTCGTTGTGGACACTTCCTCTGTGGTTGGGTGGTGTTGTGTTGTGTGTTTTTGTTGTGTCGTGTTTGTTCAGCTAGTCTTGGCTTCTTCTCTTAATAAAAAAGACACGTGAAGGCGTGTTCGAGAAAGGAAAGTACATATACAGCAGTATATAGAAAAGCCAAGCATCTTATAATTTGGAACCGAGGGAGTAGCTAGTAGACAAAAACATGTTGGGAAAATGTTACTGACTACCTTATTATACTGCGTAAAGTTGTCCAGGGATGATTGGATTCATTAATTCATTCATTATATTAAAATTAAAACGAGTGATGCCAATGAATAACCACTTGTTTGGTGTTGTGTAGCTAACTGGAGTTTCTCAGCAACTTCCAATCATTCAAAGCCGAGTAGGAAGTAGCCAAAGGTGTTAGGCAAAGCGTGTTAATGTGTTAGGAATGTTAGGCAAAGCGTGCTAGGAAAACCTCCACCAAGGTCCAGTCTTCAGTTCCTGCATAGAACTAGAACCCGGAAGAGGCCGGCGGAATTCGACGCACATCGATCGATAGGGAGGTTGCTGGCCTCTGCAGATCATCGCTAGCTAGTTGCTGCGGCGCCAGCATGGAGGGTTGGAATGGTGGCCGCAGGCCTTCTTGAGAAGGCTACCGCCGGCGCCGGGACACTGTTGGATCCAACGTTAGCAGCTCCTCAGCAGGTACCATAGCCTCTACACTCTCTACTGCCTACGCATCTAGCGGATCTCCCTTCTCCATTTTCTCAATGGAGGCGGCCATGCATTTTGACTCCTTTGGGATCAAAGACAAAGGGGACGTCAACGGCAACAAGATGGGTGACTGGGAACAAGCAGAGGAGGAGCGCATCAAAATCCTGGTCAAGGATTTTTTCAGTGCGCCGTCGGCAAATTGCATCATCAAACGCGGTAACATGAGTGTAGTGGAGAGGTGGCTCACGGAGCTGGGCGTCGGCTGGCTTCTCAGCCTCGATGATAGTTCATCTGCATCTGCAATGGACAAAGGAACTTGATCGGGATGCACAGACCTGGATCTGGGCTCTCCACAGAATCGAGGAAAACATCCGTTCCACGTGGCCGTCCTTTCCGGATCGTGGCTCCTCGGGCATGCCCTGTATTTGTGTGGAAAAAGGACAACATGTTGGTGGGAGATGTATTCTGAATCGATACCATTTGGCACTGTTTATCCAAGAAACCTTATTGAAGATTCTCACTTTTGTTGACGTCGTAGTTGCTTGGGATCCCAATACGACACAAGAATCTCCTTATACGATTCCTGGCCTATTCAGAGGGCCAGGATCGGACCGCGTCACCAAAAATACATCGGACGGCTCATATCTCCCAAACCCGACCAGGCCGCGCTGCCGAGCGCCGCATCGGCTCGAGGCCCCGACGCTCCTCTTCCCGCAGGCCCCGCCGCTGCCGGCTGCCGCCGCCTCCCCGACGCGGGCCCCCGCGGTGGCCGGCACCCGCCACGGGCACAGCCTCCTCGTCCGTGGGCCCACCGGCTCGGGTCCCTTGGCGCGGCAGGAGACCAGCGCAGGTCCTGCCTCCGGCAATAACGCCGTCGCACTACCTCAGCTCAGCTGAACCCGGCCCCAGATAGGGCGGCGCGGCAGCGCGGGGAGCCTTCGATGCGGGCGGCGAGCTGCGACAGCGGCGTCCGGCAGCGCGGCGGCTACCAGCACGGGCGGGCGTGGCGGTTCTGGCCACCCCAGAACTGGCTAGGGGCGCGAGCACGGCAGCGGCTGCAACCCCGGCGCGGGCGTCGGCCTCAGGCGCGCCAGCCCCGGCGGCTCCCCTCCCACGGCGTGACGGCGACCTGGCGCCACTACAGCCTGAGCGGCGCTGCGACCTCTCTAGAAGATGAACAGTACAAGCTAATAAGAACCGCACATTTGTACTAATCCATGCACAAAATTGTAAAATCCTAGAAAAATAATAATAGATCCAAAAAATATCAAATTAATTTTATTACATACATAACTTTATCCTCTTCCGTGGAAAATATGTTTGCATATGTTGCTCTAGCCAAAATTTCTTTGTCTATTATAATATGCAAAAATTGATAAATGCAAAAAAAAAAAAAAAAAAATCCTTAGGGCTCTACAAATTGCAACACCAATTTTATTGGATTTGTTATGTCGTGGTCTTACCTGGAGAATTGCATATACACAACCATCTTTGCATTATAATGATTTATATGTGCTTTAGTTGCCTTATATGTTGTTAAATATCAAATTTGTGTAGACATTCGACATTATCTTTCAATTATGTCCGGTTGCAGGAGGGCCAGTAGATTACCGAGAAGGAGCTCTTGCTGGCATAAATTTTGTAAAACATTATAACAAATCAAATAAAAATCATAAAAATACCAAACCAAGTTTGTTGAAATCTACACAACTAGCACTGCACTGTAAACAAACATTATATGTTTTAGCATAATTACATTTCTCTAGACTTTTCTGTAAATAATTAATAGAGTTAGTTTCTTTATTCAAATTACTATGAAATTCCAAATGACATAAAGCTACTTGAGTCCATGTTCATTTCTCTTTTCTCTGACGACAAGACCATGTATTCAGAGAGTAACGAATGAGATGGCAAAGTCTATTTGTTGAGTGCTTTCACTCAAATTCCATTCAAACCAAAGTTGATTTAGTTAAGAAAAACAATAACCGATAATCATCTATGAATTCCATACTCCTAAAATAAATTGTCATTCTCTTACATAAAACATATGCTAACTGATTATTTACAATATAAGAACAAACACCTCGGGTAACAATGTCTTCTTTTATTGTAATCCAAATTGATCAGCTCACGCAACAAATTGGTGCCTTTACATTAAGCCATCAACACCTAAATTCATCTATATGACATAGTACAAAAGAAATTCATCTACACGACATACAAAAGAATCCAATGAGCTGGACAACTGGCCTCCTCCAAGCAGGGCGCGGCAACGCCGCGCCAGTTTTTCTAGTTTCTTACTATGGATCGGGTTATGCAGCTACGATTCAATAAGCTCAGTATCCTGTTTTGTGTGCACAATGCTCTGTCCTCACACGAGATCCTAGAGCCTTTTAGTTGGGCAGCCTCTGTGGAAGTTAAAAGGATAGAGAGCGCAATGGCCATCCTCCTGTCAGAATATAAGAGCAAGTTGGGTGGGGCGATGTGGAGCACAATGGAGAAGATTAGGACGAAGTTGCTAGAGGATGGTGGCTCATCGAGTTCTCTAAATTTACAAGGATCATCAGACATTCACAATGTTACTTGGTCAGTAATAACATACATGGACTTACTAGAGAAGGATTTTGTTTACGGATTGGTGAATGCAGCTACACAAGGTATTGTCCCTTGTACTGACAATATACGACCTCTGAACAGCATGATCGTAGAGATGGATTCTTCTCTGCAAAAAATCCTTGTTAACATATCAGAATCATTTCCAGATCAAGGCCTCAAGGTCTTATTCTTGCTCAACAACTCATACTTCCTCTTGAACTCTCTACCAGACCGTCTCTCCCAGTTACATGTCGAGTTGAATCACCAAATCGAGGACCATATGGAGAGATATCTCCTAGTATCATGGGCACCGTTGTTGTCATGTTTGTTCAATCCTACGCCTCTTTGCTTGGGGAAAAACTACTCTCCGCTGTCCAAGTTCGAGTCTGAATTTGAGAAAATCTACATCACCCAAAAACAGTGGAAGGTCCCAGATCCTGAGCTCAGGAGAAGGCTGCGCGAAGTTATCATCGACAAAATCATTCCAGGCTATACAGAATACATAGAAGATAACAAAGTTACCAAGCCAAAATTCAGTCCCCAGGAGCTGAAGTCGATGCTGCAGGAGCTATTCGAAGGTTGATAATACAGAGAGTGCAACACACAAGAAAAGCCACCATATACAGATTTCAATTTGTGTTGTTTTTTCCGATGAAATGTTTCTGTAGCTTAATGACTGTAATAAGGCAAGCCTTCATGTGGCAACTTGTATCTTTCTCACTCCCTCGCTGCCTCATACTTGAGATAAATAAATACTCTAGAACAGCCGAGAGTTGTATGCACCTTTTCCCTTTCAGGCTTGTACTAGCACCATTGATATTTATGTGTGGGTTTATCAATTCCTCTACCGATTTGGATACCCTGATTTGGAATGTCTTTCCAGCAATTTGATTCTAGTTCAGATTTCGAAATGAATTGAATTGGCTAGAAGCTTAGAATGCAATTTGAATCATTTTTTTTATGTTTGTGGTTAGTTTGTTCAAATCATTTTCTGAAGTGTACGCACCAGGCAAAACAGCTGCTCCTCAATCGACACTGGCTTCCAGTAAGACTAATGCCTGTCAGATCCTCTGCAGGAGCCAGGAGCAGATAGGCACTGGTTTCTTCGCCATCCTCTTTAGGTGCATCACCACGAAAAACTGGGCGCGTTACAATTAGTTTCTTGGGACCCTATCATTATTATGTTACTGCAGTAGGAAATGGAGGATAATGTTTTTTTTTGAAAAAATGAAGTATCTGCCTCGCCTTGCCTGCCCCTGCACATTGAGCTTCATGCACCTATGGTCCTTGGAAAAGAGTTACGTGCACCTATCGGTTCAATCTAAAAACTTTGTCAAGAAAAAAAAAAGCTTCAACCCCGACAGGTGCATGAAGCCACTAGTGTTTTTCGTATGCCATATAATCTGCACGCTATACTTATCACAAGCATTAATTTCTAAAAAGCAATAATTGTTGTCTAAATCCACAGTGCAACTCTCTTTCAATTGCTTTTGAGCATCTCCAATAGTACTACCTAAATCAGACTACCTAAATGTCCATTTAGGTAGCTACTTATTTATTGACTACCCAAATTTTTCTTCTGCTTCCAGCAGCACTACTTGAACACAGGCTACTACCCAAACACATCCTCCTAGATAATGACAGGCGGGTCACTAGTGCCATCCTCTCTCTTATGTTTTCTTCTCCCAACGGATGGAACTAGAGGTGGATGGAGTGGGCACGGTGACCTCCACCGTGCAGGGAGGACGCCGACGGCGGTAGCGTGTGCCAGGGCAGCAGGGCCGTCGGGAGAGGTCAGCCTGCGTGGGAGGGCTTCCACGACGACGAAGTCCGCCTACGGGGAGGGCTGTCACATCGGCGAGGTCCTCCCCGCGGCGATGGAGGGCCGCAGGACCGCCGCCACAAGGAGGGCAGGGCTTTGAGGAGGAGCACTGCGAGGCCGCCCCGGGATGCTCCACATCGGGGAGGAGCGCCACCCTTGGGGGAGAAGCAACAGGGGGAGGAGCAGCACGTCGGGGAGGAGCAGAGCACCGCCGGTGACGGGCCGCATGCGAGTTCTCAGTGTCGGGCGAGTGGAAGGGGAAAGAGAGGTGCGCGGGTGGGAAAGAGAAGATTTAAGTAGTCTGGGAGACCCAACGGGAATAGGAAAAGGGAGGGGAAATTTAGGTAGCCAACAAATATGTTGGGTGAAGTAGGTAGCCTGCTGGACTTTGACTTTTTGCCCCCACTACCTAAATTGGGGATAGGTAGTGTGTTTAGGTACTGTGATGGAGACCCAACGAGAATAGGTAAAGGGATGTGGATTTAAGAAGTTACTTTTGTAACAACTAATGTTACTGGGTACTATTCTACCCTTTAATTTATTTTGGAAATTATTCCTAAATCATATGTTTTTTTGGCTCGTGGCCCACAACCTATCCACATTAGTTCTTATCTACTACACCTATATAGAGAACCCCCACGAGCTCTCTCGACGTGCAAGCATGCCACCTCAGCAGCCCCACTAAGACCATAACATCCAGCTGGGGCCCCACTTGTTTGAACTAACTAAAAAATGTTATAACTCACAAACCAAAAACAAATTAATTCTGATTATATCATTAAATTCATTTTAATAAATCCTTCAAAAACAAGATCTGATATGGATATATTTCGATAAAATTACAGGTAGGCCCCACTAATGGTAGTTGGTATAGAGTAAAGTAAAAAATAAAAAAAAGAGAATGAAAAAAGGGGGGAAAGAAAGAAAAGAATAGGAGGGTGATAGTAATATTGTAGCTCATAGATTTCTCCTGATACCCGCGGCAACGCTGGAATCCACCTAGTTTTATAGCTATTCGATCAACTCAAATGGATGGCTCTACTTTTTTTTTGAAGCATCATAAAATTTCACTAATAATTAGTGGCGGAGGACGGATAAAAATCAAGGTGTGGCGAAGTGGCGATCTTCACACAATCAAACTTTCTAGTTGTAGCGTAGGCACATGATTTCGTAAAATATTTGCCCCTCAATTCCGATGGAGAGGGTTTTCTTTTCCTAAATTCCTCTGCCATCATTAAATGATGAGTTCTTAATTCATATCCATGGCACCAGGCTAACGAAACTGAACAGAAATGATCGAAAAATTTAAAGAATTTGATTGTCGGGGAAAAACAAGATATGCCACCATGCTCCTCCGCCACTGCTAATAATATACCGCTGTCAAATTTTCTCTAAGCTTTCTTCCAACTATAGGAAAAAAATCTCCAATTAAATACTTCCCAAATCTGCTCAACCGGATTCGTGGTTTCATATACTTTCATCATTACATTAAATAAAAGGAAAATTCACCATTGAGTACTTCCCAAATCTTCGACGTTCATGTATACTCCCTCGGTCCTTACATTCTAAAAAATTTTAAGACAAATTTAGGTGACACTCAAATGATGCAAGTACCCATGAATTATTCTAATTAAGGAGTTTTCTCCTCAAATCATGATTTTTGTTTTAATAAATTTTACCAAATCTAAACATAATCAATTAGTCATTATGTAGAATGCATTATATTAGTATACAATTTTACAAGACACAGTGCACCATATTTCAGAATGCCGAGAATAATTTCTGTTGGTGACAAATTTCATTGACCTTTCAGTCCTAGTCAATCCAATCCCACGGTGGTTCTGGTTTTGTTTTGTTGAAAGAAAAGATAGTCATAGTAGGAGTCAGGGTCGAAGCTATGTAGTATCCTGTGGATGAATAGGCACCCACAAAATCTAAAAGAACACTACTAGGAACAAATTCTCACCATGGTTTCAGAATAAATTTTCACACCTATAAATAAAGACACCCCCTCTAATTCTCTTTAGCTTCGCCGCTGGTACGAGTAGTAGTAGCTGTTACAAGATATCCCTTTTCGTTTTTTGTTGGTGGGTAATGATCTTAATTGTAGTTTTGAGTTAGTAGTCGAACTTGTATTTTGTTGACCATGTTGATGCTTGAAATGTCTATGTTTGACATGTACCCTCCGTATCAAGACGTTTAGGACAGTGATACGGTCTCCAAAGCACAACTTTGACTTCTCTTTTCTATAAAAAATATTTATTAGAAAATTATACATTTATATTTTTACAAAATTAATTTTCAAGACAAATCTATTGATATGATTATTGTATAAAATTGTTAACTTTAGAGGCATTATTCATGTTCATGTCCCTGTTGTTTGGCAATTGAATGCGCCACCTAGATTGCTTTTTATCTCTGGTTGTTATATAAAAATAAGGTTTTGACTAGGGATAACTTAAGTATAAGGAAAAAATTAAATGATAAATCCTGCTTATTCTGCTCTGAACCTGAGACCAACACTTGTTCTTTTGAATGTGTTGTAACTAAATAAATGTGGGAATACATCTCTGAAGCATGTGGTAGAATATTTGGTGCTGACTTCACGTCTCTATGTCAAATGTGGCGAAGCAACAAGAAGTTTGTGGTTGATAATTGTTTTTGTGCTAATGCCATGTGGGAGCTATGGAAACTAAGGAGCACAAATTGTATGCAGGAGTCCCTGCTGGGTGTGAGGAATTTGATCATGGAGATCACCGTTATGGTTCAAACATGGGTGATTATGTGTCCCCAAATTCAAGATCAGAGTTTGCAAGAAAGCGGAACAAGTCGAAGAGCATTGCTCACCCAAATGCTGTAATGAACAGATGTCTTTGGTAATAATGCCAAAGACAGGGGGCGTGAAGCCCCTAAACTCTAGAAAAAAAAAATGGAGTGGTCCAATGGATAAGCAGTATAATTAATTGGAATTTCTCAGCAACTTCCTATTCAGAGTGACGTTCCTATCATGTAGTACTGATACAACCAATCATAACGCGTCGTGTTTTCCAGAGAAAGAAAAATCATAACGCGTGACTTGGAAAAATCCCCGGGCCGGAATGGTAGCCAAAGCGTGGTAGGGAAACCTCCGTGTTTTCCTGACCTGATATTCTGTCCGTTGTCCCTCTTCAGTTCTTGCCCAGAACGTGCAAAACAACTTCTAACGGCTCAACTTCATCGATCAGGATCAGAAGTTGTTGGCCTCTCAGATCTCAATAGTTGCTACGGCGCCAGCATGGAGGGTTGGAATGGTGGCCGCGGGTCTGCTTGGAGCGGCTACCACCGGGACAGTATTGGATCCAACACCAGCAGCTCCAGATCAGGTACCATAGTCTCCGGACGCTCCACTGCCTACACGTCTGGCGGCTCTCGCTTCTCCACTTTCTCCATGGAAACGGCCATGCACTTTGGGTCCTTAGGCATACACGAGGAACACGACGGCAACGACATCGATGAATGTGAAGAAGCAGAGGAGGAAGAAATGGAGGACGAGCGCATTATTTCTTTTGTTGATGTTGAGGAAAAGGACGAGAGCATTAGAAGCCTAGTCCAGGAATTCTTCTTCTGTGCGCGTGTGCCTGTGCCGTCGGTGAATTGCAGGCAACAAGCTGACCTTGTCATTATTATGGTACTGCAGTAGGAAATGATAGATAATTCTTTTTCTTTAAGAAGTTCAAAGTCTCTGCCTTGTCTATCACTACAGTTACATGCACCTATCGGTTCAGCCTGAAAACTTTGTTAACAAGTTTGCGGTATTGACCCGGAGACACCGGCGCATTTTTTTTTTTTTTTATCACCATAAGGCAAGCTTTATTGATGATGAAAGATAGTTACATCTCGAGCTACATCCCCCATAATGAAATCTGGGGTTTCATCTAGCCAATTACATGAATTACGAGAAATGAAAGCTTGCCTAGCTAAACCGTGAGCCACAATATTTGCTACTCTGACAATATGCATAATTGAAATACTTGCAAAATCTTGCCACATGCCCATACACTCATCATAAATGGCCATTGCAGCAGTTCCTAAAAAGCCTCCATCTTGGATCGTAGTCGCCACACCAACACAGTCAGTTTGGACACTCATCTTGCTAGCGCCGATGTTTTGAGCCAAAATTAGACCATCACGCAGAGCCTAGACTTCTGCTGAGTGAGCATCCACTACATGAGATAAATACCTGTTTGAAGCTGCAATTACGCCACCATTACTATCCCTGATCACCACACCTGTACTCCCACAGTGTTGGTGTTCATCAAAAGATGCATCAATGTTCATAGCTAGAAATCCTTCACTTGGCCTTTTCCACCCTTGACGGCTTCTTGCTGATTTCTTATTCGCAAGCTTATAGTTCGTCGTCGAGCAATTATGGACATCGCCGATCTGTGAGGACTTCGAACTTGTTCACCATGAGCAAACCATCTCCTCTCCCACCAGATATACCAGCATCCAGTCAATACGAGTTCAGTTAAGCTCACGTCAAGCCCCTGCACCATCTCTCCTTTCCCGACGACAGCTTCAATTACACTCGGCTGCCGACTGTTGGTTGTCCGACAACAGCTCAATTCTCCCCCATACACCCATGGCTCGCCATACAGCATTTGCCCGATCGCACTTGAACAGCATGTGTTGAGCATCTTCCCAATTCGACGAACAAAATGGGCAAGAAGAATCATCACCAATATGTTTTGTAACAAGAACTGCCCGACATGGTATATGATCATGCATAATTCGGCGACCGTGTATTTTGATTTTTCCAGGGACATCTGCTTTCCATATTTTCTTCCAAATTACTTCCCTTTGGTCCGCATCCTGTGCACGGACTCCCTTCTCATCAAATTTCTGGGTCCATTGACGGTGATATGCCGATTTAACCGAGAACAAACCATTCTTGTTGAAGTGCCACGCTACGAGATCCTCTCTATCATTCATCAAAGGAATCTGTAGTATATGGTGTGCATCAATTGGACTGAAAATTGAACTCACCAGATCGACATCCCATTGCCCCGTTATCGGGTCAATTAGTTCTTGGACCTTTGTAACAATGTTCCTCCCTCTCAAGGATTGAATTTTCAAATTCGGACCGTTTGGGATCCATTTATCTTCCCAAATGTCAATTTTTGAGCCATCTCCAACTCTCCATATGTAACCTTCCTTGAAACATTCCAACCCGACTAACACACTCTGCCATGTATATGAGCTCCCTTGCTTTGGTTTTGCATTTAACAAATTACCATCCGGCTAGTACTTCGCTCGAAGAATGCGGGCACATAAAGAATCAGGGTCAACCATAAGCCTCCAAGCCTGTTTCGCTAGGAGCGCTAGATTGAAGCTTTGCAAGTCACGAAAGCCCATGCCTCCTTTGCTTTTTGGCATGCATAATTTCCACCATTGTTTCCAATGAATATGTTTATGCTCTTCCCCATCACCCCCACCAATATTGAGAGATAGCATCGGTAACCCCTTTGCAAATTTTATTAGGGAGTCTGAAAACCATCATAGCATAAACTGGTATTGCTTGGGCCACGGATTTAATCAAGATTTCTTTACCTCCTGTACTGAGCAATTTTTCCTTCCACCCTCGACATTATGGTACGCACCCGATCAATCAAATGCCGGAAGCAATCTGTCCTATCCATCCCAATCAGGGCTGGTAGACCCAGGTATTTGTCAGATATCGATTCAGTCATAATGTCCAGAGTGGTACACACAACTAACTTGTCCTCTATTCCTGTATTCTTAGAGAAAAAGATACTGGATTTACCTTCACTTATGTTTTGTCCAGAGCTATCATAATACTTTGTTAAGATACTCTTAAGACAGTCCGCATTCCTTCTATTAGCTTTCATAAGGATCAGAGAGTCATCCGCAAATAGTAAGTGTGACACTTGAGGGCTATTGCGGCATACTCTGACCCCCTCCAATTCACCTCGATCCTCTGCTCTTTTCAGCATACATGATAATCCTTCAGCCACCAATAAGAATAAATAAGGAGACAAAGGGTCACCTTGTCGTATGCCTCTTGATGGAACGAAGGGTTCAGTTTCCATATCATTGAATCTCACAGTATAAGATACTGATGAGACACAGGCCATAATCAGTTTCACCCATTGCCTATGGAAGCCCAACTTCAGCATTATTTTCTCCAAATAATTCCACTCGACCCTGTCATATGCTTTGTGCATATCTAATTTAACTGCACAGAGACCGGTTTTCCCTGTTTTCCTTTTAATAGAGTGGATACACTCATAGGCCACCAGAATATTATCTGTGATGAGACGACCTCTAACAAATGCACTTTGTTGCTCACTAATGATCTCAGGCAAGATCGATCTGAGTCTGTTGGCCAACATCTTAGATATGACCTTGTAGACAACATTACACAAGCTGATTGGACGGAATTGTGCTACCTTTTCTGGATTATCTATTTTTGGGATCATCACAATAGTAGTATTATTCTAGCCAACCGGTATCGTGCAAGAATTGACAGCCTGAAGAACTTCAGTTATCATATCATCGCCTAGCATAGAACAAAACCTCTTGTAGAAAACCGCATGCAGTCCATCGGGCCCCGGGGCCTTCAGGTCACCAATATTAAACATAGCTTTCTTAACCTCCTCTTCCGTGAATGGGGCAAGGAGTGATTCATTCATTCATCACTCACCTTCCGAGGGACAGCTTCTAGGACTGAACTCTCAATCTCCCCATTCTCCGTTATGAACAATTGGGTGAAGTAATCTTTGATTATTCCACTCATAACAAACTTGTTCTCTTGTCTGATGCCTTGGTCATCAATTAGCCATTTAATCTTGTTTCTTTTCCTTCTCATAGAAGCATATCGTTGGAAAAATGCTGTATTACGATCTCCATGTTTAAGCCAATTTGCCCTAGCTCGCTGAACCCATATCAGTTCCTCTTGTTCCATGAGCAATTCAATCTGAACAAGGAGCTCTTTTTGGGTAGCCAAGTTTTCATTCGACATCGGGCCTCTGCGCTTCCGTTCTAATTCTCTCTTCAATTTCTTAATCCTCCTCACTGGTTCCTTGAGTGTGTTACGGTCCCAGCACGTGGAGTTCATCATGGATGTCACTCACCTTCTGCATAAAGCTTGGGCCCTCGCCACGGGCTGCAGCACGAGCCCACGCCGATTGGACCATAGCTTCAACTGTCTCTTCTTTCAGCCACCTAGCTTCAAAGCGCCTGGGCCGCTGGAGCACCCTTTCCTCCTCCCCACCCTCCGTATCAATAAGAATCGGCCGGTGGTCAGATTTGATCATCCCTTCGTGGGTCAACTTTGCGTCTGGAAACAGCAAATTCCATGCAACATTTGAGACACCACGATCTAGTCTTTCTCTTATGCTTCCTCTTTGCCACGTGAACATATCCCCATGAAAGCCCATGTTAGATAGGCTGCAGTCCCCTAGCGCAGTGTGGAACGCTTTTAGTTGGTTATCAGTTCTAGGCCTGCCTCCCTCCTTCTCGTGGTTAAAAAGGATTTCATTGAAATCACCAAACACCACCCATGGGAGCTGCGCTGCCCCATGCAGGGACCTCAGCACATCCCACGTTTTCTCCTTATGATCCCATCTCGGTTCTCCATAGATCCCCGACAGCCTCCACTCTCCATTCTCGAGCACAACGGTGTCAATATAGTTTTCCGTTACCCCGAGT
This sequence comes from Hyparrhenia diplandra, assembly GCA_015847255.1. NCBI lineage: Eukaryota > Viridiplantae > Streptophyta > Magnoliopsida > Poales > Poaceae > Hyparrhenia > Hyparrhenia diplandra. Next base: position 763,760 of record JADLZK010001513.1, on the reverse strand, counting down.
ACCCGAATTTTTATCTCACTCCACCAGCACATCATCAGACCCCCACTCCTGCCGCCACTTTCATGGACAGCAAGACGATCACAACCCAACTTCCTCATCAGAGTTCCTGCCCTAGCTTCATTCAGATGTGTTTCGGACAGGAAGAACACATCTGGGTTTGTGCTCCTCTGGACATCCAGAAGGGCACGCACTGCCCGGCGCTATGCGAGCCCGCGGCAGTTCCAGGCCAAGAGTTTCATTGTGCCCGGTCGCTCCCTTCCACGAGGAGCGTCGATCCTGAGGTTTGTTTCATGTTTGTTGTCCTTGCCCTCTTCTTCTCTTGTTCCGGCAAGGGACTCACTGGTACTCCCGGGGATGACTGCTCAATCAAAGTGACCTGTTTTGCCACGTTCCCAGGGGCGTTCTCCGAGTCCGTGGTTATGTCCAGTCCATCGTTCCATCCTCATCCCAGTATTCTCTTTCGGTGCCTCTACCTCTTCCTCTCCTTCGGCTCCTCCTACGACCTCCACGATCATCTCTCCCGGGTGTAGTCTGAGCGAAAGACACCCTCAACCAGTCACCCCATCCACATTCCTCCTTTGGATGCACACCATCACCACATTCCGTGACTTCATGTTCCATGCAGCCACATAAGAAGCAGAAAGCTGGAATCTTTTCATACTGAACCAAGTACTTCATGCGTTCCTTTAGGGTGATAGGAACCACCCGCACCAATGGTTTATTGAAAGTAAGAAGAACCCTAGCCCGTAGATATGGGGTCGAGTTTATCTTCCCATCAGTGACAGCCACGCTTATCAGATCTCCCACCTTCTTCACGATCTTTTCTGCAATCTCTTTCTTCTTCAGCAACCCATCCGGCACCCCCCGGATCCTAGTCCAGACCGGGATCTTATCAAGTTTGTACGAATGTACAGACGAGAAACCATCGTACTCTTCCATCACCACCGCCGCCCCCCTAAAAATCCATGGCCTCCCCTCCATAACTCGGTTCCAATCTCCCAGACAATGGAGCTGGACCAAGAACAGATTTGGTTCATGGATCTTGAACGTCACCTCTTTTGATGTTGCCCACGCATTCCTCAAGGCGCTGAAAAGCGCCCGTGGCTATAGGGTTTAGTGGTATGAACCCTAAAGATTGCTAGCCAGCGAACATCTTTCGCCAGCTTTTCAAATTCCCCAGAGAAGTCAAGATCCTCCTCCTCTTCCCCCTGCAACTTCAACCCTTCCAAGTGTTCTTCCAATCCTGGAGTGTGGTCCTCCTCCCCCATCGCCGTCTCCTCTCCCTTCCTGCTCCTTGTGTTTGCCAAGCCGATCGAGTCAAAAGGTCCCCGGGCAGCTCACAGACGTGCGCGGCACCGGGGTGGATTATGGACGGAGGGGATCGCGATGATCACCGCCGTATTTTGGTGGACTCGCATCGCCGCCAGAGGAAGGGAAACCCTAGTTTTTAGGGGATAAAAACAAGAAGGTCCTTTTCTGACACCGACACACCTTTGCAAACTGATCCAATGTGCAAGCTTTGTGGTATTGACCCGGAGACACCGACACACCTTTGCAAGGACTGCATCTTCACGATACAAGTTTGGTCCATCATAAAGCAATGGCTAGGCCTTTCGGTGATTGACTGTTATGACCGGTGCTCAATATGAAAGGAGAAGGCCCAATAGTGGCTGAAGAGGAGGCGCTAGGGACTGAAGGCCCAAATTATCATATTTAGCAAATATTATTATAGAAATTTCTATTATTTGTGAGAGGGTATAAATACCCGTGTAAGACATTGAGTCAAGGTTAAGCAAGAGCAATCATATTGGCTTCCCTCAGGGAGCCGGGAACCCTAGCCGCTACCTGTTCCTCTTGCTCCTCGCAACCTCTCTCTCGCGCGCCGCCAACACGGCGCCGCGACCGCTGAAACCTCGCCCAGCCATCACTCACCGCTACAAGCTCCGCCATATTCCCGGTAGGATCCGCAATCCTATCATTGACACTGTTGGGATGGTGGGATCCCTGCAAAGTTACCGGCGTAGGTGTAGAGCTAAAATTGACAAAGATCAGAGAAAGAGGTTTGACAGCACCATAATTTACTTTTGGCATAATATATGGAAAGGGCAGAACAAAAGAACGTTTCAGAACAGAGTTTCTACAACCTAGTAAGTGGTGGTGTTGTGCAAGGAAAATCTAATGCAATATTAGTTGGCTTGGCAAATACACCCAGTGCAGAACCTCATTAAGAGTAGTTGTGTTAGGGGTGCTTCTGAGGTTGTTCAATTAGCGCTAACAGGGCCTGGTATTCTCCTCGTTCCTCTCTAGTTTCAGTACATGTTGCTAGTTTTCAAGTAGTTTTTCAAGGGAGTAGCCTATCAGGCTCCAGGTCTTCGGGCCAGAATAGTGGTTTGGTTTGGCTCTAGTAGTTTTTGATATAATCTGCACGCTAGATTTACCACAAGTATTAATTCTTGTCAATATCCATTTTGCAACTCTGTTTTCACTTGCTTTCTAAAAAGCAGAGGTATTCTCTACTCCCTCTGCCCCTTTATGTGTGTCGCTTTGGCATCTTAGTTGTGTATAATTGAATATCTGTGAACGTAGACAGGGCTGTGAATGCAGACATTGAAATCCATTGCAACAACGGCAGTCAAAGAGACAAAGCGAGTAGACTCCGTTGGCGACTCAGCCCCCGACCCCGATCTAGATCGCCACCGCCGGCGATCCTGATCCGCTAACACCGCCCGGCCTGCGGCCACGGTGTCCCCCCCCCGCCGCCACCATTGCAGTGTGGTGTCGGCCAACGCATAACGTCGGTTAGCCGTCCGGGCGCCACCGTCCAACTCCTACCGCTAGGGTTTGCCGCTTAGGTTTCCCTGGGTCGGGATCTTTCGTCTGTGGCTGCTGTCTAGACGCAGGCCACCGTGTTTGTTTGCCATCCTCGCCAAGCCTATTCCTATGGCGACGACGGGGAGTGGAGGTGCGGGAGAGGGGACCGATGCCCCAAACCCTAATGTATTAGATTTACTCCAAAAGCTCGGGCCGACGGAGGAAGAGGGCGATACTGCTCGAGTTCGGTGGGACGATGAGGAGCTGGAAGCTATGGAATCAGCAGAGCGGGCGTTGGTGGGGAAGGTACTGTCTCCGGTGCCAATCCACGTTAGTAATGTGCAATCGGCTATGAGACCGGCTTGGGGTAACCCGGTTGGCCTCAAGATCCGGGCTATCGGGGAGAAGGGAGACAACCTCTTCGTGGCAGAGTTTGGTTGTGGTCGTGACCTGGATCGGATTCTGACTGGTTCGCCATGGATGGTTGGTAAGTACTCAGTTCTGCTCCAAGAATATGATGAGAAACTCAGTCCGGCAGAGATAAAGTTTGATCATGTGGAGCTTTGGGTTCGTATTTTTAATCTTCCGCTGGGCTGGATGAATCGTACAAGAGGTGCTAGGGCGATGGAGCTGATCGGACATGTCGTGAAGATGGATGTAGATGCTGATGGGAAAGCATGTGGTGCTTTTCTCCGGGCGAGGGTGAATGTGCGGATTGACAAACCAGTACGCCGCGGCATTCTCCTACGTGTGCACAAAAACGAAGATCTACGCTGGTTTCAGGCTCAGTATGAGCGTCTACCTTATATCTGCTTCCATTGTGGTTTCATGGGACATTCTTCCATGGAGTGCCCTAATCCGGTTGCTCGTGGGGAGGACGGCAAGCTACCATATGACGTTAACTTGAGGACTCCGGAGGACAAAAGACGACGTCTCGCAGCCCTTTGCGCAGCCGCCGCGGCTGCGGACTCATTTGGAAGTGTTTCAAAGTCTAGCTTCCGGCACTTTCGAACCAAAAGGTTCATTCCGGTAGCGAGAGGGTCCAAATCCGTCGATGCCTCACGAGAGTCGCGTGGGGACTCGGGAGGAACCGAAATACAATCTCCTCTAAAAAGCAGCCGGTGAGGAATGATACGTCGAAACTGATGCTCTTATACCGGATGCAAACAAAAAATTGGTTTTTGAGGCTATGGAGGAAGATGAGCGCCCGGGGTCCCGGGAAGAGGAAATCGCACCGCCCCTCTCGGGTGGTACAGACTCTGCACCTCAATATCCCCATCGGAGGGTCCGGTGCCATTGTCCCTGTTGGCCTAGTGACATCTCATGTTAGCTTGGTGGAGCTGTAGATAGCGATGGGGAAGTATGATTGAGACTCTCAAGAAGCAAAAGCGGGGCACCTCTCAAAATGGTGATCGGGCGGCGGTTGTGGGACAGCCCCGCCGGGCGCAATGAAAATCTTATGTCTGAACTGCCGGGGTTTGGGGCAGCCCGAGGCAGTTCAAGAATTACGTAGCTTGATACAGCTACACCGCCCTAGTTTGGTCTCCTTGTCGGAGACGTGACTTTTCTCTAATAATGTGGATGGACTGAAACGATCCCTCGGCTTACCATTTGTCTTAGGGGTCGGAAGCTTTGGCAGAGGAGGTGGCCTTGCACTTCTCTGGACTCGGGATGTTGAAGTAAAGTTTGAGAGCTGCGATCAGCGTCATATTGATGTTTCCATTCTGGACTCCGTAACACGGGAAGCAAAGTGGCGTTTCACTGGGTTCTATGGAGATGCTAGACGTGAATGGAGGTATAGAAGTTGGAAGTGCATGAGATTCCTTAGCTCTCAAAGCACGTTACCGTGGCTCTGTGCAGGCGATTTTAATGAGGTGCTAGAAGCTCATGAATAGTTCGGTGGGCAGATGAGGCCAGAACATCAAATGAATGGCTTCAGAGATGCTGCTAACTTTTGTGGTTTTACTGATCTTGGCTATATAGGCCTTCCCTATAATTGGGATAACAGGCTGCAGGATGGTGACAACGTGAAAGTTCGGCTGGATAGAGGGCTAGCGAATTCTTCTTTTCTTAGCCTCTTTGGAGATGTTAAAGTGTGGCACATGCAAACTACTGAATCAGATCATTGTGGCTTGATTATCGAGTGTAAACAAGGGACTAGAAGAAGCAAGAGAGCGCGGCGCCGTTTCCGTTATGAGAATATGTGGCGCCGTGACCCGTCGTACTCTAAGGCGGTTGAGGAAGAGTGGTTGCGCCAAGGAGAAGCCGGTTTCACTAGACCAAATGCGGCGGGGTCTGTCAGCCATGAGCACCTCCCTCTCGTCCTGGGATCAGTCTACATTTGGCTCAGTCCGGAAGAAATTGGCGCAGCTCAGAAAGGAATTGGAATGGGTCCGGGGGCAGTCCATCGGTTCTGGACCATCCAGGAAAGAAAAACGAATTATGAAAGATATAGCTGAGTTGCTCAACAGGGAGGAGATTATGGAGAAACAACGGTCAAGATTAGAGTGGCTGCGGGCAGGAGATCGCAACACTTCTTTCTTCCAGGCCAAATCCAAAGAACGAGCCAAGATTAATCGTATTAATGCACTAAGAACACCAGATGGGTCGGTGGTCACAGAACAGCATGAGATCGAGCTGATAGCTCGGGGTTTCTACTCGGATCTCTTTAGTCGACAAGACGGGTTGGACTGTGGCCCGATCCTTGACTGTGTTCCAGAGAAAGTGACGACCCATATGAATACAGAGCTCACAAAACCTTTTACAGCGATGGAGGTTGAGAGAGCTCTGTTCATGATGGGGCCGAACAAGGCTCCCGGTCCTGATGGCTTTACAGCGGGGTTCTATCAGCACCACTGGACTTTGCTTCGACCCAGTGTGACAAGGGCGGTGTTGGATTTTCTCAATGGTGGTCATATGCCTAATGAGGTGAACGAGGGCGGTGCTCATCCCGAAGATAAAGAACCCCTAGGAGATGAAGAATTATAGACCGATATCTTTATGCAATGTCTTGTACAAGCTATGCTCAAAGGTCTTGGCTAACCGCCTCAGGGTTTTCTTGGATGAAATCATTTCTGAGGAGCAAAGCGCTTTCGTCCCTGGGTGACTGATCACGGATAATGTGCTAGTGGCTTACGAATGCACTCATTATTTGAAAAGGAAAAAGGGTAAATCTGGTGCGTGTGCAAACAAGCTGGATATGGCAAAAGCATATGATCGGGTAGAGTGGGAATATTTGGAACAAATCATGTTGAAGCTTGGTTTTAATAGCACCTTTGTCTCCTTGATTATGAGGTGCATTTGTTCAGTTTCTTTAAGTGTTAAGGTCAATGGTGGCCTCACAGATTCCTTCAAACCAAGTAGGGGGGATTCGCCAAGGCGATCCCATCTCCCCATATCTGTTTCTTCTCTGTGCGGAGGGTTTGTCTAGCATGCTGAAGTCAAGAGGTCCGGTGTATCTCTCCAGAGGTGTGCGCGTGGGTGTCCATGCCCCCGGATTTCACACTTGCTCTTTGCGAATGATTGCATAATATTTTTAGAAGCATCGCATAGAGGGGCTTCGAGACTGCAGGGGTATCCCGAGACATACAAGATGGGGTCGGGGCAGCCGGTGAACTGTGACAAATCAGCTATCTTTTTAGCAAGAATTGTACCGATGATATGAAAGCGTAAGTCGCAAAAGCTGAATATTGATCAAGAAGCGTTGGCGTAAAAATATCTAGGTCTTCCCTACGGCTTTAGGGAGCTCTACTACGGAGGCTTTTGAGTTCATGCCAACAAGAATCAAGAATGTGATAGGTACGTGGAGTGGGAGACAGGCTAGCCAAGCCGGTCGGGAAATTCTGCTCAAATCAGTTGCTCAGGCTATACCAACGTACTCGATGAGTTGTTTCCTGCTCTCCAAGACCACATGTAACAAGATAAAGACCCCCATCGCAAAATTACTGGTGGGGCGGTTCAGCTACGAAGTAATAACATTCAGCGGCGGCGCTGGGAGCGGCTTACCCTACCAAGAGACAAGGCGGGATGGGATTCGAGGGGATCTGCGGAATTTTAACATAGCTATGCTCGGCAAACAAGGGTGGCGACTCATGACCGACTGACGGCCTTTGTGTACAAGGGTGCTTAAAGGAAGGTATTATCACGATGGTGAGTTCCTGACAAGCACAAGAAAAAGGAACGCCAGCCATACTTGGCGAGCAATCCTTGCGGGTCATGAGGTCCTAAATCAGGGACTGTTGAAGCGTATCGGGGATGGTGCTGCGACGGATATCCGAGGGGATCGGTGGCTTCCAAACCACTTCAATGGTCGCCCACTCCTCTCGTGATGGGCAACAGGTGTCGGCAGCCAGACTTGCTCATCGATGGTAATGGAATGAGATCGAACCCGATTCGACGGATCTTCATCCCTACGACGCAGAAGCAATCCTACGAACCCCATGCGTGGTCTCGATGTCCGATTGTTGGGCTTGGGAATTAGAGAAACATGGCCTATACTGCGTGAAGTCGGCGCGCAAGTTATTGGACAATAGCGGACTAATGGGCGGTGGTTCAGGCGATCCAAGTTCATCAAGTAATGATAGCCGGAGAGCAGTTTGGAAACTAAAGATACCTCCAAAAGTTCGTGTTTTTACGGTGGAGGGTACTCCATGAATTTCTACCGGCCCGAAAGATACTTGCTATGCGACACATTGAACCAGTGGCAAACCGTGAGGTCCGTGGGGCTGCGGAAGAGACTATAAAGCATGTCTTATGCGATTGCACAATTGCTCGGGAGTTCTGGGATCATTCAAGGCACTTGTCGGAGTAAAGCTGCCAATGCTGAATCCGTCTCTTGGGCACATGACCTGGTATGTGGCGTAGCGGGCCGTGGATGGCTGTCGCCATGATCCCGATCGGCATGTATTCGTTGTGGGACGCAGCGCAAATCGTCGCCCGACATGGGGAGCACCTGTTGCCAGATTAAAGAAGCGTCCGATGGGCAATGGACCTGGCTTTTGAGCTTTGGAATAACGATGAGCTGATAGTACCGCTGCCCGTGTACAACCAGCCCTCTCGCTGGGAACGACCGCCGGGTGGGTGGTTCAAATGCAATGTGGATGGAGCCTACTATGAACAGAACGGGAAGGGAGCCACCGGTGTTGTCCTACGGGATGAGAATGATGCCTTCATTAGGGGTGGTGCCTGGCGGTATTTTCACTGCCTTGACGCCCTTCACATGGAAGCTCAGGCTTGTCGGGATGGCCTGGAACTGGCGAGAAGATTGGGCGTCCAGAGGGTCTGGTTGGAGACTGATTGTCAGGAGCTGTTGAAGCTCTGGGAAGTACGAGACTGCCAGCGGTCGAGTGTGCTGCATGTCTTGGAGGATATTCATGCCTTCAGTCTAGAATTCCTAGATTTCAGATTTTCTTTTATAAGTAGAAAGTGTAATTTGATAGCTCATACTTTGGCTAAACAGGTCTCGGACGAGTCACAGGTCGGATGGTGGCAAATAGCACCGGCTTGTGTTACCTCGCTCCTAGCGTGTGATTGTAACCCTGTTCCCGTTCTTTGAATGAATGAAGAAAGCTTGTCGCAAAAAAAAAAAAAAAAAGACAAAGCGAGTATTTCTCTAATTAAAAAAGAAGGAATTCCGGGCTCCCCAACAGCCGACTTGGGGGCCAGTCGCTAGAGCCATTCCTTTTATCTCTAAAGCAGAGTTATTCCTTTTCTCAAAAAAAAAAAAAAAAAAAAAAAAAAAAAAAAAACATGCAGGGATCATTAATGGTTAGATTTTTTGATGCTTGTATGTACACTAATTAATTTGATATCCACGCAACAAAGTCTTAACCAGGGTGATTCTCTAATAAATTAATATAGCTGTGGCAAGCTTTCTTACAAGTATACAAAAAAAAAAAAAAAAAAAACTCCAATTAAATACAATATATCCAAAATCTGCTCGACCGATTCAATGTTTCATACATAATTTCATTTATAAATAAAAGGAAAAATCACGGTTGGAAGTACTCCCTTTTCGTTCCCGTCGATCACAGATTCAGAAGCCGGTGAGTAGCACTAGTTCATCGATGACGATGCTCCTGTAAATATTTCAGTTCTGTTGGTGTTAAGTTACATCTGCTCTGTTTAGTCCTCCTCGATCTATCAATGGTTTTGTTTTTCATGGTTTGTTGGTTGGCAATGATCTTATTAGTTGCAGCTTTGAGTTAGCAATCAAACTTATTTTTGGTGACCATGTTGATGTTGTAAAATGTCACTCCTTTGTTCATGACTTTGGAGTCATTGTAATTCTCCTCTTCCATGACAATGCAAATCTCTTCTTGCCATCTTTCTCTGTTTTCTGTTTTGGGGGAATATCTTTCTCTGAATTTCATCATGAACATCCTGCACTGATTGCCCAGAAAAGAAATGCAAAACATTAATCAGTATGTACTGGTTCCAGGTAAAGAGGGTTATCGTGACCAGGCTGTGCCGGCAGAAGAGCATCCTCACCGTGAACGGCCAGTTCCCCGGCCCAACCATCCATGCCCGTAAAGGGCGACATCGTCGTCGTCAAAGTGCGCAACCATGGCGACAAGAACATCACCATCCACTGGTACGTACGTATCTATAAGCAACCAGCCATCCACTGGTACCGTGCGTCCATGGCGGCGGCGTTCGTGCACTGATGCTGCGTGATGCGCTTGCGAGCACGGGCGTGGACCAGCCGCGGAACCCATGGTCCGACGGGCCGGAGTACATCACGCGGTGCCCCATCCAGCCCGGCCTCCGCTTCGCCTACCGCATCATCCTCTCCCCAGGTGGAGGGCACGCTGTGGTGGCACACGCACTCCGGCCGACCGCGCCACCGTGCACGGCGCCATCGCCATCCGTCCCAGCCACGGCACCACCTTCCCTTCCAGCTCCACAAAACCTACTGGCGTCGAGGAGATGCCGCCGATCATCCTCGATGCGTGCGTGCGCGCATGTCGCCGGAGACCTGTGCATACCTTGCAATGCCGCCGCCCGCCCACTTCCGCGAATCTGCGCGCGCGTGGTGCGAGTGGTGGCGGGACGGCGACGCGAACGACCTCTTTGAGGAGACCAAGCGGCTGGGGCCGACGTCAAGCCTTCGGCGCCAACACCATCAACGGCGAGCGGGCGACCTGTACCGTGCTCGGCGGCGTGCACCTCCGTCTTCGCCGTGGTGCGGCGGCAAGACGCACCTGCTCCAGCTGATCAACGCGGGGCTCACCAACGACATGTTCTTCGCCGTCGCGGACACCGCCTCACGCTGGTGGCCACGGACGCACACTACATGAAGCCATTTACCACCGACCACGTGATGGTAGCGGCTGGCCAGACCGTGGACCTGCTCCTACACGCCAACGATCGCGGCGCCGGAGGCCGAGTGCCGGTACTACATGGCGGCGAGGGCGTTCGTGTCCGACACTAGCGTCCCGTTCAACAACAGCACGACCACGGCTGTACTTGAGTACACGACGGCGCGCGGCGGCGGGCTCGAGCATGCCAAGACGCGGCGACCGCCCGTCTTCCCCACCGCCACCCTGCCGCCCCTGAATGACATAGCTGCGGCGGAGGCGTACCGCAGCGGCTATGGTCGCCGGCAAGCAAGGAGCACCGGTGGGCGTGCCGGCGCCGCATGGACGAAGCGCCTGGTCGCGGACGATGGCCGTGAACCTGCTCCGTGCAGCGGCCCTGGCGGCGCATCGACTGCGTGGCGAGCCCGAACAATGCCAGCTTTGTGAATCCGTCGGCCGCGGCGTCCTCAGCGATACTACTTCCACCGCTCGGCTCCGCGCCGGGCGTGTATGAGACGGACTTCCCCAACCACCCGCCTTTTCGTGTTCAACTTCACCGACCACGGCATCCGGCGACGTGCGGGCTCGTCGGCGCGCGCCACGGAGCGGGGCACCAAAGTGAAGGTGCTCGAGCACGGCGCCACCGTGGAGGTGGTGTTCCAGGACACGGCCATTCTCGACATCGCCGAGCCACCCCATGCACCTCCACGGCTTCAGCTTCTACGTGGTGGGCGCGGGCTCGGCAACCGGCGAGTGTAGGGACACCGCCGGATACAACCTCGCCCGATCCACCCCTGCAGAACACGGTCGCCGTGCCCAAAGGCGGCTGGGCCGCCATACGATTCCGCGCAGACAACCCCAAAGAGTGAGCAACCTGGCGCCGTCGGCGACCATGCATTTTTGGAACCAGCATGGCCTTTAATTCTGTTGTGTGCCTGGATTTTCTTTTACATACAGAGTGATTTTTCTGCCAGTGACTTGTGCTTGTTGAATTCAGGGGTGTGGTTTGTGCATTGCCATTTTGATCGCCACATGGTGTGGGGAATGGGCACAGTGTTCATTGTGAAAGATGGCAAGACTCCTGATGCCAAGATGATTCGTCCTCCATGGAATATGCCTCAATGTTGAGCTGATGAAACCAACCTGGCATGACTGACAACGTTTGGTCTAATGACGCTTTTGATGACATTGTTGGCAACAAGATCAAGAACTATCCTTAAAAAAAAAAAGATCAAGTAGAATTGTCTGTTGCATTTTATGCACAAAAAAAGCATATTCTTTCACTCTGAGAGACATTTAGTTTTTTTTTTTTTTTTTTTTTCTCGAATACGCAAAAGATTTGCGCATATTTGTATTTAAGAAGAAGAGTTTTTACATCGCGCACGGGCGCGTTTGGGAGATTAAGATTTACAATAGGCACCGCCTCCCTAACCGTTTTACACAAGGCGATTACTCACTCGCTAATTCACCTAGGTGCCCCCACCCCCATCCACGTGGTCTGCGATCCGCTTGATTTTGTCGAGGAACTGCTGCGCTGGTGGCCGCTTCATTCGGAAGAATCTCGCGTTTCTCTCTTTCCAAAGCTCCCATACCACTAGGGCGAAGAGGGTGTCGGCGCCCTTCCTCTTCTCTCCGTTCCATCTCCGTCTCCACCGCTCTCACCATTCGAGGATGGATCCCCACCCACTTGAGAGGCGTCAACCCCAAGCGTTGCCAGGATGATCCACCAGATGTGTCTGGAGAAAGAGCAGGAGGTGATGATGTGATCGATGGTCTCCGGGTCCCGATCACAAAGGTAGCACTCGTCGCGCGCATCCAGCCCATGGCGGTGCCTCCTATCTGCGGTCCGGTGCCTCCTCCTCGAGCCAGACCATAAAAATCCTTACGCCGTAACGGCGCCCGTGGTGCTCCGGACCGAGTGCACCGCGAAATCGGGTGGGAAGGTAGGTGTAGGGGCCCTCAGAGGCCCGATCTGGAGGAGTAGGTCCCCCGCTGGTTCCATTTCCACACCAAGCGATCGGCGTTCTTTGTTCAGGACTTCCAGCCGATCAAGTCCCGAGAGACGCCGATATTGCCGTAGCGGGAAATCTGTCGTACCCAAGCACGTCCCTATAGGCCTTCGCCACGCTTGTCCCCCTGGATATCCCTACGGCCGACGAAGTTTAGTAGGCTTGGCGCGACTGCCCTTCCCCGGATGCAACGACCGCCCGAAGAGGGTGGATCGTCCGTCTCTCGAGGGCGGTGTACATGGACGCCTCAAAGAAGCTTTGAACCTCTCGTGGCGCGGAGAGCGGCAACTCGGCCCAGGCTTGGTTCTCGTCGGTCTGCTGCAGCCAAAGCCACCTTGCTTGCAGCGCGATGGAGGAAGGCGTGGATCAGAGATGCCGAGGCCCCTAGGTCCGAAGGGACGCGGCCTTAGGCCAAGTGACCATGCACTTTCCCCGATGCTGCCTTCTTTGCCGGTCCACGGGAATCTCCTACAAATTGCATTGATTTCCTCGATCGCCCACGGAGGCAAGCCGTCGGCGATGATGGTGTAGATCGAACTGCGCACAACACCGACTTGATCTAGATGAGCCTACTTTGCTTCTATTCATGAGGGGTCCGTGGCAAGCCGGCATACGTCTGGCGACAGCGTCCACTGCGGATTGGATCTTAGCCTTAGGCACTTTCTTCACGCTGAGGGGGAGGCCTAGGTATGTGATTGGGAAATCCGCGACTTGGCATCCCAGGATGGCCTGAAGCTGCTCTGTGTTCAGAAGAAAAACATCTTGCTCAGAAATAAAGTGTTAACTTTAAATTTCTTTCTCCTCTACACCTGGCCTGCACTCGCTCATTTTTGCAGGAAACCACAAATGGTACTAGCATGTTAAACATTTAAAGTGACTTTACATCACAAGAGGCACAATGCCTGATTGCCTGCACTACTGCACATTTCTGTCTTAGCATTGTGTCAAGAACCGGCCATCGGCCACTGACTGTCGTCCGACAACTGGAGAGCGGGCTCAAGGTGGCTGAAGCTGGCGTTTGCGTACTGGGCCTGAGGCTGTTTCCTTTGTTATTTCGTAGTTGTGTTGGCCCGTGGCCTGTTCTGTAGGGCGGTATATAAGCCCAGGTAAACTTCCAGGAGGAGGCATCGAACGATTGAACTCTGTAACCACTCAGTCTTAATTCAAACTCGTCCTCGCCCTGAACTCTATTCTTCGTTCGTCCCCAAATTCTCTGCTAACGCCTGCCGTGGGGCGCTCCCCAAATCGACCTAGGGCTACAGTAGCCTCAAGGCGATTTGGGGCGGCGGCGAGGGGCGACCGGCGCCGCCGGTGATTCGGCCGCCCCTCCCTCCGGTGGTTCGTCGGGCGCCGGAGAGGGAGGGGGCCGGTCCTCGCCGTGCGGATAGGGCTTCCCCGAGCTCGCGATGGCGACGGCGATGGCGACTCGGTGCACGCGTCGGTGCGAGGTAGGGGGCCCTAGTAGGGTTAGGGTTTTGTGTCCGCGGTGGCGTCGAGATGGCGGCGGCGACATCGTCAAAGAATAAGTTCCTCTCGCCCTCTTCCCCATCTCGGGCGTTCGTTTCCGGCGCCCGGCGACGGGGCGTGGAGGTAAGTTGCTTTCTTGGATCTTGTGTAGGAGTTTGCCTCGTCCTCTTGATCGTTGGGGGCGTTGGCCTTTTCTTGGTGGATTCGGTGGTGGCTGTGGGTTCGTTGGAAGCTCGGTGGATGGAGCGGGGTCGGCTTCACCGCGTCGACGGATGTCATCGTCGATGCTTCAACCGTCGCTTGAATCTGGGAATTGGATATGACGGACGGACGTTCAATGGAACCGCTCGTCGCGTGAGTTTGGCGTCTGCTGCAGTCCCCGGCGGTTTGTTCCGGAGTCAGGTTCGACGGCGGTGATCGGCGTCGGCGTCGGCGTTCTTCATCGGCGGCGGATGTTTCCGAGTTCCGCTCTTAGATGGGAGAAGGACTTGTGTGTAATTTCTATCTTTTTGGAGGTCTTGTTTGCATGTAGGGTGGATAGCTGCCATATGTATCTGCGTACGGTGTACTTGTACTTGTACTGTGTCCTTATTTAATACAGGTATACTTGATCAAAAAAAAAATTCTCTGCTAACCCTGATGGTGAGGAAACCAGTGCCTCTGTACTACTGGCTCCTACGTACAGAGGATCTGCCGGGCGCCCGGGCAGTAGCATTACTGGAAGCCAGTGTTTTTTTTTTTAGAATTAACTGGAAGCCAGTGTTGATTGAGGAGCAAATGTTTTCCCAGTGTGTACAAACTTCAGAAAATGATTCGGACAAATTAAACACAAACAAAAAAAAAATGATTCAAATCGCATTGTAGGCTTGTAGCCAATTCAATTCATTTCGAAATCTGAACTAGAATTAAATTGCTGGAAAGACATTCCAAATCGGGGTATCCAAACGGATAGAGAAATTGACAACCCACACATAAATATCAATGGTGCTGGTACAAGCCTGTAAGGGAAAAGGTGCATACAACTCTCGGTTGTTCCATATTTATCTCAAATATGAGTCTTCTATATATGGTGAATTTTCTTGTGTGTTGCACTCCTATATTCATCATCCTTCGAATAGCTCTTGCAGCATCGCTTTCAGCTCCTGGGGACTGAATTTTGGGTTGGTAACTTTGTTATGGTCTATGTATTCTGCGTAGCCTGGAATGATTTTGTCAATGATAACTCTGCGCATCTCTCTCCTGAGCCTAGGATCTGGGACCTTCCACCCTTTTGGGTGGTGTAGATTTTTTGAAATTCAGAATCAAACTTAGACAGAGGACCGTAGTTTTTCCCCAAGCAAAGAGGCACAGAATTGAACAAGTATGACAGCAGTGGTGCCCATGATACTTGTAGATATCTCTCCATATGACCCTTGATTTGGTCATTGAGACCTAGATAATAGAAAGCAGGTTGGGAGCTCTCGATGAAGTATGAGTTGTTGAGCAAGAACAGGAATCTAAGACCACTGAGCGGGGCACCAGGGTGAAGGTGCTGGAGCACGGCGCCTCCGTGGAGGTGGTGTTCCAGGACACGCCCGTTCTCGGCACGTCGAGCCACCCCATGCACCTGCACGGCTTCAGCTTCTACGTGGTGGGGCGCGGGATCGGCAACCGACGAGCGCAGGGACACCGCCGGATACAACCTCGCCGACCCACCGCTGCAGAACACGGTCGCTGTGCCCAAAGGCGGCTGGGCCGCCATACGGTTCTGCGCTGATAACCCCGTGAGTGAAACAAACCTGTGCCGTTGGCCATGCATTTTGTTCATTCTGTAGTGCTCCATGTTCTTTTTACAGAGTGATTTTTGTATCGAGCTTGTTCAATCCAAGGGTATGGTTCGTGCATTGCCACTTTGATCGCCACATGGTGTGGGGAATGGACACTGTGTTCATTGTGAAAGATGGCAAGACGCCTGATGCCAGGATGATGCGGCCTCCATGGAACATGCCTCAGTGTTGTTGAACTGATGAAACCAACAAGGCATGATCGACAACGTTTGGTCTCATTGCAGTTTCTTTTGATGACATTGTTGGCAACAAGATCTAGAACTATCCTTTAAAAAAAGATCAAGTAGAATTGTCTGTTGCATTTTCTGCACACTAAAAACCCTGCATAATCTTTCACTCAGAGAAATTAGAGATAAAAGTCAGGTTTAGTTTTTTATATAAGATAGGTTTCCCTCTGCTTTTAAGAAAGCAACAGATTCAGGTACATACTAGGGTTACTGTTGGGGATGAAACTCCGAACAACTTTATTGATGACGATATGGTTACACAAAGGGCCATTCAACATGGCGTTTACAAGGTGAGTCGGGGGTATTTATAGGACCCCCTCAACTTCGGGATTACACAAATATGAAAATGTAGAGTCTAATTCTACTTTTGACTATCTTTCCAGCGAAGACAACTTCGCAAGCTTCGCACGTCTCCGCATGCTCCCTTCTTACATGGTTTGCTTCTGATCTATTCTTCGCGAAGCTGTCCAAGCGAAGTCCCCTTCGCTACCTTCGCCGGTTTTGGTCTACTTCGATCGTTCTTTAAAAATATCTCCCGCGAAGTCAACTTCGCTTTATGAAAATCTTTCCTTCATTCCTGCAACTTCAAAGTTTGAGAAAAAGTTTATATGAACAAAGTTAGATCCCAACAGCAGCCCCTCGTGGGCGAAGGCCGACTTCAAAGGCATGAATCCCACGAATAAAGTTTATCAAACTTTTGTATATAAACGTCATCCCAAACTTTGAAGTTGGACTTTGTCACCATCTTCGCTGTAATCTTAATATTAAAAATATTTAAATAATTATTTTTATTATTTTTTGATTTTTTCAACTGCTAGTTTGACTGTTTGACCGTTCGTGCTTATAAATAGCGATTACTCCAAGACCGAAGCCAGATGAGTGTGTTGTTTTCAAAGATTTGATCAATGCTGGACTTCGTATTCCTTGTCAAGATTTCTTGGAAGAGGTATTCAAAGCTTATAACATTGAGATGCATCATTTAACACCAAATGCAATTCTTAGATTGTCAACTTTTATCTGGCTGTGCGAAGTCAGGATCAGCAACCAGATATTAATGCTTTCTGTGCCTTGCATGAATTGCACTATCAATTTTGCACCAAGTACGTCGAAGGCAAAAAGTTATATATTATTTTGGGTGCTGCAATTTTAAGAATGCAAGAGGTGCTAAGTTCATTTCGCCAGCAGCTAAGAACAAGTGGCCTGATGGTTGGTGGAGATTCTGGTTTTATCATAAGGTTCGAAGGTTGAAGAGAAAGTTAAAGGGAAGAAAGATCTTGTTGCAAGGTATCCTTTAGCTGCTCGAATGCACAAGGAGGAATTTTTCTGCAAGCCTGAGTTTTCAAAGACTAAGGCATATGCTGAGTGCAAGAAGGCTTTTGAACTTGTTGCGAAAACTCAAGGTACTCGAGATATTGTTGAAGAATATCTTGCCTCTAGAACTTGGCCTCTCAAGAAAGGCTAGAATTTCTTGAGGTTTCATGATAAGGTTGTTAGAGGTAGAACTTACAAGTATCCTGACTTAGATGCACGGAAACCCACAAAGTATGCCAATGATGAAGACTTTGTTTTTGCTGTAGAAATGAAAGCCTGTAATCTTCTTGGAAAATATTTCTGGAAAGAAAAGAAAGCTTTGGATTCTACAATTGGGGCAGACTATGTCAGATTGAACAGGATTTTGAACTTGCTAAAGTTGTTTATCATCCAAGTCCACCTCCTGCATATTCTCGTAAGGATTTGAAGGATAAAGAAAAGGAAATATCTAAGGAGGCAGTGGCAGGAGAAGAAACTTCTAAGTCAAAGAAGAGGAAAGCGAAGGCTGCAGCGAAGCCTGTTAGAAAAACTGTTGTTTCTAAGAAGGCAAAGAAAGATACTATTCCTTTGATTGAATTGTCTGAGAGTGAAGGAGGAGATGATGATTTGATGGGTTTCGGCACTTCTCTTCAAGATTTAGAGGTGAGAAAAATTAGCTTAGTCTTTGCTCCCACTGGGCTTACTCCTGAAATGTTGACTCCGCTTGCTTGGTATTTGTAGAACTTGGGCAAGTCTAATGAGGAGGTTTTAAAATCTAGCGAAGATACTCCCCGAATGTTACGGTATTGTTACTCCTACCCCAAATCTTGTAGAAGGTGGTACTTCTTTGCAACCCTTATGTACTGATTCAAAGGTTGATCTAGGTCCTAGTCCTGGTGATAGGGAGTCTGAGAGACTTGCATCCCTTGCTCAAAATGTTCAGAAGAGTAAAGGCTTGAAAGAAGGTGATAGTTTTGTTTCTGAGAAAGTGCAATCTGCTTTGGCTGTGGATATGGCTGAAAAGGTATCCGGCGAGGGTGGGGATGGTGAGATGGTTCTTGAACAGAATATTGCCGATGCTGCGAAGTTGCCTTTTTCACAAGAAAATATTTTCGAGGTTGCGGTTAGCGACTTCGCAGGATAATGTTTTCGAGCTACGAAGTTGGTGACTTCAAGCAAGATAATGTTGAGGCGCCTGAAATCTTGATTGGTAGCGGTAAGTCTAAAGCTCGCTGAAGTTGTTGAGAAACTGAAAGAAACTTTGCAAGCTAAAGGTACTAAGATTGCTACCATTACTTTTTGAGGATTTCGACGAAGATGTTTTTGATGATGAAGTCGAAGTGACAAGCGGAGTCGTCTTGATGACTCTGTGATTAATATTGATACTCGTGAAAGAATTCCTTGCCCTTTGAAAGAAGGTGAACAAGTTGGTAAGTTTTTATCTTTCTTTGTTTTTGTAAAGAATTGTAATTGTATTCGTGTTTTGTCTTCTTCTTTTTTTATACTTGGTTTTGTTTGCAGCTGATTACTTTCTTGATGCTTCGCTTCATCTAAAGATAAAGTTGTTGATGTTAGGAAAATGAAGGATGTTGCTCGGGATGTCTCAACTCCCGTGGTTCAAGGCTTAAAATGTCCCTATTCCTTCCGAGGTTTCTTCGATAAGGTTAAAAAGTTTTGGATTTTTGTCGTGCGAGAAGGTGTGAATTTAGATACTTTTAAATTTATTGGTGTTGGTGCTGATCAACTTCGCATGATGCCGAGGAAGACTAAACTCCGTTTGAGCAAGTGTATTGACGATGCATTCTCGTTCTCGATCGCGGAGGCGAAACTTGCGAAGAAGGATCCTCTTGAGTTAGCCGACGCAAGTGTTTCCTTGATGTATAAGGTATGAACTAGCCTTGTTTACTTTTGCTTTGATGTATGTTAGTTGATTGTTGATTGATTCATTATTGTGTGTTTATATTTTTCCAGGGTGCCCTTCTTGCACGAAGTCAGCGCAAGGCGACGAGAGGATAAGCTTATGGCGTCCCGCCCTTCGAGAAAGAAATTGATGGAAGAAATTGCAGCTTTGAAAGCTCAACTTGACAAAAGGAACGAGAGAGAGTTGAGGCTGTTGATGATAACCATAATCTCGAAAGAAGGTATCATAAGGCTTGTGATGATTTGAAAGAAAAGCAAGATGAACTTGATAGTGCAAATGATACCATTGCGTCCCTTAAGCGAGAAAAGGCTTTCCTTGAGAAGAAGAAAGAAGAACAGGATCGTTTTTCATGTCTAAATTTAATCGCTTGTGGGAGCTTTGCAATAACGCATATTGTAAGTGGGGAGCGAAGCCTGAGGATCCTTGCTGGGAGTTGGGTGAATATGATCCATTTTTCAGGTTGGTTGTGTCGTCAATATGATGATTTGCATGTGGTGGTCACTACTTGGGCCGATTCTAGTGTTATGTACCACTCGTGCTCTTCTTCATATGATGAGCGAAGCCAAGGATCCCTTGTTACAGCAATTCTCCGATCCAAATTACAAGTTTACTTGGTGAAGTCGTCAAGAAGATTTTGACTCGCACCTGCATTGTTTGCAAAAAGTTTTTGATGAGTATTGGTGCACAAGTGGCCGAGACCACCGTTTTGAGAAGGTTAAAGAGAAGTTGACTAAGGTGAGTTTCTTTTCTATGCTTGCCTCGATTTTTTTATGTTTTTGTTTTGTTGTTTGGAAATCTAAGTTTGATAGATTGAGTTTGAATATGCACAGAAGAAGAAAAGAGGAAGAAGTTGTTGGAAGATGAGGCAAGGAGGACTAGGGATGACGATGTTAGTGAGAGGGATATATAGATATATGTTTTTAGATTTTCTTTTTGGAGGGATTTTGTGAGGAAGTCAATTTATGTTGTGTTATGTAAGTTAAAATACTTTGTGATGTTAACTATAATGCATCCTCGCGAGGTCTTTCGAGCGAAGCCTCGCGAGAGGATGTTGCTAATGTATTGCCGTTGATGGTAGCTAAAGGAAACTTTATGTTTGAAACCACCGATTTTTCGGAGTATTGTGAATCTTTTGGAGATGCCGATGTTGATGCTTTTGCTTTGAGAACATGTTTGGAATCTATAAGACTACAACGAGTTCCGAATGCCTCGTGTTGTTGATTTTAGTAATTTTACTCAATCGTCTTGCTCAAGTGCCTCACCAAGCTATCTTTCGGAAGACGTTTTGAGACGTGAGGCTGATAAGATAATTGACGAAGTTGTAATCGATCTTTCATCGAAGCGGCAACTAGTGTTGCTTCAAAGTGATACTTTTTAACTTGAATGATTGTAATTTTTTGTATTTTCTATGTATTGTAACTTATTCTTGTGATGATTTGAATAAAAGTATTCTTGTTTTGTTTTTAAGACGCTTTTGTTATGGTCTGATGCTTGATGATAGTTTGCGGAGTTTAGATTTTTACCCTTGAAAACTTGAAAACGTTGTCCCCCTTGTTTTTTGCGAAGGTGGAAATGACAACTTTGCTTACGAAGTTAGAGTATTTTCCCTTAAAAACGTTGTTCCCATTGCTTTTCGCGAAGGTGGAAAAGGCAACTTCGTTTATGAAGTTAAAAAAAAAAATCCCTTAGGAAACTTGAAAACGTCGTCCGCTTTGCTTTTTTGCGAAGGTGGTGGGCGACAACTTCGCTTACGGTTAAAAATTTTCCTTAGGAAACTTAAAAACGTCGTCCCCTTTGCTTTTTGCTGGTGGAAGCTTGGCGACAACTTCGCTTACAAAGTTAAAAAATTTTTCCCTTAGGAAACTTGAAAACATCGTCCCCTTTGCTTTTTGCGAAGGTGGAAGCGACAACTTCGCTTACTGGTTAAAAAAATTTCCCTTAGGAAACTTGAAAACGTCGTCCCCTTTGCTTTTTGCGAAGGTGGAGCGACAACTTCGCTACGGTTAAAAAAATTTTCCTTAGGAAACTTGAAAACGTCGTCCCCTTTGCTTTTTGCGAAGGTGGAAGCGACAACTTCGCTACGGTTAAAAAAAAATTTTCCTTAGGAAACTTGAAAACGTCGTCCCCTTTGCTATTGCGAAGGTGGAATTTCCTTTCGTAAACTCGTAGGTAGTAATTTTCTTTTGAAAATTGCACCTACCTTTGTTTTTTGTTTTCGCCGATGTAAGAGTGTTATGCTCTTCGGCGTTATTTAGAATTAGCAATCGGGTAGATCCAAAGTGAGACAGATTTTGGGGAAACTACTTTCTCATTTATATTTGATATGAGAGATTACAATAGAGACTCCGCCTCGTTAAAAAACCACTCACCCCCTCGAAGGGCTTCCCCGAGTGGAAAAAGAGTGCGCTCTTTTACAATTCAAAAGTAAATGTTGCTTGAAAGTAAATGGTACTTGCTACCTATTTACATTTTTACAGAGTAGCTTTGACTTCTAAGTATAGTACTTGTGAAGGTCTTGAATGCTTCTTGTGTGGCTTAACTCTTGACCCTTCAAGTTTTCCGGATGATAAGAGCACCGGCTTATTTGTTCTTGAGATAACAAATGGTCCTTCCCACTTCGCTGAAATTTGCCCACTCGTGCCTTCATTTCTTTTCCTTTTCAAGACGAAGTCACCCGGTTGTAGTGTTCTTCCTCGACACTTTCTTGTTGTACCATTTGCTTGTTTCTATTTGATACTTGTTCAGGTTTTGAATGGCTTTGTTCCTATCTTCTTTTATAAGATCTTTGTTTGTTTTCTCGGTCATCTTAAACATCATTTGAACATTTACTCTTGGTCCTTTGAATTGAATTTCTTCTTCGAGTCATTGCTTCGTCTCCATACAACGGTTTGAATGGAGAGAACTTAGTTGATCTTGTGATTGTTGTGTTATGGCTCCAAACTATTACTGGCAATTCATCCACCCACTTGCCTTTTGGGAGTCCGACAAGATTCTTTTTGATATTCCTATGCAAATTATTCCATTTGCTCTTTCAACCGCACCATTTGATTGTGGGTGTTTAACGTCACGAAGCATAGTTGTATTCGAGACTTGAGCAATACTCCTGAAATCTTGGTCGCCGAATTGAGTGCCATTGTCTAGAGTTATGTGTCTTGGGACACCAAATTTGCAAATTATGTTTTGCCATAGGAATTTTTTCATGGTTGTTGAGGACATGTTTGTGATCGCTTCGCTTCAACCCATTTTGTGAAATAATCCACGACCACTCTTGCATATTGATAGTTGCCTTGAGTTTGGGGTAATTTTCCAATGATGTCTATTCCCCATCTTGCCAATGGCCATGTTGGTTCGATTTGTTGTAGTATGTTTGCTTTGGTGCATTTGTCTTATTAGGTGACATTTGGCAATTGTGACAAGTTTTGATTATGTCTTCGTGTCTTTTGAGTTGTTGGCCAATAGAATCCTTGTCTCAAGGCTTTTCCTCGCTATTGATCTTGGACCAGCATGCATTCCACATGTTCCACTAAGGATTTCTTGCAAAATTTCTTTTCCCTCTTTGCTTGAAACACATTTTAACAACGGTTCACATATGCCATGCTTGTAAAGTTGGTCGTTGATAAGTTTGTAATTTCTTGTCTTGTGCTTCATTCTTATTTCGTCAACTTCGCTTTACGGTTCATAAAAGCCTTTGAGAAATGCAATTATTGGAGATCTCAATCTTCGCCTTTCTATGATATGAATGTTTCTTGGTTCTTCTAACTTTGCTTGTAATGACGATTCGACAAAACTTGGTAGAACACATCTCGGGGCAATTTGATTTTTTGTGTCTTTGCAACTTTTGCAATTGTGTGCGCCTCCTCATTGTTTGTTCTTGAAATATTTCTTAAAGTGAACCCTTCAAAGTGCCTTTCTTGTTCTCTGATGTGTTGCAGATATTTTGCTAATTCTAGATCTTTTGCCTTGTAGCTTTTTTCCACATGTCCAGCTACGCCTTGTGAATCTATTTTGATCAAAAGTTTTTGAATTCCCATTGCCCTTGCCTTGCGAAGCCCCGCCCGATCTTGCTTCATACTCCGCGATGTTGTTTGTGCATTTGAATTCTAATCTTGCGGCATATCTCATCTAGACTCGAAGGTGAAGTTATGATTGCAGCCACTCCGCGCCTGAGGAGCCCCATGCCCCATCACAATTGATTGTCCATTCTTGACAAGTCATTGTCCATTCTTGAGTTTCTCTTTGTTCTTACGGGTTTGAGTTTGGAGTCCAATCTGCAACAAAGTCTGCCAAGACTTGAGATTTGATTGCTGTTCTTTTTTCAAACTCGATGAAGTATTGAGATATTCTAGCGCCCATTTTTTTCCAATCTTCCCGATGATCGACAACTTTGCAAAACATCTTTGAGTGGGTGATTGGTTGGTATTCTCACTTTACGTGCTTGGAAATAATGCTTCAATTTTCTCGTTGCCATTAGCACCGCATATGCTATCTTTTCAATTTCTGAGTAATAGACTTTGGATCCCGAAAGAGCTTCGTAGATAAAGTATATTGGTTGTTGCTTCTTGGCGTGTTCCTCTGTTTTTTTTCTTGAATCGAATCTGGCTTCTTGCCTTTTCGATGCTGAAATATATAGCAACAATTCTTCTTGTGGGTTCGGAGTTGCCAAAGTTGTTGGATTTGATAGGTACTTCTTTATCTCTTCAAAGCTTTTTCTTGTTCATCTCCCCAAGCGAAGCTTTTATTTGAAATCAGAGCTTGAAATATTGGGAAACTTTTTCAGCAGATTTTAATATGAATACGTTGTGGGCTTGACCTTCCAAATCAACTTTTGTATATCTTTGATATTTTTTGGAACTTCTGTTTCCATCACGGCTTTTATCTTCTCTGGATTTGGATTGATTCCTTATCTTTGAAACGATGCATCCTAGAATTTTGCCTTGTTGTACCCCAAAAGTGCATTTCTCCGGGTTGAGCTTTAGGTTTCTTTGTTCTTAAGTTGGAGAAGGTTTCTTTGAGGTCTTCGATATGCTCTTCTCTTTTCTTGCTTTTTACTATGACATCATCGACATAGGCCAATAAATTTTTTCCATTTGTTCTTTTAATACTTGTCGAAGTCATTCGATGAAGCTTGAGCCATCATTGCGAAGCCCTTCACCATTCTTTGGAAACAATATGTTCAAAAGGTGTGATGAAACTTGTTTTTCTTCATCTTCTTTGTCCATCCAAATTTGATGATAGCCTGAGAAGCAGTCCAAGAAACTTAGCATCTCACTTCCAGCGGCTTGATCTACTAGCGTATCAATTCTTGGTAGAGGGAAATTGTCTTTTTAGGGCTTTTGTTGAGATCTGTGAAATCTATGCACATTCTCCATTTCAAATTCTTCTTTCTCACCATCACTATATTTGCAAGCCAAGTTGTGAATCGACTTCTCTTATGATCTTCGCATCCAACAATCTTTGGACTTACGCTTTTGCGGCAATTGTTCCGTCTTCGAAAATTTCCTCAATTTTTGCTTTTTTGGTTTGTAGCTTGGATCGATGTTGAGTTTGTGCTCGATGATGTCTCTACTTGACTCCTTCTAAGTCTTTTTCGACCGGCGAAGACATCTTGGTTACTTCTAAGAAAATTGATTAAATTTTTCTCTTCTTCTTCGCCTAGATTGTTGCTGATTATGACTTTCTTATCTAGTAACATTGGGTCAAGTAATACTTCTTTTGTTTCTTTCTTGGTACACATCTTTGCTTTCTTTTGTGTCTTCGCATTTTACGTCTCTTCTTGCTCTTCTTCTTCTTCAATTGAAAGTACATTTCTTTGTCTTTGGACATGAGTCTCTTTTCGATGCTTCTTGCTTCTGTTTGGTCTCCGTGGATTGTAATTGTCCCATTGATTGCCGGTATTTTCATGCATAGATAGGAGTAATTGATTGCTTGCCCTCGAAGGCATTTAAGCTTCCTCTTCCAAGTATTGCATTGTCTTGGCTATGCATTTCAACTACGTCAAATGCAATTTGTTCTGTTCTCAAGTTATTGACTAAGCCAAATGAAACTGGTAAAATGATTCTTCCAATTGAATTTATCCTTCGCCCTCCAAACCCAACTAGTGGGTATTCGCTCTTCCCAAAGTTTTTCTCAAATCAATTTCCATTGTGTCTAATGTTTTTGCGAAGAGTATATCCGCTGAACTTCCTCCATCAACAAGAATTTTTTGTGACTGCCCAGACCTTCTATGTTTGCTTCGATGACCATTGCATCCATGTGTGGGTAGTCTTTGAGTTTCATATCTTGTTGAGTGAATATTATTGGTTGGTGAGACCACTTCGTTTTCTTGAATGGGCCTTCTATTGAAATTGAGTTAACTCTTCGGAAGTAATTTCTTCTTTCATTATTTGTTTCGTACTCCATCTTTGTTTCCTCTGTGATTGTCAAAATTCTGCCTCTGCTTGGGATTCTTTGTATTTCTTTGCGAAGTTGATGGTGAATTGTTGACTTGGCTGCTTTGTTGTATTGTTTGCCACCGATGGTTCTCGTTGTTGGTTTTGCATTTGGCTCCATTGTGGAGGTATTACGACCAATGGTTGACAATTGTAGATTGGAGGTGGAGGTGGCAACATTTGTTGTGGTGGTCCTTGGATCATTTGCTGGTTGTAACCCATGTTGTAATAGCCTTGATTTTGAGAAGAGCCAGCTTGTGTGAGGTGGTTTATTCTTTGTCCTTGCAAATTTTTACTTTCTTCTTTGTGCCTCTTCGATGTTTTTCTTTATTATTGGGCACATTTTTGAAGTATTTCCAGCCCCTTTGCCATGAGCTAAGCAAAACATTTCTTCTGGCCCGAGAGGTCTTCTCTCACCAAATCTTGCTTGGTTGAATCCTCCTCTATAATTGTTGTTGTAGTTTCGTTTTTGAAATTGGCTTCACTGGTCATTGTTTGGAGTGTTTTCTCCACTTTGCTCATTGTTTATTTGATTTACACGAAGTGGTTGCTGATATGGTCTTCGCTCAAAAATTTTGGGGCTGAATCGATTGTTACGATTATTTGACTTCGCAAGATTTCTTTCGGCTTGTTCTTCTTCAATTCTTTTTCTCGCAATCATCATCGGACTTTGCGTATTTACGTATTTCTTCGTAAAGCTGAGCCACTGTTTTTGGTCTCTCTCTTTTGAGATGCGAAGATAGTTGGCTTGCTCTTAGCCCCTTCATGCATGCGATGATTACAAGTTCTTACGGTATATCGGTATTTGAGTCTTCATCTTGATGAATCTTTTATAGTATTGAATTAATGGCTCTTTTGGGTATTGCTTGATATCGAACGGATCATTGCTTGTATGTTCCGTATGTTGGAAACCTTGGAAGTCAACGAGCGAGTTGTTCTTAGTTGTTCCTAGCTCTTGATTGATCTTGGTTTGAGCGAAGAGTACCACTTTTGTCTTTGAACCTTTCATTGCCATGATAAGTGCTTTTGCTAATGTTGTTTCATCTCCTCCTCCGCCGAAACTCTTTGTTGCTTCAAAACTCATTAAGAATTGTCTTGGATCTGTGGCCCCTTCATAGGTTGGTATGATGTTGAATTTGAATCCTTTTGGTCATTTTGCTATTTGCAAGTTGACTGATAGTGGGGATTCTCGTATCAATTGTTGTTATGGCATTGTCTTTGTTTGACTTGCTTGCCAAGTTGGATCATCTATGATTCTGACTTCATTTTCTTGGCTTTCAATCTCTTCGTTCATTTTTTTGATTTTGGCTTGGCTTCTTCAATTCTTTGTCTCAAAGTCTTTTCTCTTGTTCTTGCTTTGCATGCTTCTAGTTCTTTTTCCTTTGCCGCCAACTCTTCTTCTAGCTTTTTCAATCTTTCTTCTTCAACTTCGCTTGTTGGAGAGTTTGACTTTTCTCTTGATTCATCGTTCTCATTTGGTGGTTCTTCGTCTTGTGCTGATGTTCTTGGTTCGTCCGTAGGTGCTATCTTCTTGGGTGCTCTTCCCATCCTTCGAGGGTGGTCGTGGGGATCACCGAGCACACACAAAAACGTGGGCGCGGATGTTGGGGATGAAACTCCGAACAACTTTATTGATGACGATATGGTTACACAAGGGCCATTCAACATGGCGTTTACAAGGTGAGTCGGGGGTATTTATAGGACCCCTCGACTTCGGGATTACACAAATATGAAAATGTAGAGTCTAATTCTACTTTTGACTATCTTTCCAAATAAGACAACTTCGCAAAGCTTCGCACGCGTCTCCGCATGCTCCCTTCTTACATGGTATGCTTCGATCTATTCTTCGCGAAGCTGTCCAAGCGAAGTCCCCTTCGCTACCTTCGCTCGGTTTTGGTCTACTTCGATCGTTCTTTAAAAATATCTCCCGCTAAGTCAACTTCGCTTATGAAAATCTTTCCTTCATTCCTGCAACTTCAAAGTTTGAAGAAAAGTTTATATGAACAAAAGTTAGATCCCAACGATTACGGTTTACAATCTTTGTAAAAGAAAGACGGACCTAGCACAACATCTAGATTTCATAAACGTATGTCGCCATAGATGAGCTTGGCTGGAACTATAGATGTGCAACAGCCGCCCAGCCCGACCCGGCCGGGCCGTGCCAGCACGGCCCGGGCCGATGCCGTGCATCGACCCGTTAGG
Organism: Hyparrhenia diplandra; assembly: GCA_015847255.1. Lineage (NCBI taxonomy): Eukaryota > Viridiplantae > Streptophyta > Magnoliopsida > Poales > Poaceae > Hyparrhenia > Hyparrhenia diplandra. The sequence goes on along the minus strand of JADLZK010001513.1, from coordinate 736,281 downwards.
GCACAGCCCAAATGGCCCGTGTGCCACCGTGTGCGGGCCTTCCCAGTCCATCGCGTGCGAGTCTAGGCCCCCGTGCGCGGCCCGTGGGCCATTTTCCGTGCCGTGCTCGTGTGTCGGGCCAAAATTTCGTGCCTCATGCCGTGCCATCGCCTCGTGCTTTCTGCTCGGGCATAGCCGGAACAACTTCATCCATTGTAGGATTTGAGTCAGGTTTAGTTTTGGCTTCAGAAGAAAAACATCTAGCTCAGAAATGCAGATTGTTAACTTTAACTTTCTTTCTCCTCTACACCCTGATCTACACTCGCTCATTTCGCAGGAAACAATAAAAGGTACTAGCATGTTAAACATTTAAAGTGACTTTACATCACAAGAGGCACAATGCCTGATAGCCTACACTACTGGACATTTCTGTCTTAGCATTGCTGGAACTCAAAACATTGCAAGAAGGTACAAACTGTACTTTTTTATTGGTAAGTCTATTCATAATACGTATCAGAAATTTAGAATTCATAAAACACTTTCATCAGTCACCCATATGACCCACCACCAAGTAATATCATCCCATCCACATCAATCAGCAAAACTGTATCCTACCCCATAAACTACAATGAATGATCTTCCACGCATTTGATGTGAACTCTGAACCAAAAATGGAGCAGTATATATATATATATATATATATATATATATAAAAAGGCAGGAGCTCGCTCGCTCAATTAAGACGATAGAAATGTATGTACAAGAAAGGTAGCCAAACATGGTGCAAACGCACACAAAGAGCCAACCCACCCACACGATACGGAAGAGCACACAACTGCCACGAGTCATCGTTGCTGATTGCAAAGCAAACAGCAGCTCCGACTTCCAATCCTGGGCGAAACAGCCCGGTTTAAAAGGACACAACAGGTCATCGTTGCCCAGCTCGGATGAAGAGCAGCTCCGACTTCCAATCCCGAACCTTCGCCCGAATTCCGGCGCGAGACCAGGTCGACAAAGGAAGGGGTTCGCCTCGTGTCATCATTGCTGAGCCACGTCCCCAAACGCAGCAGCTCCAACTTCGCTCCACAAACCCCCCACCACGCACACCGGACGCCAAAAGATGAAGAGCATCAAACTGAAGACGATGTCGTAGCCTGGGCCGAATTTCAGAGCGACGCCTTTAGGAAGGGGATGACGTTGGGAACGCCACCGCCGCCGTCCAAGATGGATAGGGCTTTCGCAAGGAGTTTGGGGAGCATGACACCCTCAACATGGGGAGCGACGCCCACGGGCGCCGCCCGTTGCCAAAACTTTCTCCCATGAGAACCCCAAGCACATCGTCCGGCCAGACCGGGACATTGCTTATATCGCCGCCGCCGCCGCTGCTCCGGCGTCCCCACGTAACCCCATCCGAGGAGGGCATCGACGCATCGGGCTGCACGGCAGCGCGTAGCTCGCCGATCGCCACCCCTCCGGTCGCCCATGGTGCCGAGCCTCATCTTGTTGGCGCGATGTCGTAGTGCCGCAGGCGAAGCCGCTTAATGGCCCTCGCCACCGGCCCGGCACCCGCCGCCAACGTAGCCCAGCCCACCGCAAGCCGCCATCGGCCATCGCGTGCCCGCCGCCAGGGCGCCACCCCCAGCCCAGATGACCATGGATCCCGACGGGAGTCCAGGTCCCTACCTGAGCTGCTACCCCCACCATGACCGGCACCACGGGGCAGCCCCGACCTGGGGGCGCGGATCCGGCACGGGACCCCGGATCCGGCCGCCCGAGCCCCAAGTGTACGCATAGGCCGGCCCGCCGCGCCACAGCCGAGGAAGGAAGGGGCCGACGAGAAGGAAGAAGAAGTCCGCCGCCACCATCCGCCCGCACCCGCCGGACCACCGGGCGACGCCGCCGCGACGAGGTCGATGCCATGCCAAGCCCCACGCGGCCGCGGGCAAACCTCACCGGTCCGCGCCGACCTCGCCACCACACCACGAGAGAGGGCGGGCCCCGCCGCCACCATCCCAGCCGGGCCGCAGAGAGAGGGGAGGGGAGGGGCGGCTAGGAGTTTCCGCCCGTGTCGCCCGCTTGGGGGCGGCTGGGAGGGGGTGGGGAAGAGCAGCATCTATGTTTGTCTGTACCGCGATAACAATTCGATCGCAACGATTCAGAAGATAGCAAAACAATCACAGAGTGTTTTTTTTTTTTTGTTGGGAAATCATCTACCGGCCACCACCTTATCATACTGTGAGTTGTGATAAATCAAATGATGGGCGTCTAGAGTAAATCGAGTGCTTAACCACTTCATCATATAGTAGTGTAGTCATCTGCATCATGGTAGCCTCGTGTTCCTCGAGATAAAATAAATCATAACGCACCTTCTGTGCTGCAACAAGAGTTTCCAACCCCTCTTCACACTTGAGTTCTTACCCACAACTCGCAAATTAAGTCAACTCACATCGCTCATCAACGTCGATCGGGATCGGAGGTTGTTCACCTCTGCAGATCTCGCTGGTTGCTGCGAAGTGCGGGGCTTCGCCGGCGTCGGCATGGAAGGTTGGAATGGTGGCCGAGGGTCTTCTTGGAGCTACCGCCACAAGATTGGATCCAATGTTAGCAGCTCCTCAGGTACCATAGTCTCTAACCTGTCTAGTGCCTACACATCTAGCGGCTCTCGCCTCTCCACTTTCTCAATGGAGGAGGCGGCCATGCACTTTGACTCCTTGGGGATCCACGGGGCCAGCAAGCCATGGGGGTGGGAAGCATGGGATCGCATTAGAAGCCTGGTAATGGAATTCTTCAGTGCGCCATCTTCGAATTGCAGCATCAAACGCGTCGACATGATCACGGATACGCCATCTTCAGTGGAGAGATGGCTCAAGGAGCTGGTGTCGACTGGCTTTCCAGCCTCGACGGTGCATCTGTATGGGTGGACGACCTTGATATGCGGATCAGTTGCTGGATCAAGGCTCTCGACCAGATCACGGATACGCTCTGTTTCAGGAGTGAGCTCTTTCCGTTTTCTGATTGTAGCTCCATGGGCCTGCCCAATATTTGTGAGGAAGAAGGGGAACCTGTGGCTGATAACTCTGTTCCAGATCGATACCATTTGGTGCTGTTCGTCAAAGAAACCATGTCAAAGATGCTCACTTTTGTTGATGTTCTAGTTGCTGGGGATCCCGATACCATAGAACATTCTGAAATGCTTCAGGTTATGTACACTGAGCTCCTTAACCTGCTGCGTGTGCACGACATTCTGTCTGAAGCCTCAAACAAGATATTAACCCTTTCTGATTCACCAACTTCTGTGGAGAACGAAATGGTCAACCTCCTGTCAGCAAATAAGAGCAAGGTGAGTGAGGTGATAAGGAGAACGATGGAGGAGATTAGGATAATGTCCATGGAGGATGGCGATGGCTCGCCAAGTCCTCTAGATCCACAAGGATCATCAGATATTCACAAGGTCACTCGGTACGTAATGACATACATCCAATTTCTATACGATAGAAGCCGGTCGGTGAATGAAATTATGCAAGGTCATGTGCCTTGTGCTGAAAATATACGACCTGTAGACAACATGATAGCAGAGGTGGTGTATCCTCTGAAACAAAAGCTTGACAACATATCAGAATCATTTTCAGATCAAGGCCTCAAGTTGTTATTCTTGCTCAACAACTCAATTGAAATCCAATGGAGGCTTCAATTCAATGGTCTCAAAGGACCCGGGTTACTGGATGTCAAACATAAAATTGAGGGTTATATGGAGAGATATCTACAAGTATCATGGGAACCCCTACTTTCATGCTTGTGCAATTCTACGCCTCTTTGCTTGGGGAAAAACTACTCCCTGCTGTCCAAGTTTGAGTCCGAATTTCAGAAAATCTGCACCACCCAGATGCAGTGGAAGGTCCCAGAACCTGAGCTTAGGAGAAAGCTGCGCCAAGCTATCATCGACAAAATCATACCAGGCTATACAGAATACATAGAAGATAACGAAGTTACCAAGCCAAAATTCAGTCCCCAGGAGCTGAAGTCGATGCTGCAAGAACTATTCGAAGGATGATGAATAGAGAGCCCAAAACAGAAGACACAGTCAATGATATGCATTCTTCCATTTCTGCTGGCTTTAGGATGAAATGTTATTTGTAGCTTCAAATGACTTGAAGCAGCCCAAAAGTCTGAAACGTTGTGATAAGACTTCATGTGGCAACTTGTATCTTTATTTCTCATTCCCTCGCTGCCTCATATTTGACATGAATATGGAACAGCCGAAAGTTTATTGTACCTTTTGCTTTGTAGGCTTGTACCTGCACCATGTATACCCTGGTTTGTAATGTTTTTTTTTTTTCTCTCCGGCAGTTTGGTTCTAGTTCAGATTAAGAAATAAATTGAGTTTCCTAGAATGAGATTTGAATCATTTTTTATTTTTGTTTGGATGTACATGTGTTTAGTTTGTATGAATCATCATTCATAAAGTTTGTACGCACCGTACAAAATAATTTCTCCTCAATCGACACTGCCTCCTAGTAATAATTCTAACGCACGGCAGAGATCCTCTGCAGAAGCCAGGAGCAGATAGGCACCAGTTTACCATCCTCACAGGTGCATCACCCCTACAAAACCCTGCTCGTTTAAATAATTTTTTTTGAGAATCTATCATTATTATGGTATTAGTGGAGTAGGAAATGTGGGTAATCCTTTTCTTGAAAAAAAATAATCTAGGTCTCTGATTTAACTTGTCTTCCACTGCACATTGAGTTACATGCACCTATTTACCTATTGATTCAACCTAAAAGCTTTGTTAAGAAAAAAGTTGAGTGAACAGCCTGGCTGACGACGACCATGCATTTTGGAACCAACTTGGCCTTTTCTAGTTTAATTGCCATGGATTTATATTTTTGTGTCAGTGACTTGTGGTTATTCACAATTCAGAGGTGTGGTTCATGCATTGCCACTTTGATCGCCACATGGTGTGAGGAATTAATAGCCACTGTGTTCATTGTGAAAGATGGCAAGAGTCCTGATGCCAAGACTCAGTGTTGAGCTGATGAAACCAACAGGGCATGACTGACAACCTTTCGTCTCATTATAGTTTCTTTTTCATGACACTGTAGGCAACAAGATCAAGTAGAATTGTTTGCCAGCATTTTCAGTTAAAACAAATAAACTTACACTCTTTCACTCAAAAAAAAAAAAAAATCATTTCAAAAGAAAAAAACTCAGGTTTAGTGTTGGGTTCAGAAGATAAACAACACCAGATTGTTAACTTCAACTTTCTTTCTCCTCTATATCATCTTGGCTTATACCTGCTCATTTTGCAGGGAACCACAAATGGCACTAGCATGTCAAACATTTAAATTGAATTTAGATGACAAGGGGCACAGATGCCTGATTGTCTGCACTACTGTACAATTTTGTTGGCAAGAACATACGAACTGTACCTTTTATTGGTAATATTCCTCACCTGTAGAAATTCAGAATTCGTAAATGACTTCCATCAGTCACCCACCACCAAGTAATCCATCCATATCAATCAGCAAAATTTTTGTCCTATCCCATAAACCTACAATAAAAGATCTTTTATCCATCTAAACTCTGAACCGAAACGGAGCAGTATCTATGCCCATACTGTACACAATAACAATTCAGTCACCGGCAGTGTTAGACAAGCGCTGCGTCTGCGTCCAGCAGCAGGAGGTAGCCTCCCCCAGTGCGGCGTTGCGCGAGCCGTCAGACCTCGGCAGGGGCGTCGGTGTACCCATTGCCGCTGCCGTCGTTCTGCGGCGGCGTGATTTTTTGCGTTCTTGTAGCCTGCAACGCAAGCAGCACAAGAGGAGTCGCGGTGTCAGTTGGTGCCTTGGTTTTTTTTTTTTTTTTTTTAGATTACACAGTACAACGCAGACACTCAACACGCACGCACACCCTACCCTTATGAGCACCTTCGAAGGACTGAGCCGGCAATCTTGAAGTTCACGGTCACCACAGGCGTCTCATCGTCGACGGGGGACGTCGCCTACCACTTAATGCGCTAGCCGAAAATCCTGAATAAACCCAGATAAAGTGTCGCACCCGGATTTGAACCCCGGGTGGGAGCCCCACAACCAATGGCCTTTGCCATTGCACTGCGAATGCCTTGGTGGCGTCTCCCTTTTCTCGCAAGAATTCCCTGGATTGTCCCAGCCCAGACGGACCTCTCCCCCGGTCCAAGACCACTTTGAGCCCGGTCATGAAGTTCTCTGCAAACACAAACACGAAAACGCATGTTGTGAAACGCGTCGTTAGCGGTTAGGACCTTCCCCTCTCCGTCTCTCATGATCACATAGTAGATGAAAGAAGTAGAACAAGTAGACACAAGATAGGTAGACTATTCTTTATTCATCTGAAATATATCTAATTACAACATAGATCTCCCACGTATATATAGTCCTCGCCAAGGCCTAAGAGTTTCGGTAAGAGCCCACATACAAACGGACTAGCATTAGGATTCCTCCTTCTCCTTTCCTTCTAGGATAGAGTCCGTTTGTTTTACAACACTCCCCTTGGGCGATTACCACGATATGCATATGCCTCATCAAAAACTCCATCCGAAAACCCAATGGGAAAAAAACGGTTCTTGGAGAAAAGAGTACATCACATTCGTTAATTGCATTGCACATGTTGTCTCATTAAAAACCTTGTGTGAGAAACCTTCTAGTAAAAACTCACATAGGAAAAAAAAAGAGTACAACATTTAACCTTCTTGGTCATATATTCTTCAGGATACTCTATTCTTCGTGAATAGAAATTGATCTTCATAATCTATGCATAAACTTTTAATGTTTTAGCAAATATGATCTTTATAATTCTAATGGTTTCAATTACCTTCAAGGAAAATTCAGTAAAATTGCTCCCCTCACAAAGCCATCATTTGAATTTGACTCAAAAGTATGGCTTATAATTCTTCCATGAATTATATGGGTATAACAAAGAGCAATATGCTTCATGCAAAAAGAACCACTTGTTGTGCAAAACAAATAAATTTTATCCTTCAAGATAATAAATCCTTTCGTGAGGATTACGGGCAAAAATAAGTTCATATTCAACATCTTCTAGATAGTGTATCAAACTTATACAAGCTTGAATACTTTATAGTTCTTCCTTAGTGGATTTTGAAATGGTATATTCTACAAATCTTCAAGATTTTTATAGTATCATTCAATAATAAATCCAGTCTTACATTTTGGCATTTAGGGGATAATTTAAATACCAAAGTCACCATTATTCTTTCTATTGCATTTAGAGGATGATAGATTCATTGCTAGCATTACACTTTCTCGAGTGTTTGTATGACACCTTCATGGTGTTTAGAATTCCTCATTCTTTCTCTCTCGGGTCTATATTCACTTCAGGGATGCATGGTGTTCATTCAAGAATTGACTGGTAAATCCTTCATGGATTAATTCCTTCAAGAATATACTTTCATTCTTAGTGAATTTATTAATTCTCTTCTATGAGATATATTCTCTACTACATGAGAGATGAGTGATATACACAATAACATTGAGTTATTCACTATAAAATCACTCAATGATTGTAATCCTTCTAGGACATGCTCTTCTTGAGACTTGAATATTCATTCAGGAATATATGTACCTTAGACTTCAATACTTAGTATGAGATTTCTACAAGTTGCGATTTATATTCTTCGGGAATTATATGGATTTTCATTTTCATAATCCACTTATTAACTGCATATTCAATATTCATTTGCGTACGTGTGTTCATAGGGGTGAGTGTGCGTGCGTGTTGTGAGTGTCTGCGTTGTACTGTGTCAATCTCAAAAAAAAAAAAAAAAAAAAAAAATCAGGACCCCAACGGGAACGCGTGCTAACCAACCGGGCTGGGCTCCCGGTGTGGCCAGAGGAGATAGCCCAGCGCCCATATGGGCCTAGTAGACATCTCGCGGTAGTAAGGCCGATATGTGCCTGTCGGCATCTCGGCCGCCCATGAACGGCATCGCCGAGGCACTGGTCCTTGGTGAGCATGGAGCACCCGGTGGACGTGCCGTGCGTGGACAAGCGCCTGCTCGTGACGATGGCCATGAGCCTGCGGCGCAAGACTCGCAGCGAGCCTGAACAACGCCAGCTTCCTGAACCTGTCGGCACTCGAACCCTCGAAGTCCTCTACGCCTACTACTTCCGCTGCTCCGGCGTCCAAGTATTCGGACACGTCGTGTGGCAGCCCTGAACGGGCACCAGGGTGAAGATGCTGGAGTACGGCGCCGCCGTTGGGGAGGTGTGCCAGGACACGGACGTGCTCGGCACCGCACCGAGAGCCAACCCCATGCACCTGCACGGCTTCAGCTTCTACACGTCGTGGCCGTATCAAAAATTTTCATAAAAAAATGGCTTTCATCAGTCACCCACCACCAAGTAATATCATCTCATCCACATCAATCAACAAATTTTTATCGTATCCCGTAAACAATGAATGATCTTTCTCTGCATCCGAAATGGAACGTTATCTATGTTTGTACACAGTACTTCGTAACAATTTATTTATGGTGTGTTTGATTGAAGAATGAGATGGTCCGTCAACTGATTCCTCACCTTTTCTTTTTGTTTTGTTTGGTCTCTGGAATAGAATAGGTTTATGCATCATCACCTCGTTTCTCACAAGTCAATAAATCAATATATAATACTAGCACGAGGAATGAAGTCATTCCACAAAATTTAAGGAAACATCTCATGATGCATCACCTTATCTAAGATGAACAGAATTGCTAAACATCAACCGGTTGATTTGGCCCCTTCCAACAACTGATGTTTTTCCGTTTTTCGTGCCCAGAGTGACCATCAAGGGTGCCGCCGTGCGTGTGCCTGACTGGGGAAGGAGATACAAGGGCGCCGCTGTGACAGGCGGCCAGGAAGGAGCAGGGCCGTCGCCGTGTGGGCGCTGGGGCGGGAAGGGAGATGAATGCTTATTTGTATTATCCCCAAATTACACCACTTAGTTCAATTACAATGAAGAAATCATTGTAAATATAGATGGTGTAAATACAGTGCAAGTGTAACTGTGTAAGTAGATGAGAAAAAAGTCTGTTGATAGGAGAGACTAAATTTGTTGTACAATTTTTTTTCTTTGTATCATCTAATAAAAATTCTTTTTTTTGAACATTGTCATCTAATAAAAACTGCGGCAAAGCTCCATACTTTCCGGAAAAAAAAACACTAAATCAACCGAACCTAGACGGAACGAGATCCTTTAAAGTCGTATGGAACGACTACTCTCTCTAGTCACGATTGGGACCGTTCAATTTTGATCCAACTGTGAAACCAAAACACCGTAAACAAACCAGGCTTATACTCGGCCCATTCAAGCCCACAACGTCCATGACTGCTCCACGGCCGCTTCACCGAACTGCCACCACCGCGCTACCTACCTCGCCTCGTCATTCAGCACCCGTCGACCGGTGAGCTAGCTCCCCCCGGCGTTGCCCGGTCATCCGGTGCCCCAGCCGTCTGCTCCGCAACGGACTCGCCCCGTCTGGCGGCGCCCCAGCGAAGTCGCTCCGGCGGCCGTGCTCCGGTTGTCGCCGGGCGCTCCCTTCCACTTCCTGATCTGGGTCGTTCTTCTCTCCCGTCAGTACAAGAAATTGGGCCTTCTATGACAATTTTCATATGACAAAGTCCTTTTAGTCATAAAAACAACGATGTGTTTGTGACAATTTTTCAATGGATGACAAGTGTTTATGACTAAGTTGTGCTTTAGTCATAAAAATGTCACCATGTGCATTTCCCAATCGGGCATTCGCGCGAGCATGGAGGGCGGACTCGGCGAAGCGGCATGCAGGGCACGCCCCGTGCACGCTGGGCGACTCTCATCGGCGGCGCTACATGGCGAACTTGAAGCTGCTGTTAGACATGGAGGAGGAGGACGACGATGAGCTGCATGAGCGCCTTAGCCTCTCGTCGTCGGCCACATGCAACTTGGAGCGCCACTGGGGCATCATGCGCTCGACGGCAAGGCGGAACACGGCGCCGTGGCGGCAAGGGGCGTTCACAGTGGTGCGTCGTCAACCCCAACGCGCCGGACATAAGCAAGATCGGCGACAGCTGGCATCACCTACCCTGCACCATGCTTGGCTACGGCTCGTCGTGCAACGGACTGACGCCGTCGGCAACGCGTTGTACGCCTTCAACATGTACTCTACTCTCGGTCCTTCCCGGATTCTTCGTCTTCCTCGTCGCAGCCGGCCACAGCTCACGAGGCTCACACGGCATGTGCGGTGGCGGGGGAGATGAGCGCCGGCGAGGTGAGGAAGCTGCCGACGCGCCATACCACCACATCGGGAGGGCAGAGCGAGGGAGTGCGGGGGAGCTGGCGAGGTCGCAAAATTCCGACGGCGGCGACGGACACATTCGTGCGGCTGGGCTCGGTGGGCCGGTTGCGGGCATGTAGATTAGTTATCTTCTAGAGCTCATGCTTGGATCTGAAATCAACGGCTTGGATGGCTGACTGTAGAGTAAAGTCGTTATATCCGACTTCAGAGGATCTCGGTCCACCTAGGGGGTGTTTAGTTGGTGAATATTTTGGGTTCGGCTACTGTAGCACTTTTCGTTTGTATTTATTAATTGTTATCTCACCATGCACTAAATAGGTTTAAAAGATTCGTCTCGCACTTTTCAGTCAAACTATGCAATTAGTTTTTTGTTTACCTACGTTTAATGCCTCATTTATGCGTTAAGAGATTTAATGTGACAGAAACTGTAGCATTTTTTGGGGTCTTGCATGGGAACTAAACAACCCCCTAGACAGACCCAAGAATAGATGGACTGGTTCCTCGACTGCTCGAGCCAAACACGCTACCCCATTTGTTTAGTACCCTCCACGCGGACACGGACCGCTCGTCAGTTTGATCCGTGCCGAGCTCTGCGCCCCTAGTCCATGCCAATTACCAAAAGTCCAAGTCTACTGCCGCTGCTACGGGCTGAGCCTGCTGAGGAGGGATCGGTTTCGGGATCAGCAATGGCGAGCCTGTCGGACTCAGCGGGCGCGGCGGCGGCGCCACGCCGCACGGAGCTGATGGTGCCACAGTTCCTACTCAAGGCGCTGCGCGCCATCCTCGCCGTGCGGTCGCCGCGCCACGACGAGCCTCCTCCCCGGCGTCGGCGGCATTCCGAGGCGGGACCGGTGGTTCCACCTGCCGCTCCCACGCCGCCGCCGCCGCCCGGGCGGAGCACCTGCCATCGCCGTCCCCCGGGAGCCGCCGTGGTGGGCGTGTACCTGGCCCCGTCGGGCGGCGGACCGAACCGGAGGAGGTGCTCGAGAGGTGGACCGTGGCGTGCAAGCCCTGGCCCTGGCCCGCCGTGGGGAGGGGCTGGCGACCAACCGCGTACAAGCGCTGCATCACGCTGGTCAGGTCACTCTACGCCGCGCTCCGCTTCCTCCCGGCGTACCGCGCCTTCGCACGCCTCTGCGCGTCTGGCCAGCTGTGCAACTACGAGATGGGCCACCGCGTCGGCTCCTTTGCCACGCCCTTCTCCCTCGCCCAGGAGGCGGCCATGCGCACCAAGCGCCTCGGCCCCGTTGACACTCAGCTCGGCCGCTTCGTCGTCTCCGTCCAGTACCTCCCCAGCCTTGCGGCCTTCACTTCCCTCGCGTCCGCGCGATCATCATGGATTATGTCGTCATCCCCCAGCGGCCGAGGCCGAGGCCGAGCCTGTTCGATCTCGTGGAGGGTCAACTTGGAGCTACCGCCAGCGTCAGGAGATTGGATCCGACCTCAGCATCTCCTCAGGTACCATAGCCTCTAGACTATCTACTGCCTACGAATCTGGCGGCTCTCGCTTCTCCACTTTCTCAATGGAGGCGGTGGCCATGCCCTTTGACTGGGACGAGGAAGCCGAGTGGGAAGAAACAGGGGAGGAACAAATCGGGGAGGACCGCCTAAGAATCCTGGTCCAGGAATTTTTCAGTATCAAACACGGTGACATGAGTGTAGTGGAGAGATGGCTCCAGGAGTTGGGCGTCGGATGGCTTCTTAACCGGGATGATGGTGCATCTGCAGGGGAGGAGGAACTCAATCGTGATGCATGGAGCTGGATCCGGGCTCTCGGCCAAATCACAGAAACCTTCTGTTTGGCGAGGCCGCGCTTTCCAGATCGTGACTCTGTGGGCCTGCCCAGTATTTGTCAGCTAAAAGGAGAACATGAGGGTGAGTGTGTTGCGGATCGATACCATTTGGCTCTGTTTATCCAAGAAACCATGTTGAAGATCCTAAGTTTTGTTGACGTTTTAGTTGCTTGGGATGTCAATCCGACGAGACAAGAATTTCTTTCTATGGATCGGGATATGCCGCCAGTATACAGTAAGCTCTTTAACCAGCTGGGTGTGCACGACGCTCTGTCGTCTGCAGCCTCATGCATTTTCTCAACTCAATTACATTGGGCATCCAAAACTCAGTTAGATTGGACAACCATAAAAAATGAGAACGAAATGGTCGTCCTACTGTCATCATATGAGAACAAGTTGGGTAAGGCGATAAGGTACACAACGGAGAAGATTAGGAAAATTTTGTTAGAGGATGGCGATGCTTCATCGACTCCTCTAAATCCACAAGGGTCACAAGGTCACAAAGTCTGTAATGAAGTACATTAGTTTCCTGGGGGCTAATTACAAATCGGTAGATGTAGCCATAAGTGTTAAGGATGTACCTCATATTGAAAATGTGCCATATTTGAACACCATGATCAAAGAGATGGTGTTTGATCTACAAAAGAAGCTTGCCTACATATCAAAATCATTTTCGAATCAAGCACTCGGATTCTTATTCTTGCTCAACAACTTATACTTCATCCAGGAGTCCAATATATATTTGCCCGTGCCACTTGTGGATCTCAATAGCCAAATCAAGGGCCATATGGACAAATATCTAGCAGAATCATGGGCACTGCTGCTGTCATGCTTGTCCTATCCTACGCCTCTTTGCTTGGTAAAAAACTATTCTCCACTGTCCAAGTTCGAGTCTGAATTTATGATAATCTACACCACCCAAAAGCAGTGGAAGGTACCAGATCCTGAGCTCAGGAGAAGGCTGCGCAAAGTTATCACCGACAAAATCATTCCAGGCTATACAGAATACATAGAGGATAACAAGGTTACCAACCCAAAATTCAGTCTACTTGAGCTGGAATCAATGCTGCAAGAGCTATTCGAAGGATAATGAACAGAGAGACTGCAACACACAAGACATAGTCAATGATATATAGATTTCCATTTGTGTTGGCTTTCGGATGAAGTGTTGTTGTACCTTCAAGTAACTTGATCGCAGTTGAAAATCTGAAGCACTGTAATAAGCTAGACTTCATCTTGCAACTTGTATCTTTCTCACTCCCTCACTCTGCCTCATAGTATGCACCTTTTCCCGTGCAGCCTTGTACTAGCACCATTCATATTTATGTTTGGGTTTGTTGATTTCTCTATCAGTTTGGATACCCCGAATTGGAATGTCTTGCCAGCAATTTGATTCTACTAGTTCAGATTTCGAAATGAATTGAATTTGTACCCGTAGCCGGTGCCGTCGTTCTGCCGTGGCGTGATCTTGGTCGGCCCCGCCGTCGGGGCCAGGCTCGGGCTCCCGTCCGGACCGTCCGCCACCCTGGCGTTCTTGTAGCCTGCAAGGAAGGAGTTGTGCCGTTGTTGGTGTCATTTGTTGCCTTGGTGGCGGCAAGAATTCGTCGTTCAGACATGAGACAGAGGTGAGAGGTGCATGATCGTACAGTCGAACTTGTCCCAGCCCTGGACGGACCTCTCCAGGTCGAAGACGACTTTGAGCCCGGTCATGAAGTTCTCTGCAAGCACGAACACCAAATGCATCAGCATCACCGGGCATGAAGTTCTCTAGTTTTTTTTCTAAAAAATATTTTTCTATTAATAATTGCAAGTACCTGTCGACAACTCGTAGGCCGACAAGACAACCTGCTCGCCGACTGGCTTCTCGGTGTGATATTGGCTCCCGGTAAGCCGATAGGTTCCTGTCGGCATCCCTACCGCCCGTGAACGGCATCGCCACTGCAACGCGTACACGACGCGGATCCGGTCCTAGGCGAGCATGGAGCACCCGGTGGACGTGCCGGTGCGCGTGGAAAAGTGCCTGATCGTGACAATGGGCGTGAACCTGCTCCTCTTCACTGCGAACGAGCTGTGCGGTGACCCCGGCTGAGCACAACTCGCGGCGAGCCAGAAGCCTCGTGAACCCGTCGGCAATCGACGGCGCAGCCAGAAGCCTCGTGAACCCGTCGGCAATCGACGGCGCAGCCATGGATAGGGGCACCAGGGTGGAGGTGCTAGAGTACAGCGCCGCCATCTAGGTGGTGTTCCAGGAAACGGCCGTGCTCACCTAGAGCCACTCTTGCATCTGCACGGCTTCAGCTTCTACGACGTGGGGCGCCGACCCGACAACTTCGAGAAGACCAAGGACACGGCCGGTTACAACCTCGCCGACCCACCGCTGCAGAACACGGTGGCCGTGCCCAAAGGCGGCTGGGCCGCCAATGATCCCGCGCGGACAACCTCGGTGAGCAACCTGGCCGCCGACGACCATGCATTGTGGAACCAGCATGGCTTTTAATTTTGTAGCCTGCCTCTGCCAAGGTTTGTTTTTGGAGAGTGATTTTTTGTGTCAGTGACTTGTGCTTGTTCAAAATTCAGGGGTGTGGTTCGTGCGGCGTTGCCACTTTGATCGCTACATGGTGTGGGGAATAGACACCGTGCTCATTTTGAAAGATGGCCAGGCTCCTGATGCGATGTTTCAGAGATAAAATCCAGTTTTAGTTATGGGTTCAGAAGAAAACAACACCGACCTTACAAATGCAGATTGTTAACTTCGAGTTTCTTTCTCCTCTATATCCTGGCCTACACCTGCATGCTCATTTTGCAGGAAACAAAAATGGTTCAAGCATGCCAAACATTTAAATTGAATTTAGATGACAAGGGACAAAATGCCTGATTGCCTGCACTACTACAGGTTGTCTTAGCACTGTTGGGATTTAAGACATCGCAAGTACAGACTGTACCAAGTATAGATGTAAGTGCATATACAGTAAACATCTTATAGTTTAATTTTTTTTTTTCGTGATCGGATCTTTTACTTGTATTTCATTAAAAGAAAAAATGTCAAACCAAAGGCCCGAGCACTAATACAAAAGACTCACAGGTAATCTAAGGATTACCGGCAAAATTCCAAAGACACAAACAAATACAAAAACACAAAGCATGTTGGGAAAATGTCTAGTAACTGCCTTATTATCCTACACTTTGTCCAGGGATGCTTGGATTAATTAATTCATTTTATTAAAACGAGTGAGGCCAATGATTCAATGAACAACCACTTGTTTGGTGTAGTGTAGCTAACTGGAGTTTCTCAGCAACTTCGCATGGAAGTAGCCAATATATGGTGCTATCGTAATGGTGACGCGCCTGGCAAAAACGTAGGCAAAGCGTGTTAGGAAAACGTCCACTTTATCTATACTCTACTGATACACATAATAGCGCTGTGTTGCCTGCCGTGCAGCAAGGACCAGATTTTCTTCAGTTCCTGCCTAGAACTGGAAGGCCGCCGGAAGTCAACGCACATCGATCGTGAGATTGTTGGCCTCTGCATATCATCGCCAGCTAGTTGCTGCGGCGCCGGCATGGAGGGTTGGAATGGTGACCGCTGGCCTTCTTGGAGCGGCTTCCGCCGGGAGTCTGTCAGCAGCTCCAGATCAGGTACCATAGTCTCCGGACTCTCTACTGCCTATGCATCTAGCGGCTCTCGCTTCTCCACTTTCTCCATGGAGACGGCCATGCACTTTTGGTCCTTGGGGATCCACGAGGAACACGACGGCAACGACATTGATAAATGTGAAGAAGCAGAGGAGGAAGAAACGGAGGACGAGGGCACTCTTTTTTTGTTGATGTTGAGGAAAAGGACGAGATAAAAACGCGCTTTGGCGTTGTCTCAAAAAAAAAAAAAAAAG
This sequence comes from Hyparrhenia diplandra, assembly GCA_015847255.1. Lineage (NCBI taxonomy): Eukaryota > Viridiplantae > Streptophyta > Magnoliopsida > Poales > Poaceae > Hyparrhenia > Hyparrhenia diplandra. The sequence continues at coordinate 720,313 of JADLZK010001513.1, read as the reverse complement.
ACGAGAGCATTAGAAGCCTAGTCCGGGAATTCTTCCGATCCGTGCGCCTGTGCCTGTGCCGTCTGCGAATTGCAGAATCAAACGCGGCGACATGAGTGTAGTGGAGAGATGGCTCAAGGAGCTGGGTGTCGGATGGGTTCTCAGCCTCCAAGATGGTGCTTCTGCAGGGTATGAAGAGGAATTCGATCGTGATGCACGGACCTGGATCCTGGCTCTCAACCAGATCATGCAAACGCTCTGTTTCAGGAGTCAGCTTTTTCCGGATGGCTCCGTGGGCCCTGCGTTTTTTTTTTTACCGACCGACCTAGGAAACCGCCGGGGTCCGGAAACGATAAACCGGTCCCGTTACCGTAAACCGGACGGTTACCGACGGTTTGAAATTTGAATTCAACTGAATTCAAACTGCGCCGCGAACGGTAAAAATCCGTAAACCGGGCGGTTTGAATTTATACCGCCCGGTTTGAGCGGTTTACCGAGCGGTTTGAGCAGTTTGAACGGTTTTTTCAAAATTCAAAATGTAATTTTTTTTTATAAAATGCTAAAAAAATTCCTAAAAATACTTCATGATTTGTAGAATCCAATGATGTCAAAATTACTTAAATTTGAGTGTGTTTAGTATGTTTTTCGACCTTCATGATTTAATGGGTCTTAATGGGCGGCTGTGTATTTTTTCTTTTTCTTTTTTCAAACTTAGATTTGAAATTTTTATACCAAACCAACTCCAATTTGACAAATTTTTACACCCTTGGCTTCTATAAATCACGAACTATTTTACAGAATTTTTTCAACGATTTTTTTCAAATTTTAAATTTTGAATTTGCCTTCTTTTATACCGGCCGGTCCGTAACCGGACCGCCCGGTATAAACGGTAACCGCGGTTTACCGCGGTAAAACCGTCCGGTAGAAAAACCCGGTATTTGTGAGGAAGAAGGGGGAACCTGTGGCTGACAACTTTGTTCCAGATCGATACCATTTGGCGCTGTTCGTCCAAGAAACTATGTTAAAGATCCTCACTTTTGTTGATGTTCTAGTTGCTTGGGATCCCAATACGAAAGAATACTCTGCTTTGGATCAGGTGTATACTAAGCTCGTTGACCTGCTGGTTGTGCACGACGCTCTGTCTGAAGCCTCAAACAAGATACTAAGCAACATTTTTGATTCCCCAGCCTCTGTAGAAGTTGGAAGAATACAGAACGAAATGGTCAGCCTCATGTCAACATATAAGAGCAAAGCGAGTGAGGTGATAAGGAGCACAATGGAGAAGATTAGGATGATATCAATGGAGGATGGCGATGACTCGCCAAGTCCTCTAGATCCACAAGGATCATCAGACATTCACAAGGTCACTTGGTCCGTAATTGCATACATCCAATTTCTAAAAAATAAAAGGTGGTTGGTGAATCAAGTTATGCAGGGTCATGTGCCATGTACTGAAAATGTACGACCTTTAGACAACATGATAGCAGAGATGGTGTCTTCTCTGCAAGAAAAGCTTGTCAACATATCAGAATCATTTTCAGATCAAGGCCTCAAGTTGTTATTCTTGCTCAACAACTCATACTTAATCCAATGGTGGCTTGGATTATTTGTTCTCCGAGGACCCGAGTTACTGGATCTCGAACATAAAATTGAGGGTTATATGGAGAGATTTATACAAGTATCATGGGCACCCCTACTTTCATGCTTGTGCAATTCTACGCCTTTTGCTTGGGGAAAAAACAACTCCCTGCTGTCCAATTTCGAATCCGAATTTCAGAAAATCTGCACCACCCAGATGGAGTGGAAGGTCAGAGATCCTGAGCTTAGGAGAAAGCTGCGCCAAGCTATCAGCGACAAAATCATTCCAGGCTATACAAAATACATAGAGGATAAGAAAGTTACCCACCCAAAAATCAGTCCCCAGGAGTTGGAGGCCAAGCTGCAAGAGCTATTCGAAGGATGATGAATAGAGAGCCCAAGACTAAGACATAGTCAATGATATGCATTCTTCCATTTGTGCTGGCTTTAGGATGAAATGTTATTTGTAACTTAAAGTGATTTGAAGCAGCCCAAAAATCTGAAACGTTGTGATAAGACTTCATCTGGCAACTTGTATCTTTTATTTCTCACTCCCTCGGTGCCTCATATTTGACAAGAATATGGAACAACGGAGAGTTTATTGTACCTTTTGCCTTGCAGGCTTGTACTAGCACCATGGATACCCTGATTTGTAATGTTTCTTGTTTTTCCAGCAATTTGGTTCTAGTTCAGATTAAGAAATAAATTGAGTTGCCTAGAATGAGATTTGGATCAATTTTTTTTGTTTGGATGTACATGTGTTTAGTTTGTATGAAACATCATTTTATAAAGTTTGTACGCACCGTACAAAATATTTTCTCCTCAATCGACACTAGGTCCCAGTAATAGTCCTAATGGCTGGCAGAGATCCTCTGCAGGAGCCAGTAGCGGATAGGCACCAGTTCCCTCACCATCCTCATAGGTGCATCACCACTACAAAACCCTGCGCGTTAAAATAATTTTTTCCAACCTGACGTCGGCCGTCTTAGAGCGAAGTGCATGGAGGAGATCAAGAATTGGGAGTGCCGTATCCCACGGAAGAAAGTTAGTATGTTTAGAGATTGGAGCAAACTAGTGACTATGTAATCTACATCTTCTCCCCTCTCTCGATGTAATTTGTAACTCAAGGCCTCCGCCTCCACCCACCGATCCCCAACAGGGCACGGCATGTGTGGAGCTTAATACAACCAGGTGGGGATCTTCGGTCCTCCACCCCCCGAACCCCCCAAGTTTCATAAAAAAAAAAAATAATTTTTTCTTTGGGAATCTATCATTATTATGGTATTAGTGCAGTAGGAAATGGTGGGTAATCTTTTTCTTGAGTAACATGCACCTATTTACCTATTGATTCAACCTAAAAGCTTTGTTAAAAAAAGGTGAGAGGTGCGTGAGCTTACAGTCGAATTTATCCCAGTCCAGGACGGACCTCTACCGGTCGAAGACCACTTTGAGCCCGGTCATGAAGTTCTCTGCAAACACAAACACGAAACGCATCAGGACCCCATCGGCAGCGTGCTAGCCAACTTGGCTCCCAGTGTGGCCAAAGCGGATAGCCCAGCGGCCCTTATCGGCCCGATGAGACATGTCGGCTCCGGTAGGGTTTGCGTGCGTGTATTCATAGGGGTGAGTGTGCGTGCGTGTTGTGAGTGTCTGCGTTGTACTGTGTAATTCTCAAAAAAAAAGGTAATAAGGCCGATAGGTGCCTGTCGGCATCCCGGCTGCCCGTGAACGGCATCGCCGCGGCGCTGGTCCTTGGCGATCGTGGAGCACCCGTGGACGTGCCGGTGCGTGTGGACAAGTGCCTGCTCGTGGCGATGGCCGTGAGCTGCTCTCCTGCACGGCGAACGTGCGCCCCCGGCGGCGCAAGACTCGCGGGCGAGCCCGAACAACGCCAGCCAGTGAACCCGCCGGCACTCGATGTCCTCCGTGCCTAGTACTTCCGCCGCCCGCGTCCGGGTGTCCGGCTCGTCGGCGCAGCCATGGATAGGGGCACCAGGGTGAAGGTGCTTTGGTCTGCTGGAGTATGGCGCCGCCGTCGAGGTGGTGTTCCAGGATACGGCCGTGCTCGGCACCGAGAGCCAGCCATGCACCTGCACGGCTTCAGCTTTTACGTGGTCGGGCTCGGGCTTGGTAACCGAAAAAGCAGGGACACCGCCAGTTACATCCTTGCTGACCAGCCGCTGCAGAACACGGTGACCGTGCCCAAATGCGGCTGGGCCACCAAAGATTCCACGCGGACAACCCCAGTGAGCAACTTGGCCGCTGACGACCATGCATTGTGGAACCAGCATGGCTTTTGATTTTGTAGCCTACCTCTGCCATGGATTTTTTGTTACACAGTGATTTTTTGTGTCAATGACTTGTGCTTGTTCACAATTCAGGTAGTGTGCATTGCCACTTTGATTGCCACATGGTGTGGGAAGGGACACAGTGTTCATTGTGCAAGATGGCCAGGCTGTTGATGCGATGTTTCAGAGATAAAAGTATAAAACCGAGGTTCAGTTTTGGGTTTAGAAGGAAATGACACCGACCTCAGAAATGCAGATTGTTAACTTCGAGTTTCTGTCTCCACTATATCCTGGCCTACACACAACCAGAATTTCAAATTTCTCCTAGTGAGGTGGGTTTCTCCTAATGTTTTGCTATTCAAAATTTAGTATAAACTTTTCCTACTAAATGTTTGCCAGTAATATTTCCATGTACCATGACTAGTGTTAGTGTTTTATTACTAGCTAAAAACACTAGGAGAAGCCCATCATTTTGGTAGTGACACCTGCAAGCTCATTTTGCAGGAAACCACAAATGGTTCAAGCATGCCAAACAACAAATGGTTCAAGCATGCCAAACATTTGAAACGACAGAGCTCGAACAGGAAGAAAGGGGGACCTTTTATTTATTTTGGAAATAATTCCTAAATCATTTATATTTAGGTTCCTGGCCCACGTGTTTTAGGTTCCCGCCCAAGCTTATTATTCATGCAGTTTTTATTTTATTTTATAGCCACTCGATCTATTCAAACAGATGACTATTTTTTACCAAGCACCCTAAATTCACTACACCACAACACCGATTCACCATCACAACACCTGACGCTAAAATTTTTCTTTATCGATGGATGATCTGACGCTAAATATTACTCAGAGATGATCTGACGCTATATCCATGTTTAGCGGTGTGTTGTCTGACGCTGTATGTTTTTAGATTTAGGGTCGACCTGTCTGACGCTAAAAAAATGTATAGAGTCGCTCTGTCTGACGCTAAAAATACATGGGCCATGCATGCCCATCTAAGATTGGGCTCCCGCACCAGTTTTAGCCCGGCCCATGTTACAATCAGCGCTCTACAATGAACCCTAGGTCCGTTCGTCCTCTCCTTGCCTCTCTCTCCCACCCCAAATCTATTCCCTCCGACGACAGTCACGGCACCCGCCCTCCCAACCCACGCCGTCCCCAGGTCGCTCCCATGCCAGCCGCCCTCCACCTCGCGCAGCCCCCAGGTCACTCCCACGCCGGCCTCCCTCCACCTCGCGCCGCCCCCAGCTCCCTCCCACCCCGCGCCGCGCACCCCCTGCTGCTCTGCTGCCGCCCCTCACTGCCCTCCTGCCTGAGCCCCGGAGGATTTGGACGGACGAAACTCCTCCGCCCAGCCTGTTCCCTTCCTACGCCGGCTGGAACAACTACTGCTGGAGTGGTGGTTTGGGATGGCAGAGGAACCCCAGTCTCCGACACCGGCGAGCAGCAGAGGTCCGACTGACCCAGTGACGCCAGATCCTGAGGAGCTCTTATCAAGTGGTTCCCGATTCCTCGTTAGGTCCTTCGTCGTCGATGAGGAGCCACCAGGTATGAGCGCACCAGCTTCCCTTGCTGTTGTTTGAAAGCCAGCATCTAAACCCTAACCTAAGCTATTTAGCTATTTGCATCCAGATCTGATCTAATTACAGGTGTATACAGGCCCTACTAGCTTTGATTTTATTTTTTGCAACATTGTTGGAACTGTACATTATAGGTTGTTGCCCTGGGCGTTTCAACATCTGATTGTTTAATCCTCTACGAACTGAGGTGCACTATGTTTTTTGTGAAGTTGTGATGATAATTGATATTGTAGTGAGACTGATTTTCAGTTAAGAGCTGTGTCATCATTGCAAATATGGAATCTGTCAAAAATAATAGGTACCTAAATCTTAATATTATTATATCAACATTCAGCCTGCCATTCAACTTAATTTGACACATACCAGGTCATTTTCAAATGGATCTGAGATAGCATTTCTCACTGTTTAGAGTAAATTATTTCGTAGATATACATGATTAATTTAGCAACTTAATTTGGAACTCACTTGTGCAGCATGAAGGATGTTAGATCAATGGAACTCATCACATTTGACAGCATCAGGTTTGTTAACTCTCTGTTCTTCATGTTGCAGCAACATCAGCTCGATGGTGGCAAATTATTTTGTGGATGGAGCTTTATAGAATGCTTGCATGTGTGTTGGCAGTAGAACTAGACCAATAGCAGCATATGCTATTTTTCTTATTTAGCCTTTGGTTTAATTTCTCTTTTGTTTAATTCGTTAGAGAATTTATTAGCTAGCAAATTAGTAAGTTAAATTGTAGCATACGTGTTGACAGTAGCAATAACATTTAGCTTGTTAGCAGCTTGGTAATTGTGCAGTTGCCTCTTATTTTGTTGCCCTTGTCAAAGATCCATACTATTCAGTGGACTGCAGTCTGACAAGTGAATTCAGATAGCAGTCTGAGTTTTATATGTTCACAAGCTTATGTTTTATATGTTCACATATGCAATGAAATGCCATTTTTTTTTTTAAAAAAAGAAAACCGTAGAGGTCTTGTGATATGCCTTGTTTGCAGTATCAAGACCTTCGCTGTTAGAAGCTGAAGCATGTTCTGACTATTCTATTGTATTTGGTGGTGTGCTGATTGACATAGTTGCATTATCTGCACGTGACTGATCATGCTGACTTGAAGCATTCTTAAGTTAGCTAACATTATTCCACGTATGTGCATATCTCATCATACTAATATTTGTTCCTGACTTGCAGTTCAACACTTGGCTACCTGTATTCCAAATGGGCCTGATCTGAACTAATTCCAAGTATATGCACACTTTGTTCTAGACCAAATAGACCTGTACAATGGTTAGTAATAAGAATTGTTTCTTGTTGCTCTTTTAACATGCTTCTATACATTTCAATGGGTCACGGGGTGTGGAGCAGCTTGGATTCTTTAGAAGCAGGGATCTAGTAGTGCTAGTAAGGCTTCTTGCTTATTGACTTGTTGAGTCTGAAAATATAAATTTAGACAAAAAAAAATTATGCGCATCTTATTTTTCTAAACTCAGAGTTGGACCTGCAAAGTATGTCAGTTTGAGATTGTTTTGTTCTGTTATCTATCCAGAAGATGGCAGTCCAATAATAGACTCAATTAAAAGAGCTTAAATTTTCTTTAACTCTAGAAATTTGTCTATCGGTAATTAGTTATCAACTTCAAGTCTTGTATTCCCTTGAAGTCCCATAACTAATAGGAAATAATCAACTTCAAGTCCCATAACCCCTTGCAAAAGATAAAAGTCTAACTAGAGAACTAGTGTTTGACATGAAGGGCAGCCAGTACACTTGACAACTCTGAGAGATTACCTCTGTTTGTTTTGGTGATCTAGATTATTACAAGTTGATTGCCTGAACATACTTTGCCAAATATATCCATTAATAAGCATATAAATTTTAAATTAATTAGCTAAAAAATGAGCCTCACTAATTGTGGAGGGTCAAGGTCTGACAACTGTTGGATTTCCTCTAAATTATTGGGGCTGGGACACTAGCAGCACATTGAAGCAAACTGTCACTTGCAGCCTGTCACTCTCAATAATTGGGGCTGGAAGAGGTAATTGGGGCTGGGACACTAGCAGCACATTGAAACAATCTGTCACTTGCAGTTTCTGGAAGCCTTGCAAGGTGCGAGCAGCCAGCCATGGTTTGCACATGGGTTCTTTATTGATTTGTTCCAAGAAAATTGAAATTTAGTTAATGTTTCCTATCTCACCACTTCACTTTAAGTAGAAGCATAATATATTAATTTGTTGTACTTGAAATCAGCTGGTGGCTAGAATTTCAAAAAGCCACTTGACCTGTATGATTTGAAAACAATATTTTGAGCTTACACACTAGTCCTGAATTTCTGTTCATTTCATCGGTTCATTTAGAAGATATCTAGTTCAGAATTTGTAATTAAGATATTTAAATAATTAATCAGCTACTCTATAGTATGAACTCTGAACTTCGAAGTCTTGACTTTAGTTTTGAACTATAATAGTCTTGTACATGTAGTTGATATAATTTTTTTTGTTGTCGATTATTGGATGGAGATCATCTTACTCTCCGATTCCAGGTGCGTATTTCATTTGTCAGTGTCACTAGCTTTAGTGCACCTGAAGGTCACTTAGTGTGGATGTCTCTCTCTCACTGAACCATAGATGAAATAAAGCAATGAAGTGCAGTATAAGTAACTTAGTGATTTTGGTGGTTTCCTTTATTCTAGATGGAAAATTTCCATTTAATACAACTTCCACGATTGATTACTGTGATTTTGTGAAAGTCCTAGAGCTTTAAAATTAAATGAGAAAATTGTCTTCTACTTGACTTTGATGGCTTTCCACCTCACTCATTGTAGTACTAGTAATAATTCCTCTGCACTATTGCTTCATCTACATAACATTAGAATGTCGCTCAATAAATTTCTCTGTACAGATGAAGCACTTTCGTAGGCAAAGTTCCTGGCTGGTTTGGCTAACCCTGAACACCTGCAACACATCACAATAGAGACAGCGAGTCCCCAGCAAGGAGGCTACCCAAGGAGTACGTTGCTGAACGATAAGCAAGGGCACACTAGAAGACTAAGGTACACAACTAAAACACTTGCTGCTGCTGCTTACCACCTGTTACTTTGCTAGGATACTGTGATTTGCAAGTACTAGACTGTACCCTTGCTGTATGTAAGCTTGATGCTTCATAGTCCTTCAATACAGTTGGATGACCCTGGAACCAGCTCTAATTAATATATAAATGTAAGATTGATTCATTCCAGTTGCCCTCATACTTTTTTTACAGGAGCTAACTCTGTCTGCTAAGGCACCTCCATTTGTACGCATAGGAGGAGCAGGCGGGCTCAGAAGCTAAACTGAGGAGCACACACACTATGGCACCCATGGAGTTCATCGATTGCACGTTGCCTGCGGGCTTGTGGGATTCCAGGAACCCCTTCGATCTCCAGCAGCCCAAATTGGTGAGTAGCAACTGATAGCTGTACCTACACTGCCTACATGTGTTCTTTTTTCGACATTCTGTTAATTTGTTGCAGATTGCAGGTATTCCTTTTATTTAATGCCTTGGTTTTGTGTTTATAGGGCCAAGGATGATGTATTAAGCATTTCCGAGGACTAAGCTTTGTCATGGTGAGGTTGTACCTGAAGGTTGGAAAAGGCGAAGCATTGTCCTCACTTGTATTTTCTTAAGCAACAAGCACTCTCCATTTTGCAAAGTCAGTGCCTATGGTATGTGCCAGTGCGAAAGGCTGTTTAGGAAGCGGTTGTTCCATGTTGCTTGCTCTTATGTATGACTTAGGATATATTAGCGTCACATTGAGATGTAATGAATATTGACCTCCATGTGATATATATGTGTTTGTGAGCCTTCATGTGACAGTGTGGACACTATAATAAGCTTGGATCTGGATATGATATGTGCTAGATGTTTTGTAATTGTATTTATTTTTTTGGCACATTTAAATTATTTCGTTCAACAATCTGACGCTATAAATAAAAGAACTGTCAGATGATCTGACGCTATATCCATGGTCTGACGCTAAATATTGCAATGGATGGTCTGACGCTAAAAAATTCATTGCAACAAACTGTCTGACGCTGAAAGTCTGGTCTGACGCTAAAGAGTTTTAGCGTCAGGACTTACAGCGTCAGTTGAAGTCTAACGCTATATGTTCTTAGGGTTAGATTGTCTGACGCTATATGTAGCTTTCAGCGTCAGACCATCCGGCGGTAATTGTGGTGTTGTGGTGTAGTGATTTTTAAGTAATAATAGTATACCCCTGTCAAATTTTCTCTAAGGGCATCTCCAACCATGGTCCTCAAAAATGGGCTCCTATTTCTAATTTAGGAGTTAAAATTGTAAAATTTGAAGATCCAAATTCATCCTCAACTCCAAAGAAAGTTCTCAAATTAAGCCCCCAAACATGGCTCCTTCCTCCCACCCTTCTTCCCTCTCCAAGATCCGACGTCGAGATGACCACGTTGGCCACGGACCTCCGGGCTCCTCCGCCCCGTCGATGCACGCCCACTCCTCCCGCTCTCCTCCTTCGGCTGCACGCGTTGGTGGTGGTGGTTGCGATAAGGCGCAGTGTGTTTGTGACTCGGCGGCCGCGGCGCGACGGCGGCCGCGGCGGCACCGGTGGGTGTCGGGCGGAGGCGTAGGCCCCGGGCGGGGAGGCCGCCCACGGAGGTGGAAGCGGTTGGGGACGACGACGTCGGCCTGCGGTGGTGCGCCACGGGCGTTCGCGTGCTCGTGGAGGGCGGGTAGACGACGGCGGCGGTTCCCCGGCGACTTCTTTACGGGTGTCGGCGGCCACGGATGCTGCGCCGCGTGGCGGCGTCCAGAACCGGATGCACGAGCTGCTCGCGAGGAGATCGCCGGCGGCGACGCTACCCGATGTCTCCGCGAACTCCTCCCCCGACTGGCGATGGAGCGCAGGCAGCGGATGGATGCCGAGGTGATGTTGGCGGCGGCCGCGCGGCCGAGTTGCGGAGTGGAAGCACGAGCCGTCGTGGTGGCGGGGTGGCCAGCGGCTTGGAAACACCGCGACGGCGGGCGGCGCGTGCGCCACGAGACGGGAAGGGGAAAAGTGGGAGTGGGGCCCATGGGATAGGGGCTCCTGGATTTGAGGGGATTGAGATTAAAATTTGGAGGGGCATGCAAAATGAGAGGCCATTTATGAGCCCTATTGGAGTTGGATTTTTTACCGAACTCCTAAATTTTAGGATGGGGGCCTGAGTAGGGGCTTGGGTTGGAGATGCTCTAAGCTTTCTTCCAACTATAGGAAAAACATATCCAATTGAACACTTCCCAAATCTGCTTAACCGGACTCATTTTTTTCATATACTTTCATCATTACACAAATAAAAGGAAAAATCACCATTGGGGTACTTCCCAAATCTTCAACTTTCATGTATACTCCCTCGGTCCTTACGTTCTAAAAATTTTAAGACAAGTTTAGGGGACACTCAAATGATGCAAGTACTCATGAATTATTCTAATTAACGAGTTTTCTCCTCAAATCATGATTTTATTTTTAATAATTTTTGCCAAATCTAAATATAGTCAATTAGTCATTATGCAGAATGCATTATGTTTTTAGTACAATTACAAGACACAGTGCACCATATTTCAGAATGCCGAGAATAATTTCCGTTGGTGACAAATTTCATTGACCTTTCAGTCCTACTCAATCCGATCCCTCGGTGGTTCTGTTTTGTTTTCTTGACAGAAAAGATAGTCATCATACTACGACTCTACGAGTCAGGGGAGAAGCTACATAGTATCCTTTGGATGAATAGGCACCCACAAAAATTTGAGAAAAAAAAAAAAAAACTACTAGAAACAAATTTTCAACATGGTTTCAAAAATAAATTTCTTTTTTCGAAAGATCGGTTTCAAAATAAATTTCACACCTATAAAAGAAAGGACAGCAGCGCAGGGGCATGCAGACGCGGGTGCAGCCGAGGTCTCCGACCTCTAGCGCTCGGACATGGCGCCATAACTCCGGCTGAGCAACTTGCTGGCAACGCTCCGCCGGGTCAAGTCGAGCAGGAGGACTGCAGCGACTCTACAGGCAGAGACAAGGCAATGCTGCAGGCGAGGAGTCCAGGACAAGAACGGGGAAGAAACCGGGGAGCCGGCCTCGCTGCTCAAGCATTCCGGCCAGATCTTGACTTGGGAGGCACACTCCATGCTCAGCGTAGTCAACACGGGAAAGAGAAGAGTGATGATGCAATTTAAGCATGCATGTGCGGGCAGCAGCAGCTAGCAAGAATGGTGCAGGAAGGGGCTCCATTGCTACAGGCCAGAGAGCGAAGTCAAGGTCCACAGCAGCTGCGTGCTCTTGGCAGCAAGCGCGTTCAAACGCCATGAGAGCTGGGGCAGACGACTTGACTCTTGCCCGCCTATTGGAACAGCAGCTGCGTGTTGTGCTACGGAAACCTACACCCACCAGGGCTCGTTTGGATACAGGATGAAAAAAACACGTGTATGTAGACCCCAAAGGCAATTTCTTCCTTGCCCATGCCATCCTCTCCCCCAGGTAACAGTTGCCCCCATTGGGGAGGCATTACCTGACACCGTTTGGAATACGTAGGCATAGACGGGAGGGGACAGGGGAGAGACCGCGCGAGTGCCGAGCACAAGGGGAAGGAAATAAACGAGTGCGGACTAGCTTTTTCTGTTCCCCGTCCATCGATGCACAAACGGGATACCGGAGCTTTTTCTGGACTCGCGCTTTTTCTTACTCGATCGAATCCAAACGGGCACCGGGGATCGACGGGGAAGCGAATTCTCGCGGGGCTTTTCCATCCGCGGACCGGCGGGGATACCGCAGTATTGCGCTTATCCAAACGAGCCCCCAAGGTCCAGATTTTCCGCGTCCCCTCTGTTGACATTTCTAACACGATCCAAATTAGGGCGGGCGCTAGAAACGTATTATGGTTTCTATCTAATGTGTTAGCTTGGATGTGGAGTTAATCTCACAATCCAACAAAGGAGAGTTAGGCGGTGTTAGTTATGGTGTATATCTCAGCAGCATTATCCATAGTGGAGTTAATCCCACCAGGATATGTACACAAGGTGTACCACACATCTCTACGCATTGCCTACGTACTAGTCTGTCACCCTAGCAGCAAAAAGCTCTAAGAAATGCAGGTATGGTATTCATGATATGCCTTGTAATCTATAGAATAATATGAACATGATATCTGCAAAGCACGAGATAGAACTACCAATTGTAGCACTACCAATTGTAGCACTTCACCGAGTCTATCCAGGTTATCGTATTTATATTTTACCACAAGAAAGGGGTAGCTATAGAAAATAAAAGAAAGAGGGATCGATGATTTAAAGATGATTTAATAGAGAGATTTACTTAGATTCACTTGCAAAGTGGTATAATGCAGAGTAGTCATGTGCCTCAAACAATACTTATACAGGGGTAAGTCACATAATAAAGATAAATGATAAATAATAAATAATAACTGCCCAAGTCTAAGATAAGTATGCCACTAGTATCATAAAAGTCTATCCACATGGTATAGAATGATTAGACAGAATATTCTTAAGTCATTAATAATTATATGTCAATGAATACTACGATTAGTGCAATACATCTAGTTATCATGGCAAGGATGCAATATATCTACACACCGTTGTGGACATTACTAAGAAAGATCGAGAGTGAAACAAGATCATCATAGCAATATCGTCCCACTAGTCCTACATTCGGAGGGTGGACTACAAAGGACTCAATGGTTCTGTCACAACCACGATCTACCACACGACCCGAAATGTAGGGTGCGATCCACAGCAAACGTTGTATAAACACCACGCTTACACATTGCTCACCACCCACAAAGCGTACAACTAAGTGAGTGCTATACGACTCAATGCTTGAATATAAAGACAAACTCACTAAACTAAATATATAATCATAATAAGCATATGAGCATATAACTAAGAACATAATCATTAAATAGAACAAAGTCATAACAAATGTAATCCAACTTAAGTACTTACGAGTGGATACAAGAGAGAAGCCACGAGAAGCTCGGCTCCCGCTACTCCTTGACTATCGGGAATCCAAGGCAAGCTTGACTTCTTCTAGATCTAGACTAGATAGCTAATAGCTCTAATATGAGGAATTAGGGCGTGGAATCTAGACTTGGGGTCTTGTGGATGGGACTTGATGAATAATGAATAGGTATGAATTAGGGTTTCACCCTGGGGCAGGGGGTCTCCTTATATATATAGTCCGGGGCGTGCACAGGAGCCCTTGGATCAAACCGACCTTGAGCAACGGCGTAGATCTCTTCCCAATGTCGGTTAGAAACCGACCTAAAAATGTGAGGTGACAAGTGGGACCCACCGGCGTCGCCGATAATGGGCCCGACGATCGCCGGGACTCGTGGTCCCGGTGTCCTCCTTTCTCCCGGTGTCTTCGGGTGTCTTCTAGAATGTTTTAGTCCACTTTTCGGATTTGGGTTGCTTCACGGTCGTGTCTCTTCATCGTATGGGATGCAAACTCTGGGCTTTTTCCTGCTTTTATCTGTGTAGTATCTGAAAAGATATAAAATACCAAAACTCCTGAAAATATGTCGGTTAGACCCCTAGACTATGTTGATATTTATTTTAAACCCTTATTTCATGTTTAGTTGGTTAATAATATTATGCTATAAGATATACCAACACCCTCTTCCATTCCTGACTAGAACCGGGAAGGCCGGCCGAAACCAAAGCACATCGATTGTGATTGTGAGGTTGTTGCTTTCCAAAAAAAAACTCCTCGAATGGTACCCAAAGCGGGTTAGGAAAACCCTCACTCTTCTGAGCCGCAACAAGAGTTTCCGTTCCCTCGAACGTGCAAATTAAATCAACTCACATCGGCTCAACATCAATCTCGCTTAATTGCTGCGACGGCTTCGGCATGGAAGGTTGGAATGGTGGCCCGGGGGTCTTCTTGGAGGCGACTACCACGAGATCGGATCCAACACTAGCAAATTGCCGGTCGGTACCATAGTCTCTAGCATCTCTATCGCCCTGCGCATCTAGCGGCTCTCACTTCTCGGTGGAGGCGGCGGCCATGCACTTTGACTCCTTGGGGATCCACGGGGGGGAAGGGGGGCGTGGGGAGCAGCGGAGGAATCTCCCACGGACCTCATCCTCATTAGGCTGTCCACAATGGTTAGCTATTTCGCTATTTAGATATGACGTGGCAAGTAAAAAATAAGAGAGAGAAATAGTCACGTAGCCCAAGAATATGTGAGAGAAACATGTGAGTCCAACAATATAAGATACTCTTTGTTGTTGTCTCTGACCTCCACGTCAGCCGACTACGTACCTAGCACTAGCTATTACCATTGCAGAGGCTCAAGGAGCTGGGCGTCGGATGGGTTCTCAGATGGTGCTTTTGCAGGGCATGATGCATGCAAACGCTCAAGGACCTGGATCCGGGCTCTCGACCAGATCACGCAAACGCTCTATTTCACGAGGCCGCTCTTCCCGGATGGCCCCGTGGGCCTTCCCGGTATTTGTGAGGAAGAAGGGGAACCTGTGGCTGAGAACTTTGTTCCAGATCGATACCATTTGGCGCTGTTCGTCCAAGAAACCATGTTAAAGATCCTCACTTTTGTTGATGGTCTAGTTGCTTGGGATAACAATACAATAGAATATTCTTCTATGAATCGAGTTATGAACACTAAGCTCGTTGACCTGCTGATTGTGCACAACGCTCTGTGTGAAGCCTCGAACAAGATAGTTACCCTTTTTGATTCACCAACCCCAGTGGAAGTAGAAAGAACAGATAACGAATTAGTCATCCTACCGTCGGCATATAAGAGCAAGGTGAGTGAGGTGATAAGGATCACGATGGAGAAGATTAGGATGATATCGATGGAGAATGGTGATGACTCGCCAAGCCCTCTAGATCCACAAGGATCATCAGACATTCACAAGGTCACTCGGTCCGTAATGGCATACATCGAATTTCTAAACTATAATAGCCGGTTGGTGAATCAAGTTATGCAAGGTCATGTGCCTTATCTTTGAAAATATACGACCTTTGGACAACATGGTAGTAGAGATGGTGTCTTCTCTGCAAGAAAAAGCTTGTCAACATATCGAGAATCATTTTTCAGATCAAGGCCTCAACAAAAGATATTACGAACAAGTTTTTTTCTCGCTTACGTCGCTCGCGTCGCCCCTCACGGGCGGTGGGCGGCGAACCCTAGCCTCCGCACCCACCCCTCCCCTCCCCTTCTCCGCTGCACCGCCGCCCGGAGGCGCCGGCCGGCAAATGCCGCGCGGCCGGGGATGGATAGCGGCGGCGGGGCACTCTTTCGAGGCGGTGGTGGCGCCGCGGAGCGGCGGCGGCAGCGGGGCGCCCGCCTCGCCCATTTGTGAGGGACTCGGCGGGTCGCCCGGCCGCGACCGCAGCGGTGCCCCAGCCACGAGCCCGGGCGGTCTTTGGGGATGGGCGGCGGCGCTCCTCTTCGATCCATCCGTCATTTCCCTTAGCCCTCGCGGCCGCTGCGTCGATCACCTCCACGCGGCTTGGGTGGGGCGGATCCCGGCCCCAGCGGCCGGATCCGGCGGCCTCCGGGTCGAGGCGGCGCTCGGGCCGGCATGGCGGGCGGCGTGGCGGCCGGGGCGGATCCCGGCCCTTGCGCGGCGGATCTAAAGGCCCCATGGGCTTGAGGCGGCGCCGCGTCGGCGGTGTGGCCTTTTCATCAATAAGGCCTCCTTCTTGTGGATGGCAAGGTCCACGGGCGGGGACACCCGGTCGATATGCGTGTGGAAGGATGCGCGCCGGATCGTGGTTGCCGGCGATGCGGCGGCCCGGTGGTGGTGGCTGTGTTGGTTCGGGCTGTACGGGCGTTGAGGGCTCCTCTCTTATGTCGTCCCCCCCTATGGCACGGGCTGTTGCGGCAGCCATGGGGCGCTCTGACGTTGCTCGCGGTGGCTGCGGTCAAGATGATGGCATCGGCGTTGGCGCGCGCCAGGCGGTGGGCGATGCATCTGCGACGAGGCCGTATGCTTGTTTTTCGGCATGGCATCTCGTCGGTGGGGGTGGTGGCGCAGCTTTTTGACTTGGCTGACTGCGCGGTAGGCGCGTCGATGCCCCCTTTGGCGGTTTTTCGGCGGGAAGATCGTAACAACAACAACGGTGGTGACAAGCAAGAATCTAGAATCCGGGCCGGCGTCGGGCTGGGGCTATCGGGGCGAAAGCCTAGCGGCGGCGGCGCTGCGGGCGCCGCTTTCCTGTTGGGCGTCGCGGCCCGATTTCTCCACAGGTGAAGACCGGTCCATCCCACGGCCGGCGGCGGCGGCGCCGATCGTCGTAACCTTCTGGCGTCGTTGTGGTTTTCGACTAGGCTAGGATGTGTGCGGAGGCGATGGCGGAAGTCGAAGCTGCACCTGCGTTTTGCTTGTCTTTGGGCAACAATGACTTGCTTGGTCTCCGGGTGCTCAGTTCTTTCTTTTCGGGTTGTTGTTCTCTCTGTTGTATTGGCGTGAGTTTGGTTTTTCGGGCCGGTTTCCCTCATAAAGCCGGGTCAATCAACGCTTCTTTCACTTAATGATATCCGGGCCGATGATCGGGCTGTTTCAAAAAAAAAAAAAAAAGATCAAGGCCTCAAGTTGTTATTCTACGGTCTATGACTACTACAACGGCATCTTGGGGACGCCTTTCCTCAGAACGCACCGACTGAACCTACAAGCTCTCGATCTACCTCGGCTTGACCTTGAACATCTGTGTGCTCCATTCGGCGACGTCGAGGTGGCCGCGATGATCAAGGCCACCCCCTCCGGACCGTGTGCTGGGGCGGGCCGGCTTCTGCGCCGGTTTCTTCAAAGCTGCACAGGAGATCGTCGGCCCGACGTCACGAGGATGTTCGCGGCGGCGTGGGACATGGACTTCAAACTTCCACAACCCGAGCGAGGCCCTGCTGGTCCTCCTGCACAAGACTTAGTCCCCACCGGGCTTAGGGACTACAGGCCCATCAGCCTAGTGCACTCCATTGGAAAGTTCTTCACCAAGGCTCTAGCCATGAGACTAGCGCCGAGGATGGCGGAGCTGGTGCGGCCAAATCAGTCAGCTTTCATCAAAGGTCGGAGGATCCACGAGAACTTCCATACGGTTCAGCTGGCTTGTCGGTGGCTTCACGCAAAACAGACGCCCATGATCCTGCTCAAAGTAGACCTCGCTAAGGCCTTCGACACTATGTCCTGGCCATTCTTGCTAGAAGTCTTAGAGCATCTGGGATTTCCTCTTTGCTGGCGTGACTGGATCTCGGCACTCCTCGCCACCGCAACGACCAAGGTTCTCATCAATGGCCGGCCAGGAAAGCGCATCTTCCATTCGAGGGGACTGCGGCAAGGCGACCCGCTGTCGCCGCTAGTCTTCGTCATTGTCATGGAGGTCCTCAACTCCTTGCTTAGAGAGGCCGGCCCGGAGGCGCAGCTCACCCCGCTCCCCGAAACGCGATCAAGTCCGAACCTCCCTCAATGCGGACGACACTGTAATCTTCCTCTCCCCGCGGGGCTTTGGACTTGGTGCATGCGTCGTATCACGGAGATTTTCGCGCGGGGCGTCGGGTCTACACACCAACCTCGACAAATGCTCTATCACCCCGATCCGTTGCTCCAAGGAGGAGGTCACCGAGGTGCTACACGCCTTCCACGCCGGTGGCGCCCTTCCCGATCACTTATGCTCGGGGCGCCGCTCTCGGTCACCGGGCTGCGGCATGCCCGGGGAGCGAGCAATCGTCCAGCGGGTGGCATCCGAGGATACCAACTTGGAAGGGCGGCTTGATGAACACCATGGGAAGATCAACTCTAGCCATGACAACTCTTTCGGCGATTCCTGTGCACATCTCCATCTACTGCGCACTCTCCAGATGGGCGATCGGCGAGATCGACAAGCATAGGCGAGGGTTCGTGTGGGCGAGCTCCGGCGAAGTTGCAGCCGGAAAGTGCAAAGTCGCCGGGAGGTTGGTCTGCATGCGAGAAGCCCTTGGGCGGCCTAGGGCTGCCGGACCTCGGGGCCCAAGGATTCGCGCTCGGGCTACGTTGGGGGGTGGATGAGGCGGACCAACCCCGAGCGCCATGGGTGCACACCCGTCAAGCTCGGCGGCGAGGTTGATTCGATGTTGAGAGCCTCGGTCCATGTCGGTGGGGGGCCTGGTGCGGCCCGAGGTTACGGACGGACAACCCTGCCCGGTGGAGCTATTTGTTCCTTTGCACCGAACCTGTTCAGCGCGGTGGGCTGCGGTAGCGAGGAAAGCGCTCCGTCAAGGAAGCCCTGGCCGGCCGCCGTTGGGTCAGAGACATCACCGGCCCTCGAACGGCGGCGGTCTTGGTCGAGTATGTAGCCCTCTGGGATCTCCTACTAGACGTCCAGTACCAAGGCGGCGTTCCCGATCAGTTCGTTTGGCGCTAGACCGTAGGGGGACACTACTCCAGCGCTTCCGCCTACGAAGCGTTCTTCCTCGGGGCGGTTACCTTGGCGGGCGCCAAGGAAGAGTGGGCAGCGTCTTGGCGCCGCCCGAAGGTGAAGTTTTTAAATGCGGCTCGCCCTGCACGAGAGGCTGTGGACCGCGGACCGGAGGCGGCGCCATGGGTTGCAATTGGAGGCAAACTGTGCTCTTTGCGACCAAGAAGATGAGACACAGGATCACCTGCTCTGCGCCTGCGTTTTCACTAGGGAGATCTGGGTGCGCGTGCTGGCTGTGGTTGGGATGCACCATCTCGCCGGATGGTTTCCGCCCGCTCTCGGTGGCTCTGGACTAGGCGCAAGGTTCCATCTGCGTTCGGACGGGATTCGACTCCCTCGTGCTTCGATGACCTGGGTAATTTGGAAGGAGCGGAACAGGGAGAAACGTTCGATGGGGTCCGTTGCTCTGCCACAGGTCTTCGGCGACATCAAGCGAGGCGAGGAGTGGCTCGCAGACGCTACAGCAAGCTCGAGCCGTTCCTGGTGCTTCTGCCATAGCTGCCGCTGTCCCTTTAGTCGCAAAAATTGGTTTCTAGTTAGTCACAACACTTTCGAAGCTCCACCGTTTAAGCCGGTGATCCGTGTAAGTGTGTTAGCCCCTCAGGTTCGATGGCACCTCGCCAAAGATCTTGTCGGGCCGTGTACTTCAAACTCTAATTTCCTTAAAGCAACACACGCATAATGCGTGATTTCGAAAAAAAAAAAATGATCTCCGAGGACCCGAGTTACTAGATGTCGAACATAAACTTGAGGGTTATATGGAGAGATATCTACAAGTATCATGGGCACCGCTACTTTCATGCTTGTGCAATTCTACGCCTCTTTGCTTGGTGAAAAACAACTCCCTGCTGTCCAAGTTCGAGTCTGAATTTCAGAAAATCTACACCACTCAAAAGCAGTGGAAGGTTCCAAATCTGGAGCTCAGAAGAAGGCTGCGCCAAGCTATCACCGACAAGATTATTCCAGGCTATAGAGAATACATAGAGGATAACAAACTTACCCACCCAAAAATCAGTCCCCAGGAGTTGGAAGCCAACCTGCAAGAGCTATTCGAAGGATGATGTATAGAGAGCCCAAGACAGAAGACATAGTCAATGATATGCATTGTTCCATTTGTGCTGGCTTTAGGATGAAATGTAATTTGTAGCTTCAAATGACTTGAAGCAGCCCAAAAACTTGAAATGTTGTGATAAGACTTCATCTGTCAACTTGTATCTTTATTTTCTCACTCCCTCGCTGCCTCATATTTGACATGAATATGGAACAGCCGAGAGTTTATTGTACCTTTTGCCTTGCAGGCTTGTACTAGCACCATAGATACCCTGGATTGTATGTTTCTTTGTTCTCTCCAGCAATTTGGTTCTAGTTCCGATTAAGAAATAATTGAGTTTCCTTGAATGAGAATTGAATCATATTTTTTGTTTGGATGTACATGTGTTTAGTTTGTATGGATCATCATTTTTATAAAGTTTGTACGCACCGTACAAAATATTTTCTCCTCAATCGACATTGGCTCTCAGTAATAATCCTAATGCCCGACAGAGATCCTTTGTAGGAGCCAGGAGCAGATAGGAACCAGTTTCCTCACCATCATCACACAGGTGCATCACCACTGCAAAACCCTGCTGTGGGATACCAATACTAGAGGTACCCTAAACACACGACAAATCGCGGCAAAAGCTCAAGCGGCACTCGGCCCGATCGGCCTCAACGCAAGCTCGGCCGGCGAGGATACTTCCGCCTCGCCTTGCGAGCTCGGGGCGGACCCCGAACTCCGCCTCGTATGAGCTCATAGGCCGGAGCCCGAGCTCCGCCCGCCGAGCTTCGGAGGTCGTGCGGTGAAAATTCCGCCCTCTTACGAGCTCATAGGCCGGAGCCTGAGCTCCGCCTCGCCGAACTCGGAGGTCGTACAGTCAAACTCCGCCTAGTGCGAGCTCGCGGTCCGAGCCCGAACTCTGCCTTGCACTAGCTCAAAGGACGGAGCCCCGAGCTCCGCGGCGCGCCGTGCGCCCCTCTAGCTCGCGATGCGGGCCCGAACTCCGCCTCGAAGACGAAGCTCGGAGGGCGGAGCCCGAGCTCCGCGGCGGCGCCCGTGCGCCCCTACGCCCACGCCTGCGGCTCTGAAGTCGTGCGAGCCGTCTCGTGCCTCGTAGGCGCGCGCCCGCGCGCCCGCGACCTCGAGGTCGTGCGGGTCGCCCTGCCGCTACGGTCGCGCCCACCGCAGCGTCGCACGCGCGGCGTCTCTCCGCCACGCCGCGACCCACGAGGTCGTGCGGGCGTTCGATTAGGGCGCGTTTGGTTCGTTGTATATGGCCCAACCAGGCTCCGGCGGTGCAGCGGGCGCGCGTTTGGTGTCTGGACCGTTCCCGATGCAGCTCCTCACATGCATTTTGCCCCGCCGCTGCATCCGGGAAACGCTCGTTGGTTCCGTTTCCGGGATGCAGGCTCACCTCTTGCAGCTGTTTCTCCCACTAATGATTTATTAGTGTATAATTAGTTAATATTAAGTGATATTAATGTATTTTATGGATAATTAAGACATGGTTAGATAAAATAAATCCTTTAAAACTGTATTTACACAAAATAAAAATTATAATGATAATTGTTTAATATTTTTAATCTCATGCGACTTATCTCGTACAAGCAACCAAACGCCGGCTCTCTCTCGGCCGGCTCGCATGTCCTGACAACCAAACAACGACACCCCGCATGTTCAAAGCTCGGCTGTAGGGAGCTGTATTGGGTGATGCGGGGCTAGGAAAACAGAGAAGAGAACCAAACACACCCTAAGCTCCGCGCCCGCGTGTCTCGCGTCCGCGCGACCTCCACCCCGAGCTCTCTCAAAGACGAACCGCGCGACCCTGGAGGCTGCGCGGCTTATCTCCGTCTCATACGACACGGAGCTCGGGGCTGGCGCAAAAGCTTCGGCGAGCTCGCAAGTCTCCGAGACCACCTACCCGACGGACCGCTCTTCCCTACGAGGAACGGGCAAAGTCAGATCTACAGCGGCAACTAGGCGGAATCTAGTGCCGCGGCTACGCGCGCGACTACGCCTGCGGCTATACACTGACTACGGACATCAACGCCACCGACATACACGACGTATTGACCGGATGCGAATCCGCCTCCGACAACCGCAAGACGACACAAGCAATAATGACTTCTACGAAGCGTGCGTCCTGATGGCCGCCCGCACGCCTCCGCTGAGCAGGTCCGGGCCCCCCACTTCGCGCCGCCGCCGGCATACGGAGTCAGCGGGATTCCCGCTCCCGGTCGAACCACAGCGCCGACAGGCCTCCATCCTTTTACTTTTCCCTTTTCCCTCCGTTCCCGGGTGGCTCCTCCGGTACATCCCTTGCGACTATAAAAGGGATCCCTCGGCCACCTGGGAGGAGGGAGCTTCTCACGCACACGGAACTCTACAATATTCTCACGCACACACCACTCACAGAGACTTGGGAGTTCGTTTCTCTTTCTCGACCTGCTTGTATTCGCCCCTATACTAGCGTTTGAGCTCGGCCACATAGTGACTCCGACTGGAGACTGGACTAGGGTGCCGATTGCCCCGAACCAAGATAAATCTTGTGTCCCTTGAGCTGGGCCATCGAAGTCTCGCACGAGCCATACGATTTTACTGTGTCTATGGTATATCCATGATATTCAACCACGACACCTGCGCATTAAAATATTTTTTTTTGGTGGTACTAGTGCAGTAGGAAATGGTGGGTAATCTTTTTCTTGAAAAATATAATCTAGGTCTCTGATTTGGCTTGTCTCCCACTGCACATTGAGTTACATGCACCTATTTACCTATTGATTTAACCTAAAAGCTTTGTTAAGAAAAAAAAATTGAGTGAGCAACCTGGCTGACGATGACCATGCATTTTGGAACCAACCTGGCCTTTTCTAGTTTAATTGCCATGGACTTTGACAATTCTACTTGATCTTTGATGGCAAGACTCAAGGTGCCAAGATGATTCGGCCTCCTTGCAACATGCTCTGTGTTGAGTTGATGAAACCAACAGGGCATGACTGACAACGTTTGGTTCCATGACAGTTTCTTTTCATGACATTGTTGGCAACAAGATCAAGTAGAATTGTCCAAAGGAAATAAAAACTCAGGTTTGATGTGGGGTACAGAAGATAAACAACACCGACCTCAGAATGTAGATTGTTAACTTCAACTTTCTTTCTCCTCTATATCATCCTGGCCTGCACCTGCTCATTTTGCACTACTGCACAATTTTGTCTTAAACATGGCAAGAACATACGAATTGTACCTTTTATTGGTAATATTCCTCACCCGTAGAAATTCAGAGTTCATAAATGACTTTCATCTGTTACCCACCACCAAGTAATCCATCCACATCAATCAGCAAAATTTTATCCTATCCCATAAACCTACGATGAAATATTTTTTATGCATCTAAACTCTGAACCGAAATGTAGCAGTATCTATGCCTGTACTGTACACAATAACAATTCAGTCACCGGCAGCGTCAGACAAGCGCCGCGGCCAGCAGCAGGAGGTAGCCTCCCACTCCCCAGTGCGGCGTTGCGCGAGCCGTCCGACCTCGGCAGGGGCGTCGATGTACCCAAGCCTGCAAGGCGAGAGGAGTCGCGGTGTCAGTTGGTGCCTTGGTGGCGTCGCCGTGTCTCCCTTGCTTTCTGCAAGGATTCCCTCGATTGTCTCGGCTGAAGTTCTCTGCAAACACAAACACAAAACGCATCAGGAGTTCAGAACCCCATCGACAGCCTGCTAGCCGACTGGGCTCCCAGTGTGGCCAGAGCGGATAGCCCAGCGGCCCATATTGGCCCAGTAGGCATGTCGGCTCCCGGTAGGCCGATAGGTGCCAGTCGGCATCCCTGCCGCCCGTGAAGCTAACGGCATCGCCGCGGCGCTGGTTCTTGGCGAGCGTGGAGCACCCGGTGGACGTGCTGGTGCGCGTGGAACAGTGCCTGCTCGCGACGATGGCCATGAACTTGCTCCCCTGCGCGGCGAACGCACCGTGCGGTGGCCCCGGCAGCGCACGACTCGCAGCAAGCCTGAACAAGTGAACAACGCCAGCTTGATCGTGAACGTGAACCCGTCGGCAGTCGACGTCCTCAGCGCCTACTACTTCTGCTGCTCCGGCGTCCGGATGCTTCGGCTCGTCGGCGCAGCCGCGGAACGGGACACCAGGGTGAAGGTGCTGGAGTACGGCGCCGCCATCGAGGTGGTGTTCATGCACCTGCACAGCTTCATATTGTACTTCGTGGGATGCGGGCTCGGCAACATGGAATAGAGCAGGGGCGCCGCCGGTTACAACCTCGCCGACACGCCGCTGCAGAACACGGTAGCCGTGCCCAAAGGCGGCTGGGCCGCTAATGATTCCGCGCGGACAACCCCGGTGAGCAACCTGGCCGCCGACGACCATGAATTGTGGAACCAGCATGGCTTTTAATTTTGTAGCCTGCCTCTGCCATGGTTTTTTTTACAGAGTGTTTTTTTTTGTGTCAGTAACTTGTGCTTGTTCAAAATTCAAGGGTGTGGTTTGTGCATTGCCCCTCTTTGATTGCCACATGGTGTGCGGAATGGACACCGTGCTCATTGTGAAAGAAAACTCAGGTTTAGTTTTGGGTTCAGAAGAAAACAACTACGACCTCAGAAATGCATATTGTTAACTTCTAGTTTTTGTCTCCACTATATCCTGGCCTACACCTGCATGCTCATTTTTCAGGAAACCACAAATGGTTCAAGCAAGCCAAACATTTTAATTGAATTTAGATTGCAAGGGGCAAAGTGCCTGATTGCCTGCACTAGTGCACTGTTGTCTTGGCATTGTTGGGACTTAAAACATCACAAATACAGACTGTACCAAGTATAGATGTAAGTGCATGCATATACAGTAAAAAAATAAGTATATAGAAAAGCCAGAACATCTTATAATTTGGAATTGAGGGAGTAGTAACCAAACCATGTTGGAAAATGTCTACTAACTACCTTATTATATATACTACACGTTGTTTTTTTTTTTTTTTTTAAAGGACAGGAGAGGCCGAGAGGCCTCTACTGAAATTTATTGAAATAATAAAGACTGACAAAAAAGTAGCATACAGCAAAGGAGCAATACAGAAAAGAAAAAGAAGGCACAAACCCAATATACTACACGTTGTCCAGGGATGATTGGATTAACTAATTCATTATATTAAAACGAGTGAGGCCAATGAATAACCACTTGTTTGGTATATTAAATCGACGTTTTCCTAACACGCTTTGCCTACGGTTTTGCAGGCACGTTACTATTACGATACGATAGCACCATTGGCTACTTCCTACTCGGCTTTGATGGGAAGGAAAACGACGATTTCATCTATACTCTACTGATACACATAATAGCCCTGCAGCAAGGTCCAGATTTCCCGTCCCCTCTTCAGTTCCTGCCTAGAACCGGAAGGCCGGCGGAAGCCCACGCACATCGATCGCCTCAACATCGATCGTGAGGTTGTTGCCTTCCAAACAAATCCAAAGCGTGTTAGGAAAACCCTCACTCTTCCTGAGCTGCAAAAAGAATATCCATCCCCTCTTCAGTTCTTGCCCACAAGGCGCAAATTAAATCTACTCACATCGGCTCAACGTGGATCGTGACCAGAGGTTGTTGACCTCTGCATATCTCGCTGGTTGCTGCGAGGGCTTCGGCGGCGTCGGCATGGAGAGTTGGAATGGTGGCCGGGGGTCTTCTTGCAGCGACCACCACGAGACTGGATCCAACGCTAGCAGCTCAAGATCAGGTACCATAGTATCTAACCTCTCTACTGCCTACGCATCTAGCGGCACTCGCTTCTCAGTGGAGGCGGCGGCCGTGCACTTTGCGTCGTTGGGGATCCACGGCGACAGCAAGAAATCGGGGTGGGAAGCAGCGGAGGAGGAGAAGGAGCAAGAGGATCGCAGGGACCGCATTGGAAACCTGGTCGTGGAATTCTTAGATGCGCCGTCTGCGAGTTGCGCCATCAAACGCGACGACATGAGTGTAGTGGACAGATGGCTCAAGCAGCTGGGCGTCGGATGGGTTCTCAGCCTCCAACATGGTGCATCTGCAGGGGAGGTCGACCGTAAGCGGATCAGTAGCTGGATCAGGGTTCTCGACCAGATCACGCATACGCTCTGTTTCACGAGGGCGCTCGTTCTGGATGGCTCCGTGGGCCTGCCCGGTATTTGTGAGGAAGAAGAAGGGGAACCTGTGGCTGAGAACTCTGTTCCAGATCGATACCATTTGACGCTGTTCATGCAAGAAACCATGTTAAAGATCCTCACTTTTGTTGATGTTCTAGTTGCTTGGTATCCCAATGGGATAAAATATTCTTTTATGGGTCAGCTTATGTACACTAAGCTCGATGGCCTACTGGATGTGCACGACTCTCTGTCTGAAACCTCAAACAAGATAGTAACTTTGTTTGATTCACCAGCCTCTGTGGAAGCTGAAAGCATAGAGAACGAAATGGCCATCCTCCTGTCAGCATATAAGCACAAGGCGAGTGAGGCGATAAAGAGCACGATGGAGACGATTAGGATGATGTCGATGGAGGATGGAGATGACTCGCCGAGTCCACTGGATCCACAAGGATCATCAGACATTCACAAGGTCACTTGGTTCGTATTGCATTACATAGACATTCTAATGAATAGAAGCCGGTTGGTGGATCAAGTTATGCAAGGTCATGTGCCCTGTACCAAAAATATACGACCCTTAAACAACATGATAGCAGAGATGGTGTTTTCTCTGCAAGAAAAGCTTGTCAACATATCAGAATCATTTTCAGATCAAGGCCTCAAGTTGCTATTCTTGCTCAACAACTCAAACGAAATCCGATGGAGGCTTGAAATATATGATCTCCGAGGAAACGAGTGTCAAACCCGGTTTTAAGAACAAAACCAGATACACACCATATGTGAGCCCAGGAAGTCAATTCTCACATATAGTTACAATTAAAGGTAATATCAAAACATAATGCTTAATATATAACAAACTTAATACAAGAAAATAACCTCAAAGCGCGAACAACGGAAAGACACTCCGATCTTGGAATGAAGCCTCCACACCACAGGAACAAACTGACTGGTTGATCACAAGCCTGACTCCTTCAAAAACTCTAGTAATCTTGCAACATCCTGGTTTGAGTGGGAAATTGCAAGAGTGAGTCCATGTCGAACTCAGCAAATATAACATGGGGTTATGAAGCTCAAAGGCTGACACTGTTTTAACTGCGGTAAGCATTTTAGTAGGTCAAATTTTATCATTAATTAAGCAAGAAGTTGCGCTTAAGCCCCATATATTCCCACATTATAATTAAGAGAACCATATGTCATCAAGTCTCCATCCTCATCATCATAGCCACCATCAACTTAAATCCATGTGTCAACATCATCCAGTGGAACACTATTCCTTCCAGTTTTCCGGGCCGCTCGTGACCGTGAGCACGGCTGATATATCAGTTTGATCAAACTCTGCGCAGAGGTGTACACTTTCACTGTGAGTCATGATTCTCAAATGCATGAGTTAGCAAGGCCCAATACACCAAGAATCATATAAAGCCTTTCAATGGTTCTTCTAAACTGTCAAAAGCCGCTAGGATTCAATGGTTGTTCCTAGGATCCAACCTGCAACGCAGGGTTCCCACGATCGACCTTCCCCCATCTCAAGCCACAAAAAGGGTAACCCCGACAAGATAGGAGAGGTCCGTTGACCGACTAAAGTCAGAGCCATATAACCCCCACAGCTGTACTGTAAGTCCCAGCTTTTGCCAAAGGATAAGTCCTTATGGAGAGCCAAGTGCATCATGTAAAGCATGAGCTCTTGCCCTATGATCCATGGTAAACACCATCTCATATAACTCATTGTGTATATATATCATAGTCATCATCAAATCATGCTTATTACAAGTTGAGCACTAGCAAAGTACTACCCATATGCAAGCATTCCCATAGGCAACAAGGTACAAGATAACAATAACTATGTTATAATCTCTAAGTTTGTCAAGGTGGACACATGCATATGAATCATGATTATAAAGTGTATAGGTAACAAGGATAGTCCCATGCTATACTTGCCTCAAACTGAGATTCCTTCTTATTCAATAATTCAAAGAATTCCTGAGAATCTTGGTCTTCAAATAATTCCTGATCTTCCACGAACTGCTCACTGTCTACTTGATCAATAGCTTCTCGTAGAACACCAACACAAAGCTCACCGACTGGACATCGTCATAATTCACCATACAAGCATCCAAGCAATCATACACGAAGCAAACAATAGAACTATATTAGAACAGTACACCAACAGTATAAAAACAAGATAAAAGGGTTATAAAACAAATCTACGTCTCGCTACGATCACGCAGACGTAAAGATCACGAAAATCGGAGCTAGAACGTGAAAGTTATGAATTAAACAAGATTTCCTTTAGTAAAACAAATTTAAATCAAACTTTATCAAACTTTAAATTTGAACAGTTCAAAACACGGTTAACGACACTGCTAACGTGTGGTTTACGTCGTTATGAACCTAACGAAACTTGAACGGACCAAAATCGGATTTAAAACGCTCAAGTTATGGCTAAAACAAGGTCCAGGGACATATTTGCAGTGAACCAGGGACTAAATCGTGATTAAACATAGCTACCGAGGGCTAGAACACGATTAACTATAGCCGGCAGGGGTTAACTCGTAAAACAGACAGGGCCAGGGGCTAGACTGTGATTACTTTTGAACTGCAGTGGACCTCTTCGTGAATCAGGGAAAGTGCAGGGACCTTTCTGTAAAACGTGCCAAAGCTGACCGCGGTTTGACCGCGTGGACTCGATCTTCGGCCGACGTGGCGCTTGCGTGTCGCACACGTGGCGAGACAGCGTGGCCATGACGTAGCCGCCACGTCGGATCAAGAGGGAGGCGGTTGACTCCATGTTGGCCGGTATCCGGATCTAATCTGGGCCATTCGTTTCGGTCGGCGGGCCGACGACGGCCGAGGCGTTTTGGTCGCCGGAGCGGTGGGGCTGGCGGCGGTGCATCGCCGGAACGGCGGAGCGCCGGACTTTCGCCAAAATGGCGCTCCGGTGGTCGTCGCCCGGCTGCGCGAGCACGGACGGGATCGGGCGACCGCTACGGACTCGGCTAGGGCGTCGGGGACGGCGATGGCGGGCCGGAGATCGCGGAGGACGCGACGGGCGCGGGCATGCGGCGGCGGGCGCTACGACGGGCGAGGCCGTGCTCACGAATCTAGGCAGAGACCCGGCGCGCAAAGGGTACCGGCGTGTTCCCTCACCTCCGTCTTGGCCCGCCGAGGCGATCTTGTTGACGGAGACGAGCCGGATGGGAGATCGACGGCAATGCCGAGCTTGGCAATGGCGGCGTTCTAGGGTTTCGGGGCGGGACCTCGGCGGTGGCGGCGGCTCGAGCTAGGGTTTCCGGAGGGGCGCGGGGCACCGCGCCGCCTCTTATAGGCGCGGCCGCGGGAACGGGCGCGTGGTTGCCATATCGGGCGATGGCGGCGGTGCTCCTTCCTTCCGAGAGGTAGGGGCCGGCGGCCGGGCTCGGCCGACGGGTGGGGCCAGGGGCGGCCTGGGACCCGCGCGACGAGAGGCACGGGGCGCGGAAATGGCCGCTGGGTGTTCTTTGCTACGGCTAGGGCGATAGCCCGGGCCAAGCCCAAGAGGGACGCGGGGAAGGCCGGGCCTAGCAGCCGCCGGCGCGCTATCGCTTACTTGGGATCGGGCCAAAAATGCGGGAAGGGAAGGAGGAATGAAATAAATTCCTTTTCTTTTATTTGAACCTCTTTCAAATACCATTTCAAAGAGAATTTGAATTTCTTTTCAAATCTAACAAAAAACCAGTCATCACATAAATATTTTTTTTGTAGCAGCATGAGTGCACAATCATGTATCTATTCCTTATGTTTTATTTTAATTTCTCAAAAATTATTATTTCTCTAAATTGAAATGCTCACAAAATTCATAATTAAATCATTTTTAACCTATTTTCAAAATTTGCAAAATTTGGGGTGTGACAATTCTACCCCCCTTAAGATGAATCTCGTCCCGAGATTCGGAAGAGGCTCGAATCACAAGAGAGAAACAGGAAAAGATCCCGGCAACACATTCCAACTTTAGAACTGAAATCCAATCTTATCAAACCACTCATGCCTTAAGATTACAACTGGTGCACAAAGATCCCACCGAAAAAGGCTATTATTCCGGATAGATACATATCTATCTTGACTGCTAACTCCCTTGATTATCAACTGAAAAGAGATGAGGAAACTCAGTCCGCACATGGACTCCTCGAGTTCCCACATTGCTTCTTCTTCGGTATGGTTACTCCACCGAACCTTACACACATTAGTCATCTCTCCATTAAACATCCTCCGATCGCTGGCTAAGATCCCGACCGGATAATCTGCATATGCCCGGTTATCGGCCATATCAATTTCTTCCAAAGATGTTTGTCCTCGCTACGTCAATGGTTGAAGTACCAACATTAATCATAGTATCTTCAATGCACTTTCGCCTCTCATGTAGGTTATCTTCATCTTCCTCGGTTTGAAGTTGAAAACCCTGGTACTCGACCGTTCTCTAGATGGTGTTGTTAGAAGCACAGAACGTTGAGGATATTGAATTACTCCATGGTGAGAACATAGCCACCCTCTTCCGAGAATCACATCTGCATTCCCTCTAACTCCAAGACAAGAAGTGTTGCGGTGAAATTATTCCCATTTATGACAAGGCTCACTTTCGGGACATACATGATCCGACTTCATTTCTCCCTCTAGGGAAGGAACTATCACCGGCCTCCTTGTTGGAACTTTCATGATTTTGTGCTTTGCCACATACTCGGTAGAGAGATAAACGAATGTGAAGCTCTAGGGTCAAACAAAACAAGTGCATTTGATGAGTTTATTTGGAACCCAACCTTGCACCACTTTCTTAGATCTCGTACATGGTATATGGATCCACATGGCTCAACCTTCCTTGGACATGGTTTTGTTTCATCTCCCCAACTTGAGCATGCTTCTTACGGGACTTCGCTTTTTCTCTTTCGCTTCCGTGGTTGCTGATTTTGTCTCGGATTACCCTCCTCACTAGGCGCCCAGGTCCAATCTCTCCATTAGGATAACATTCTTCCTTATCAACAATACTGGGTTCCATCATGGTGATAGAAGATGACACAAAGGGCTCTTGGGAGTTATAGTGTGGCTCTACATCATTAGGTTGTTGGTACTGATCTTCCTCGATACCCTCATGCAAATCCAATTGATGTGACTGATATTCTGGTTGAGAATGATCTACACTGCTCCTTGTAGGTTGCTGTTGCATTTTCCACCTCTTCTTCTTCTCTTCTATCTCTCGACGTTTGTTCTCAACTATAATTGCCTTGTCCACCAATGTTTGAAAATCGGCATATTCACAGGTCACCATTTGTAGTTGCAAATCATCACGCCATCCTTTTCAAAAACTGCCTTTGCTTCTTAGCATCACTATCAACCTCTTCCGGAGCATATCGTGACAACCGAGTAAACCGATCACGATACTCACAAACCGACATAGAACCTTGTTTCAAATTGCGAATTCCTCCCGCTTAAGCTCTATCAAACCCGCCAGGAATGTGATAAGACCCGAAATTCTCTCTCGAACTCCCGCCAAGTGATCCGAGAGGCATCATTGGTACGTCCATACTTGAAAGATTCCCACCAGTCCTCGCCTGCACCTTGAAGTTGTCCGGAAGCATAAAGCACCTTTTGATGGTCATCACACTCGCTATTTCAAGATGTCGCTCCACAACTCTAATCCAAATCATCTCGCTTCTAGTGGGTCACTTGCATGAGAGAATGTTGGTGGGTGTCCAATCAAAAAAATTCACCACGCTTGCTAATAGTTGGTGCTGTTGTTGGTTGTTCATCACATGTTGAACAAGAGTTTGCAACAACCTGAGTCTCGTGTCGCCAAAGCTTGCTCTATAATTGTAGTATTTGTTGTTGGTGGTGGATTGGAAGTGGTAGCATCCTTTTCGGTCTCCTTGCGAAGCACTTTTCCGTGGAAACCATCTGTTTCAATATGAATGCATTTGGAATCAGTCACTAGCATTCTTTAATGCAACTTCATGAGGTGACATCATAGGATGAGAGACAAGGGAAGATCCAAAACATAGAGATAACAAACATCTTTATCTTGGCTACCTCCCTTAAGAAAAAAAAAAAAAAGATCAACTAAGGGCACGAAATGGTAGCAAGAATGATCCCATAGGTGAGTTATCGACATAATGACCTTCGATATCCGAACAAAATTCGCCTTCATCAGAAATTCTAGTGCCACAAAAAGATACGAAGTCTACTTTCATCCATAAAAGCTTCATGATCTTTGGACATCTAGGTTTGAAGACATAGATTGATAACCATTGTTGCTTAGATAAAGAACACACTAAAGAGATAGGAAAAACCACCCCAACTATCTATTCATTACTCCTTATGCCCTATTAGACTATCTAAATGACATTGCGAAAAGAATCTACAACATCACCGCAATCATTCAAAGATTCAAATCAAACAAAAGCATTATGACAACTCAACAAGTAATAGAAGTGCACAACTCAAACATTGACTCAACTTTTGGATCTATCGCTCTCTTTATACAAAGGGCAAAGATCCTAAAGCTCTTCTCCAGATGACGCAAGAAGGTGACAAGAGAAGACTCTAACAGCATGTCAAAGCAAGGAGTGGAGATGTCAACAAAGTTTCTATTAAAACAAGCACCAAGGAGGAGATAACATCAAGGGCGGAGATATAGTATGGAGGAAAATACCAAGGCTTATTGAACAAGGGTGTTGAAACAATTCAAATCCTTAAGACGACCAATTTCTAGCTAGGCTTATGTCCTACGATCAAGATAGCTTTGATACCAATTGTCAAACCCGGTTTTAAGAACAAAACCGGATACACACCATATGTGAGCCCGGGAAGTCAATTCTCACATATAGTTACAATTAAAGGTAATATCAAAACATAATGCTTAATATATAACAAACTTAATACAAGAAAATAACCTCAAAGCGAACAACGGAAAGACACTCCGATCTTGGAATGAAGCCTCCACACCACGGAACAAAGGCGATCGGTTGATCACAAGCCCGACTCCTTCAAAAACTCTAGTAATCTTGCAACATCCTGGTTTGAGTGGGAAATTGCAAGAGTGAGTCCATGTCGAACTCAGAAATATAACATGGGGTTATGAAGCTCAAAGGTCGACATCATTTTTAATCTATGGTAAGCATTTTAGTAGGTCAAATTTTATCATTAATTAAGCAAGAAGTTGCGCTTAAGCCCCATATATTCCCACATTATAATTAAGAGAACCATATGTCATCAAGTCTCCATCCTCATCATCATAGCCACCATCAACTTAAATCCATGTGTCAACATCATCCAAAGGAACACTATTCCTTCCAGTTTTCGGGCGCTCGTGGTGAGCACGGGCGATATATCGCTTTGATCAAACTCTGCCAAGAGGTGTACACTTTCACCGTGAGTCATGATTCTCAAATGCATGAGTTAGCAAGGCCCAATACACCAAGAATCATATAAAGCCTTTCAATGGTTCTTCTAAACCGTCAAAAGCCGCTAGGATTCAATGGTTGTTCCTAGGATCCAACCTGCAACGCAGGGGTTCCCACGATCGACCTTCCCCCATCTGCGCCACAAAAAAGGGTAACCCGACAAGATAGGAGAGGTCCGTTGACCGACTAAAGTCGAGCCATATAACCCCCACAGTATGCTTGTAAGTCCCAGCTTTTGCCAAAGGATAAGTCCTTATGGAGAGCCAAGTGCATCATGTAAAGCATGAGCTCTTGCCCTATGATCCATGGTAAACACCATCTCATATAACTCATTGTGTATATATATCATAGTCATCATCAAATCATGCTTATTACAAGTTGAGCACTAGCAAAGTACTACCCATATGCAAGCATTCCCATAGGCAACAAGGTACAAGATAACAATAACTATGTTATAATCTCTAAGTTTGTCAAGGTGGACACATGCAGTATGAATGATGATTAAAAGTGTATAGGTAACAAGGATAGTCCCATGTTATACTTGCCACAAACCGAGATTCCTTCTTATTCAATAATTCAAAGAATTCCTGAGAATCTTGGTCTTCAAATAATTCCTGATCTTCCACGAACTGCTCACTGTCTACTTGATCAATAGCTTCTCGTAGAACACCAACACAAAGCTCACCGACTGGACATCGTCATAATTCACCATACAAGCATCCGAGCAATCATACACGAAGCAAACAATAGAACTATATTAGAACAGTACACCAACAGTATAAAAACAAGATAAAAGGGTTATAAAACAAATCTACGTCTCGCTACGATCACGCTTGAGACGTAAAGATCACGAAAATCGGAGCTAGAACGTGAAAGTTATGAATTAAACAAGATTTCCTTTAGTAAAACAAATTTAAATCAAACTTTATCAAACTTTAAATTTGAACAGTTCAAAACACGGTTAACGACACTGCTAACGCGTGGTTTACGTCGTTATGAACCTAACGAAACTTGAACGGACCAAAATGGATTTAAAACGCTCAAGTTATGGCTAAAACAAGGTCCGGGACATATCTACGCAAAGTGAACCGGGGACTAAATCGTGATTAAACATAGCTACCGAGGGCTAGAACATGATTAACTATAGCCGGCGGGGGTTAACTCGTAAAATGCACGACGGGCCGGGGCTGGGCGCCGTGATTACTTTTGAACTGCAGTGGGACCTCTTCGTGAATCGGGGGGAAAGTGCACGGGGACCTTTCGTAAAACGTGCCAAAGTCGACCGCGGTTTGACCGCGTGGACTCGGTCTTCCGCCGACGTGGCGCTTGCGTGTCGCACACGTGGCGGACGGCGTGGCCATGACGTGCCGCCGCGTCGGATCAAGAGGAGGCCGGTTGACTCCATGTTGGCCGGTATCCGGATCTAATCTGGGCCATTCGTTTCGAATCGACGGTGGCGACGACGCCCGGAGCGTTTTGGTCACCGGAGCGGTGGGGCTGGGCGGCGGTGCATCGCCGGAGAAACGGCGGAGGCTCGCCGGACGCCAAAATGGCGCTCCGGTGGTCGTCCCCTTGTGCGCGAAGGGCACGGACGGGATCGGGCGACCGCCATGCGGACTCAGCTAGGGGCGTCGGGGGCGGCGGTGGCGGGTCGGAGGCTGCGGAGGACGCCGACGGCGCGGGCATGCGGCGGCGCTCGGCCCGGCGGGCCGTGCTCACGAACTAGGCGAGAGAGACGGGCGCAAAGGGTACCGGCGTGTTCCTCACCCTCTCCGTCTGGCCCGTGGAGGCGATCTTGTTGACGGAGACGAGCCGGGATGGGAGATCGGCGGCGGCGCCGAACTTGGCAATGGCGGCGTTCTAGGGTTTCGGGGCGGGACCTCGGCGGGTAGCGGCGGCTCGAGCTAGGGTTTCGAGAGGGCGCGGGGCACCGCGCCGCCTCTTATAGGCGCGGCCGCGGGGACGGGGCGCGTGCTTGCCATATCGGGCGATGGCGGCGGTGCTCCCTTCCTTCCGGTAGGGGGGGCGGCCGGGCTCGGCGGCGGGGTAGGCCCGGGGCGGCTGCGGGACCCGCGACAGGCACGAGGGGCGGGCGCCGAGCTGGGCTGCTGTTGCTTTGCTTGCGACCCGGGCCGGTAGCTGGGCCAAGCCCAAGCGGGGACGCGCGGGAAGGCCGGGCCTAGCAGGCCGGCTGCGGCTACTGCTGCGCTGGACTGGGCCAAAATGCAGGAAGGGAAGGAGGAATGAAATAAATTCCTTTTCTTTTATTTGAACCTCTTTCAAATACCATTTCAAAGAGAATTTGAATTTCTTTTCAAATCTAACAAAAACCAGTCATCACATAAATATTTTTGTAGCAGCATGAGTGCACAATCATGTATCTATTCCTTATGTTTTATTTTAATTTCTCAAAAATTATTATTTCTCTAAATTGAAATGCTCACAAAATTCATAATTAAATCATTTTAACCTATTTTCAAAATTTGCAAAATTTGGGGTGTGACAACGAGTTTCTGGATGTCGATCTCGAACATCAAATGGAGGGTTATATGGAGAGATATATACAAGTATCATGGGCACCGCTACTTTCATGCTTGTGCAATTCTACGCCTCTTTGCTTGGGGAAAAACTACCCCCTGCTGTCCAAGATCGAGTCCGAATTTCATAAAATCTGCACCACCCAGATGGAGTGGAAGGTCCGAGATCCTGGGCTTAGGAGAAAGCTGCGCCAAGATATCAGCGACAAAATCATTCCAGGCTATACAGAATACATAGAAGATAACAAAGTTACGAACCCAAAATTCAGTCCCCAGGAGCTGAAAGCGATGTTGCAAGAGTTATTCGAAGGATGATGAATAGTGAGAGTGAAACACAGAAGACATAGTCAAGGATATGTAGATTTATATTTTTGTTGGCTTTCAGATCAGATGTTGTTGTATCTTCAAATGATTTGTACCTTTTGCCTTGCAGTCTTGTACTAGCACCATTGATAAAATAATGTGGGTTGTAAATTTCTCTACCCATTTGGATACCCTGATTTGGAATGTCTTTCCAACAATTTGATTCTAGTTCAGATTTCAAAATGAGCTGGGAGAAAAACCCGCGTGTTGCAATAAGTATTTTTTTGTTACTGTAGTAGGAATGATGGATATCTTACTTGTGCGTATTACAACAACAACAACAACAACATAGCCTTTAGTCCCAAGCTAGTTGGGGTAGGCTAGAGATGAAACCCATATGAAACAGTACAAAAAGAACGTAGAAAGGCACAAGACAAAAAGGATAAAGATTAGGGTAGATAGAAAAAGGAAACAAAGTCATGGTTCAGCACGTTAATAGCTTGCCTCCAAGCGCTCCTATCCAAAGCTAAATCCTTGGAGATATTCCACTCCTTAAGGTCTCGCTTAACCGCCTCGTCCCAAGTCGGTCTAGGTCGGCCTCTACCCCCTTTTTTACATTATCTACCCGTTCTAGAACTCCACTACGCACCGGCGCCTCGGGAGGCCTCCGTTGAACATGTCCAAACCATCTCAACCGATGTTGAATCAATTTCTCCTCGATAGGGGCCACCCCGACCCTATCCCGAATATCTTCATTCGAACTCTATCCCTTCTAGTATGCCCGCAAAACCAACGCAACATACGCATCTCGATCACACTTAGCTGTTGGACATGTCAAGCCTCTTTGTAGGCCAACATTCAGCACCATACAAAGATCGCGAGGCGAATCGCTGTCCTATAGAACTTCCCTTTTAGCTTCTCGTGGTACCCTCTTGTCACATAGGATGCCGAAGCTTGACGCCACACTTTAGCCAACCTGCTGCGATTCTATGTCTAACATCTTCATCAATGTCGCCATCCTTCGTAGCATAGATCCTAAATACCGAAAAGTATCCTTCTTGGCCACCACTTGTCCATCCAGGGTGACATCCCCCCATCCTCGTGCCTAGTCGGGCTAAAGTCGCACATCATATACTCGGTCTTGGTCCTACTCAATCTGAACCCTTTCGACTCTAGCGTGTGCCTCCACAGCTCCAACTTCCTATTTACCCCCTTCTCTACTCTCATCCACTAGCACCACATCATCAGCAAAGAGCATACACCAAGGATATCACCCCTGTATATCCCTTGTAACCTCATCCATCACCGTGAGTAAATAAATAAGGGCTCGATCGACCCTTGATGTAGTCCTATGTTAATTGGAAAGTCACTGGTATTGCCATCACATGTCCGAACACATGTCGTCGCATCTTACTTGTGCGTATTCCGGAGATAAAACTCAGGTTTAGGCTGTGTTTAGATCCCTTCAAAATTTCAAAAGTTTTTGAAATTTGGCCACCTTTTTGAAGAATGGATTCAAACAGGTCCATTTTGAAAAATGGGTAAAGTTATGGGATTTTGTTTGTCAAAATTTTTAAGTCAAATTTTAAAGTTTTGAAGAATTTTGGCCACCTTTTGAAGAATGGAACAATTTTGGCACTTATCTAAACACATGTAAAGTTGTAAAGTTTTTACATCCCAAAGTTTGACATGTTCATTTTTTGGATCTAGCCACAGCCTTAGTTTTGGATTCACAAGAAAAACAACACCGACCTCAGAAATGCAGATTCTTAACTTCAACTTTTTTTCTCCTCTATATCCTGGCTTACACCCTGCTTGCTCATTTTGCAGTAAGCCACAAATGGTACTAGCATGTCAAACATTTAAACTGAATTTAGATGACAAGGGGAACAATGTTTGATTGCCTGCACTACTGCACAGTTTTGTCTTGGCATTGTTGGAACATAAAACATAGGAAATACAGACTGTATTTTTTATTGGTATATTCATAATACGTCTCAGAAATTCAGAATTCAGAAATGCCTTTCATCAGTCACCGTCGAGTAAATGAGTAATATCATCTCATCCACATCAATCAGCAAAATTGAATCCTATCCCATCCCATAAAGCTACAATGAATTCATAATCTACTAGCCATGGCTGCCCGCGCTTCGCTGCGGGTGAAGTGCTTTGCATAGGAAATCTCAAGAGACAGAACAAGGGAACTGTATTGGGATCAAAGGTTGAAATTATTGTAATAGGTTCTTCTCTTTGATTTCGTTTAAATCCATCTTGGAAAACTTGTTTCTCCGGTTCTTGTCGTATTTTCGTTTTTGGTAAAATTGGTTTCCGAAGCCTCACAAATTTTTTTACATGTCATGTTATCTTTTTCCTTGGTCAAGTATATAAAAAAAAATCGCAACCTTGCACTAATTTTTTTTATTGCTTCCTAATACACAAAATATATACTACACACCTTTTTTTGATGTAGATCTTAGGATAGGATATGTGCACCTTATAGTAGAATCGATGGTTAGCCTTACCAACAAAAATAGTGGGACGGAAGTATAAAATTGTGAGGCTAAATGTATAGGAACGCAAATAATTATTAGTTATTATGTATAAAGGCCATATAACACAGTGTACAGCCCAAACCAATTCCCGGATTCCCCTCCTAACCTCCTCGGGGCCAAGCGAAAGCGCCAATCACCTGAATGGCCGATACGACGATTTTTAATTGGCAGATACGACGATAAAATGGCTTATGGATAGTTTAAGCACACATTTCCAAGAAGCCAAAAATCTATTGACAGATATCAATCGGAGGGACGGCTCTTCATGAGTCCATGAGCACTTAAACCTCGACCTCTTTTCCTAGCCATGGGATGAGGCACAGATGAGTTCCTTTCTTTCTTTCTTTCTTTCTTTCTTTCTCTCTCTCTCTCTCTCTCTCTCTCTCTCTCTTTTCCCTCTCTGTGTGGACGTATGCTGAGATCGACGCAGTTAATTCGGTTATAACCGGAAGAAGCAAATAGATGGATTGGACTGCACACCCTGACAACTGATTTTGATTAGATCTAACTCAAGAGTGGCACTGGCTGTAACATAGCAACAACCACCTAGTAACAAAAATGAAACTACAAATACAAGGGATGGTCCCTCCTAAAACAGTCGTTCACTGCCTAGGCAGCTAAGACAATCATACTTTTCGTTGGTCCCATGATGGCCATCAGCTAGAGCCATTGCCTCAACACCGTCGGCGGTACCAACACCATCCGTACCGGCATGGCCGCCATGGGAGATGGTTCGACAGCATTGTTGGTACAGGAGCGGCGCGAGGAAGGCAGCACACCATCGGCCATAGTCTGTGGCGATCTCCTTGATGTTTCCTACGGTGAGGGTGGATGCGGATGTGCTCAGGGGGATGGCAGGGCGCCCGAGCGGCCGGGAAGTTGGAGTTGCGGTGTCGCGGGGAGGCGATCACCCTAAACCTTCCATGTGCCATCAACATGTGCCTGTACACGTGGCAAAGCAAACACATAAGGAGGACCAAGGAGATGGAAGGAAGGTTAGGAGAGGAGGGGACCGACACAAACAAAATAAAACAGCCAACGGAGTGCGTAAATAGAACTTTTTCTTAGATCAAATATAGTTAATTATTGGTATAGCAGACACATCTGCTGACAAAGTGAGGTCAAATGTAGTTAGTTGGTAATAGCGCACACATGGTAGCGAAGGGAGGTCAAAATAGTTAGCGTAGCACAAACATAACAATGGAGCGAGGTCAAACATATGAAATGGAATGCGTAGTACAAACTTTTATGTTAGATCAAATATAGTTAGTTCGTATACCAGGCAGATGTTAACCAAGTGAGGTCAAAATAGTTAGTTGGTATAGCACACACATGGTAATGAAGGGAGGTCAAAAATAGCTAGTTGGTATAGCACACATATATAGTAATAAAAAGTTAAACATACGAAATGCGTAGTAAATAAATCTTTTATGTTAGATCAAATATATAGTTAGTTCAGTATAGGAGGCACATGCTAACCAAGTGAGGTCAAATATAGTTAGTTGGTATAACACATGCATGGTAAAGAAGGGAAGTCAAAAAAAGAGTTAGCTGATATAGCACACACATGGTAATGAAGGGAAGTCAATCATACGAAATGAGTAGATAAAACTTTTATGTTAGATCAAATATAGTTAGTTCGTATAGCAGGCACATATCAACCAAGTGAGGTCAAATATAGTTAGTGCATACAACACACAAAAGGGAGGTCAAAAATAGTTAGTCTGTATAGCACACACATTGTAACGAAGGGAGTTCAAATATAGGTACATGCATAGATAATCTTTCATTACATTAGATTCACAACAAACCTATTTCGTAGTGGTCCCTAAGCAAGTTGGTCTTGCTAGGCCATCAACCAACAATGGCGGCGGTGGTGGTTTATGTGTAACAAATATGAGAGAATGTAGCGATGCACTCTATACACGAACTACAACAATGAGAGGTGGGCAATGGGAGGAGTGGGATGAACCAACGGCTGCCACACCGCATCCTTATATAGGCAAGAATTGGAGACCTGATGAGGCATGGGTGCGTGGCGTACCACTCAACTCATGCCATGGATGGAATCTACTTTTCTTTTGCATGGAAAAGACACATGCATTTTTTGTACTATACCTATTATGACCTTATGTACTACTTTTTGCATGGGAACCATAATAGTAAATTTACTTTTTGCATGTGAAGGTCAGCAATGTTTTTACATTGTCCTTGATGTCCATGAAGAACCACCGTAATTTTTTAGTTTGCCCCTACATGCATGCACGCATGTTTACTCTTTGTCCTTTGCATGCATGTATGCATGTTTACTCTTTGTCGTTGGCTTGATCCCTTTGCATGTCTGGTTGTGCATGCATGGTGGCATGTGAACGACAAGTTGAACTATGTATATCCACTCACTTGGATGTATATGACCCCTCACTTTACTTTTTCATGTGAAGGACAACCATGTTTTTTACATTGTCCTTAGATGTGCATGAAGGACCACCGTAATTTTTTAGTTTGCCCTTACATGTATGCACGCATATTTACTCTTTGTCCTTTGCATGCATGTATGCATGTTTACTCTTTGTCCTTGACATGTGCCCTTTGCATGTTCGGTTGTGCATGCATGGAGGCATGTGAAGGACAAGTTGAATGTGTATATCCACTCACTTGGATATATATGACTACTCACTTTATTGAACTTGTCCTTTGCATGAGGAAGGGAACAATCTCATCTGAATCGTGGAATTTCTATCTAACGCACGAAAAAGACGAAGGATACGTGGACACCTTCAGAGGCGGCCTAGACGGCGCGCCTTCATGCTTCTAATATATGCTTCCGAACTCTGAACCAAAATCGAGCTGTATATCTATGTCTGTAGTCTGTACACAAGCACACAGCAGGCGGCCGTGGTCGCCGGCGTGAACGATCCAATCCAGTCAACGGCGTCAGACGAGCGCTGCAGCTGCGAGGATCAGCAGCGAGAGGCCTCCCACTCCCAGCGCGCGGGCAGCGGCGTTGCGCGAGCCGGCCGACCTCGGCAGGGGCACCGCGCCGGGATACCCGTTGCCGCTGCCGTCGTTCTGCCGCGGCGTGATGTTGGTCGTGCTGCGGCTGCCCGCCGGCGCCGGGCTCGGGCTGCCGTCCGGCGCGTCCGCCACCCTCGCGTTCTTGTAGCCTGCATGCAACTATGCAAGCGGCACAAGAGGAGTCACCTTGGTGTCAGTTGGTGCAAGAATTGTTGGTGACATGAGAGAGTCAGAGGTGCGTGATCGAGCTTACAGTCGAACTTGTCCCAGCCCAGGACGGACCTCTCCCGGTCGAAGACGACTTTGAGCCCCGGCATGAAGTTCTCTGCAATCAAGTGTTCACTGTCAGTCAAGTCCCTCCATATATCTTCCCAAGCAAAGCAAAACGATGGCTTACGGCCGATGATGTTGACGTTGATGCCGAGGTCATTCTTCAAGATCGCCAGGCAGTAACCGGCGACACGGCGGGTGTCCCTGCCGTCGACCAAGAGGATGAACGGCTGGGTGACCGGGAACACGGCTCCTCCCTTGGTCGTCAGGCTCACGTCGGGGATGAACACCTCTGTCTGGTTAGGGCTGCAGCTCGATCCCAACGATGGCAGGTGAGATTCAGAAGATGCAAAACCATCACAAATTGCGCTGACTGTGATCGTGTTGATTACTACGTACCCTGACTGCGTAGCAGTACCCGAAGGGAAAAGAGTCGTCTGCAGAGCCGCTGCTGAAATTGACTCTCTTCTCGCGGACCTGTGAGTTGAACTGCATGCATCGAAGCAGATCGACACATGAGAAACTTGACAAATCGATCAGATTCATTCGATGAACTCACATGAGAAACAGAGACTGACGTTGGTGGCTAGCTCCGTGTACTCCGGGTCG
This sequence comes from Hyparrhenia diplandra, assembly GCA_015847255.1. Lineage (NCBI taxonomy): Eukaryota > Viridiplantae > Streptophyta > Magnoliopsida > Poales > Poaceae > Hyparrhenia > Hyparrhenia diplandra. The sequence goes on along the minus strand of JADLZK010001513.1, from coordinate 677,557 downwards.
CTGAGGTACGTGAAGGACGTGCCGGAGTCTACGACGGCGGCGAACTCCGCCGCCACCGACTTGGTCTCCACGTTGACGGACGTGAAGCTCACGTTGTAGAACGTGTTCCGGCCGGTGAAGGGCGTCTCGCCCTGGCCACGGCTGCCGGCGTCGCCGAAGTTGTTGCGGCCGACGCCGTCGTCGCCGAAGCACATGGAGAAGCTGTCGGACGCGACGAGGCCGCTGGCGGCGAGCGCGCTGGGCACGGACACCTTGTCCCTGCCGAGCCCCATCAGGCCGTCGAAGGCGCCGCCGTCCAGGAACGTGCCCGTCTGCGTCTGCCCGCACCCGAACACGACGGACGCCTGCAGGGCCTCCCCGGCGGCAGCGGCGCCGGGCGTTCCGTGTGAGGTGGAGCACGTCCTCCACCAGCACCCCGGAGGTGGAGGTGTTCGCCGACACGTACTGCACCTTGTACGGGCAGCTGCCGTTTGTCGCCGCGCCGCAGGCGGCGGCGTTGGTCAGGCGGGCTTCGCACAGAGCGTTGTCGCACGTCACCTGCTTGCTCGTCGACGACCGCCGCGGGCTGTAGGGCCGGAGCCCCGTCGTGTTGCCGATCGACGCGCACTGTTTGCAGTCGCAGGGAACCCAGAAGAGGTCGCTGCCGGTGTCCAGCGCCACAACAAACGTCGCGTTCGGCGTGCCCAGCTCCACCGCCGCGTAGTGCAGCCTGCAATTGCAAAACACACGATCGGTCCAAGTTTTGTTATTTACTTCGTCGTCTACGGGGATTCATCCACGAGATCGAGGTACGCACGATCGAGGTACGCACGATCCGATGTACTGGGTTTCGTTGCCGGCGGCGAAGTTGAGGAGCCCGTCGTTGGCGGCGCCTGCGAGGGCGCGGCGGGCGTGGAGGGCGCGGTCATGGCGGGACAGCGCGGAGTAGTACTCCGGCGAGCCTGGAGCTGGCCAGTCCTGCGCGGCGAAGGGGTGTCCCCGGGCCTCCGCCCACTGCCGGACCACCGGGGAGAAGCGGTGGTGGAGGTCGAAGCCGACGGTGGACGCGTCGACGCCGGCGTCGACGAGGAAGAGGAACACCGCTGCCACGATGGAGACGGCCACGAGCTGGAGGCTCGTGCAGCGGTGGTGGTTGGAGTTTGCCTGAGCCATGACGTACGTGGAGCACGGCTGGCCGGCTGGCGTGCAGGGGCAGCAAGAAAGGTGGGCCGGGGTGGTGGTGGGGAGGTTGGTGGCTTTGGATCGAGTCTACCGAGGCCGATCGACATGTTAAGATGGCGGGAGGGAGGGGAGAGGAGGAAGAGGACCGGCAGGCACAAGTCAAAGTCGCCGGTGCTGGGTGTTGCTGTGCGGGACGCGGTGTGCGAGCGGCGTGGTCTCGCCGCCGTGTGGAATGGAACACGAAGAAGATGAAGCTGCATGGTGGTTGGTGGACGTGACAACACGGAAGCGGAAGGTCGGTCGTTTCCGCGTGGGACTACGTCATTTTGAGAGGGTACAGTAGTCAAGTAATTAAGCCACTCATAATGGCATGCATCAGAAGATTTTAAATAGTTTGACTAATTAAGATCAGAAATAGAATTACTCCCTCTGTTCCAAATTATAAGTCATTTTGACTTTTTGGGTACATCCATTTTGCTACGTATCTAGAATAATAACATGTCTAAATATATAGCTAAATGGATGAACAAAAAATCAAAGCGACTTATAATTTGAAAACGGAGGGAGTACATAACTTTTTGGATGGATTTAGACATTTTTAAGATGAATAGCATACACGGTGGTCTATGCATGGTGTAAAATCCCGTACACACGCATATTCTATATTGACGTGTTATATTTTCGACGAGATTTTAAAAAATGATCTTCCATATTCAAAATTATGAGTATACGGCGTTATAGCACAGCTGAAGATGCTCTTCTTTTCGAGAGAAAAAAAAGTTGTTTCGCAAGTGCGTTGGGCATTAGACTTTTCAGCGGCGTCTATTAGTATATTGATTATTGCTGGGAGTTGGAAGTGTCCCCACATGACGTCCAGTCCTGTCCTAGCAAGTGAAAATCTTAAACCCAATCAATCAATCTAAGGTTGTCCAACCCAACCATTTGCCCTTAGATTACGATCATGAAAAATAAACAATCATCAAATAAATAAATTGTCAAATTATTCTGTTTGAAGGCCAACGGACGATGAGCTAGCATACTTAGATCTGTTCCAGATTAAGAATAATACATTTCGAATTTTCTACTAGATGCATTGGTTTTCTATGTATTTAGAGAGTGTATGCATATCTATGTGAATAGCAAATGCAACGTATCTGAAATAGTCAAAACACCTAATAATAATTTGGAACATATGAGTATTTATGTAAAAAGCTTTGACGGTTAAGGTTTGTTGAACTGCCGGTTCAGTTTTAATTTTAAACTGTATACTTGCTCATGTTAGCGCCGGTATTCTATAAAATTGTCAACGGTGCTTCAAGTCAGTGCATGTATGTCCCCCTGTCCCAACGACAACAGTAATGGCACATGTAAGGATGTTATGACCTTCCTGTTGCACTAGGGTCTATGGGTAATGCATGAGGTTGTTGAGCTCCCTACGTCGACTAAGGTCATCTAAGACTAAGTTTGTCTTAAGCTGGAGAGCCCTTCCCTAACTTTGCTTCTTTTTTTTTATTCGCAAAAAGGAAAAAATTGCTTCTTCTTTTTTCCATTACAACCCTTAATGGTTTAACGAATAATCTACTATGTAATAAAGGGAAAATGGTCCTCTATGTTTGATATTTGCACCCTAAATTCAAGTCCTACCTTCGCCACTGTCTAGTGGCACAATAATGTGGTGATCCCTAGTTTTAAACTTTGACTAGAAAGATATGTTCATTAATAAAAATAATTCTACCGCCAACGCAAGAGATGTTTGGTTTCATGTCTGCCAAGCTCTTGGAAGGCCCTTACCGCCAACGGCACACTCAATCATTGCTTGGTGGCGGAGGTTGCGCGTGAATTGCCAAGGCTAATAAACAAAGGTCTGGATTCATTGTTCGCGCTCGTATCATGGCAAATTTCGAAGGAGAGAATGTCATATGCTTCAGAGATGTCACAACTTCGGGAACCGATCTCTTGCTCATCGTTAAGGTAGAGGCTGATTAGTGGATACAAGCGGACGCGACCAACCTAGGAGTTTAGCGTGAGGAGGGTAGCCTGATTGCTACTCACCAAGATCTTGATGTAATCAAAGTTGCTCTAGCCAGCCATGGGTCGGCTTATGTAAATTACAAACATTCTATTATTATATCATAACTCATTCATTTTTTCTCCACTCGTATATGATGAAACTTTTATCACAGTTCATTAATGAATCATGATAAAAAGGGAAGTGTACTCAGAAACAGTACATTAGTGTTGACGATAAAATCGGTAACACACCAAAACAAAGAGCTAGATCGCTCTCGTGGGGCAAGCCGAAATCGAAGATCGGCAAGCGCCTAGGGATATCCACACCTGGACCTTGTGCCTCCAACGATGAGCGCGATCACGCAAGACACGTCGTCGGAGGAGCCTCGTCGGGGCGCGATGCGCAAAACACGCCGGCGAAGTCTCTTGAAACCCGAAACCCCACACGCCGGGCGGACCCGTGAGGGCGTGCAGCAGCTATGGGCTGCCCTAGCCGGCCTGACCGCTCTAGGGGCGTTGTCGCCGTCGTCGATCTTCCGTTCATGGCATCGGCGGCGAAGAAGAAGGAGAGAGGATGACCTACAAGCAAGACAAGCAAGACGGTAGTAGATGTGTTTGTCGATTGGATGTAGATGGGATCAAATCGGCCATAAACCTCTTTATTATATAGAGGAGGGTGGTCTTATCCTTTTAGGAAACCGTCATTAGACGTTCAATCTCAAAAACCGTCCAAACCGAATTAGGAAAGCGATCGGTTTGGAACCCGTACGGACACCTCGCATTAAGCACGTGATGGTCACGTACGTATATATATGCATATATGTGCCGGTTGCCTCCTTGCTCTAGCAAATCAAGAGTACGTGATGGTCACGTACATATATATGCATATATGTCCCGGTTGCCTTCTTGCACCTGCCTCGCTTCTTCTTTCCGTGTTAATGACTCCAAGACAACGATACGTATTGCACCTGCACTCCTCTTGACACGCACATGCCATTTAGCCGATCATGCATGCATATATACATATACATGATACGTCTTCTTGCTTCTTTGATGCACACGGACATGACTCAGTCACATATATGCATATATCTCCTTTTGCTTCGCTCCACGTGATGACCCCTGGACATGCTTCTCCAAACAATCTTTCTTAATCGGCAAAGCAAACTGATTCATCCTTTTTCGAGTGTCAACATATGCCCCCCTATTTTCAGGCGAGGGATACACGAACCTGAAAACAAAACAAAGAAAACCAAACAACACGAATTCCCATCATATTGGTTGCTCGGTGACTAAGGGCGATACTAAGTATCGGCCATTTTTGTTCTAAGGGCGATGCATGCATCGGCCATTGTTTGAGAGCACCAGGCCTCTTGCCAAACACTTAAGAAATATTTTTAAAATCCTTCTTGTTAATTTCTTTCGGGAAACTCTCACCTTTTGATTGCATTTAGCATATATAAGTTCCCGAAAATCACTTTGATCACATTGTAGGGACCTTCTTGGATTGTCCTCAATTTTCTTTTGATTAACTTGATTAGACGCTTCAGCAACAAACCATCGGTGATCATTTGATAGAGTTCATCATTATATAAACTCCGCCGAACACTTTTGACAGCCGTAGAGCTTGGATCCTGCAAAAGTTCAATGAAGGAACGAATCCTCTAATCTTCTAATCGGTATTACAATTATTAAAAATAATCGTAGACCGATTTGAAATTTCTTCAGGTACAATTGTATGACCAATAGAAAATCGGCACAGCCGATTTGAACAATCGGTTAGCCGATCGATGGCCACTCAGGGCCAAGTTGGCCTTGAGGCCAGCCTTGCTGCTCTGACCCGGCTTAGACGGTTCAGTATCAGATTGGCTATCTGAACGCCTGACGCCGACGCATGATCTAGACGAATCGGGCTCGGCTTGCTGGTTTAAAGCAGGTTTAACCGGTCAAGCCGATGGCGAGACAATTCCAGCATGCAGCAGCACATCAGTTCCCAGACCAAGTCTTTGGCTTCTTAATAAATCACGCCATGTATACTTCAATATATTCGAGCTCTGCCTAATTTAGCAAGCACCAACATGGTGGCGAGCATGCAGCAAGGTGTAACTGACCGGCCAAGCCGATTAGGCAATCGGCGAAACCGATCATGCAGCAGCATCAACGTCTTTGACTTGTCCAGAAATAGCAGCATCATATCGTTCTCATGCAAGTTCAGAGCACGAGACATATAAGCATATATGCATGCTCCTTACTATATGCATGTGTCTCACGTACAGGCTCTAGCTTTGCCCGGCCAGCAAGCTTACAGCAGTGCAGCTGCAGCAAGATGATCGGCTAAACCGATTGGCAAATCGGCCAATCCGATCATGCAGAAAGCGATGTGCGCGGCCAATAATTGCAGCAGTAGCAGATGGACTGAATGGCCTGCAGCCTGCCTTCCTTGTTGGCAGGACAAAGCGTGCAGCAGCAGCCACAGGATGAATTCCACATATGCATAGGCAGAGAATATGGATGATGCCATGACCAATGATTTTGATAATTTGGTGCAAACCTCCAACTTGGCAATTGCGTGTTGAATCTTTTCCTTCTATCTTTTGTCTTCGTTGCACCGCTTGCTTGATCATCATCCTTTCGATCTTTAACGCTTCCTTTAGGGACCCATGCTAAGCCCCTTTCCCTTAGCTTCTCTGCGCTGAGCTTCAGTAATTCTTTTTCCTGCCACCTTGGTAAACCGATTGAGCATGTCGGTTTTATCTTCGTTTTGGACAGCGGCAATTCTTTCTTGATCTTAGGTACTTTTGCCATTTCGTTTAGATTTAGTACCTACAATATGAATAGAGGAATTTTCAACTTGTTTACCATCAATAGCCAGATTTTTCAACAATGTAATCGGCTTTTCAATGATGACATTCAGATCTGAATTTTTCTTTTTTCCGCCCATCATACTTTACACGGTAAACTTGCTTTACCAACTTCCCTTGTGGTGCAACTCCGGACCGATTTTGATCAAATCGGTCTTTGTAAAATGATGACTCTTTCAAGCGTTTCGTAGCTGCATATTCCACACGTTGTGGATCGAAATATGATGGAACATTCACCTTTCTTTGCCAATGTTGTTTTTGAGGCTTATGCTTTGGAGGCAACTTTGATGCTTGAATTTTCTTCAATCGATTTGCTTCCCTATCTTTGTATATTTAGCTAGAAGCTCCTCGAAGCTAAGCTTCGGTCTCCTATTGCCTTTTTCCTTGCCATGTTCCTTGCCTCCATTAGCTTTATGAGCATCCTCCTTTTCTTCACTTTGATGGACATGCTCCAAAGAAGGACCTCCAGCCGATTTTCTTTGCTCAATGGAATTAATCGGCTTTTTGGTAGAGATGGAGAGATTTTATTTGCCCCCGGTGTCTTCTAACATTGGAACAACTTTGCTCTCCTTTGAAATATCTTCAATTTGAAATTTGTGGATAACAGTTTTGCTTTCACTTGAAGATTCTCCATCTCTTTTCTTGGGCATCGGAGCCTTGTTCTTTAAGTGAATCGGCTAGTAATGCAAGCCGATTTGAAACCCTGCATGCCATCAGGCCCGATTGAATCTAATCGGTCCACTTGTCGAGCCTCAGAAAACCTCAATCGGTCATTATCAATGTCCGATTGGATCTCATGATGAAACATATTGCAATGACAAGTATTATGATCAAATGAATTACACCGCTTGCAATATGTAAACTCTTCCAAGCTCTGAGTTGATGGCAAAGCATTATGACCAATAATCTTTATAAATTTATTTTTCAGCAATGTGTCAAAGACACGATCACAACGGATATAATCAAAGGTGAGCATTAAATTTGTAAGCCGATTTTCTAGAATCGGCTTCAATGCTTGGCAAGCGAAGAGATTAAATTTGACATCAATCCATTCGGCCGCACCTTTACAATTATCATTCATACCAGATGTCATAGAATTAAATTTAAAACAAACATCGGCATGAGCAATATTCCTCAATCTTAGCCCCGAATCATAAAAACCGAAGTAATTGCAAAATTTATATCTCATTCGGGACCAAGTATGAATTGAATTCAAAATAAGTAAAGCAATCCACATATATGTATAATTCACATCAAGCATTGGGAAAAGCCTTAACTTTGACAAAACATTGTCATCGGCCTTCCAATTGAAGACAACATGTAGGCCGATGCAATATTGTACCTTAGTGACGAAAGATGTAGCAACCGAGGTTCTGCTCTCGATGGTCCCACCATTAGCAATACCTTTGGAAAGAGTTTGTGTGCTCTCTCTAACGTCACTATTTTCCTCCTCGAGGCTCTTCTTGCATCTCGACACCCACCATAGTAGTGGCGAAACTTGCTGAAGCACCTGTGGAAAAATCTACAACAATAGGAATCGACTTAGCCGACTCGGAAGTCGTCAATGTCGATTCATGCTCAATGGCAGCAACTTTAGCTAGCTCGGTTGCCTCTGGGGTTGGCTTGGCTAACTTGATTGGTTCTTTCTCATTGAAGCACGATTGGCCATTGCTCAATCGGCTATGAGGTAAATACTGCTGCCCATTGTGAATTTCGCTAGCACACGCTCTCCTTTGGTGAAGATCTTGACACATTAATGAACGAGGAATCAATACTCCACCTTTATATATGTGCTGCAATTTCTGCTTATGAATAGCTTGACCGATTTGAGCAATCGGTCTTGCTGATTTTTTCTGCCCACTAGTTCTAAGAATTGATTCCATCAATCCCTTTTGGACAATGACACTAGTGGTTGACCTCTGCTTGTGAATGGGACTTTGAGCTTGCCCCCCGAGCCCAGAAGACTTGATGGTGATCTTGAGGCTTTCCCGATTATCGTTAGATTTTTCTAACACCACCTCACGATCTGCACTTTGCCTTTTCTTCTTAGGCTCTCTAGGCTCGCCGATTATGACATTTTTTCCAATAGCAGAATCGGCTTGCCCAGGTCGAATTAAGATGGCCGGATTATTTTTCTCCAGAGTTTCAGCCATCAAAGGTGTCTTCCTGCAAGGTAAAGAATGTGCATCCTCTCCTAAATTGGTCTTATCGGTTTCGGATGCCGAAGAGACCAATTTGGATTGATTGCCAGAGGCAATCGGCTTAGCCGACTGAAAAGTCGGCTTGACCGATTCAAGGCGGGTAGTTGTTTCTGAAGGCAACAATCGGCTTGGCGGACTTTAAAGTCGGTTTAGCCGATTCGAGGAGCATGCAACTTTTCTTTCTTTCTTGTAATCTCAAGACATTTACTATAGAAATCTTCATTATGCTTTTGACCCGTTCTTATAAAAATTTAACAATGCATCTTTTAGTTCAGCAAGGTCTGATTGAGAAATTTTTGACGAATTCTTTTTGTTATGCATCGGCATGTCACGTTGTGAACTTATAGCCGATGTATATGAATGCACTGGTTGCATGTTGCTAGAAGAATTAAAACTCAAAGAATTTTCAGCACACATCGGCTCTTTATCATAATATTCATAATCATGATGTGTATAATGAGGAACACTAAGAAAACTATCAGCCGATGTGACATATCTAGTACTATTGTAACTAGCAACATCATCATGAGAATTTATATTACTTGCAAAATAATTATCATATGAATTTGCAAGTTGTACCTTAGGTGTGCCGTAGTAATACTGCCGCGCCGTGCTATCCATTTGCTCTTGTATATATATCTTAATTCACGTGGAGCAAGAATTGGCTCTGATCTCCAGCACTAGCACTTCACCTTGGGTAGTAAAACGGTGCAACAGATCTCCCGTAGATGCAAGCACGGCACTTTCAACTGTATACGTGATGACAGGCTGCAAGATATAATGTGTATGCTCGTATATGTATGGAATATAATAAGGCAACTTTTGCTTGATGTAGCTTCCGTATCTACTTCAGCTTGCTTTGAATCGGACTCTGCGCTCTCAAGCAAAATCAATATCTGTATTCACCGAGACGATGTCGAGTATAACAAGCACAATCGGTGTTCGTGACTGATTCCTTGTCAGACTGCAAGAATAAAAATTGCAAGCGGCCTCGATGCAAGATACGACGGCGATAGATAATAGATCAATTAAATTATAACTAGGGAGAAAAGATTCGGCTGCAAAAAGTAGAGCCGAAGCAAATTTTCTTCCCCAGCGGAGTCGCCAAAAAGTGTGTTGACGATAAAATCGGTAACACACCAAAACAAAGAGCTAGATCGCTCTCGTAGGGCAAGCCGAAATCGAAGATCGGCAAGCGCCTAGGGATATCCACACCTGGACCTTGTGCCTCCAACGATGAGCGCGATCACGCCAAGACACGTCGTCGGAGGAGCCTCGTCGGGGCCGCGATGCGCAAAGGCACGCCGGGCGAAGTCTCTTGAAACCCGAAACCCCACACGCCGGGACGGACCCGTGAGGGCGTGCAGCAACTATGGGCTGCCCTAGCGGCCTGACCGCTCTAGGGCGTTGTCGCCGTCGATCTTCCGTTCATGGCATCGGGCGGAAGAAGAAGGAGAGAGGATGACCTACAAGCAAGACAAAGCAAGACGGTAGTAGATGTGTTTGTCGATTGGATGTAGATGGGATCAAATCGGCCATAAACCTCTTTATTATATAGAGGAGGGTGGTCTTATCCTTTTTAGGAAACCGTCATTAGACGTTCCAATCTCAAAAACCGTCCAAACCGAATTAGGAAAGCGATCGGTTTGGAACCCGTACGGAACACCTCGCATTAAGCACGTGATGGTCACGTACGTATATATATGCATATATGTGCCGGTTGCCTCCTTGCTCTAGCAAATCAAGAGTACGTGATGGTCACGTACATATATATGCATATATGTCCCGGTTGCCTTCTTGCACCTGCCTCGCTTCTTCTTTCCGTGTTAATGACTCCAAGACAACGATACGTATTGCACCTGCACTCCTCTTGACACGCACATGCCATTTAGCCGATCATGCATGCATATATACATATACATGATACGTCTTCTTGCTTCTTTGATGCACACGGACATGACTCAGTCACATATATGCATATATCTCCTTTTGCTTCGCTCCACGTGATGACCCCTGGACATGCTTCTCCAAACAATCTTTCTTAATCGGCAAAGCAAACTGATTCATCCTTTTCGAGTGTCAACAATTAGTTTTTAATACAAAAAAATAAAACAAAATATTTCCTAAATACTCCTTTTTATTGGAGCAGAACTTTTTTAAAAAAATTTGTGCATAACTTTTTTTTTTTGATAAACGGAGCAGAACTAAATACTCCTTCCTATATAAAAAAGGGATTCGAGTTAGAGTCGGTCAGTCGAGCCGAAATGAGTTGGGCCGTCAGGTTCCAATTCCGATTCCAAGACATCCGGGTCCTGTATACGTGGGCTCTCTGCTTCTCTGTCCACAGTCAGCCACCGTTCCACCAAAAACCAGCAGACCTGTTCGAGAGCAAGAGAACCTAAGTCCTTCGCCGGCGATGAGGGCTACTGCGCCAAGGCGTTCGGCGATGGTGACCCGATCGCGGGCAGGGAGGGCCACTGACCACGTCCTCAGGATGAGCGCCCGCATCCTCAGCCGCGCTGCGACGGTGAAGCCGACGAAGAAGCCGAAGAGGAAGAAGAAGCCGGCGACCGCTGGGATCCTGAAGAGGAAGAAGCCGGCCAGCGAGACCTCCTCGGAGGCGGCAGGCAAGATTCTTGAGCTAAGCGAGATTCTGAAGCCGAAGAAAAAGGCTTTCGAGGTGAAACGCCTCTGGAATGATGAGAGGATGTCCCGGGGGCGCTAGAGCGCTGGATACATGCGGAGAAGGAGGCCGCCAATGCGGCGGAGGAGGCCCAGCCGCCGCCGAAGAAGACGAGGACGAGGCTGGTCATTAGGAAGGTGCCAGACGCGCTGATCGATCTGATGAAGATGCGGCCCTGCCTGATGAAGCATATCCCCGACGAAGAGTTGGAAAGGTTGGACAGCAGGAGCTATGGGTACGCCGAAACGTACCGCATGAGGAAATTCATCAACGACAAGATGTATGCATACGAGCAGGCTCTCGTCAACCAGCACAACGTCCTGGGCTATGCAGAGGACGTATCGGAGTACGAGGTCACCGATGACGAGCAGGAGTAGTAGGTCGCTGTTGACGAGCATGAGGAGCTTCCTGTATAAGTTCTTATCTGCGCTAAAATACTGCTCACTTGACTGATCAAGTGTTCCAGTATATATCTCCTTGCTAATTTGTTGACCTTCTTCCAATTTATCTCATATTTTTTAGGGTACTGTATTACTATTTCAGGAGCACACATACAATTCAATGAGCTGACCTATAGTTTTACTGTGATTTTCTCTCTAGTCTGGGTAATATTGTTGACTCAGACACACTGCCCCTGATGAATGTATCAGCTTTTTTCGAGACCACGCCCACCTACGTTGGCGCGTTTTTCATTAAGTAGGTAGTGTTGACAACACAAATACAACGTACCTCCCGGTAACACTTACCAGAGAGGTTGAGGGGACGGTAACCGGTGGTTACCGAAGCCCAACTGACAATAACTCGCACGTGATTGTGATTACAAATAAACAATTACAATTAAAAAACCGACGCTCTAGAACCTACACTTCGTCCTCCAGCCCTTCCAAATTCAGGTCCAAAGCTGTTACGTCGAAACGTTCGTTCAAAAGAACCTGGAAACGCTCATTCTTTCGTTCGGACCAAGTCGGCGTGTCCCGGAAGAAGGCCTTGAGCTCTCTTTATTTTGCCAAATCATCCTCGACCTCAATGCCCATCTTCCTCAACAAAGACGATCACGGGCCTGCTGTGGCGTTTCGCCGCCGCAGCGGCGTGGCAGCAACGCGCCTCGCTACGCCGTGGCGAGCGGTGGTGGGCACCGGCATCTTGGAGCGACGCGAATCGCGGCTTCTCGAAGTGGTGTCTCCAATGGTAGGCAAATCAACGCCTCTATCTCCTCTGTACCGTGGCAGCTGCAGCGGGAGGCCTGAACACCGACAGGCGTCACACCTGAGTTGCCACCAGTTGGAGAAATCCTGTGTGCAAGCTGTAACATCCGCCTTCGCCTTCCGTGAGGTTTATCTAACATGTTAGGGCCGCTAGGTATCTTCCGTCGGTCCGGTGATCAACCCGCGGGAATCCTCGATTACATGGGCATGTCCCGTGTGATACAATCCCGCAGGAGATCCACAGCCTTTTTTCCCCTAACGCCTTTCGGTAACCACTTAACAAGTTAAACAAGGTCCTCGACCGACTAGAGCCGGTGCCACTTGTGACACCCGTTCTCTAAAACGCACCCGCACAGCCCTTCCCGGGGTGCGTGTACACATACCACCTTGCTTACACTTCCGTCCTCGCTTAGTGTAAAAGGGTTAACCCGAAGGTGATATGGCTGGTAGACAAAGGTTTATAAAAAATGACTCCACCCTTGTTTAACTAGCAAGGTGGTATTATACATGTCTTGCGCGGCACTCATAGGACCCCTCTTGGGCCACATCCTTATTGGGCGGGTGTTACAAACACCCCCAAAGGACTCGGCGTCCGTCGGCGCCAACTTAACGGGACCTCCCCTCTTGGCACACGCACCCGTGCCCCCCGTCGGCACATGTTCCATGCCGTGCACTCCCTTGAGCTACGCGCCGCAATGAACCCTATGTCCGCACATCGGCCCGCCGCGCACCCGTGGCGCGAAGGTCGGCTCGATACCACCTATAACATCCGCCTTCACCTTCCGAGGTTTATCTAATATGTTAGGGCGGTAGGTATCTTCCGTCGTCCGGGTGATCAACCGTAGGGAATCCTCGAATTCCGCGGGGTGTGTGATAAATCCCTGAGAGATCCACAACCTTGTTTTCCCCTAACGCCTTTTCGTAACCTCTTAACAAGTTAAACAATGTCCTCGACCGACTAGAGCCGTGCCACTTGTGACATCCCGTTCTCCAAAGCCGCACCGCACAGCCCTTCCAAGGGGGCGTGCACGTGTACACATACCACCTTGCTTACACTTTCGCCCTCGCGTGTAAAAGGGTTAACCCAAAGGTGATATGGCTGGTAGACAAAGGTTTATAAGCTAACTCCACCCTTGCTTAACCAGCAAGGTGGTACTAAACATGTGCGCGCAGCACTCATAGGACCCTACTGGGCCACATCCTTATTGGGCCGGGTGTTACAGCAACTATCAGAACCTCCAACACCTCTTGGACCGTAGCAGCGGAAACCTCACCGGCAGTAGGTGCCTCTGAGACCTCCGACACAACGGGGCATCACACACGGGAGAAGGGCGATCTGCATCCTCCTCAACCACCAAGGGGTCCTCCACCGCATCAGGAGATCCACAACCTGTTTTCCCCTAACGCCTTTCGGTAACCACTTAACAAGTTAAACAATGTCCTCTGACCGACTAGAGCCAGTGCCACTTGTGACACCCCGTTCTCCAAAGCCGCACCGCACAGCCCTTCCGAGGGGCGCACGTGTACACATACCACCTTGCTTACACTTTCGTCCTCGCTTCGTGTAAAAGGGTTAACCCGAAGGTGATATGGCTGGTAGACAAAGGTTTATAAGCTAACTCCACCCTTGCTTAACCAGCAAGGTGGTACTAAACATGTGCGCGCAGCACTCATAGGACCCTACTGGGCCACATCCTTATTGGGCCGGGTGTTACAGCAACTATCAGAACCTCCAACACCTCTTGGACCGTAATAGAAACCTCACGGGCGTGTAGGTGCCTCCGGAGACCTCCGACACAACAGGGGCAACACACACGGGAGAAGGGCGATCTGCATCCTCCTCAACCACCAAGGGGTCCTCCACCGCATCTGGTCCATCATGCCCAACATCCAGGCACACAGAGGGCGACGGGTCGGAGGAGATCTCAGTGAGCAAGCTCGATTGAAGGAGCTCCCGAAGCGGGCCTCACAACGAACAGTGCAGGGGCTCCTCCAACATGGGGGTCAACCCACACGGGAGGCCCCTCGCACCAGCAAGAACTCCGACCGCCCGGGTCCTGCACCAAGGAGCAAGCAACCTCGGCAAAGGGTTGTGGCAATGTCGACGCGGTCTCCTGCGCCTCCATAGAAGCCGCCTTGCGGCCGGCGCAGTCGTCGCCATCGCCGCCTACGACGTCCCAGGCCTACCGGTGCTGGTCGTAGTACCGGGGCCGGTCGGGCCGGGAGGTCATCGGTGAGGCACCGGTAGCATGTCGTGGCGGGTTGGACCCTCGTTGTTTGCCGTGGCAGGTCAGCCCCCGAGAGGAGGACCTTGCCACGCCTTAGACAACCTCGGTCCTCCCTCGTGAGGTGGTGGAGGCCGTGGCGAGTAACGCCGTCGTGGCAGCCGGCAAGTTGCCACGCGGTGTAAGTATGACGAACAATGAAACACCTGTCCCGGCACCTCGGGGATCTTCCGAGGAGCGGTCGGAACACTTGAGCCGTCATAGGCATCGACTCATGACGAGGAAGGATATCGCGCCACCCACAGCATTGGGGGCCGAAATCTCCTCGGGCGCTAAAAAAAGAATCCGGACTAGGGGCACGCCACCATCGATCGGTCGACGGGATGCCGCGACACCAACCGAGGGCGTGGTCGGCTGCGCCTCTCCGTCTCCGAGGAACCGCGCCGTCCGACGCTACGCCTCGCCCAGTACGAGCCTAGCTGGACCAGGCCGATGGCGGCACCGAGGGGTACGCTGTAGGCAACGGCCGGTGATGGGCGACATCAAGGTGCGAGGGCCGCATCACCCTACGCGTCGCCGTCATCATCCGCCCAATGACGGTGCTTCAAACGCCCCTCCGAGCGGCCTCGGGTGGAAGGGTGCGGCATCGGGAGACAAGACGGACGACGGGCTCAAGGCAGGGGCAGACGAGCGGGTGAGGTAGACGTCGGGGCTGGAGGCATCCACATCCTCGTCGTCATCCTCGGCGGTGAAGAGGTCGGTCACGACGACGATGGCGCGCCCGACCACGAGCTGCCCGGCGTAGTCCCAACAGCCGGCTCCCCGACAACCTCGACGTCGGCGGTCGGGGCGACAACGCAGCATGCCGGGGGGTCCTGGGCACCTTCGCCTTTTCTTCCTCCTCGTCCTCCATGTCCTCGAGGGCGGGGGCCAATGGGAGCGGCATGAGGAATGGGAGGGCGGACTCGCCCTTCCGCTGCGGTGGCCGCAACAGCCGCCGAGGCCGAGCAGGTCGTCCTCCCCATGCGTGGGGGGGAAGCTCTCCGGCGCGTAGAGAGCAAGTGGCACCGGCGGGGCTGCCATGGGTGCAGCAGACGCCGGTGGGGGCTGCAGGGGCCTCCGGCGGGGTGGGATGCGAGCTCCCCAAGGAACACCCCAGGAACGGTAGATCCGGAGGCAGGGAGCTCGAATCTGTGATTGGATTGAGAAGGGGTGGCTGAGCTGGGAGATCGACTGGGGGGCAGGAGGAGCGACGCGCCGTCGCCGCCTCGGGGTGGGAGACGGTCGGGTCGGTCGGGTGGTTTCATTTATGAATGTATCAGCTTCAACAACATAGCAGTCTGAAGACCAAGCACGGAAGCGGCCTCTCATGGATGCTTGAATGCTGCATTGCAATGCCCTCGGTAGCATGTGTTGGGTCTGGCTAAGCTAGTCGGTCGCGCCCAAAGGATTGTTAACCTTGCGCCCTAAGTTTGTGCATTGTTTTCTAAAAGAATAGCTAATAAGAGGACAGTTCAGAATGCCCTCACAAGTCACACGCAGGTCACCTTGAGCGTGGGAGTAAAATCAGAATAGCTTGGTCTCTCGGACATCATTGGGGAGGTGGTCTTGCAGCATGGTGTTCCCAACATCCATACTTTGCGCATTCGGATGACCAATGTTCGGCAAGGTCACGTAAATGAATTTCTTCCAAGGGATGCACTCCTTTTGGCCTTACCATAGGATTTGGAGATCTTGAGCTCCTGTCAAGTGTAAATTATTCTTGTGGTTAGTAGATCATGACAGGTGTTGGACAGTCGATCGCAGGGTTTGTTGTCATTGTGGTCAAGCTAAGAAATCATAAATCATCTTTTTCTTAAGCTAAGGAATCACAAATCAACTTTTTTCTATCTTGTGTCTTTGCCATTGATTTTTTTCGTTAAGTCATAGGCCTATAGATCCTTGCCCCTTAGATTGGAGAAGAGAGCTTTGATGATTTGGTGGGGAGAACATTATTCTTACTATTGGAGGATAATTTGTAGAAAGGTCTTAACTCTCTTGTGATTCTTGGGGCTTTGACCATTTAGAATCACCTGAATAAATGTGATTTTGATGATGTACCTCCTTGTTTGGATAGAGTTTTATTGCTTGCTATTGAGGAAATCCAGTTGTGGGCAGTGCCAAGGTGGAAAGGGATTTTGGGCCATATAGGCGGGAAAAGAAACAAACGGTAGAAAGAAGTTTTGGCCCTTGGAAGAATCGCAGACTTGACCTGTCCATACTGTACCTTCAGAAAAGAATGCAATGCAACTTTGAGTTAAGTGCCACGAAAAGTCATTTACGTTTGACCAAGTTTCGACGAATAATATTCACATTTATGGTTTTAAATTAGTTTACTATGAATATACATTTCATAGTTAATATAGTAATATAATGATATTTATTTTGTATCATAAACATTAATATTTTTATCTAAAATTGATCAAACTTAAGTACTAAAATGTGCCGCTATAATAAAATTGCATTCTTTTGAGGTCACCTACCTTGCCAACATCTCTTGTCTTTGTCAAACATGACCGCTGATCGACACAGTAGACCTGAATCATCTTCAGCAGCAATGAAGACAACATTTCTCTGAACTAATGCGTACACTCTCCGTTCCAACTTCCAAAATGGTTACGAGTGTAGACAATTTGTCTTTTTTGAGAAGTCAGAACCAGTGGCTCCTACTGAATTACAAGTTGGAGTTGATCCATGACTCTAAAAGAGGTGTTATTCTAGATTTTGTCCTGTTCAATAGCAATAAAGCCTCCACTGTCACATATCTTTTACATTCATCCACTTCATGACTCTTGTTTTTGAAAATGACATCATTCCTCACCATCAAGATTCCCCAGCGAAGAATCCCCAACGGGCGACTCGGGGAGGCACCCACCGGCGCCGCCCAGCACCACCTTCCACCCCCTCTCCCGGCCGCCGTCGCCACCTCTCTGGCGTGCTGTGGCGGCAGCCAGCGCTGGCCCCAAAAAGGATGGCCATCACAACGCCCACTCCCTCCCCTCTCACCCACCTCTTCCCTCTCTCTCCCCCACCCATTCTCCGCGAGGATTACGCGCTATCGGCGGCCACATATTAATCCGCCCCCTATGGGCCTAATCCTGCGTCACCTGCCCCGGATCCGCGAAGGCTGGCGGGAAGCGGCGCTCAACGCGCCTAGGGTTCGGCAGCCACCTCCTCCGGCAGCGGCCGCAGTGCCCCGGCGGGCCCCGCGGCGTCAGCGCGGCACACCCACGATGCCCACACACTAGTGGCGCCTGGGGCTGCGGGCCACGACGGCCAGCTCCGGCCGCGGCCCGGTGCCCGCTACGACGCCCATGCAATGTCCAGGCGGTGCATTCGCCACATCACGGAGATATCGGCGCCCGCCGGCAAGCATCCCCTTCGTCCGTTCTCGGGTGGCCCCCGGCGTGCCGCGTGGGTTGGCGACGCCAACCGGCTGCTGGTCCGATCCGCGCTCCGGCGACAGTGAAAGCTTCTCCGCCGGGCGGACAACGGGTCCCACGGCGCTTTGGCGCTAGCCGGCATCGTCCGGCGGTGGGTGGTTGGTCGGGCCCTATGCCTCGCCGCTGGCCGAGCCGGGTTTGCTATGCTACGCTGGCTTCCGAGTCGGCCCGCGACCGACGGCGACGTGGGTGCAAACCTTGTCGCATCTCACCGGCGGCCGACGACGGTATGCACTAGCGTCATCACCTTCTTGAGGCGTTGTCGCGTGTTCAATCGTTGTCGGTTCGCTAGGCTAGGCTTGGGGACGAAAGTCCCTTCTGAGTGCACCTAACATCGAATTTAGCGTCCGTGGACATCATCTCCTTCTTCAAGGCTTCGTTGAGGCACTGCCCTTCCCTCCGCCGTTTGCAATTCTATAAACTGTGCCATCATCACAAACGCTACGCCACGCCAAAAACCACAGCCCCGCCGCAAGCCCGAGCAGCTACCCGAACTCCTCCACCACGGGACTATCCCCTCAAGCTGCACACCCACGATCATCGATCCCCCTGCTCCAGCGTTGCGTCAGCAAAAAATTCCCGTCACGGCACAAATGAAAACCAGTGATCCTGGTTACTCTACGTGGGAGCCTTGCCTCACCCACCGCCGCACACTCCACTGCCCAGGACTCAAATATCTGAAACCGCTTTGAGAGCACCACCTCCGCCCAGCCGTCACCGAGATCACCACCGCACCATCCGTGCCAACTCAAGATCTCCAGCACCCATGGGCCCTCTGCACCCTCTACATGAGTTCTTATATCACATATGGAGATGTCCTGGTTTGTGGCCATTGTATGTGACAACGTGCGAAACCTTCTCCAGCTTTTATAATAGCATACACATATGATATCACGATAACTCGGCAAGTTTTCATGATTTTCGGACTTCGTTTGCTTTTTATAGAATTTAAAAAACAACTCACCCGCAAGTAAATGGTCATGATGTTTCGTGAACAAGATGTTCAAAGTTTTAGATTTGTCCCCTCGGATGAGGCCTCACATTAGACTCAATAATGTGAATATCACTTTCCATTCATTTTTTTCATTATTAGAATGACTTGCGGTTCAAATTTGACTTATGAAAAAATCAATTAAAAGGGATAAATTAAAGAAATATAGTAAAAAGTATAAGAAATGTTCCAAATTTGGACATAAGTTTGGATGGGAAAATCCAGAAAAAGATAATCCGCCGATTGTCAACATATGTCTCTTTGCTGAGTGTCAGCTATAGGGCACTCGGCAAAAATGGCTCTTTGCCGCCGAGTGTTGTGCTCTTGGCACTCGACAAAGATTCAAAAAAAAATCCCGCTCCACTTAGTGAAAACGCAGCGGAGAATTTTTATTACAAAGTTGACCTTTGTCGAAAGTGCCAGCTGGAGGGCACACTTGGTAAAGAGATCCTGTTTGCCCAGTGCTAGACGGCCGACACTCGGCAAATACAACGGCAAGAACTGACATTAGCTGTTGCAGCATTTTGCCGAAAGTATGCGGCACTCGCAAAGATGCCTCTTTGTTGAGTGTCCCTCTTTGCCGAGCGAGACACTCGGCTTTGTTGAGTACAGTTCTTTGCCGAGTGGGGCACTCGACAAATAGACTCTTTACCGAAGGCCGAAATTTGGCACTCGGCAAAGATCTTGTTTCCACAAAGATGTCTCTTTGTTGAGTGCCCCTCTTGCCGAGACCAAGGCACTCGGCTTTGCTGAGTAGATTCTTTGCCGAGTGGGGCACTCGACAAAGGGACTCTTTACCGAGCGCCCGAAATTTGGCACTCGGCAAATATCTTGTTTCCAGTAGTGATTGGAGAAGAGAACTTTGACGCTTGGTGGGAGAACATTAATTATTCTTGCTATTGGAGGATCATCCAGCCAAAGAATGGTGTTTTTCTCTCACATCAAACCAAGATTAGACCAACCAGCCAACCAACCGGCCCGATTTTTTTTTCTCACAACAAATCAAGCACCAGCCAGCCAAACAAGGCCAAAAACTCTCTTGTGATTCTTGGGGTTTTGACCATCTAGAATCAAATGAATAAATGCCTTGTTTGGCTAGACCTTTATTGATTGCTTGCTATTGAGGAAATCCGGTTGTGGCGTTTGACTAGGGTAAAGGCATTTCTTACTCTTTTTCTCAGCCATCAGAGTAGGTATATTTTAGGTTGTAAACCCATAACACGTGGCAATTAAGCATGAGTAATAACAATAAACTTTTCATTTCACGTCATTTTGGTAGAATAATTCCATCACTCAGGCAGTCAGGCTTAAAAAGTAGTTTATATTAAAACGAAACAAAAATCAGCAAGCACCACAATGATAAGTGAGCAAACGCTTTCACTTTCAGACAAACCCTGAGTTTAGCAACTCCCAAACCATTATGGAATGGAAAAAATCACAAATCTCCAACATTATCCAATAAATGACTTCAAATAACCAAATTTAAGCCCAAAACTAATTAATTGGGCGGTATCCTCCCCGCCGCTGCTCCCTCCCCCGCAACTCCTTCTTTCGCGGCCAGCCTGGCCCGTCAACGTAAAAAGGATGGTGCCCGTGTGGAGGTTCCCGCGGAGATCGCTTCAGCGAGCTACCTCGCGGCGTCGGGCATCCCGTTGTTGCAGTAGGCGGAGATCATGGAGTTCCAGGCGATGGATGTCGCGGAAGGGCATCATGTCGAACACCTCTTTGGCCTCGCGCAAGCGGCCGAGCTCCCGATACCTCGATGGCGATTGCAGAGAGGCAGCGCGCAGGAACCTTGGTTGGCGCGAAGGTGCCGTGAAACTTCCCTCTCAGCGTGCGAACTAGAGTGGCGTGGAGATTGGAGCGCCGAGGGAGTGCGGAGATATGGGCGCCGGAGGCCGGTGTTTTGGAGTTGCCCAAAGATTGGGATCTCATTTTGGGTACCGTTGGAGGAGACTATTTCTCCTTTTTACAAAAAAACAAGATTGAGACTTGTTTTTGGGCACTTTTGGGGACACGATCGTTTTTTTTTTTTCATTCTGCTGTGAACAATTCCGTTATTAGGAACTTTAAGGTGTATAGATTTTTATACTTTTAACTATTGCATTAAATAAGTATAAACATTATTAAATTATCACTTATTCTTTTTGCTCCACTTGTATATGATGAAACTTTTACTACAGTTCATTCTTGATAAAAAGGGAATTGTGCTCAGAAACATTACATTAGATTTTTATACAAAAATATTTTTCTAAATACTCCTATATTTTTTTGGGGGCAGAACTTTTTTTAGTATTTTTTGGAGCAGATCTCCTATATTATAAAAAGGGATTCGAGTTAGAGTCGGGGGCTGAAAATGAGTTGGGCCGTCAGGTTCTAATTCCGATTCCAACACATCCGGGTCCTAATAAATATAGGAATATATACATGGGCTCTCTCCTTCTCTACTCCACCGTCAGCCGCCCTGCACCCCGATTCCATCTCCGGCGATGAGGGCTACTGCGCCAGCGACGATGGCTGTTGTGCCGCACCTCAGGTTGAGCGCCCGTATCCTCAGCCGCGCTGCGACGGTGAAGACGAAGAAGCCGGCGACGTCTGGGATCCTGAAGAGGAAGAAGCCGGTGACCCCTGGGATCCTGAAGAGGAAGAAGCCGGCGAGCGCGTCCTCGGAGGTGGCTAGCAAGATCATAGAGCCGAGAGAGCTTCTGAAGCTGAAGAGAGCGGCTTTCGAGGCGAAAGACCTCTGGGACGAGAGGCGTGACCCGGGGGCGCTGGAGCGCTGGATACAGGCGGAGAAGGAGGCCAAGGCGGCGGAGGAAAAGGCCCAACCGCCCAAGAAGAGGAAGAAGCTGATCTTTAGGAGGCTGTCAGACAGGCTGATCAGCGTGATGAAGACGCAGCCCTACCTTCATAAGCATATCCCCGACGAAGAGTTGGAAAGGTTGGACAGCACGAGCTATGGGTTCGCCGAAATTTACCGCATGAGGAAATTCATCGACGATAAGATGTATGCATACGAGCAGGCTCTCATCAACCAGCATAGCATCCTGGGCTATGCAGAGGACGTATCGGAGTCAGAGCTCACCGATGACGAGCAGGAATAGTAGGTCGACGATGACGAGCATGAGAAGCTAAAGGTTTTGGCGAAAGTCAATGTATCAGTGTTGTTATCCTATCTATCTTGTCATATCTATGTCCTGCTGTGTTATTAAACCTGCTACTGGTTATCCTAGTTCCTAGGATCTATGTTGTCATTTCTGTGTCCTCATCTTGTGTTATCAAACCTGCTACTGGTGTTACCAAAACCTTGCGAGTGATGCAATTGTCAGTACCTTGCTGTGTGGTTCTTATCTGTGTACTGCTCACTTGACTGATCAAGTGTTCCAGTATATATCAAACTGTCCTTGCTAATTTGTTGACCCTCTTCCACTTTATCTCATATTTTGTTGGGTATATATTGTAGTACTGTGTGTGGTGCGGCTTCGGTGGTCGTGCGCGGTTGTGTGTGGTGTTAGAGAGCGCAGCGGAATCCGGCCCGGAAA
Source organism: Hyparrhenia diplandra (assembly GCA_015847255.1). Classification (NCBI taxonomy): domain Eukaryota; kingdom Viridiplantae; phylum Streptophyta; class Magnoliopsida; order Poales; family Poaceae; genus Hyparrhenia; species Hyparrhenia diplandra. Next base: position 655,196 of record JADLZK010001513.1, on the reverse strand, counting down.
TTACACCCTCGTGCCGGCGCTTAAACAGGCCTAGGTCCAACAGAATCCACAACAAGAAGAACTTGGGCCTAACTCAACCCAAAAGACTAGTCTGATGGGTGAGGACTGCCCCCACTTTATGTTGTGCTCCCCCACCATCAACTTTCGATGTGTGACTAAATTCCAATCTCCCCCGTCACACATCGGACCCAACTCTTCCATCACATAGCAACCCATGTGATCTCACAGAAAAATTTTACAGGCCTCGAGTTTTAATTCTCCGGTCACAAGGTTTTTCGTGACCCTTTAGAGACATGGGTTCCCTCGTCAACATGTGACCCGGAGATGTTTTTATAGGTTTTTTCGACCTTCGGCTATGATACCACTTGTTAGTGAGCGCAGCGGAATCCAGCCCGAGAATTATACCCTCGAGCCGGCGCTTAAACAGGCCTAGGTCCAATAGAGTCCACAACAACAAGAACTTGGGCCTAACTCAACCCAAAAGACTAGCCTGATGGGTGAGGACTGCCCCCACTTTATGTTGTGCTCCCCCACCATCAACTTTCGATGTGGGACTAAATCCAACATGTGGTGCGGTTGGTGGACATGCACGGCGGCGGGAGGCCATTCTTCGCATGTCGTCTGATTGGCGGGTTGCTGGCGCAGCTTTGCAGCTACTTGCATGGCCGGCGCGTCGATCTCTCCGGTGAGGCTTCTGCAGGTATGGCAACGACGTCTCTAGTGTCTGGCGGGGACCCGATCTCTTGACCGATGTCCGTGTTGTGAGTTATTTGGGCGAAAGCCTAGCGACTACGACACCTGCGGGTGTTGTTCTCCCTGTTGAGGGCGTCGCACCTCTTGCACTCTCCGTGGGTGAAAACCCTGTCCTTGTCGGACGAGCGACGGCGGCGCTCAGACGTCGTAACCTTCTTGAAGGCGTCGTTGTGGAGTTGTACTTGGTCGGGATTGTGGTAGTGCCTGGTTTGTCGTTTCCGTTGCTGTGTCATGTGGGTTGTGCTAGGGGTGGAGCAGTTGTCCGTGTTGTGCCGTGTTGATGTCCCAATCCAACCGGTAGTTGATGTTTTGAGTTGTTTAGTAGGGTTTTTCTTATGACCAAGAGTTGAGTGGACGTCAACCAGCTGCAAGTGGCGGCGTGAGTTGAGTTGTGTAGGATGAGCGGGGCTCTCCTCAATCTTAGTTGAGTTGAGTGAGCGCTTGTTTTGGCGCGAGTTGAGTTGTTTTGGTACCTAGATGTGTAGGTGGAGTAGGGTACCCTCCGCAATTGTATGGTTTTCTGCCCGGTTTTCAGTCAAAAACTGGGCTGGCACTTGCCTTTTCCTTTATTCGTTTAATAGAAATCGTGGCAAAGCTTTTGTCGTCCTTTCTAAAAAAAAAAAAGTACTATTTCAGAAGCACATATACAAGTCAATGAACTGACCTGTAGTTTGCTAAACCTTACTGTGATTTTCTCTCTAGTCTAGGGTATTGTAGACTCAGACACACTGCCCCTGAATGTATCAGCTTCTACAACATAGCAGTCTGAAGACCGTCGAGAAGAAGCTGATCTGCTAAACTTCTGACGAGTTACTGGATGAATACTGATAGATAGGATAGGAGTCGATGATAGATACTACTAACAACATGCATGCACCTAGATAGCTGCTTACAGTGGGGACTGGTGGAGATAATAAGGTGAAGGATTTGCAGCAGGAGATAATAATTCCACATCACTTAGGCATTCAGGCTTATACATTAGTTTATATTAAAGCCAAACAAATATCAGAAAGCAGCAAAATTTGACGATAAGGGAGCAAACGCTTTCACTTTCAGTCACAACACCAACAATGCCACGTACTCTCTATCATTTTCAAGAACAGAATCAACAGATTAGCAATAGATAAATTGTCCATCAAAGATCACAAAGTTTGAATATCATGACACATACATGCCTTTCCAGATAGTACTCATAGTAATATATACTGTATACATATATAAACATGTGAATTATTGCCTGACACTTGCATTGTCGAGCATTGCACAGTGTAATAGTTGTATCTATGTGCCCGCTAAGACTGACAACCGACAACCGAGATTTCGGACTGACAGCAACGGTGTTGGCTACACACGAAGGCTTTACAATCACTCATCAGATTTTTCCCTCCATTCTGAACCTTCGTACATGCTTGCACTTGATATATGCTGCATGCGACTTTGACGACAAGCAGGTATCTATTCCTCTCATTCTTCAGCTAAATAGTCACTAAGAGAAACAACAGAGCAATGGGGTAAAAACGAGCCCAGTTTCTCTGCACTGGCTCTGATAGACGACGACAATTCTCGTGGATGCTACATCAGCGTGAAGACATGTTAGTCCTACTCAACAACCCAAAACAAAAATCTAAACTTTGGTACGTCTCGTAGAAAAAGGACTACGCAACATGATTTTTAGTTACGTCGGTGTCTGTACTGTGTTTGGTTTAAAAAACTGTGCAAGATTCCTATGTGAAAATTGCAAAATAGCATCAAGAAAAACAGTGGCGTTTCCACTCAATGGCACAAAGAAGCTTCAGTGCGAAAATGAGGCTGGAGTTTTCTGGACGTTTTTCTTTCTAGAACACGACTTCACGTGTATTATTTCGTTACAGATCATATGACACAAGAAGGAACAATGAGCAACCCCGAGCAATACACAGTGGACTACACATTCTGACGGATTTTGCAACAACTAGGTAGAGGACATTTGTTGACACCCAAAAATGACCCAAGGCAAAACATGGCACAAGAGGTCAAGTCTGGGCAAATCAGGCGCGTCGAGACAGCACCGGTCGCTGCACCGGACGCTGGAGCGTCGGTCACAGCACCGGGCGGCGTCCGGTCGGCTGTGGCCTCGATTCCCGTAGAACTCTGCGGAATCGACCGGACGCTGACCACCGGCGCGTCGGTCGCTCCCGACCGGTGCGTCCGGTGCTCCTGTTGGAGCGCGTCAGTCAGCCCGATTTCGGCTGATCCGAATCGTATCCAACTCGGTTTGTTTCCAAACTTGGTTGGTGCGATTTCTGGTGATCGGAAACGTCCTAGGGCGCCTTCCTAAAGGATAAGACCACCCTCCCTATATAATGAAGGGGTTCATGGCCGATTTGATCCCATCTATCACAAATCGTCATACTACGACTCTCAAACCCTAGTTTTATCTTTTCCAAACCTCTACTTGTTGTTCGACGACGAACTCCGCTTCTTCTCCGCCGGCGTGCTAGGCGCATCCGCTGCCCCTAAGCGCAACCCTTGCGTGCGCTCCTCCCGACGGGTCTTCCCGGAGGTGCGTTGGGTCTTCCGGCCGTCCACCGAGCTCTACATCGGCCCTAGCGATCTCTTGATCGTTCGTGGTCGATCATGCTGCGGTGTTCGCTGCTACTAGGTTGTTTGCAACCTTCGTGGGCGTCCAAGGCCCTCTCGGTGTGTTTGGTGCGAAGCCCCAACCCCGCGTCAACATACTTTTTGGCGACTCCGCTGGGGAAAACAAGGCGTAAACTTCAGTATCCTCTTGAAGTTAGCGTCATGGCTCCCGGTGATGAAGCTAGCAAGAACAAAGACAAGAATTCAATGGCTGAAGTTTCAGAAGCCAACATACGGCATCCCGAGTCCGAAGATGAGCTCCCTGAAGATTTACAGAAGCAGCTTCAGGACACGATCAACGCCGTTAAAACGACTTTCTTCAAGAGTTGCCACAAAGACAGGCAAGACTGTGTGCATCAATATACAAAGCCTGTCTATGCTGCACTCGCCCCGGCACCTGCTGCGCCAGCACCATCATCAAAAGAGGTAAACCCTGCTGGCCCACCTATATATGATGATGTTGCTATTACACATGATGGTGTTGCTAAGATGATAGTAGACCAAAATTCCAATTTAGTTGATATGATTCAAGGTCTTACTAGTTCTTTAGATAAACGTTTGAAAGTAATAGAAGGAACTTCTACCGATGACACACAATTGGGAGTAGTACCTCAACCTGATGTAGTATCACCATCAGTTGTTGCACCCCAAATAACAACTCAATACCAATTTGGTATGCCTTTGGATTTAGTTTTACATGCTAGTGCTAGTCAGCCACAATCGGCTCATATGGCTTCTGCCGTTAGAACCGGTACAGGTGGAGTTGGCACATCTTCTAGCCAACCAAAATCGGTTCACACATTAAGAACCGATCATGAGGCATCCAGAAATTCAGGGGTGCATAATACTATGCTAAATTCGGCAGGAGGACAAGCTCCACTACCGAATCTCAACCCCAATCCTCCACACAATTCGGGGATGAATGTTCCTTTACTAGGGGGACAATCAATGTCACAACCACCACCGAATAATGTGCATAATCAAAATGTAAATGCAGGAAACATGGGAGTTCCCGATAGCATAGATGCTATTTTGGCTAAGTTTAGAGAGGAATTCTCTAAAACAATGGAGAAAAATCTGGGAATTCGTCTTGATTCTATCAATACCGCTTATCAAAAACCGTACCCTTCTGCACTTGATTATCTAAATGCGCCAGTTGGCTGGAAGGTACCTGATTTTCAGAAGTTTAGTGGTAATGATAGTAAAACTACTATGGAACATGTTAGCATGTATCTTGCTCAACTTGGAACAGCTAGTACTATGGAACATATGAAAATTAAGTAATTTTCCGTTATCTCTTACTGGTACTACTTTTCATGGTTTTCATCTTTACCGCTTGTTCTATTTATTCTTGGGCTGATTTAGAAGAAAAGTTTCATGCTCATTTTTATTGTGGAGTCCAAGAAACTAGATTGTCCCATCTTGCATGCATTAAACAAGGGCGTGATGAGTTAGTCCTAGATTTCTTTAAGAGATATAGGGAAACTAGAAGTCGTTGTTTTAATGTTCAAATATCTGAAAGGGATCTAGTTGATTTTGCTTTTGCTGGTTTGCGCTCTAACATTAAAGAAAAAAACTTGAGTTCCAGCAATTTAATACTTTGAATCAATTGATCGAGAGGGCCGTTTACGTTGAATCGCGCCTTAAAGAATCTCGTGGCGGCAACTATCGCTCTCATCGTGCCAATGTGCACACACTCGATGGTTATTCTTCATCGGATGATGAGAGCAAAGAGGTGTTGGCCGCTGAAATCAAGTGGCCGATGTGAATAAACAAGTAACTTGCCCCTCTCTCAAACCGATTAGTAAGAATCGGGGTGAGGAGATGAAGTTTACTTTTGATGTGTCTAAATGTGACCGAATCTTCGATGAATTATTGAAAATCGGTATCATTAAGATTAATTATACTATGCCTCCTGCGAGATGTTTTGAAACAAAGGGCTTTTGCAAACATCATAATTCTTTTTCCCATGCCACTAATGATTGCAATTATTTCCGTTGGCGGGTACAATCGGCGCTTAATGAGGGCTGATTAACTCTTACCGATATGCGGCTCGATAAGAACCCTTTCCAGCTCATGTGAAGGTGGTTGAAGCCGGCAAGCCCGATGACAAAGCATCTGAAGAAAACTTGAAGCCAAGGCTCCCGCAATCTTGATCCGTCCCCGAGCAAGCTACTACTGCAAAAGGCAAGAACGTGATCATCGGCGAAGACGCTCCGTACCGATTGTTCCTAACAATTCGGGACGACAAATATTAGCTGCAAGAGATGAAGAAGGCAAGACCAAGATCACCATTGTGGCGAGCTCGGCTAAGCAAGCATTAAAGGCGTCAAGCTTGGTTGGATGGTCTTGCGGTGCGGGGAAGACCAGCTAGGCCGGTTGATCCAATCGGCCAAGATGATCAAGCCTTGGTAACTACTAAACCCCGTTGAACCGACTAATCAAGTCGGATCGGCCGGTAATGTGGGTCCTAAATCCCTTGCCTCGATGTGCAGGTACTAAGATCCTTTATTCCACAAAAGACAGAGGTGGGAGTGTGGAAGACCAATGAGCCTAAGGAGAAGAAGCATATCAAGCCTCAGTGTCAGTTTGACAGGCTCATGGCAAAATACAAAAAAGACAAGGCCGATTTCAAGAAATCGGCCGATAAAAAAAGAGAGTCTACGCCTCCTAAGTGTGATGAAGCAAGGAACAAGCAAATGGCTATGACTTCAGATGGTGCATCTTCATCACAAGTCACTCTTCCAAGATTCTCTCGTTGGGGACCACCAGTGGCGCCAATGCCACCAGCACCGGTCATACCTCAATGGGGACCGAAGGGAGTGTTTGTTCCCTATCCTTCGGCTCCAATGAAGGGTGATGCTACAAGCATGGCCAAGCCTACCGTCTTTAGCCGATTGGGTACACAATCGAGCTCTAACGGTGCAAAGAAAAGGGAGTTGCTCACGTCCAGGGAGCTTACCAATTCGGGTAAGGCACCAATGCAACAGGTGTATGTCCCGAAGAAGAAGCTAGAAGTGGTTGAGCGGCCTACTCCGGTTGCTACTCCTCCACCTTCCATCATCATCGGATCGAGTGTCGGCTCCCGTCACTAATGACAATGAACCGATTGTGATTGGGGGGCAAGAGCCTCCAAGTGAAGATCAAATCATGGAGGAAGTTGCTGAATTTCAAGACAAGAGGAAGAAGCCCATTGATCCTCGTTACCGGCAGCCCAAGTGGTGCCCGATAGACCTTGACAAGACTCAAAAGAGGAAACTTCAACGGGCAAGACAAAAGATGCTCAAACGCATGGCTGCTGCTCAAGGACAAGGACCCATCCTGCCGGGAACTTGTTCAAGAGATCAAAAAGAAGGAAGCCGAGTTGGTTGCTTCTGCTAAGAAGACGGCCAAACCGATTGCTAAATCGGTTAAGTCAGTTGTGGTCCAAGAGCAACCGCCCAAGTCTACAGAGGAGGCGCCCAAGTCTGTGGAGGAGGCACCCAAGCCAAATGTTGACCTTCTTACACTTCTAGCAGGCAAGCCAGCTGAGCAAGTGACTAGTTCAACTATGTCGGTTGATGGGGCTACTAATGCCCAACCCTCGGATTTACCGATTCTTGAGTCGGTTCAACCGAGTATTTCTGATGGTCCTCTAGGCGACAATGAGGATTTTGCTACTGCTGTTGCTGCCATGGTCGGCATTGAAGCTCTAGCCAAGATGATGAGGAGATGGTAGACTATGAGCCTTCACCAAAGCATGGAGAGATCAACACAATATTCCTTTCTGCCGATTATTATGTGATCGAGCAGGGTGGGGATGATGAAGTAGCAGCAGCAGAGATGGTTTTTGGGGTTCAAGATGCTATATTCAAGAAGCCCGTGGTGCCTGTAAGACATCTCAAGCCGTTGCATGTGAGGGGACACATTAATGGAAAACCGATCCGCAACATGCTGGTGGATAGTGGTGCATTGTCAATCTTATGCCCTATGCATTATACAAGAAGCTTGGTGGCAAGGGCGAGGAGCTAATCCGGACCAACATGACCGTCATCGCATAGGGGCACCCGCGCCAATTCCTGCTAAAGGGATTGCTAACTTGAGCTGACCGTTGGGAGCAAGACACGCGCCTCTTGCATTCTTCATTGCTGATGTGGAAGGTAGCTATGATCTCATACTCGGTCGAGATTGGATTCACACCAACCCCCTGTGTTCCTTCGAGCTTGCACCAGTTCCTCATCCAATGGGTGGGAGATGCTATAGAGATTGTTCATGCGGATAATTCGGTTCAAGTTGCTACAACCGATGTTTCGTGCGAGGATCGGGATTTGCTTGTCTTTCGGGAGAGACTTATCCAGCTATCGGTATGTCGATTCTGATGAGCGTGGATTTCCGTGTCTTTGAAGCCGGTTGATAATCGGCTCAATATCATTATATAGTCATCCAATCAACAAACCAATCTTTTACGTATCTCTTTTACCCTATTTTTTCCTTTCAATCTTCTACATGCTATTCATCGCTTGATCCGACGACCAAGGATGGCGCTCTAGGCTTGCCAGCCAACCTAGGGCAACCCGACGACGTCCCTTGCTTACTGGCGGGGTCCCCTCGGGCGAGAGCTTCGGCGGCTTCTTTGCTAGTTTGCTCGGAAACTAGCCGTTCTTCAAATCACGTAAGCGCGATTGTTATCCTTTCTTTGGTTTGCTTGTAAACTTCGCCGCTCTTCACCGCGAAAGTGTGTTGGTTATCTTGCTGTAATCTCGGTCCATCGTGACCTTCGAGTGTGTTAGTGCGAACCCTAACTTGTGTCAACATACTTTTGGTGACTCCGGCGGGGACCGAACGAACCTTATCTTTCATGATCTCATTGGTGTAATCATGGAAGTGTATATTGATGATGTGGTGATTAAATCGGCTTCTCATGATCCTCATTTAGCCGATTTGCGTCTTGCTTTTGAGAGAATGCGCTACTATGGCTTGAAGATGAATCCACTCAAGTATGCTTTTTGGAGTATCGGTGGGGAAGTTTCTCGGATTCATTATTCATGAGAAAGGCATAGAGATTGATCCTAAAAGGATAGAGAAGATCAAGGCAGTTCAAGCACCTCAATGCAAGAAGGATTTGCAAAAATTCTTAGGCAAAGTGAACTACTTGAGAAGATTCATTGCTAACTTGTCCGGGAAGATTATTCCTTTCACCCCCATACTCAAGTTGAAGTATGAAGCTGATTTTACCTGGGGCAAGCCAACAAGATGCATTTGACAAGTTGAAGGAATATTTGTCTTCACCGCCTTGTTCTTCGCGCTCCTAGAAGGGGAGTACCTTTCCGATTGTATATCGCTGCCGAAGATAAGGTGATTGGGGCTGTTGTTACTCAAGAAGACGAAGAGTGCGTTGTTGCCTATCTTAGTCGCCGCCTTCTTGATCCCGAGACAATGTATGCCCATATTGAAAAATTGTGTCTATCACTCTATTTTGCTTGTTCCAAGATGAGACATTATCTTTTGTCAAGCACATGTGTGGTAGCTTGCCGGGCCGATGTAATCAAACATATGTTGTTTCGGCCAATCCTTTCTGGAAGGGTGGGCAAATGGGCATACTCTTTGATTGAATATGATTTGGCTTTTGAACCGTTGAAAATATTAAAAGGTCAAGTTCTTGCTGATTTTATTGTTGAGCATAGCATAAATCTTGATCATGAAGTAGATTACATTACTACTACCCCATGGCGTTTGTATTTTGATGGATCGGTTTGCAAAGATGGTGCCGGCGTTGGTATTGTTCTTGTTAATAATCTTGGTGCTGAAATTCCAATGTCAAGCCGATTGGAGTTTAAATGTACTAACAACCAAACCGAATATGAAGCTCTCTTATTCGGGTTGATCATGTTAGATGCTTTGGGGGTTGATCATGTTGAAGCATTTGGTGACTCATTACTTGTAGTCCAAAGAAGTTTCTGTGAATGTCAATGTTTAGATGGATCATTACGTGCTCGTCTTAATGCTTGCCTTGATTTAATTGGTAAATTTTTTTGAATTTAAGATTCGCATATTCCAAGAGAAGAAAATCATACGGCCAATTTACTAGCTCAACAAGCATCTGGATATATAAAAGAAGGAGATCGTGTGCATGTAAAGCATGTGCAAAGAGCAAACTTGCTTGCTCAAAATGCAATCGGCTTTGAGGTAATGAATAAATATTTCCATTTGCAACATTTGCCGACGCATATAAGTTTGCTTGTTTCAAATTCTAGTGAAAATTGGTTCGACCAAAGCCAATTGGACAAACTGATGTCACTTATGATTTGGGACAGCAAAGTAAAATTCTTTTTAAATCGGTCTATTTCTGTTTTTAGACAATGGTAGTACCGATTTAGAAGATTGAGAACTCCTCTTATAACATTCTTGCGGGATCCTAGTGCTAAAGTTGATAAAAGTGTTCGGGTTTGCTTTCAAGTACACATTGCGTAATGGAGAACTTTATAGGAGGACTGCCGAAGATTTGTTGCTAAAGTGTCTAGGAACCGATCAAGCAAGAGTGGCAATGGGAGAAGTACATGAAGGCATTTGTGGTATGCATCAATCAGCTCCGAAGATGAAGTGGTTATTAAGGAGGGCTGGTTTCTATTGGCCTACTATGATGGCTGATTGCTTTCGCTACTACAAAGGTTGTGAAGAGTGTCAACGGTTTGGAAATATTCAGCTAGTGCCGGCTGCTATACTTCATCCTATTATCAAACCATGGCCTTTCCGTGGTTGGGGATTGGATTTCATTGGGCAGATTCATCCACCATCTTCGAAGGGGCATAAGTTCGTCTTGGTTGCTACCGACTACTTCACTAAATGGTCGGAAGCAAAGCCATTGAAGAACATGACACATAAGGAGGTAATTGAGTTCATCATCGAACACATCATACATAGATTCGGTATTCCACAAACATTAACTACCGATCAAGGAACGTCATTTATGGCGAAGGAAGTAAAAGCGTTTGCGAATCATATAAGATCAAGATGCTCAAATCATCTCCATATTATGCTCAAGCCAATGGTCAAAAGCTGAATCCACTAACAAGACTTTGATCAATCTCATCCAAAAGAAGATAGAGGATAATCCAAGGAAGTGGCATGAAGTTTTGTCGAAGCTTTGTGGGCTCATCGCATTTCAAGGCATGGCGCTACAAAGGTTACTCCTTATGAGCTGGTGTATGGCCAAGAGTTAGTGTTACCTGTCGAAGTGAATTTGGATGCATATAGATTTGCTAAGCAGAATGATCTATCTCCTACTATGTATCATGATCTAATGATGGACAACATTGATGAGGTAACCGATAAAAGATTACAAGCTTTGAAGGAGATTGAGAGGGATAAAGCCCGAGTTGCAAGAGCCTACAACAAGAAGGTCAAAAGCAAATCGTTCCAAATCGGTGATTTAGTATGGCAAACTATATTACCACCGATAGGTTCGAAGAGCAATGAGTTTGGCAAGTGGTCACCTAATTGGAAAGGTCCATTTAAAGTGGTCAAAGTAACATCTGGAAATTCCTATGAGCTTGAGTTTATACATGATGGAAAACGCCAAGGGAATGCGGTTAACGGGAGATACTTGAAAAAATATTTCCCTAGTGTTTGGCAAGAGGCCTAAGTGCTCTCAAGCAATGGCCGATGCATGCATCGCCCTTAGAACAAAAAAATGGCCGATATCCAATATCGCCCTTAGTCATCCGTGACAACCGATACGATGGGCATTCGTGTTGTTTGAAGTTACATTTGTTTTCGGGATCGTGCATCTCTCACCTGAAAACAAGGGGGCATATGTTGACACCCAAAAATGACCCAAGGCAAAACATGGCACAAGAGGTCAAGTCCGGGCAAATCAGGGCGCGTCCGGATAAAGACGTGGTCGCTGCACGGACGCGCTGGAGCGTCCGATCCGCGCACCGGGCGCGCGTCGGGTCGGTTGTGGCCTCGATTCGAAACTCTCGGAATCGACCGGGGCCCGGCCCGCCGGCGTCGGTCGCTCCCTCGAAGTCGGTCAGTGACCGGTCGGCCCGATTCGGGCCGATCCGAATCGTATCCAACTTCGGTTTGTTTCCAAACTTGGTTGGTGCGATTTCTGGTGATTGAAATGTCCTAGGGCGCCTTCCTAAAAGGATAAGACCACCCTCCCTATATAATGAAGGGGTTCATGGCCGATTTGATCCCATCTATCACAAATCGTCATACTACGACTCTCAAACCCTAGTTTTATCTTTTCCAAACCTCTACTTGCTGTTCGACGACGAACTCCGCATTCTCCGCCCGGCGTGCTAGGCGCATCCGCTGCCCCTAGCGCAACCCTTTGCGTGTGCTCCTCCCGACGGGTCTTCACGGAGGTGCGTTCGAAGGTCTTCCAGCCGTCCACCGAGCTCTACATCGGCCCTAGCGATCTCTTGATCGTTCGTGGTCGATCACGCTGCGGTGTTCGCTGCTACTAGGTTGTTTGCAACCTTCGTGGGCGTCCAAGGCCCTCTGGTGTGTTTGGTGCGAAGCCCTAACTTCGCGTCAACAACATTCGACTTTTCTGGACTTGCTTTGATGGAAGATGCATGGTAGTTAAGAGAGTGTGTTTGGTTGATGATCGAGCACAAGACGGCTTGCCACAACCGACGTGCCTAAAGTTACCCAACATTGTTGGTTGAACTTATAGCATGTCGTAGGTGGTTAGGCATATTGCGATTCATTTGCTTGGCTCCCGTTTCAAGTGCTGAACTAAGCTGCATTTCGATGAGAAGACATGTGTTGATTCTTTTGAAATGATAACAAATCCGGAAAGAGAAGAACGGGGCGGCAAACATCGCTTGGTGGGGCGCGTTGAATGACATCAAGGAAGCGATCGATAGTGTTTTGTCGGCTCCGGTCGTTAGTTTTTTTGGACGAGCCCTAGGCCCCGTGTCGCTCCTAGGGGTGGCTCGGGCGGCGCCCGCCACCACCACGTAGCGCTCCTCCCCTCCCCCGTGCATCTTCGGGCCGCCGTCGCCGCCCTTCGGGCGGCGGCGGCCAGCGGCGCCCTCAAAAGGCGGCGACCGGCGACGTTTTTCCACCGCCATCGCTTCCCTCCCCTCCCCTCTCCGCATGTTGCAGCGATGGGGGCGGCCGGATCCAGCCCGCGACGGGCCGGATCGGTCGACGACGATGGTGGCTCGGCAGCGACGACGCAGCCTCCGTTCTCGGGCGGATTGGTTCCCCGCGACCGACACCGGATCCAGCCCGGCCGCCGAAAGTGGGAGGCCGGAAGTCCGGGCTAAACGCGAGGAAGGTGGCAGCGGAGCTTCCCCTCCCTCGCCGCGTGTTGGCCGGTGTGGAGGACCGGCCGACGCAACGACGGCGACGCTCTCTCGGTTGGACGGATCCACCTCCTCCCGGCCGGAGCGTCATTGGGGCCACCGGTGATTTGGAGGCGTCGCGGACGACGCTGTGGTGGCAAAGTGGAGCGCAGGGCTTTGGGCGGAGCAGGCGAGTTCGACCCCATGGTGGCACGCCGACCGCCCATTTACGGGCGCCGAGAACCCGATGCGGGCTGATCCGCGACCCGGGGCGATGGGCGTCGCAGCACGTCCACCATGGTGGCGGTGATCTCGGATGGCGGCGACGGTGAAGCAATTGGGTTGGCCGTGATCGGGGAGAACCCGTGGCGGCCATGGTGGTTTCCACGGCGTTCGTCAAGGTGGAGGAGTCGTGGAAAGGGACGGCGAGGATGGCGGTGGGCGTCGGCATTTGTTTCGTGATCTGTATTTCGGCGATGGTGCGTGGCGGCGGTTGGCGTATCGGCGTGGCCCCTGGGGGACATGGCATTGGCCGCTCACTACTACGACGGCGCGGTGACGGCCGAGGGCGCCACTTTCCTCATTGGAGGCGCCGTCTTTTTCAAGTGGATCTCTACGGTGAAAACCTACACCCGGTCGGGTGGGCGGCGATGGCGTCTTTGGATGGCATTTTCGTTGAAGACGTCGCGGGTGGAAGATCCCTTGGATGTCGGCCGGCGCCGGCATCAAGGTGGCGACTCATCGCACACGCTTTATGGGGCCTTATGCTTTGGTGCCAGGTTACGGGACCCGAGTCTCCAAAGTGGTGGATGAGTTTTAGTTGTTTCATTTTTAAGTGCACCAGTGTTTTCGGGTGACTTTTGTCTTACCATAACACTGTTTTTCAGTTATAATTTTTTTTGGCCTGATGCATTCTCGGATGACTGGAAGCCGAATATAATTTCCTTTTATCTAAAAAAAGCTCCAGTCGTTAGTTTTGGTAGAGGAATTCTGGTTGTATGCTGCTTCTTTTTTTCAGCTTTCGATGTAATTTCTGCCTCGGCTCTGGCGTGAGCGAGTGCGTGGGATATCTGAACTTTGAACTGGTTGGTACATTTGGTCTTTTATATTATATCAATGATGAAAGGCCGGGTTTTTTTTTTTTGAAATATGTTGTCTTGATGCTATGTAAATATGTTGTCTTTTTTTTAAATAAAAGTTCAGGCAGCCTCCCATGGCTGCCGTAGTTTCCCAAAAAAAAAAAAAAAAAAAAAAAGGCCGGGGTTATGGCCTTGAACTCTAAAAAAAAAAAAAAAAGTCCAGCACCAATTTTGTTGACTGAATATTTGGTGAGGGCAGAGCTCAGGTGCGACATGTTCTGATATCAAATTGAACATGTTTCTGATGAAACTACGTCAGAGTGAAGACTCTACCCACCCTCAAAGAAAACTAACTTTGATATGGTATACGTTATGTATAGAGAAAGGACTGCACATGGTTACTCCCCTTAGATTTTTTTTTTTTTTTCTGTTCTTATTGATCGATCATGTGCAACACTTTTGTAAAGATCGTTGGCCACGGAATTCTTGTTTCACATCTAGTGTTGTTGAGCCTGACAGCAGCGGTTTCATCGATATTCCTACTCCCCCTGATCCAAAACACAAGTCATTTAGGACATTGATATATGGAAAGTGTTTGGAGCATTAAGGAAAGTGAAGTTCGGTACAGACATAAGTATTTAATTTTCAGGGTTGGCCATTCCCCATGATGCCATGAAACTTTGCGGAAAAGGTTTAAACGGTAAACTCTTGCATTATTGGTCTCCCGACAGGAAGAGATGGCACGTAGTTACTCCCCTTAATTTTTATCTACTAGCTCATAAACAGCACTTGCATAGAATAGACACAAAAGTCTTGCATACTTTTTTTAGGCTGAGAAGTTGCATGGACAAGCACCAAGATTGATCTATAGAACGGGTAGAGAAGAGGCCGGCCTCAGTGAAACCACCAATTACCTACTACTTTGTAAAAAAAAAATGCAACTCAGATCTAGTAAAGTTATCTTATGTTTGACTATATATTATGAAAAATAGAATCAACATGTATGATTTTAATTTTTAAAGAAGTATACTATTAAAATATATTTCACCATGAATCTAACCATTTCTATTAAGTATGATAAAGATTGAAGTAAAATTCACTATCAGTCCCTAAAACTCTGTATTTTTTATATTTGAGTCCATAATTTGAGTCCATAAAGTTGTATTGTGAGTCTACATTGTTACCTGGGCCTCTTTTTTTTATATAGAAGTTAGGGATCCAAATGACACCAATGTACAACTTCTAGGAGCACTCGTGAATTTAACTCTAAATATTGTAAAATTCCTTTACTTGAGAAATTTGGTCAAACTTCGTATTATCAGATCCAGCACTATTGTAGAACAAAATCTCTCCTGGGATGATGGGAGTTGGGGCTCGTTTGGTAGAGCTCCAAATTCTCATAGAAACATTGAATTCATATTCTCTCGTGAAACATTTTATGTCATGAATTAGAATCATTTGATGAAACCGTATGGCTGCCAGGCTAGATTCTAATTACAAAAATATATATTTTAAAAAAAATGTAAATAAAATATGATAAAAATAATTTTTTTGACAAAGAAGTATGTATGTAAATCAAAATATTTAAACGTGTTGCACTTTAAAAGGATTAATTGACAAAAAAAATATGGCACGTGGAGGTGGGACAAGATCCACTTTGCTCGTATATATCTCGTTTGGCTCCATTTCCACTGATTCTTGCCTAAAACTGAAATGATCCACGATGCCAAACCGGGCGTGTGAGTATGTTCATGAAAAAAAAAGTATGTGTGAAAAGAATATTCATGAATAACCATGTGTAGACCACAAAGATGTGGCACGCAATTCTAGTTAATCATAGCATAAAGTTGTGCTTGGCTTGCATTATGACTGGATTATTGGACTAGGTAAAGTTGTGCTCAGTTTCCAGTATAACTGGAGTGACAGGTTAGATATTGATCTGCTTACAGTAGCCAATTCAATTGTAAAGTTTATAAACCTGTGAGAGTTCACTCATATTCCAACATACTACCTCCGTTCCAAATTATAAGACGTTTTGGCTTTTTCTACGTTGCATTTGCTATGTACATAGACATAGTGTAAGTTTATTAGATGCGTAGCAAATGCAATGTATATAGAAAAAAAAAAACGCCTTATAATTTGGAATGGATTTAGTAATAACGATCGATCATCCTCGCTCTCTTTCTTAGCTCCAAAGCATGGCTGAAAATCATTTTGTTTTCAGAACGGAATTGGCTGGTTTTACCACCCACCTTGCTCTATCACGAATCAATGAGATATGTACAAGTATATTGATAGGCTATTAATGAATAACGTACTAACACCCTCTCACTCTAATAAATTGGTCAGTGCTGATCATCTGTCTTGACATGATCTAGTCATGGTCAGTGTGAACGCCTGAATGAAAGCCATGCAGTGAAGCAAGGACTGGTGCACTGTGTGTACACCGGATACATACAAAAAGGTGCCGGCTGGTTGGGTGTTTCCTGGTGCAGGCTCTTCAGCTACTGCACCACATTTTTCGTCATGTTGTTATAGAAGCAGCGCAAAAAGATGAACGTTGACAGCTCGGCATGGTTATGTTGTGTTTGGCAAAGATAAGTACTTCCTCGGTTCCTCCTCTAAATCATCAGTCGTTTTAGCTTTGTTTAAGTCAAACATCTTTAGCTTGACCAAATTTATAGAAAATATGCAAATCTCTCTACAACATCAAAATATATTTTGGCAGTGCATTTTTAAAATTATGTTGTATATTAATATATTTTTGAAAAAACTTTCTAAAAACTAGATAAGTTTGACTTATAGAACAGATCTAGAATGACTTATAATTTGCGACAAAGGGAGAAAGAGATGAAGACCACCAGTAGCACACTGTTGGCATACCAGCCGTTGTCGACTCGTCGTCTCATATGAGCTCCTCAATTTTCAGAGTTCAGATGCAAAGATTCAGAGTTCCGTCCAGTTGAGAACTGCACCAATGAATATTCAGTAAGATACGGTTCGAAGAGTCTGTGGCCTGGTCAAAAACGTGACCGTGATCTTTGGCAAGCTCGTGGCTTTTTCGACGGAGCCGGCAGCTGATGATGACCTTGGACAGGTAGGTGAAGCTATGAGCCATCAGTCATCTCCCAAGTGTCACCAACTAACTGTATCCACATGCATGTGAACGCATTGACACATCAGATGATCATCCATTCACATAACCATTTCTAATTTTATTGTCATCACAGAGAGATGAAACCGAGACGAGACTGGGGAAGAATCTTATGGCGGTTTCAGCGAGGTGAATTTCGACACTAATTCTGACGAATTGTATATCCTGAACGAACAACGGGCGAACGAAAACGGGCAGTGAAGAGACGGACCTTTCCCCATCCCGCAGCTAGGGCTACAGTAGAGAGCGGCGATCCGGGGCGATTAATCGCGGCCGTCCCCCGCCCCGCGAATCCGCCCGGTCCGCCGGGCTCCGGAGGCCATCATGGTCTTCGGAGACGGGGTGGGTCGCGGCTCTTCGCCCGGTGAGGGAGGGAAGTGGCGGGTTCGTTCCCGGCGGGTGAGGAGGTCCCGTCCTCCTTGCACCGTCCATGGAGTCTAGCTAGGGTTTGGGTCTTCGGCTGCATCGGCGGCGGTGGAGACGATGCAGCGGCGAGTTGGTGCTTCCGGCCTTTCCTCCGTCTCGGCGGTGTCTACTCCAACGCCGGCGAGGGGCTAGTGAAGATTTGGTGCGGCGATTCGGGGTGGCCCGGGCAGCTTCAGCAACAACGCGACCGACCTCGGCGACGGTGGCGAAAACCAGTACACTCTCTCGTTCTTCTCCGGTGAAGAGATGGCCGATGTTCTTTCAATGGGTAGATTCGATTGGGAGAGAGTTCCTGGTCGATGGATTTTGCGGCGTTTTCAAGGATTGAAATCTCTTGCGGGCTGGAAGGAGGGATTTGGCTCCGGTGACGGTGTCGGCGGCGACGGTGGCGGCGAAGGTTGAAGATGATGAAGCTTGTAGAATTGTCCAGTTGGTTTTTAGTTGTAGTTTTAGGTTCTCTCGGGGTCTTTTACGTAAGTTGTCGATGTACTGTATTTCCTTTCTAATATAAATCAAATCCTTTCGCAAAAAGAACGAAACGGCAGTGACTGAATTTGGTCAGTCCGATGATATTTTTCAGCAAAAAGGTTTTGACAAGGACTGATAGGAAAATAATATTTTTTTCCCAGGGGTGTTTCTATCAAATTGCTCTGCTTTTTTTTTTTTTTTGTCTATCCACACCACACGTCATCATCTAGCGTGTCCGTCCACATTGCAACGGCCTACACCTTGGCTTTCGCCGCCACTCGCGGCAGCGGATCCTCACCCACCGCCATCCGCCGCCGGTGATCCTCATCCCCTCGCCGCCGCCCGCCGGTGATCCGAGCTAGCCACCACAGCCCGTCGTCCCGACTCCGGCCAGTCGCGAAGTTTCCCTTCCCCGCTGCTGCTTGCTCCCATCACCTTCATTTCACCGCGTCGCCTCGTGTGGGTCGGGTCGGGTCGGGTCGGGTCGGGCGGGAGCACGCCACCCGACCCGTTTGCGGCTGCTCCGGCTCCTTTTCCCCTTTTCCTCTGCTGTTCTCTCTGCCCCCCTTCGTCCAGAACCAGAAGGAGAAGAGGGAGGGAGACAGAGAGGAGGACGAGGAGCAGCAGCGTGGCGACGCCCAAATCGAGCGACCTGATCGAGTCCCCTCGCCCCTACTCGCTGAATCCCAATCCGAGCCGCACCAATTGGGCACCTCGCCCACGCAAAAGGTGCGATTTTTCCTCCCTCTTCCGCTGCCTCCCTCTCTTGGAGGTTGGAGCCGCGTGCCCCAGGATGGGTGACAGGCACCCACACCCTCTTGATCCGAATCAGCGGGTCTGTGTTTTCGGTGCTTGCGTGCCGTGGTATTATCGTTCCAATTTTGTGTTTTTTTTCGTTCCTGGGCTAAGAAAAATCATGTCTTGTTTCTCCAATTGACGGGGTGCCTGTCATGTGCGGGAAGCGCGTGACCGTTTTGTTTCAGAGGAGGAGGGGTGAACCGAGGCTTTTCGCGAAATTAATGTGTTAATTGCGGTGTCCAGTTTTATCTTTCGTTTCCTCTTTGATTGATTATGCAGTGCATCCGCGTGGCCAAGGAATTAGTATAAGGACCTAGAAAGCTTAACAATTTACCTGGGGAGGGGAGGAGGCTTTGCGTAATTATAGTTCCTACTACTAGGGGATTGGCTTTGATTGTCATTTACATGCCTAGCCTAGATAAGGAGTCCTACAGAATTCTGCATTTGTCACTGGATTCTCAGTATTTTTAAGTCCAGTGCTAGCTTTGAACAATTGTTTGAAGGAGATGTCATGATTATTTGCACTTCTACTCTATTGCTGTTAACAAGGAGATTGCTGGGGTCTAAGGCGTTTAGAGAACAGTTATGGCAACTTTGATATAATACATGTAGTGTTATTTACTAACTGGTATGAAATAAAATAAATAACGTTATCCACTTATATCATTGAATTGTGCTTTCGTATGGAAAGTCAATGGACTTCTCAGTTCTCACTTACGTTCATAAGCCATAGCTGTGTTTGGCTCATTCCTAGTTGCTTTTTGTTTCAGGACACAGGGAAGAAAACTATTGGCGAGCTGACAAATCCAACTGCGGTTTTCTTGGACTACAGATGAAGCGTGCTCGAAGGCGTATGTGCAAGAGATGACTGATGAGGGATGCTAGTGACATTGATGAACTTGTTGCGGGCATGCTGGGGACCGTCTTCGAACCGGCATGCCCGAACAGGCTCAGATGTTACCGGTAGGCAGGATGGACTTCTATGGTACAAGGATGCAGGACAGCATGTCAATGGGGAGTTCTCCATGGCTGTTGTTCAGGCCAATAACTTACTTGAGGACCAGTGTCAGATCGAGTCGGGCCCACTGAGTTTTCTAGATTCTGGACCATATGGCACTTTCGTTGGCGTTTACGATGGACATGGTGGTCCGGAGTGTTGGCTTCCCAGCCACCTGCAGCAGGTAATCCTCCTGCTGCCTGCTCCTCCCTCTCCCTCTGACTCGAGGTAGAAGATGAGCGATGAGCTATCTGCACACACACACACACACACTGCTCACGGTTTCAGCTTGGGCTGAAACCTAAGACTGATGGTTTGTGGCAAATGAACTGCCTTTTTCTTTGCATTGCATAGCATATATATAGAGTTGCAAAGTCGGTTTGCAACTACTCCTAGCAGCTGTTATACAGCTGTAATAGCTGTCCCTAGCTGTACACAAACAAAAAACCTAATTGGCTAGCTCTACCTGCTGTCCACAGCTAACAAACAGCTACTAGCAAACTCTAAATTGACTACCACTACTTAAAAGACAAGAGAACTTGGCTTTGGCTGCTTGCAAGCCAAGAAACCTTGCTGCATAAGGAAACAGCAGCAGATTACTCATCAATTCTTCCCCTAATCCTGCTGCTGACCCGAAACCTTCACCATGCCGATCATGCCTCGCAACTCCATGAACCTGAGGCGTCCGAGTGACTTGGTGAGGATATCAGCAAGTTGTCGCCCGGTCTCGACGAACTCGATGACAAGTTGTCCTCCATCGACGCAATCCCGAAGGAAATGGAACTTCACGTCGATGTGCTTGCTCCTGTCGTGGAGTACCGGGTTCTTTGCCAATGCAATGGCTGGCTGGTTGTCCACCTTGAGCGCCGGTGGGCGAACCTCAACGCCGATGAGCTCACCCAACAGTCGGCGCAGCCAGACCACCTGGCATGCTGCGGTAGCCGCAGCCACGTACTCGCCGCATGTAGACAAGGCCACCATCTTACGCTTCGGCGACGCGGCGATCGGGCGCTCCGCCGAGGAAGACGAGCACGCCCGAGGTGCTCCGCCGCCCATCCATATCGCCGCCATGTCCGCTGCCGCTGAACGCCATGAGCCTCGCTCACCATCCTTGGCCTTTGGGCGGTGCCTCGCTGAACGCCGTCGAATGCAGTCCGCCCGCTTGGGGAAGACGATCCCCAACTCTACCGTTCCCCGGGCGTAGCGAAGAAGTCGCTGACCGCCGTCCCATGATCCTCCTCGGATCCTCCATGAACCGGCTCACATAACCGACCGCAAGCGCGATGTCGATCGCGTGTGTGTGAGCCGGCGCAGATCGCCGACGATACTCCGGTAGGCGTCGCGTCCACCTTCGCCGCCGTGCTCTCTTTTGAAAGCTTGATGCGCTCCTCCATCGGCGTCGCCACCGCCTTGCAGCCCGCCATGCACGCCCGCTCGAGCGACTTTTTGTGCGTAAGCCCGCTGCCCAAGCCTGATGGCATCCTCACCTGCTTCACCTCGATGCGGTAGTAGGACAACACGCGCCCTAGGTCGCTCATCCTGAACACGGCGGCCATTTCCTCCTTAAAGCCGGCGATGTCCTGCGTGCCCGGTGGCGATGAGGTCGTCCACGTATACCGACGATGAGATGCTCCTTCCCCGTCGGCGGGTGTACGGGCATGCTCCGTGGCACACAGCGTGAACCCAAGCTCCGTCATGGTGGCGTCAAACGGCATTCCACGCCAGCGAACTGGCGTAGCCGTGGCGCCTTGGCGATCGTGTAGCACCTGTGCTCACGCTCCCTTGGCGAGAAGCCGGGCGCAGCCTTGGCCGGCGTCTCCGCCAAGTCGCCGTTGAGGAGAACCGGACTTGACATCGAGGTGATGGACTTGCCCGGATCTTTGGCGCTGGCGCGGGGAGGACGCGCACGGCTCCATCGTGCCACCGGCCAACGAACCTCCTCGGAGTCGATCCCCTACGTGACGCCGCGGCCGGCGATGCCGAGCCCAGCGCCTTGTGCTTCACCCGCGGCACCGCGCTCGTCCGCGCTTGACCTTGAAGACCCACTTGAGTCCGTCGGCCCGGCAACCCGCGGCGGATCGATAACTCCAGTCTTATTGGCCTCGATCGCTGCATCTCCTCTAGCATCGCCTTCCGCCGCCCGGCGTCGCTCAGCGACGGCAAGCGTGTACGCGACTCCCTCTGCGCTTCATCGAGCGAGAGTGGGATCGTCGTCAGTACCAGCCGCCGATCCGGGCACCGCCGCATCTCCCGGCGGCGTTGTCCATGCGGCGGAATCGCACCTCCTCCCGCCGTGGAATCGTCCACGAACTCCGAGACGTTGGAGGGTGGGGTGGCGTACTCGATCGTTGTTGCCGCCCGGTGTCCCTGTTGTGGCGAAGCGAGGGGGGCTCACTCATTGTCCCCGGCGAACCGGGGAACCCCGCCCGGCGGACTCGATGGCTCCACCACCTCTGCCGTCGCGAGGCTCCTCCGC
Source organism: Hyparrhenia diplandra (assembly GCA_015847255.1). Taxonomy (NCBI): domain Eukaryota; kingdom Viridiplantae; phylum Streptophyta; class Magnoliopsida; order Poales; family Poaceae; genus Hyparrhenia; species Hyparrhenia diplandra. The sequence goes on along the minus strand of JADLZK010001513.1, from coordinate 633,145 downwards.
TGAGCTTCCTCGGCCCGGCGGCGCTTCCATTTTCTCGCCGTGGCCATGGATCACCAAGCGCTCCACGACAAGCGAGTCGCGAGCTTCGCCGCCTTGCTCTTCCCACGCTTTCGGCCCGTCCCGGCTCCGCGGCGCCGCCTCGTCGAAGATGGCGTCTCGGGACAACGCCACCTTGCCGCCGGCGGATCATAGAGGCGTCGCCTTGGACCGTCCTCGTAGCCTAGGAACACCATGCGGTGCTCACGCCCTCCGGACTTGCGGGCCGGCTTGGTGGCCTTCACATGGCCGATGCAGGCGAAGGTGTGCGCAGGTCTGAACATTGCTTGCGCCCGTGCCACGCCTCGTGCGGCGTCATCCCCTTCGAGCCTTGGTCGGCGATCGAGTTGAGGATGAACACCGCCGTGTTCACCGCCTCTCGCGAATCGCGGGCATGCGCTTCGCCTTCATCATGGAGCGTCATGCCGGCGATGGTTTGTTTTTCGCCCGCTCCACCACGCCTACATTCTGGCGTTGTGTGTAGAAACGCGTCCGTGGCGCACCACCCCTTCCTCTCGCGCAGAGCTAGCGAATTCCACACGCGTGAACTCGCCGCGTCCGATCCGTCTGAGCACCAGCGGCCTTCTTCCCGAGTCCGCCTCGCCCGCGCCTTTGAAGCGCTTGATGGCCTCCACGCGTCGCTCTTGCTCGTGAAGCTGCAGCCACATGTAGCGGCGTGATCGTCAAACGGCGGGGAGGAAGTACCTCCTTCCGCTGTCGCGTCGCCGGGCGTGATTGGCCCGCAAGGTCCCCATGGACCAGCTTCGAGCTTATCGCCCGCGGCGACGATGCGGCGCCTTTGGGAAGCGAGCCTCCTGCGCTTCCCGCCCGGGCGGGCAAGATAGTCGCCCGGCGTGCGTGATCTGCGGCGGGCCATCACCATCTTGCTTTCGGCGGCGGCGCCTCAAGCTCGGGATGACCGAACCTCCGTGCCCGCAGCCCGCAGCTCCCTCCGTGCGCCGCCACAGTGGACGGTTGTTCCACCTTCAGCTCCGGGAGGATACAACCGATTACGGGAGCGCTTTACCTTAATAAGTAGCGCGTTCGATCCCCGACGCGCCAGAGCGGACGATGTGAACGTCGGACGCGCTGCGTCCAGGCTGCCCCAGGCGATGATGCCGAAGCGGGTAGGGATGTTTACATCTGCGCAGCGCGTTACTCCGTTCGCCCGAAAACGATGAAAGCCTTTGGCGCGGATGTCCACCGCGAGCCGTCGCCCGAACTTGACCGTCCGGTCTTGTTCTCGTCTAAGCGGAGAAGACGGCCTTGTTCCCGTCATGTGGTTCTTGGCCCGGTGTCCGGGGTACCACCTGCGCTCGAGCTTCGTTGCCGACGCGCCCAACAACACCTTTGGCTCGTCAAGTGTGACGGCTGCAGCGCTGATCCTACGCTCCGCCTCCGCCTCTTCGGGCCACCGCCATTCAGCCGCAAAGATATTGCGCCATCATTAGCGGCGTGGTGGTCGCTCGCTCTCCTCGTGAGCGGTGGGCCTCCTCCATCTTCTTCTCCTTCTCCTTCTTCACGGGCACTCCCTTTGCCCGGTGACCGGACTTGCGGCACTTGCGGCACCCGTTGGGGTCAGTCCTTCTTCTTTCCCTTGCCCGGGCGGCTTGCACGGCTTCATACTACTACGCCGCTGCCTCCGCCCCGGTACGGAAGAAAGATTCTCCCGATGCGCCGCTTTATGCTCCGTTCCACTCCTCCTCGGTGAGCAACAGCTTCCCACCGTCGTCCTTCTTCTCCTCGAGCCCATCGTGGTCCGCCCCCTCCGCGGGCGGAGGCGACCCACGACATCCTCGGCGAGACCGTGTCCAAATCCGCCCGTTGCCTCGATGGTCATGGCCATCAGCGGCGTACTTGGGTGAACACGCCTATGAGGCGACTTCGAGACGGCGCCTCGTCCTCCACCTTCTTCCCGAGGGAAGCCATCGGCTCACCAGCCCCTCGGTCGAGCGCGAAGTCCTCCACGCTCGCCGTGGGCGAACTTGGCGTCGTTGAAGTCCTTCCGCAGCTTGGATATTCGCCTTCTTGGCGCGATCCGAGCCGGCGGTATGACTCCAACATCTTCCGCCTCGTCTTGCCCATCTTCCGCGCCCAATTGCCTCGTGGAACTCCGGCGAGGTGGGCGAAAGCGAGCATCCATGGCGGACACCTGCTTCGTCCTCCTCGCCCGGCGCCCTCGGTCATCACCTTCCGGAGATGGCGGCGCCTTGAGCTTCCTTGCATGAGCACCGCCCACTCGCCCGTAGTTGGTGCGGGTGAGCTGCGGCCAGTCCCGCGAGCTCATCTCCCTCACCGTCCTCACCACGACCTCCCGGGCGCACCTCTGCGCCGCCCGCGCCATCACCGGCGCCCTCGGCCGACTTCCGCCCGGCTCGGTCTTCGTGTCGCCCGCCATCGCTCCGCCGGTGGGCTAAGAGACGATAACCTGGCTCTCGATACCACTTGTTGGCTTCCCAGCCAACACGGAGACAGCCTGCTATATCAATGAACATCTCTTCCAGAATCTGAAAAGTAACTTGCTAACCTTTAATACTGTGCAGTAGCATTATTCCCATTTCTTAGTACTACATCTGCATTTGGCTTTCAGTTTGCACATGAAGGAGTGATCCAGTGATGAATCCTTTCTTTCATGGCTTGTATTCAGGGTTTGCGTCTGAGCAGAATACAATGTCTGCTGATGTACTGAAGAAGGCATATGAAGCTACAGAAGATGGATTCTTCTCTATTGTTACCAAACAATGGCCTGTAAAGCCTCAGATAGCAGCTGTCGGCTCATGCTGCCTGGTCGGTGTAATTTGTGGTGGCATGCTTTATGTTGCCAATGTTGGGGATTCCCGTGTTGTTTTAGGAAAACATGTTAAGGCCACTGGAGAAGTTTTGGCTGTCCAACTGTCAGCAGAGCATAATGTAAGTATTGAGTCAGTGAGAAAAGAACTGCAGTCTATGCACCCAGAAGATAGGCACATTGTTGTTCTCAAGCACAATGTTTGGCGTGTAAAAGGACTAATTCAGGTGTGTATTCTGTATCTTAGAAGGGTTCAGATTTTGTTAGAATTATCATCTCATTGCCTTGTTTGGTACAGCCCCAGCTCCAAGAACTTTTTTTTTGGAACTGGTCATCGTTAGCTCCAGAAAGTCTTGGAACTAGAGCTGTGGATATGTTGAGAGTATTTAGTTCTACAAATTCCAAATCTTGCATGAATCACACCTTCTCGGGTCTGGAGCTGTGCCAAGCCTGATGTTTGGTCGTCTTGACCTATCTGTTAATGCTGTTACTAAATGACACCAGTCATGTAGGTCTTTGGATGAAAATAAAGTGGTTCATAGATGCCATTTGAAGTGCAGCAGAAATATTCTTACTCACTTTGTGTTATGATCGATTGTAGCACCATTCATATTTCTCTTATGCAAGGAGCTTTAGAATTGGATGCGTATGGGGTTTTATTTTTTCCATATCAAGTGTTAGTGCCTGAAGCATATAGTAACATTGATCTCCTTCTCATTAGTTACTATTACTTCTAAAAGTGTTATTTGGTGAATATCATGTTAGTTTATCTTTATTCGTCAATCAACTTAACTTTCTATTACTGAAAATACACGAGCCCCCTTACCCTTCAACTTCAGCCTTGTTTGTATTGGTAGTTATTATACCCAATCTGTTAATGGTTTAATTGCCTGTTAGTCTGCATTCTGAAGGACTTGAATCTGATCCCCGTGTATCTAACATACCCAACTGTCTTGCTTTTGCTAAGATGTTAGGTTTGTATTTTTTTTTTTTATTTTATGAGTGATATCTAACAAAATTTGACATTAAGTTTTCACATGTATATCAATTATTGAGTTTTCTCTGTCGTACATTGCAGGTTTGTAGATCAATTGGTGATGCTTATCTCAAAAAGCAAGAGTTCAACAGGGAACCCCTATATGCAAAATTCCGCCTCCGTGAACCTTTCAGCAAGCCAATACTAAGTTCAGAACCATCAATCACTGTGCAACCACTGCAACCACATGACCAGTTTCTCATATTTGCATCTGATGGACTTTGGGAGCACTTAACCAACCAAGAGGCTGTTGATATTGTTCACAGTAACCCCCGCAGTGTAAGTTGTTTCCCCCCAGTTGTATTTCATATTACTTTGGATACTCACTACGAACTTCTGTTGGTGGGGCATGGACTATATGATTAAGATCGGTCAAAAAAACTATGTGATTAAGATAATATGATGAATTTGCCTACTGTATAGCTGACTGTTGGTACACAAAAATTGCATCCTTTAGAAAAAGGTGAATATCTTTTGCAATATCATTGATTTCATAGTAACAGAAATATAATAACCCTTGGGCACTGCGCATGTGCACCATCATGTTTGTTTTGAAATATGTGTAAACAATAGAAGGGTCAAATGTTTGGCAAATAATAATGCAGTTCAGGCTGTAGAATTCTGATTGTCAGATTGAGATAGAGTTGGGCCTAGCTCCCAGAGGCCTAGCATCATGACCTTTTTTACCTTGTTTGGTCAAAAGAGCATGCTTGTATGCTTTAGAGTTTTCTGTTGTTTTTCTGGTTTTGCTGGTAGTTTGCAGTTGGGTGGTTGGCTTGGGTGCCATGTTAGTTGTGGCTTTAACCTGTGTTTCTCTTTTGTAAATCTTGTTTCTCTGGTTTCTCTTTTTCCTCATCTAATAAAAATCCGGCAAGGTTCTTGCCGCCTTTTCTAAAAAACTGAACACTTAAATGCAGAAAGAGTTTTTCTTTTTTCAGTATTTTTTTTTTAGTCCCTCTGGTCGAAATCAAATGAAGTTTTGGACAGCTATTTTGACCTGCATTTTTAGTTAAATATATATTTATGTCCAAAACTTCAACTATACTTGACTGGAGGTAGTAAGAAAACTTTGGTACATGTACTTTGCTGCTCTTAGCCAAACAGAAGATAAGTTAAGATTAGGAGGTAGCTGGCTGCTAACTGCAGCGTCTAATGCTTCACATCTCTGTTTTGGTCTTGCAGGGGTTGTGCCAGGAGGCTGATAAGAGTGGCACTGCAAGAGGCAGCCAAGAAAAAGAGAGATGAGGTATTCAGACCTCAAGAAGATCGATCGTGGTGTTCGCCGCCACTTCCATGACGACATAACAGTCATAGTAGTGTTTCTTGACTCCAGCCTCGTAAGCAAGGCAAGCACGCACCGAGGTCCCACTCTTTCCCTGCGAGGCGGTGGTGCCAGCGCTGGCCTGCGCAACAACACGCTTTGCACCAACGTGACTCTAAAGTGCCTCGTGGAGAGGAGGCTACAGCCCCTGACTGAAGGAGGTTTTCTTTCCTTGTGTCTGAATGTGTTATATATGTACTTGTACCGGCCAAGATCATCCATCCCCCCTCAATGGTGTAAAGAAGTAGGAGAGGCGCGCGGAAGCTCCTCCCCAGCATCTTTGAATGCCGTCAATGGTGTCAAGGTGTGGACTCATGTCGATAACGCCGCTGTTCTTCTGATGATGCTCGTGGAAAGCTCGAATCCTTTCCACCTGAAAAAAGCAAGTAATATGTCTTCCAGTCTTTGGAATTAACCCTAGTGCATATATATATGAAATAATAATAAGCCAAAAGGAGGAGTAACTTATTTAACTTATGTTGTGAGGTGTATGTATGTTTTGTATGTGTACTGTTTTTGACTGGTGGTCCGGAGACAGCCTGCTATATCAATGAACATCTCTTCCAGAATCTGAAAAGTAACTTGCTAACCTTTAATACTGTGCAGTAGCATTATTCCCATTTCTTAGTACTACATCTGCATTTGGCTTTCAGTTTGCACATGAAGGAGTGATCCAGTGATGAATCCTTTCTTTCATGGCTTGTATTCGGGGTTTGCGCCTGGCAGAATCGACGGTGTCTCCTGATGTCTTGAAGAAGGCATATGAAGCTACGAGAAGATGGATTCTTCTCTGTTGTTACCAAACAATGGCCTGTAAAGCCTCGATAGCAGCTGTCGGCTCATGCTGCCTGGTCGGTGTAATTTGTGGTGGCATGCTTTATGTTGCCAATGTTGGGGATTCCCGTGTTGTTTTAGGAAAACATGTTAAGGCCATCGGAGAAGTTTTGGCTGTCCAACCGCCGCCAGAGCATAATGTAAGTATTGAGTCAGTGAGAAAAGAACTGCAGTCTATGCACCTGTAAGATAGGCACATTGTTGTTCTCAAGCACAATGTTTGGCGTGTAAAAGGACTAATTCAGGTGTGTATTCTGTATCTTAGAAGGGTTCAGATTTTGTTAGAATTATCATCTCATTGCCTTGTTTGGTACAGCCCCAGCTCCAAGAACTTTTTTTTTGGAACTGGTCATCGTTAGCTCCAGAAAGTCTTGGAACTAGAGCTGTGGATATGTTGAGAGTATTTAGTTCTACAAATTCCAAATCTTGCATGAATCACACCTTCTCGGTCTGGAGCTGTGCCAAGCCTGATGTTTGGTCGTCTTGACCTATCTGTTAATGCTGTTACTAAATGACACCAGTCATGTAGGTCTTTGGATGAAAATAAAGTGGTTCATAGATGCCATTTGAAGTGCAGCAGAAATATTCTTACTCACTTTGTGTTATGATCGATTGTAGCACCATTCATATTTCTCTTATGCAAGGAGCTTTAGAATTGGATGCGTATGGGGTTTTTTTTTTCCATATCAAGTGTTAGTGCCTGAAGCATATAGTAACATTGATCTCCTTCTCATTAGTTACTATTACTTCTAAAAGTGTTATTTGGTGAATATCATGTTAGTTTATCTTTATTCGTCAATCAACTTAACTTTCTATTACTGAAAATACACGAGCCCCCTTACCCTTCAACTTCAGCCTTGTTTGTATTGGTAGTTATTATACCCAATCTGTTAATGGTTTAATTGCCTGTTAGTCTGCATTCTGAAGGACTTGAATCTGATCCCCGTGTATCTAACATACCCAACTGTCTTGCTTTGCTAAGATGTTAGGTTTGTATTTTTTTTTTTAATTTTATGAGTGATATCTAACAAAATTTGACATTAAGTTTTCACATGTATATCAATTATTGAGTTTTCTGTCGCACATTGCAGGTTTGTAGATCAATTGGTGATGCTTATCTCAAAAAAGCAAGAGTTCAACAGGGAACCCCTATATGCAAAATTCCGCCTCCGTGAACCTTTCAGCAAGCCAATACTAAGTTCAGAACCATCAATCACTGTGCAACCACTGCAACCACATGACCAGTTTCTCATATTTGCATCGATGGACTTTGGGAGCACTTAACCAACCAAGAGGCTGTTGATATTGTTCACAAGAACCCCCGCGGTGTAAGTTGTTTCCCCAGTTGTATTTCATATTACTTTGGATACTCACTACGAACTTCTGTTGGTGGGGCATGGACTATATGATTAAGATCGGTCAAAAAAAACTATGTGATTAAGATAATATGATGAATTTGCCTACTGTATAGCTGATCTGTTGGTACACAAAAATTGCATCCTTTAGAAAAAAAGGTGAATATCTTTTGCAATATCATTGATTTCATAGTAAATGTAAATATAATAACCCTTGGGCACTGCGCATGTGCACCATCATGTTTGTTTTGAAATATGTGTAAACAATAGAAGGGTCAAATGTTTGGCAAATAATAATGCAGTTCAAGTTTTGTAGAATTCGATTGTCGATTGAGATAGAGTTGGGCCTAGCTCCCGAGAGGCCTAGCATCATGACCTTTTTTACCTTGTTTGGTCAAAAGAGCATGCTTGTATGCTTTAGAGTTTTCTGTTGTTTTTCTGGTTTTTTGGTAGTTTGCAGTTGGGTGGTTGGCTTGGGTGCCATGTTAGTTGTGGCTTTAACCTTGTGTTTCTCTTTTGTAAATCTTGTTTCTCTGGTTTCTCTTTTTCCTCATCTAATAAAAATCCGGCAAGGTTCTTGCCGCCTTTCTAAAAAAAACTGAACACTTAAATGCGAGAAAGAGTTTTTCTTTTTTCAGTTTTTTTTTTAGTCCCTCCGGTCGAAATCAAATGAAGTTTTGGACAGCTATTTTTGACCTGCATTTTTAGTTAAATATATATTTATGTCCAAAACTTCAACTATACTTGACTGGAGGTAGTAAGAAAACTTTTGGTACATGTACTGCTGCTCTTAGCCAAACAGAAGATAAGTTAAGATTAGGAGGTAGCTGGCCGCTAACTGCAGCGTCTAATGCTTCACATCTCTGTTTGGTCTTGCGGGGTTGTGCCGAGGCCGATAAAGAGTGGCACCGCAAGAGGCAGCCAAGAAAAGAGAGATGAGGTATTCAGACCTCAAGAAGATCGATCGTGGTGTTCGCCGCCACTTCCATGACGACATAACAGTCATAGTAGTGTTTCTTGACTCCAGCCTCGTAAGCAAGGCAAGCACGCACCGAGGTCCCCACTCTTTCCCAAGCGAGGCGGTGGTGCCGGCCATTTCTCAAGAAGAACACGCTTTGCACCAACGTGACTCTAAAGTGCCTGGTGGAGAGGAGGCTACAGCCACGACTGAAGGAGGTTTTCTTTCCTTGTGTCTCGAATGTGTTATATATGTACTTGTACCGGCCAAGATCATCCATCCCCCTCAATGGTGTAAAGAAGTAGGAGAGGCGCGAAGCTCCTCCCCAAAGATCTTTGAATGCCGTCAATGGTGTCAAGGTGTGGACTCATGTCGATAACGCCGCTGTTCTTCTGATGATGCTCTGTGGAAAGCTCGAATCCTTTCCACCTGAAAAGCAAAGTAATATGTCTTCCAAAGGCTGGAATTAACCCTAGTGCATATATATATGAAATAATAATAAGCCAAAAGGAGGAGTAACTTATTTAACTTATGTTGTGAGGTGTATGTATGTTTTGTATGTGTACTGTTTTTTGACTGGTGGTCCGGAGACAGCCTGCTATATCAATGAACATCTCTTCCAGAATCTGAAAAGTAACTTGCTAACCTTTAATACTGTGCAGTAGCATTATTCCCATTTCTTAGTACTACATCTGCATTTGGCTTTCAGTTTGCACATGAAGGAGTGATCCAGTGATGAATCCTTTCTTTCATGGCTTGTATTCAGGGTTTGCGTCTCGAGCAGAATACGAAGGTTGCTGATGTAATTGAAGAAGGCATATGAAGCTACGTAAGATGGATTCTTCTCTGTTGTTACCAAACAATGGCCTGTAAAGCCTCGGATAGCAGCCGCCGGCTCATGCTGCCTGGTCGGTGTAATTTGTGGTGGCATGCTTTATGTTGCCAATGTTGGGGATTCCCGTGTTGTTTTAGGAAAACATGTTAAGGCCACTGGAGAAGTTTTGGCTGTCCAACCGTCAGCAGAGCATAATGTAAGTATTGAGTCGGTGAGAAAAGAACTGCAGTCTATGCACCCGAAGATAGGCACATTGTTGTTCTCAAGCACAATGTTTGGCGTGTAAAAGGACTAATTCAGGTGTGTATTCTGTATCTTAGAAGGGTTCAGATTTTGTTAGAATTATCATCTCATTGCCTTGTTTGGTACAGCCCCAGCTCCAAGAACTTTTTTTGAACTGGTCATCGTTAGCTCAGAAAGTCTTGGAACTAGAGCTGTGGATATGTTGAGAGTATTTAGTTCTACAAATTCCAAATCTTGCATGAATCACACCTTCTCGGGTCTGGAGCTGTGCCAAGCCTGATGTTTGGTCGTCTTGACCTATCTGTTAATGCTGTTACTAAATGACACCAGTCATGTAGGTCTTTGGATGCAAATAAAGTGGTTCATAGATGCCATTTGAAGTGCAGCAGAAATATTCTTACTCACTTTGTGTTATGATCGATTGTAGCACCATTCATATTTCTCTTATGCAAGGAGCTTTAGAATTGGATGCGTATGGGGTTTTATTTTTTTCCATATCAAGTGTTAGTGCCTGAAGCATATAATAACATTGATTTCCTTCTCATTAGTTACTATTACTTCTAAAAAGTGTTATTTGGTGAATATCATGTTAGTTTATCTTTATTCAATCAATCAACTTAACTTTCTATTACTGAAAATACACGAGCCCCCTTACCCTTCAACTTCAGCCTTGTTTGTATTGGTAGTTATTATACCCAATCTGTTAATGGTTTAATTGCCTGTTAGTCTGCATTCTGAAGGACTTGAATCTGATCCCCGTGTATCTAACATACCCAACTGTCTTGCTTTGCTAAGATGTTAGGTTTGTATTTTTTTTTTTTAAATTTTATGAGTGATATCTAACAAAATTTGACATTAAGTTTTCACATGTATATCAATTATTGAGTTTTCTCTGTCGTACATTGCAGGTTTGTAGATCAATTGGTGATGCTTATCTCAAAAAGCAAGAGTTCAACAGGGAACCCCTATATGCAAAATTCCGCCTCCATGAACCTTTCAGCAAGCCAATACTAAGTTCAGAACCATTAATCACTGTGCAACCACTGCAACCACATGACCAGTTTCTCATATTTGCATCTGATGGACTTTGGGAGCACTTAACCAACCAAGAGGCTGTTGATATTGTTCACAAACCCCTGCACTGTAAGTTGTTTCCCCCAGTTGTATTTCATATTACTTTGGATACTCACTACGAACTTCTGTTGGTGGGGCATGGACTATGTGATTAAGATCGGTCAAAAAAACTATGTGATTAAGATAATATGATGAATTTGCCTACTGTATAGCTGACTGTTGGTACACAAAAATTGCATCCTTTAGAAAAAGGTGAATATCTTTTGCAATATCATTGATTTCATAGTAACAGAAATATAATAACCCTTGGGCACTGCGCATGTGCACCATCATGTTTGTTTTGAAATATGTGTAAACAATAGAAGGGTCAAATGTTTGGCAAATAATAATGCAGTTCAAGCTGTAGAATTCTGATTGTCAGATTGAGATAGAGTTGGACCTAGCTCCCAGAGGCCTAGCATCATGACCTTTTTTTACCTTGTTTGGTCAAAAGAGCATGCTTGTATGCCTTAGAGTTTTCTGTTGTTTTTCTGGTTTTGCTGGTAGTTTGCAGTTGGGTGGTTGGCTTGGGTGCCATGTTAGTTGTGGCTTTAGCCTGTGTTTCTCTTTTGTAAATCTTGTTTCTCTGGTTTCTCTTTTTCCTCATCTAATAAAAATCCGCAAGGTTCTTGCCGCCTTTCTAAAAAAACTGAACACTTAAATGCAGAAAAGAGTTTTCTTTTTTCAGTATTTTTTTAGTCCCTCTGGTCGAAATCAAATGAAGTTTTGGACAGCTATTTTGACCTGCATTTTTAGTTAAATATATATTTATGTCCAAAACTTCAACTATACTTGACTGGAGGTAGTAAGAAAACTTTGGTACATGTACTGCTGCTCTTAGCCAAACAGAAGATAAGTTAAGATTAGGAGGTAGCTGGCTGCTAACTGCAGCGTCTAATGCTTCACATCTCTGTTTGGTCTTGCAGGGTTGTGCCAGGAGGCTGATAAGAGTGGCACTGCAAGAGGCAGCCAAGAAAAGACAGATGAGGTATTCAGACCTCAAGAAGATCGATCGTGGTGTTCGCCGCCACTTCCATGACGACATAACAGTCATAGTAGTGTTCCTTGACTCCAGCCTCGTAAGCAAGGCAAGCACGCACCGAGGTCCCACTCTTTCCCTGCGAGGCGGTGGTGCCAGCGCTGGCCTGCGCAGCAACACGCTTGCACCAACGTGACTCTAAAGTGCCTGGTGGAGAGGAGGCTACAGCCCTGACTGAAGGAGGTTTTCTTTCCTTGTGTCTGAATGTGTTATATATGTACTTGTACCGGCCAAGATCATCCATCCCCCCTCAATGGTGTAAAGAAGTAGGAGAGGCGCGGAAGCTCCTCCCCAGCATCTTTGAATGCCGTCAATGGTGTCAAGGTGTGGACTCATGTCGATAACGTCGCTGTTCTTCTGATGATGCTCTGTGGAAAGCTCGAATCCTTTCCGCCTGAAAAGCAAGTAATGTCTTCCAGTGCTGGAATTAACCCTAGTGCATATATATATATATCTATACCTACTAATAAAGAAGAAATTTCTGCCTCCACCCTTTTTTTTCTGTCTGCCTTCTTTAATGGGCCTTAATTGGCCTAACTGTGAGCCCACTGGCCATGTCATGTTCGCTCGCAATCAACACCTGCTGCTGAGCCCGCCTGCGCAGGCAAGGAAAAAAAAAGCACAAGCGATCAACTAATATCGAACCAAGCTGTGGTCGCGGGTCCAGCCCAATCACGGCCCACTGCTGCTAATCCGCCAAAGCGGGGAAAGGAAAAAAGCCAAAAATTTTGTCAATGCCGTGGTCGAAATTTGCTCTACAGGAGAAAACTGTAAAGGACTTACCACCACACCACTAGAACACAAGTGATGTTTATTAAACCTTACTTTATTTATTTCTACAGCTTCGGAAAAGATCATTACAATTGGCAAGGAAAAAAAATACTATGAAAAAGTTATTTGCATATATATCGGGCAAAGAGTATTTGCATATATATATGGCAAAGGGTATTTGCATATAGATCTGGCAATTTATTTAGCCCTAATGCCTTCAAACTTTTTACGTAAAAACATCATTATGGTTGGCAAGACAAAAAAAAATGTTCACCCAAAATTTCTGTCCGATCGAGAGCCCTGGCACAAGGCAAAACGAGTTCACAACAGAGCCTAGCCATGAGGCCAGTTGTCTTAATCCGTATGTTTGTTATTTTAGCCTGCAAGTATATTTTGTATGTTTTGTTTTTCGTTTTGTTATATTACTCCCATACGGCTTATGAAAGGTGATGACCGCGACCTCAAAATGTGTAACCTCAATTGTCGTGTCACCATGAGGAAATCATGGGAAGGAATCATCAAATTATATAACTTGCAATGGATTAGATTGGACCGATCACTTGACTAACACCTCTATCCGCCGGCAACACGGCTGCGGCGCGGAATCAAGATGCACCTCTATCCGCCCGGCGACACGGCTGCGGCGGCGGGATCAAGATGTACCTCCGTCCGCCGGCGACACGGTTGGTTGTGTCACGACCAAAAAGTGGTGGCGGTGGCAGCGGCAGTGGACGTAAGATAAATTGTATATATAACATCCCGTTGCAACGCACGGGCATATTTGCTAGTGAAATAATAATAAGCCAAAAGGAGGAGTAACTTATTTAACTTATGCTGTGAGGTGTATGTATGTTTTGTATGTGTACTTTTTTGACTGCTACAGCATCTACTGTTGTTAATTGACCGATGGTAAAGTGAAATCACTGATTTCGTCTCACTGTTATCAGTTGTTCCCAGTATTGCTGATTTGACTGTTTCTAGTATATACTAGAAATCTGCGCGGCGTTGCCGCTTATGGCCAGTTATTGGGCCACTGAGGCTGCTCGAAGTGTAGTACATCAGACAAGCATGGGCAAGAATATGATTGGTTGCCAAGGAGCCAATGCTTTCATACACAAACAAGTATTATTTAATGTAACTATGGACAATATTGTGAGCAGTGAAAAATTTAACAGAGGACACTGCTTAGAATCTTGGCATTGCCGAAAACTAATATCATATGCCTCACCAGAGGCGATGAACATAATCTTTTTTCTCAAAGGTAGATCTCTTATAATCTAGTGGTTGCATCATCTATCATCTATTTCGTACAATGCCAAGGAGCCAATGCTTTCATACACAAACAATTATTATCTAAGGTAACTATGGGCAATATTGTGAGCAGTGAGAAATTTAACAGAGGACACTGCTTAGAATCTTTGCATCGCCCGAAACTAATATAATATGCCTCAGGTGAACATAATCTTTTTTTTTCTCAAAGGTAGATCTCTTATAATCTAGTGGTTGCATCATGTATCATCTAATTCGTTCCATATTACACAGTAAGAGCGTTAGGTAGAGGATATACATCTACAAGAACTGACGAGCAAGGTAGAGGAAGAGTTAACATAAGGGCTGCCCTAAACATGAATAATAATACATGAATCTAAGATCATAATTTATTGAAGAAGTAAATAGTTGTGGTAATTTGAAGCCTTCAGGGACTCTAGTATAGCAAGATAAGCAGCGACTTGTACAGTCATATTGAGTGCAAGAACTTTGAATATAAATGCAACATGAATCCGCAGGGTGGGCAAGAATCCTGACGTGAAAGCAAAATCTTGATAGCCTATGGGCAGTACAAATTGCTGACCTGGATACAATTCTTCTGGCTTATCTGACATACTGCAGATTATTTCTCCTCACACAATTAATACTATCGAATGTCAGGTTTGGTTAGTATGTTTGAGAGATCCTACCTGCCTGAATCCACTCACGTCAGTTGATTCATTCATCAATGGCAATATGGGTTTTTCAGAACAGAGGTTAAGGAATTGAGGCAATCAATCAGGGAGGGAAGCAAGGACGACGACTATGACGATCGAAGAGCAGCAGCTAGCTACAAATGCAACATGAATCCGCAGGTGGGCAAGAATCCTGACGTGAAAACAAGATGAACTGGTCCTTTCTATCAAAAACAAAAAGATGAACTGGTCCTGGCATGAAAACAAGATGAACTGGTGTTGCTAGTTCAGTCAGCTTATCGATCAGCCGAACATCTCAACGTTGGATTTGATATGACTGCTTTGCCTAATGTGCAGCACTGAATTTATGCACCGTAGAGAACATTAGAAAGTTACCTTAAGAATGGCCAATTATTACTACTTCTTTAGTATTCAGATCACAATTAATTTGACACCAGGTAAACTTAAAGAGCATATAGTATACTATAGCAAATAGAGTTGGCATGGATTTCAATCTAAACAATCAACATTCTCTATAATATGAATTAAGAAACTGAAATATATTTGAGTAGGTAGAGAAACGTGCCTGAGCAAGATTGAGTACTGCTCTTCCTGCACTTCTTCACATCTCATCATCGTTGTATCTTACGAGCGCTCACATACCAATAATGGCCAAGTGAGCTGAGATGGATGGTGTCGAGAGACGGAGATAGGCTAAGGTAGGTTTAGAACATCGAAGGACCAGATAAGCCATGGTTTTCTGGACTGCCATTTCATCTAACACCATGTGGGCGTCCCTTGAGGAGCTGCTATTCTGAGCTTTATTCAGTGCCGTGCTGCCCCCACGCCACTGGCCGGAGCCACGGCGATGCTCGGGGAATAGACAGGGGTGCGTCCCTGCGACCGCATCGGTGCGGAAGGTAGGAGGTGACGCAGGCGGCAGACCACGTGGTGGAGAGCACCACTGGTTGCAGGTAAGCAGACGGAGCTCTCTTTTCTTTCCCCTGACGGTCTCTCACCCTGTCACGGCGGCGTCTCCGGCGGCGGCGCAGCTTGAGCTCGGCGTCCCCGTCGGCGAGACCCTGACGGCTGACGTGGCGTTCTCGACCATCTTGGCACGTGCACGGGGGGCGCAGGCGTGGCGGCCGTACTACCTCGCAGCGACCAGCGAGCAAGGGGCGCCGGGATGGACGTGGTCGACGGCGCTCCTGCCCCACCAGTCTAGGGCCGCTGTCCCGCACCCGCGCCCACGCCATGAGGACGGAAGTGCGGTGGTGGCGTACGGCAGTGAGAGACCGGAGGAGAGAAACGCGCCGAGGTGAGGCCGAGTAGAAAAGGACGCCGTTATCTTCAGCCCGGGACTTCCCGGCGCTTCGAGTCTGCACTGGAGCGGCCCATTGATTTTGCCACGTTCAGTTGCCTGGAGCCGTTGGATTGAGATCGGATGCTTGATATAAAGGAGATGACATGGCCCAATGGTTGGGCATCTTTTGTTGCGTGAATCGTATTTAGAGATACTCCTTGTTCCCAGTTACTAATATTTATCATACTAAATAAGTATTAGTTTCATCATGAAGTATATTTGGTAGACCTATTTAGAGTAATTCATGTTGACAATAATATTTCCTATAAACACAATCAAGAGGAGTAATGAAAAGCTACATTTAAAAAAAAAGACTTTGACATATTTTTCATTGTATACCATATCTATTTTGGAGTAGATATATTTTTCATTGTATATCTATTTGGAGTCGTCATTCATGTTGACAATGTTTTTGTAAGCTTAGTAAAAAAATTAAAGTAATTAGACTTTGACGACCAGGCCTAGAATTGCATTCTTTGTATTCTTTTTAGATGGATCGCCATAGTTTAATACAGCTATTAGAGCTATAACATTTTCTACAAACTCAGTTAAATTTGAAATAATTTGACTTTGAGTAGGCCTAGAATTAGATTCTTTTTTGACTGAGAACGGAGGCCTCGTTTCGGTATGGATATGGCTGTGTTTAGTTCCCGCAAAAGTGGTGAAGAGTGAACTGAAAAGCATTATAGCATTTTTGTTTTTTTTAATAAATATTGTCCTACCATAGTCTAATTAGGCTTAAAAGATTAGTCTTTGCAAAGTACATTTAAATTGTCCATTCAGTTATTTTGTTTACTTACATCTAATTTTTTCATGTAAGTGTCTTTTGCTATATTCAATGATTCGAATTTCAATCAAAGTTGGGATCTCAGCACAGCTGGAGGTACCCTCGTTGATATGGATACCAAATTTATTGTGAAACTGGCTCTGGTCTGTTGTGTTGTTGTGCGAAACGCATTGATCTTCTCACCCACCATGAAAACCACGATACGGCGCCCATGCCCGCCCATGTTGAATTCCATGGAGCCTTTTTCATGGATACCATTATAAAAACTCGTGTTCTCGTAGATACCCCTAAAAAATGTGGGCTTTCACGGTTAACATCGACATTTTAGAGTCTATCGTGCATGCCACTCCGTCGATTGCGGTTAGATTTCCTCCGTTTGAGCTCACGACAGCGGGCCCGGCAAGGCAAAATGACCAGCGATGCCCTTGGCGCTTCCTTCTCTCACGGCCCCACATGTCATACGAGAGAACACCGCGCTCGCCGACCTCGGTGGGCCGGGATCTCGATTCTCGCCGGTGAGGTTGTTCGTGGAGAGGTCGAGATTGACGGCGCGGCCGAGCTCTCCGGCCGGCGGCGGGATCTCCCCCCGCGGGCCGCACCGTGCGAAAGCAAAGCGGTAGCGTAGAGCGGTGTCCGCGGGCAGGCGGCGGCGCGAAGGAGGAGCAGGGGCGGCGGGAGTCCACCACCGCGCCGCCATCGCGCCGTCCGCCACGACCACGGCCCACTACCGCGCCGCCATGCGCCCGTTCGCCAAATCCGCCCACCACACCGCCGCCATCCGCGGCGGGCACACCGTCCGCCATGATCGGCGTCTTGACTTGATTGGCCGTCTACGAGGCCGACCACGAGGAAGTTAGCCCGCGGCGCGGGCCAGCCTAGCCATGGAGGACCAGCGCGGTGCTGGCCTCCTCGGCCGCCATGCTCGTCGGCGTCCAGCGGCGAACCTGCGGCGAGGCGGCGCGCCACGAGCTCGCGCGGGCTCGCCGGGGCGGCGACGCCGACTACGGCCCCGGGCTGCGCGCCATGGCATCCCCGCGACGCGCCCCGCGCCGTGACGACCAACGGTCTCCCCGGCGGGCGGAGCTTCGCCTGGCGCACCGCGGCGGCGGCGCGGCGACCCAGCGCCGCGTTGCTGCTGGGAGGCGCGCCGAGGCGGGGGCGGCGGCGGCTGGGCGCTCCACACCCTCTCCTTGGATGGCGGCAGCGGCGCGTTATCGGGCTCGTGGCGGGGCGGCGCCGTCGACACGCTCACGAAATGGCACTCCGTCCCACCGCGCCACACGCCTCCATCTCGCCCGGCGGTGGGTTCGTCGGCGCGGATCCGGCCGTCGGTCGGGGTGGGCGCGCCCGCGACGCGGGCACCGGCGAGCAGACCCCGACGACGACGTGGAGGACGGGCGGGAGAGGCCGGCCCCGGGAGGGAAGGAGCTGGGAAGGAGAGGCTAGGGCCCCGCGGAGGGAAGGAGAGGCCGGCCGGGGTCGCGCTTTGCCGTGAAAGAGAAGAAGGTGAGGAGAAATAATAGAAGGGCAATCTGGTCATTTGTCACCATCGGGCCCACATGTCGAGGAGGCTGAAACGCAGAAATCTAACACTGAACGAACGGAATGGCATGCACGAAAGACTCTAAAATGTCGATGTTAACCGCAGGAAAACCCGAATTTTTTTAGGGTATCTATGAGAACATGAGTTTTTATAATGGTATCCATGAAAAAGGCTCAATTCCATGCCTCCGTGTCTCTCTCGCGCTCTCCTTGCATTGCATCGCGTGGCAGATGGCAACGACTGGTGCAGGTACTGACGTTTGCCGATCCATCGATAGCCAAGTCTGACCACTACCATCCTGGGCAGCAGCAGCAGCCATTGAATTATCGATAGTCATCGATTGCTTATCTTGTTTTGAGCACCGCTATTGACATAATACTGTGTCAGATGATCGAGATCCGTATTTATTGCCATGACTCTCGCCGTCGTCGCCGGAGCGACGCCGACGCATGCATGCATGCGTAGTAGTACGCAGTAGCAGCCGGCCACGGTGACTATTCCACGCCTTGAATTATCTGACCTAACCTGAGTACCTTACCGATCTAATCCAATCCCCGGCCGGCCGGCGACCACTGTCGGCGCACAATCTATCTCAGGAGACGAACTAAGGCCTTGTTTAGATGTTAGAAATTTTAGTAAAAACATTGTTGAAACTCTTTTAGCACAATGAAGCGTTTCGTTTATTTGTGATAAATATTATCCGACCATGGAGTAGCTAGGCTCAAAAGAATCGTCTCGTAATGTACATCTAAACTGTGTAATCAGTTACTTTTTTTACCTACATTTCATACTCCGAATATATGTCTTTTGATATATTTAATGTAATATGATGGAGAGAGTATAAATTAAGTTAAAAATTTTAGCAATCTAATCAAGGCCTAAGGCCGACCATGGTGTCGGTCACTTGCATTTACTGCCGAATCGGTAGCTGAGGCCCAACAATCTGATTGTCTCCAAGAATTTATCTAGCTAGGTGGCTGTTCATCGCAAAATTGCTCTAGTTTTCTCCAAATCGTTAGTTGTACTTGAGTTTGGCTTTGAGTAGGCCTAGAATTAGATTCTTTCACGATGATATACATCAATAGTGAGTTGGAACAGCGAGTCAGCAAACAACGGCGAGCAGCAACTGTGTCCAAGGCGCGATGATATACATGCATATACTAGTTTTTATATTACACCAAGATCACAGTCCGTAGATGCATGGAATGGATCGAAGGAAGCACAAGCCGGTCCAGGGTTATATTACATGAGATCTTAAAGAACCGAACCGAACCGAGAGGAGATTGATGCATGGACGAGGAAGATCATGGCGGGGATCAAAAAGATGCAAAAGGCAGTACGTACGTACTTACGTAGTAGGACACGTACAAGCAGCAGCAAAGTGAAAAACCAAAAGCTCTCTATAAATTAAGGGTTCTATAGATGTCAGTCTCTTCTTCCTCCTCCAGCTCCAACCTCCTCACAGATCCTAGCAGCAGAGCTGTGGCGGCGGGCGGCGGAATGGCGGATCAACTCAGATCGCATCATCCATGGCGGCGTAGGGTGGTCTAGAGCTTCCTCCTCCTGCAAAGCGGCAGGAGCCGTGCTTGATGAGCCAGCCGTCAATGCACGGCACATGGAACCGCGAACACATGGTTGATTTATCTCAAATGTGTTTAGTTTTGATGTAGTGATTGTCAACACTCAACATTCTTTCTCTATTTTCTTTTATCTTTTCTGCTTCGGCTATGGTTCACCGCACACGTGGAGTGTGTCGAAGACGTATCTCTTGGTTCGTGTTGTGCGGGTGTGGAGCTCGGAGATGGTAGCCGACGGAGAGGTGAAGGTGCCAAGGAGGACGTGCGGGCTGACGGACCGTGGAGGTGAAGGACGGACGTGAGGCTTGGACCGAGGGACCGGGGTGCCGGGCGGCTAGCCATGGTGGTCGACATCCGGGACATCGACGGATGCAAGAGGGCGTGGCAGGACCGCGTGTCGATCGGGTCAAGACGGCGAAGCGTGCGGGCGAGAGCGGGAGCTCGGATGACTTGGCGACTCGGGCGGTCAAGACGGCGGTGACACGTGTCGAGGAGGTTTGGTGGTTTGCCCTCAAAACCATCGGCGCTGGTTTCGTGGTTTGGGCCTCAAAACCACGGGCGGGTTTGGTGGTTTTGTGCCTCAAAACCACGGCGCGGGTTTTCATGGGGTTTGCGCCTCAAAACCCGAAGTGTTCCGCGGACGGAAGGACGGCACGTGGCGGCATCGGGAGATTGCGTGGAGGCAAGGCTACCGTGAGGAAGGCGCGGTGGCCGTCGGATTGAAGATTACCCGTAGTCGACGGAAATAGCCTTAGGGTTACAAAATCGACTCATGTATCCTAGGGGTAGTTTAGGCGGAGGAGGAATAGGGGCTATATAGCGAGGGCATACCCCTTCATCCTCCCTTGCCTCTCATTTTACGGTTTCTAGTCTAGGATTCTCGATACAGGTGGTGTGAGAGGTCCACCGATTTGTATCGAATTTGCCGAGCAAGGGCTAGCTCTAGTAGCCCTGTCACATGGTGACGTTTGGGTTGATTCGATCGGTGTTCTTTGTTGATCTTGTCTTTGTGATTTTTGTTCATCACTTGTTCTTCCCGAGTTCATCCTCTCCCCCTCTATTCTCTTCGCGATTTCTTCGTTTTGGCACCGTTTGATCTCGTTTTTCTTGCGTTGATTCGCAAGCTAGGGCGTGAGAGGATCATTTCCACCGAAGGGTTTGAGCTAATTCCTCACGAGCACGTAGATCGGGCGAGTTTTGGATCAAGGTGACTCTTTGGGTGTGTTCTTCGTGTGATCCGCGATTTCTCTTGATTCACTCCGTCAATCTCGAAATTTCCAAGGGAAATGGTCACCCACATGCCTAGATGCTATGGCTCGATTCTTGTGACCTGAGGTTGCGATTTGAGTGAGTTTGGATCGATTTTGGGTGAGTCGCCGCCGGGTACTGTGCTCGCCTTTCAGCGTCGTCGGGTGGCCGGGCGCCTGACCGGGCCCGCGTCGGGATTGACCGGGCGCTCCGGTCTCCGTCCGCTTGTCGGGGGTGACCGGGCGGCCGGCCGGACGCCGCGACCCGGCTGACCGGTCCGGTCGGTCAGTGCGCTCGGCAGAAGCGCCCCGCCAGGGCGACCGGCCCGGACGCTCCTGACGGGCGCTGGACCGGACTTCGCCCGATGAGTCCGGTCCGTGAGTCCGGCCACTCTCACTGAGGCTGTTTTCTTCCCGTCTCTTGCGTGTTTGTTTAGTTCGGTTTCGGTTGATCCATTGTGAGTCTAGAGCAAACTCTAGCTCATCCACCTTGCATCCAAGGTCGTGATCATACCGTGTGGTGTGTGCTTTTTGCTCCGAGGGGTCGTGAGAGCTACAAGTCATCTAATTCGGAAGAATTTAATTGAGGCTCCCATTCACCCCCTCCGGTCGCCGTTTCGGTCCTTCAATTGGTATCAGAGCAGGTTAAGGATCAAATCCACCTTAACCGGTTCTTGATCCGCGTAAGGCGACATGGAGAGGTTTGGTCACTTTGGTGGCAAGCCTCCCGAGTTCGATGGCACCAATTATCCCTATTGGAAGATTAAGATGCAAAGCGCATCTCATGGGGATAGATTGGAGAGTGTGGGAGATTGTTGAGGATGAGAACTACCAAGTGCTAGCCGCTCGAGTGGGTGAGGATCAGATAGCCCAACACAATGCCAACAACCGAGCGAGGAGCGTCTTGTTCTCTAGCCTCAAGGATACCGAGTTTGAGAGAGTTGCCACTTGTGAGACCGCTCGTGAGGTGTGGAAGACACTTGAGAGTTACCACGAGGGAACCCCACAAGTCAAGGCCCGCCTATACGAGACCTACAAGAGAGAGTACAACAACCTAATCCAACTTGATGGCGAGTCCATCGATTCTCTCTTTGCTAGGTTTCGAGGCGATGCGCAACAAGCTTCGGGCGAACAAACCATCCGAGAGGCTTGACGAGCACGAGAAGGCGATGCGCGCTTCACATGCGCCTTGGATCGGAAGGTGTGGGATGTGAAGGTGTGCGATCATGGAGTCTCCGCCAACTACGACACCCTCACACCCGACGAGCTTTACAAAGAAGCTCAAGTCTTCGGAGATCGAGGCACGAGATCCAGGCCAAGCTCAAGAACCCCTCCGCGCCCGAACGTTGCTCTCGTCTCGGGTAAAGGTGGTTCCAGTTCTTACGCTAACCCATCACGCATTTCTTTTCGCCTTGTCTTCCTTGGTGTCCGTGACGGAGGAGCGGATGGAGAGTCTTGGGGATGATGAGCTTGCACTAGTCATCGGCCGATTCTCGCGGTTTCACAACAACCGCTTGAACCGTCGGCGCGGCGGCCCATCCAAGGGCGGATGCTTCGAGTGGGAGATCCGGACCACTTCGTCGCTGCATGCCCCGAGAAGAAGAAGGACAAGTACTCGGCGAAAGTACTACTCCAAGTGCGACTCCGACAAGCACAAGGACAAGCGCGAAGTACACCTCAGAGGCAAGCACAAGTCCAAGAAGGGCTTCGACAAGGAGGCGATCAAGAAGAAGTACCTCAAGCGTGCCAAGGAGCACAAGCACGCCTTCCTTGCTTCCCTCGGCGACCTCGACAACGACTCTTCGGACGGACAATCTTCCTCAAGCGATGAGGAGTCCGGCGCAAGGTTGAGGACAAGCTGAATGGACTTTGCTTCTTCACCGACTCAAGCCCGGGGCTTCGCACCATGGCCCTCGATGGAGCGGTGACCGACAGCCAAGTCACACGACAACGACTCTTCTCCTTCCGAGGTACCTCCCACAATCGAATCTCTCTCCGATGAAGTTGAATCTTTGGGCGTGCGCTAGTGTGTCAAGAGAAGTTGCTTAAGCGTGCCGCTAGGGAGAGAAAGGAGTACAAGGAGAAGTGGGAGATGGCGTGACGGAGATAGAGCCGCTTAGAAGCTTTGTCGATGTCTCGATGAGACGGAGTGTGATGCTTGTCTTTGTGCATATGTCTAGCATCATGTCTTTGCAGTCCAAGTATGCTGCCTTGCTAGATGAGCACGTTGATCCGAAGTCTAGGCGATCTTTGTTGAGTGCGTGCAAGTCTTGTCCCGACTTACGATCCGAGTTGGCGAGAGAAGGCTGCCAAGCTTGCCGCGGCTTGAGAAGGCCAACTCGTATAGCACCGTCTTTGGGATGTGCTAAGTGTGAAGCTTTGGAGTTGGAGCTCATGTCTTGTAGGCATGACAAGGGGAGAGTCGAAGAGGAGATCAAGTATCTTCGCTCTGTCTTGAGTTGGGTGTCTTGTGGAGAGCCGCGGCTTGGCATGATGATGAGTCGGTTCAAGAGGGGGACCACACATCGGGTTTAGGCTTTGCTATAGGTGGGAAGGGAGAAGTCATTTATGGCAAGGTTGGTCAAGGTAGTGGTTTGAGCTCGAGTGAGAAACCAACCAACACTCCCAAATTGACCAAGATCACTCCACCCGAGCCTACCAAGCCCATTGTGCAAGATGGCATTCTCCAAGAGCCAACTAAGACTCCACCTCCCAAACAAGTGTGGCTTCCCAAACCGAACTACCTCAAGAACCCACTTGACACTTTGCCCGGGATCCCCGAGGAAACCCTTCCTAAGGCCAAAACCACAACAAGAGTGAACCATCCACCCAAGAGAGTGAACCAACCACCACCCAAGAGAGAGGTGAGGTATCACTTTGTGAGTATTGCCGGAGAGATGGTCACTTGGTTGAGTTTTGCTTTAGGAGGAAGAGGGATGCTAGGCGCCGAGTGGAGTTTGAGAACCGTGACATGTATCACCCACCACTTGGCATGTATGAGAAGGGTGTGCGGTCGGTTCGAGAGGCGCTTTGCTAGGCCCCGAAGGTAGGAGGTCTCGAGAGGTTTGGGCCACGGTTTTGTGAGATCGTTTGGTGGTCGTGCTCCGCGAGTGAATGTAGATCCTCGCTTTGGGAGCTTTGAGGTTGAGAAGAGGAGAGCACCACGCTTTGTTGTGCGTGGTAAGCGCTTGAGAAGATGGGGCGTGGGATGTTTGTTTTGCCTAATGCATATTTGGGGCAAGATGGTCAACACCGGTACTCTTCCAAGTTTACTAACCCCCGATGTTGTGCCATATGCTCATCCCATGTTTTATCGTTGATACAGCCGAAGGTTTTGGAGGACATGTGGCTCATTGACTCAAATGTTCTCGACACATGACCGGAAACTCCAAGTGGTTCTCCACCTCACCCCATGAAGACAAAAGAGAGTACATCACTTTCGGGGGACAGAACGAGAGGGAAGATTCTATCTCGAGGGTCCATCGGGATCAATGACCACTTTGTGCTCAAGGATGTGGCGCTCGTCTCCAACCTGCACTTCAACCTACTCTCGTCTCCCAAATCATGGCGGATGGGTATGAGGTACGCTTTAAGGTTGGATGCTCTCGAGTTTTGGACTCTCGCGATGATCTTATTTGCTGGATCGTGCCATTTGGGCAAGTCTTTCGTGCTGATTTTTCTCGTGGCTTTGGCACTTCTTGTTGCTTGTTGGCCGGGTCCTCCTCCGATTTGTGGAAATGGCATAGGAGACTTGGACACCCGAGCTTTGACCTTCTCACGAGGTTAAGTTCCATGGGTCTAATCCGAGGATTGCCTAAACTCAAATTTGAGAAGGATTTGGTTTGCCATCCCCGCCGCCACGGGAAGATGGTATCCGCTTCCCACCACCACCCGCTCGATTATGACCTCGAGACCGGAGAGATCCTTCACATGGACACCGCTGGTCCATCTCGGGTGAGGTCGGTGGGTGGGAGGTGGTATTGTCTAGTGATCGCTGACGATTTTTCGAGATACTCTTGGGTCTTTTTCATGGAAGGCAAGGATGAGGCTTTCGGTTTTGCTCGCGATTTGTTTTTGAGACGAGAACCGAAGTTGACAGATACAAACCATTCGAGCGATTCGCAGTGACAATGGCACGTAATTTAAGAACTCTCGCCCGAGTCTCTTTGTGCTAACTTGGGTGTCGAGCACCGGTTTTCTAGCCCTTATGTTCCGCAGCCAGAACGGGATTGTTGAGCGGAAGAATCGGACGCTTGTGGAGATGGCGAGGACCATGCTTGATGAACACAAGACGCCGAGGAAGTATTGGGCCGAGGCAATCAACACGGCATGCCATGTCTCCAACCGCATTTTCCTCCGTGCTTTCACCAAGAAGACATCATATGAGTTGCGGTTTGGAAGATCGCCCAAGGTGAGTCACTTCCGTGTGTTTGGATGCAGGTGCTTCATTCTCAAGCAAGGTAATCTTGACAAGTTTGAGTCTCGATCACCGATGGCATTTTTCTTGGATATGCTTTGCACTCACATGCCTACTGTGGTTCTTAACCTTGAGACTAACCGCGTTGTAGAGACATGTGAGGTTACCTTCGATGAGATCGCGCCTTGTTCCTCTTACGTGTTTGAGTGTGCGAAAAAGGATGAGATGGAGCGAGCATCTTTGTGGAGGAGGAGCGGGAAGACGTTGGGCTCGGGGTGATCCCGTTTACTCCACCGCTTGCCCCGGGCGACCCCTGCGGCGGCGACGACCGCTCACGGACCCAGACCTTTCTACCACTACTTCACCCAGTGGAGCGGCCTCCTCAAGGCGAGGCGGCTGCACTTGAGGAGGTTCCCGATCCGAGAGGGGAGGCGACATCTTGGCGCCGGCGCCTCGGACATTCAGCGTCACCCCCCCCAGAGACCATGATTGGAGGACTCAATCAAAGGGTAACTCGTTCCAAATCCTATGCCATGTGTCATTTTGCTCATTCCGCTTTTCGTTTCCACTCTTGAGCCCAAAGATGTTACCACCGCATTATCTGATTCGGATTGGGTCAATGCCATGCATGAAGAGTTGCGTAAACTTTGAGAGAAACCAAGTTTGGGTTTTAGTGCCACCTCCACCGAGTGTCATCCCATAGGAACCAAGTGGGTGTTTAAGAACAAAACAGTGTGAGGATGGGGTGGTTGTGAGAAACAAAGCCGGACTAGTTGCCCGGGGTTTTGTCGAAAGAGGGTATAGACTATGAGGAAACCTTCGCTCCTGTAGCCCCGCATAGAAGCCATTAGGATTTTGCTTTGCCTTTGCAGCCTCGAAGGGCTTTAAGCTCTTCCGGATGGATGTCAAGAGTGCGTTCCTAAATGGGTTCATAGAGGAGGAGGTGTATGTGAGGCAACCCCGGGGTTTGAGCATCCTAAACACCCAGTTTTTGTGTACAAGTTGCACAAGGCTTTGTACGGCCTCAAACAAGCCCCCGCAGCATGGTATGAGAGAGACCGAAAGCTTTCCTATTAGCTAAGGGTTTTGTGATGGGGGCTGTAGACAAGACCTTGTTTACGCTTAGGAAGGGCAATGACATACTCCTAGTCCGGATATATGTGGATGATATCATCTTTGGTGGCTCTTCACATGCTATGGTATCGAGTTTTGCGTAGATTATGAGCGGGGAGTTCGAGATGAGCATGATGGGCGAGTTGACCTACTTCCTTGGACTTCAAATCAAGCAAACCAAGGATGGGATCTTCGTACACCGGGGCAAGTACACGAAGGACATGATCCGCAAGTTTCGCATGGGTGAGGCCAAGCCTCTTTCGACGCCCATGTCGACGACGGCGGCCCCGGCGAAGACAAGGATGGAGAAGCCGTGGACCAAAGGAGTACGAAGCATGATCGGCTCACGGCTGTACTTTGTACGGCGGCGCGCCCGACATCCGGTTTCTTTGTGTGCCTCTGCGCCGCGGTTTCGATCTTCGCAAGACCTCTCACTATCGAGGCGGTGAAGAGGATTTTCGTGTATTTGCGCTTTACCCCCCCGACTTTGGCCTATGGTACTCGGCTTCTTCCACTCTCTCCCCTCGGTTGGCTATTCGATTCTGATTATCTTGGGTGATCGTATGCATAGAAAGTCCACTTCGGTACTTGTCGGTTTCTTGGTACTTCTCTTGTGTCTTGGTCGTCTCGTAAAGCGATGCGGTGTCGCTCGGTCGACCGTTGAAGCAGTATGTTCTTCTTCTTTGCTTGTTGTTCCCAAATGTTGTGGATGGTTGCCACTTTGAGAGACTTTGGTTTGAGCTTTTCACGTGTACCCTTGTTGTGTGATAGCATGGGAGCTGTGAGTGTAGCCAAGAACCCAGTCCTGCATTCCCGCACCAAACACATAGAGGTGAGGTACCACTTTCTCGAGAGATCACACCGGAGAAAAGGGATATAGATGTTCAAAGCATGTGTACACAGAACAACAGATTGCGGACATTTTCACCAAGCCATTAGATCAAGTCCGTTTTGCCCGGCCGAGGAGAGTTGGGCGTGTGCTATCCCTTTTGAGGGGTAGCTCAGAAGTTGATGTACAGGTTGTAGTGCTAGGTTGCTTTACTTTGTGCATCATCTTGTATCTTTTGCATTCATCATGTACACTTTTGCATCTTGAGCTTCTTGGTTATATTGATCACAATGAGACTATGCTCTGTTTAGTGTAACAATTACTTGTTGGTGCTTATAGCTTGTGCTCATACATTTCAATTGGTATATGTTATGAGCAAAGCTGTTTTCATGTGAACTTGCTTAACAACGATGAATCTTGCAAAATGTTCACCATTGAGATAGTTCCTAGCATGTTTAAGTTGTTGAGATCCTTTGTGCTTATCATGTATGCTAAGGTGACTATGTCTCATTCACCGAAGTTATACACTTGCTTAGATGACCACATGCTTTCATATGCTAAAATCTGAAATCTAAGTTAAGTGTATGGAAAAGATCGAGATGGGTCCATACCGTCCCCACATCCAAGTCTTGGGACTGCTTCTCATTGCACTTGAGTTGAACCCGAGCTTGGTAGTGTTTGACCCGCACCATTGTCTTAAGCTTCCGATTGCTCACATGCATAGGCTTGACATGGTTGATTAGTAAAGCGACGGTTGTGGATAACCACTCGCACTCATGTCTTTGGACCAATGCTTGTATCCGCTAAATCTCTCGATAATCTTAAAATGTTGTTGGCAAGTGTTGGTTCTTTCTTTGGCATGATGGATAAACTTTGCTTGGGGTAGTCCTCTTGATATACATGTGTAGCACTTGGTAGATTTCCAGCTTACTTATGCTATGTGCTATTCTTTGTGGTGGACACCTTTTTAAAATGCTTAAAACCTGAATCAAAATGCTTTCAAGTCATATCTCATATCTTTTGATCGGTTTGAGCACCGTGTTAAGCACTTGATTTTGTTGCCATGACACTACCTAGAGCATCTTCTCATTTGGATGACTATAAACTTGGAGCTCACTCATTGCACTTTGCATGCATTTTCATCGCTTGATTAGTGCATGTGCCAACAAGGGGGAGAAAGATACAAAGACAGTGAATTGTGAATTGGTATCTTGAATTGGTATCTTCGTGGATCGCACTAGTCAAGGGGAGTAACTCGGGGGGAGTATCTCTTTACCACTTTGAGCTAGATGTGTTGAGCCTTTGCCTCTGTCTTGAGGGTCTAGCTTGTCGTGAAAAGAAATTGGTAGAGATTGGTTTGGAGCTGTGCTAGTGGTGTTGAGCCCTGTTTTTACCTCTTCTTGAGGACTAGCCGCCCGCTTAGCTTGGTTGTGTCGAGCCTTTTGCCCATGTCTTTGGGAACCAAGTTTTGCTCCATGTTTGCTATCCGTTAGGTTGTCTTAGCTTGCCTGGATGTGCTTTCTTCTATCTTATTCTGTCTTTGTGTTGAATGTTGACAATGCACTCATCAAGGGGGAGATTGCGAACACATGGTTGATTTATCTCAAATGTGTTTAGTTTTGATGTAGTGATTGTCAACACTCAACATTCTTTCTCTATTTTCTTTTATCTTTTCTGCTTCGGCTATGGTTCACCGGCACACGTGGAGTGTGTCGAAGACGTATCTCTTGGTTCGTGTTGTGCAGGTGTGGAGCTCGGAGATGGTAGCTGACGGAGAGGTGAAGGTGCCAAGGAGGAGGGCGTCTTGCCGACGGACCGTGGAGGTGAAGGACGGACGTGAGGCTTGGACCGAGGGACCGGGTGCCGGGCGGCTAGCCATGGTGGGCGACATCCGGGACATCGACGGATGCAAGAGGGGCGTGGCGGGACCGTGTCGATCGGGTCAAGACGGGCGAAGCGTGCGTGCGAAGCCGCGGGAGCTCGGATGACTTGGCGACTTCGGGCGGTCAAGACGGCGGTGACACGTGTCGAGGAGGTTTGGTGGTTTGCCCTCAAAACCATCGGCGCGGGTTTCGTGGTTTGGGCCTCAAAACCACGGGCGGGTTTGGTGGTTTGTGCCTCAAAACCACAGCGCGGGTTTTCAGCGGGTTTGCGCCTCAAAACCCGGTGTTCGGGCGGACGGAAGGACGGCACGTGGCGGCATCGGGAGATTGCGTGGAGGCAAGGCTACCGGTGAGGAAGGCGCCCGGTGGCCGTCGGATTGAAGATTACCCGTGAGTCGACGGAAATAGCCTTAGGGTTACAAAATCGACTCATGTATCCTAGGGGGTAGTTTAGGCGAGAGGGAATAGGGGCTATATAGCGAGGCATACCCCTTCATCCTCCCTTGCCTCTCATTTTACAGTTTCTAGTCTAGGATTCTCAGACAGTGGTGTGAGAGGTCCACCGATTTGTATCGAATTTGCTGAGCAAGGGCTAGCTCTGAGTAGCCTGTCACATGGTGACGTTTGGGTTGATTCGATCGGTGTTCTTTGTTGATCTTGTGCTGTGATTTTTGTTCATCACTTGTTCTTCCCGAGTTCATCCTCTCCCCTCTATTCTCTTCGCGATTTCTTCGTTTTGGCACCGTTTGATCTCGTTTTTCTTGCGTTGATTCGTGCTAGGGCGTGAGAGGATCATTTCCACCCAGAGGGTTTGAGCTAATTCCTCACGAGCACGTAGATCGGGCGAGTTTTGGATCAAGGTGACTCTTTGGGTGTGTTCTTCGTGTGATACGCGATTTCTCTTGATTCACTCCGTCAATCTCGAAATTTCCAAGGGGGAAATGGTCACCCACATGCCTAGATGCTATGGCTCGATTCTTGTGACCTGAGGTTGCGATTTGAGTGAGTTTGGATCGATTTTGGGTGAGTCGCCGCCGGCGGGTGCTGCTCGCGGCTGAGGTGACCGGACGCACGACCGGACGCGCGTCCCGGGATTGACCGGGCGCTCGGTGCTGTCCCGCGCGTCCGGGGTGACGGGACGCTCCGACCGGGCGCGCCGCGACCAGGCTGTCGGTCGGTCCGGTCGTCGTCTCTGGAGGTCCGCCAGGCGATCGGACCGGGCGCCTCTGACCGGACGCTTGGACCGGACTCGCCCGGTGAGTCCGGTCGGTGAGTCCGTCACTCTGCAGGGCTGTTTTCTTCCCCGTCTCTTGCGTGTTTGTTTCGTTCGGTTTCGGTTGATCCGCTGTGAGTCTAGAGCAAACTCTAGCTCATCCACCTTGCATCCAAGGTCGTGATCATACCGTGTGGTGTGTGCTTTTGCTCCGAGGGGTCGTGAGAGCTACAAGTCATCTAATTCGGAAGAATTTAATTGAGGCTCCCATTCACCCCCCTCTGGTCGCCGTTTCGGTCCTTCAGGAACACATGCCAGCAGTCCGGCAGGCTCCGCACCTTCTCCCCCACCTGGAAATCCTGCAACCATTGACGAAACAACAGCAGCATCCAGATTTGATTATTTTCAGAATTCCCAGGTCCCAGCAGCGATGAGTCGTCTGGAATTAATTTATAATAAAGATGGAGACCGTACCTGGAGGCAGACGGAGCATCCGGAGAGGTCGCCGACGGCGTCGCGCCTGTACTCCTCGGTGATCCACGACTCGGGGAGCTTGTCGATGGACGCCCGCGGCATGCCGTTGGTGGCCTCCACCTCGAACAGGTCCGGCGACTCCCTGAACGGCGACGAGTCCACCGCGTTCATCTGCAACAAACCTATACCTCGTCAGGATGAGGTTCAGAGAAGCACAAAATGAATGCATGAATGATCGATAGACATGGATGGATCAACCACCGACCTGGCTCCGGACCACCCTCTGCACCGCCGGGTCGACCTTCTCGCGCACCAGCCTGCCCGTCAGGAGGCTGTAGATCACGTTCAGCTGCATCGCACAACAGGTTGGTCTTCAGTTCAGATTTCAGAGAGCAGTGGAAACGCCGCCATCTCGGTCTCATAGCATGTTCAAGTTCAGAATATTAGAGCATGTTCAAGTTCAGATTAGAGCATGTTCAAGTTCATATCAGAGCATGTTCACAAGTTCAGGAGTCTCAGAGGATGTTCACGCTTTCATGAGCAAAAGATGATCAAGCGTATGGATCATGTGTATACATGCTACAAAAAGGAGATAATTCAGAGACATGCCTTGCAACTATACTATTCGTTTAGTATACTGACTGATGACAGCCAGTAGCTGGTAAGGTAGGAAATGCCCAGTCAACACAATACCACAGGGATTTTGCAGGCAGGAATTGTTGTTTGTTCAGGAGGAACAAACAAACAGGCCTTGTGCTGCAGGTCTGATGAATATGTCACTATAAGCAAGTTTAATCCATGCATATATATATATATATAAACTAACTAACTGATGAGCAACAGAATAAGCTAGCCGACATGGAGATTGCAGACAGAAGCAAGCGAGTCCACGCAAGAAAGCAAGTCAGGTACGTATAATATGCAGTCGTGGGTGGTTGTCCTACTCCCAGCTACCGCTGGCACAGCAAAGCCGTATCTGATCTTGAAATGAAACTGTCATCGTCACACTCACACCGGTGCTGATCCTGATCTGCAGTGTGGTGCTTAGTGGTGAGTGGTTATGCTTACCACGTAAAGGATGCTCCAGATCCCGGAGCGTCGCGCCTGCCAGAGGCGGATGGAGGAGTCGACGACCTCGATGGAGACGAGCGCGCCGGTGATGGCGCCGATCCCGGTGCCGCGGAACAGGCCGCTCTCCGTCGCCAGCCCGATCAGACCGCCGGTCACCGCTCCCAGGAACAGCCCAGCTGCATGTGCATGTTTTCAGATGATTAGTTTGCAGTTTGCAGCATCAAACATGCAGATCGAGATTGTAAGATTGCTGCCTTCAGAACCAAATTAAGCAAAAGAAAAGGTTTTGATACGAAAAGAGAGAGAGAGAAAGATCTTTTGCCAAATTGAGTTCGAATCGAAGCCATGCATGGAAACTTATGTTGCAGCACAGAATGAAATCCGGTAGATGAAGAACATAGATAGCTCAAGAAATACAGTATGTTTTCAGTCAGACAAGGCTGGTGGTACTGTTGTAACCGATCAATCAATCCTATGATCTAGGAACACCTTGGAATGAAGTTGAGACAGAGCTAAATCATGAAGAAAATAGTTGGGACGAATTGAAGAACTAAAACAGGCAGAATAAAATGGAACTTTATTTAGAGGCCTTCCCAGAATCATCAACTGATCAATTAAAAAGCCCCAACTTTTGTGCAGTGATGAATCAGGTTGGCAGATGGGGACAGAAACCAACCAAATTAAAGAGAAGGAAAAGAAACCTCCAGAAAGAAACAGAGTAAACAAACAAGATCGCGTCGCATGCAATTCGGTCACACCGCAAATGCAATTTGACGAGATCAGAGCATAGCAGAGAGAGAGAGAGAGAGCGCATCATCAGAATTCAGATCGCGCAGATCGACAGAAGCTACGGATCGGAGGAGGGAGCCGGAGGATGAGCAAGTAAGTAAGGACGTACAGTGGGAGTAAAGGAGGAGTCGGAAACGTGAAAGCAAGCGCGTGGAAGCAAACGAGACGTACCGATGGCGAAGATGAAGGTGATGACGCCGCGGCAGACCCTGCGCATCATCTTCCTGCCCCCCTGGTACCGCCCCCTCCCGCGGCCAGCGCCGCCGCTGCCGCTCCTGGCGAGCAAGGGGTTGCTGGAGACCCGCGGGAAGGAGGAGCTCCCGCTCCCTTGCAGCTGCGGCAGGAACGCGCCGCCCGACGGATCCATGGCCCACGCCTCCTCTTGATAGCCGCCGGCAGCAACCAGCACACCTCACCTGCCGCTTGTTTTTTTCTTGTTCTCCCTCGGTCCCTCGGATGAAGTTGGGCTCCGATCTGGTCGTAGCAATCAATCTCCGGCCAGTAGACGACGACGGTGTGGTTGAGGAGAGACGGTGGACTGAAGAGAACTGTGGCGACGGCGCAGGCAGGCAACAGCTTCAAGTGCAAGCAAGCGCAAGGGGATGGATGGAGGAGCTAGGAAGGAAGGAAGGAGGACGGGTAGGTCGAGCGGACCGGTGGTGGTGAGTAATTTATTGGCGCCAACCAACCCGTCGCCTCTGCATTAATGCCGCGCGACGAGAGATGGATCGATCTAGCTCCTCACCGCCTTGCTGATACTGTGTGCTGTGCTGCCCCCTCCGGCTCCTGGTCCGGTGCGGTGAGCCGGAGTAGATCGAGTAGGCGGCAGATATTTTTGGCCGCTTTGGCGCCACGTGCATGGATATGGGTATGGATGCAGTGCAGTGCATGCCCCGGCCAGCACACTCGCCTATATTACGCTGAATCCGTACGTACTTACCAGAGTATACATGTACGTATATGTAATACCTCTTTGCCTATGTTGTACTATAGGATGATGGTTTTTTTTTCTTCTACCTATATGCAGAGGCTGTTGTTGTTCACCATATATGCCAGTGACATCATCGAATCCCAGGTTTACATATGTATGTATAACATACTACTCCTACAACATATATAGCATAGTATATGTTTCGCAAAAAAAGAAAAAGCATAGTATATGGTAGTATACTGTATACTGTATGTATACCTGTTGATCAACACGCGTACAGTACACTGGTACGTATACACCACCGTCATAGCTAGCCGGCCTGCTGCCGAGACCGAGTCCATCCAGATGATATACACTCGATCTGCAGAGTAGGACGTGTGGATGATCTAGTAGTTGCTTACTATTCAGGCGAGATGATATCTCCTCCACGCACAACCTAAAAAAAGCTAGCTGCAAGTTATGGGCCATGCGCGGCATGTTCGGTGTGCAAACGACTCGCTAATTTCATTCATTCATTAATGACGCAAAAGCAACTAGCCTGATCGAGCTCTGTCTGCTGACTCCAGTCTTCACTTTCATCTCCATCTGTGTGAGAGAGAACAAACTTGAATTTGCTGATGACTAATAGAATAGAATCGGCCAAGTTAATTAAGCAACTTCCACCGCTACTGCTACCACCGTATATAAAGTTGGGTTATTGCAGGGTAAAAAGGGTAAGGACAGGTCCTGGTCATCCATCCATCGCTACCCGTAATAGCACGTCGTAATTTTTTTTTTTCGAGACCACGCCCACCTAAGTTGGCGCGTTTTTCATTAAGCAGATAAGGCCAAAGAAAGGCCGGTAACCGGATACAAGAGGAGACGCAAGTAACCCTCGGGTTACCCATGAAATCCCGACACAAACAAACAAAGAAGAAACGAAAGGGGAGGGATGGGGCGGACCCTCCAACTAACAACCCCGACAGTTGAACCTATTACAATAAAAACCACACAACACCCGGGTAGCTAGCGGCGATCGAGCCAATCACGACAATAGCGGCAAAGCATCCGCTAGAAACCGACGGCCAAGCATCCGTCCCGGACCAAGCACGGCAAAGAAAGCATCTGCCGGAATAATAAACAGCGGTAAAGCATCCGCTAGCACTCCAGACGGCAAAGCATCCGTCAACGACCTTGGTGGCAAAGCATCCACCCGAACCAAAAGCGACGACAGCGGCAAAGCATCCGCTAGATAACCGACAGCCAAGGCACCGTCTAGATCGACCTCGGCAAAGAAAAGCACGCGGTGAAGCATCCGCCCGCACGACCGCGACCTCGCCGGCACGCACATCGGAAACGCTGGGCTCGTAACGCCGCAACCTCGGCAACATACCGAAACGCGAGGCTCGTAATGACCGCGACCTCGGTGGCACGCGCCGCGCCGGAAACGCAAGCTCGTGAAGCACCTCGGCGGTAAAGCACCCGTCCGAAACGACGACGACTAGAAACACGGCGGCAAAGCATCCGCCCAGCAACGAAGAGCACCTCAGCGGCAAAGCATCCGCCGGAAACGACAACCACTAGAGCTGCGCAGACACCACTAGCCGGACCCGGGTGTGGGAAAACAAGAAGCGCAAATAGGAACAGCGGAACGACCAAACCGACCGAAGAGGGAGCGACGGGCCGACGAGGCTGCAGGAGTGCTCAAGCGTTGCCTTCAGGAAGGGAGATCGACGTCCCGCCGCCGACAACGCCAAAGGAGCACCGAGGTCTTTCGACCCCAGCTGCGAGGCGAACCACCCTCCCACGGCGAGCCGCACGAACCCAACTTCCAACGCGTGTGCGGTGCGGTGGCCTGCATGCCCGAGCTTCACCACGAAGCTACGGGGCGCGCGACGCACCACCTTGGCCCCCGCCACCACGGCGGCGCCACCGCAAAAACACGGACGAGTGGAAGAAGGATCGAGCCAACGGCCTTCGCCAAGCCGCTGGTGGATGAGCGACGATGCCCCCAAGGAGGTGAATGACGCCCAAAGCGCCACCATCGTCCCCGGGACGAGGCCCGGCTGAAGCCGCCTGTTCCACCTAGAGTAGCACGACGACGCCACACCCGCCCTGGGCGGCACCGGGGTAGGTCCAGCGGGCCGCGGACACGCGGCCCGAGGGGAGAGGCGCCGCCGCCGCTGCGATGCCGCCGCCAGAACCGGGAGAGGGGGCGGCGCCTCGGGGGGACCGGGATCGGCCGGCCCCGCCGGCCGCAGGGCGGAGCCGGGCCGGGAGGGAGGAGCGCCGGGGACCGGATCCGCCCGGCCATCCCAGACCACCCAGCCCGCCGGGCCCGGCGCCGCGCGGCCGGCGAAGAGGCCCACGGAGCCCTCCATCACCGGCGGGAAGGGAAGGGCTTCGCCCGGGCGAGATCCGGCCGGGCGGGCCACCCCCCACCCGGCAAGGTCGTCGGCGGGAGGAGTTGGAGGGGAGGGGTTGGGGGAAGAGGGAGAAGGGTGGGACGCGGCGCCGCCCCTTTTTGAGGGCGGGGAGCCGCCGCCGCCGCCGCGGCGAGCAAGGCGGCGACGGGCGGCCGGAGGAGGAGCTGGTGGCGGTGAGGTTGGCTGGGGCGGCGGTGGCGCCCCGAGTCGCCCACGGGAGCGGGTGCTCAGGAGCCGTCGGAGCGTCCCCCTGGCACGTCGTAATTCAATTTGCCATTACCAACAGGCCAGCTAATGAGCGGTCAATCGGTCACTCTCACTGACCATATTACTGTCGCCAATAGCTCAGTTAGCCGCTTTATTTATTTCCACTGCGCGAGTTACTTCTCTTGGATTCGTACAGGTCGTCGTCGACGATGGATCGACGTTGCCTGTTACTATGCGTATCGCTAGTAGCTGCCAGCCATCTGCAAAAATGACAGAATGACGTACAGGACAGGATGGATTGACGGTTTCATGTCAATTCAGGCAGCTAGAGAGTGGGCGAAAACCGAAAATATAAAATCTGAATGTTCAGATGATGATCGATGGGTTACTATCGTCTTAGCTGTGAACAGCAGGGCGGATTAGCCTGTTAATCTCTGATGAAAATGATGGCGCTACTTTCTAATCAGTTGCTTCAGTCACCTTCAGTCTGTTGAGCAATAACTAGTCATCGGTTCGGTT
Source organism: Hyparrhenia diplandra (assembly GCA_015847255.1). NCBI lineage: Eukaryota > Viridiplantae > Streptophyta > Magnoliopsida > Poales > Poaceae > Hyparrhenia > Hyparrhenia diplandra. The sequence goes on along the minus strand of JADLZK010001513.1, from coordinate 596,505 downwards.
GAGGAAAACTTAATACGTCTGATAAATCAGGCTAGGATATAGGAACGCAAAGGGAATTTGTCCATGAAACAACTGCAGATTGTTGTGCGCCAAGTGTAGTAGGTGTATAGGCGTGAGCTGACCTGTCCTTCTCGTCCGTGTATCCTAGGTCCCTATGCACTGTGAGCAACACTAATAATAATGTTCTTTGCTGCCCGTTTGCTTTGAAAACGAATTTTACCCTAAACTTTAATTGAATTTTAAAATGTGTTTTGGGATCCTAGATAAGATGTGTCAATATTTTATTACAAGGTTCTTTTTACAACATTATTTCACAGCTTCGCATCCTCCCTGATCTTACATGCATGATGCGTCCCTACTGCACCCATCATGATTACACCTAAACGACTATGTGCCATTTGTTTTTGTTACTTTTCAGATGATGATTAGGATCATCTATTGCTTTATATTATGTAATATGTCAAATATATCATATATTTTTATTTAATTTAAATTTTGTATGATAGGATAAATAAGGAATTTTTAATATAAAAATCTTCTTCCAAGATCTCATTGATGCATGCGAGATCTATTGGATATGGTAAAGAAAATATATTTGTAACTTTGGCACAAATATGATTTTAGCTTGTACCTTATATGATAACTAATTTGATTAAATAATTTGGACATGACCTGACGTCCTGACATATATAACGAAATTTGATTATCATTATTTGGATTTGGCCACAAATAGTAGGGTAAATGTTTCTCTCTTTTTTTGTAGTGATTAACTAACTGATTATTTTTTTTAAAAATAAAAATCAATAGCTCAGACTTAAGGGGAGTTGCTATATCTCTTTCACAAGAAAATAACCAACATTTCTTTTGCAACGTGGTAGACCTTGGATCATTTCCTAACGGTGAGATCTGTCATCAAGTATTAGTTAGCACAATTTTACCATAACGGACAAGAGACAATTAACAATTTTTTCTCTATAGAAAACAAAGACAAAAGAGGGTGGTGTCCTAACACAAAAGACAAGATACACATTTGAACAATTTTACCACAGCAAATAAAAAAGACAATAAATAATTTTTTATATGAAAAACAAAGACAAAAGAGGGTGATGTCCTAAGACAATTTTATCGGTGATTCACGGCTACCATTAATCGTGTCTGATGGGTGGTGATTCACGGCCTGACGCATCATACACTCGATCGTATCGACGCTTGAAGGCTATAGCTAGAGGTACGCGCCAAACATGGTGATGATGAACTGATGATCCGTACGTGTCAGCTGCTGGCTTCTATTGTTGTTCAAACTAGGCGGCACTGATTAGGTGAGTAGATGACATGCTTGTGCTTGTCAGCGGTCAGCCGCCCTTTATCACGTCGCAAGATTTGTTTTTCAAACTTCTTTCGAAAGAGACATAGGAAAAGTGCAGACTTATTTGTGATATTACCTCCTAATAAATTTATATAAAAAGAGCACTATAGCATTCTCCGAACAATCCATCGATCTTTCACCCTTTTCTCTACTTAATTAAGTATTAGTTAGGGGGACTCTAGAACAATCTTGCAGCTAGTAAAAGCCAATGATATATAGTTAGCTCATTATGTTAGCCTGCAAAGTTAGCTACATAGTACGAGTCTACGAGATATAGTAGTTAGAGAAAGGACGACGCATAACTTAGCTCCATCCTTACTAAATCGAGGGAAATTATTTTTTTTTAAAAAAGATACTCCAACTTGTTCCTGAGAAGATCTCCGTAGTGTACATGCATGCGCATATGCAGCTCAATCTCAATGCAACGTAGGATGTTGTAGTCTTAATTATTTGTTTGTCTGGTTGAGGTTATAACCTAGAGGGGGTCATGAAAGCATCACTTTAAGTGTAAACTTTAGACCATCAAATGCATTTAGGGTAACCAACTTATGTGTCGTTAGATTATGTTGTTAGCAATTGATTTGTTATTTTTTAATAATAGTAGTTACATGTACATTTTGCTTCACCTTTCTATCATGAACATGGGAGTAATTTGTAAGACTTAAGCAAATATGAATGCTTCATTAGTTGTGACAATCACTACTACACAACCGACTTTTACTCGAGCCCAAAAACACGGTTACTCCCGGTTCGAAATTGAAGTGGGAGTAAAGGTATTTTTACTCGGTTTGAATCCCCAACGGGGAGTAAAAGGCCATGCAAAGAGGTCGTCCCTCGGCGCCCAACACCTTTTATTCCCGGTTGGGGACTCTAACCGGGAGTAAAATTCTTTTTGCCCAAACCGGGGAATAAAACTTTACTCCCCGTTTATTCAACCTTTACTCCCCAGGTTCTTTACCCAAACCGGGAATAGATGTTTTCTGGGCATTTTCCGTTCACACCCTTCAATCTTCATTTTTGTACAAACCACCGGATGGTTTTAAATGTTCTCAATCCAGCCCTAAGCGTAATCAATGATTACATTTTCAACTATGAAAATTGTACTTGATTGGAAATCGTAGCTTCCGAGCTACTTTTTGGACCCCTAGGTGGCTTCAAATCGAAAACTCTTGAATACCACGTTTGTTTAACTCTTCAAGATCTGCACTCTGTATATTGGACATTTTTGAATTTTCTAGATTTTGAACCATCGAAATTTTGAATTTTCAAAAAATTAAAGAATTTTTAGTTTTTCAAACCCTAAATCTTTTTAAAATAAAAAGTCATGAATACCAAAAATTCATAACTCATCGAGATCTACAAAGTTTATTTATATCATTTTTGCGTTTTTAGAAAGTGTTTGGAAAGTATAGTTGTAAATTGACGATTGTGCGGGTAGTTCCATAAACTCTCTCTTAGATTCCTGATTTTGTGACTAGTGTTTGGAAACACTTTCTTAAACGCAAAAATATTCTATATAAACATTTTAGATCTTGATGAGTGCTAACACGTTTGTATTCAAAAGTTTTTTAAACGAGGTCATTTAGGTGCTCCGTTTGACCAACTTTGACCAAGTCAAAATTTTGAATTTTTAAATGACTAGGCCTTTCAATTATACGTTGAAATAAGTGAACCTACAAAAATTTTTACGTACAGATGAGAAAAACAATTTTTCCTGTCGCAAAAACATTATATTTAGTTATATTTATATTAGTTAAAGACAACAATTTTGCATTAACGAAATGCTGATTGTTAACAACATTACGTTGGCTAGTCAAAAGAAAACAATAAAATATTTTAGGTTACATATATTTGTTGTGTAGAATAAAGCAAAATAAACTCAAATTATTTTTTAAAAAAATTTTATGACTGCTACAAATTTTACTAAGCAAACAACTTCTATTTAGACATTAAATAAAATGAAAATTTAAAGAAAACGAAAAACTATCGACGGGAGTGGCGGGAAGGTGAAAATTTTTACCTTTATTCCCGGTTGAAAATGCGACCCGAGTAAAGGTTGGCTGAGTTTCGCGGCCCTCAAAAATATCTTTTCCTCCCGGACGGGGAGAAGAGCCGGAAATAAAGTGTTAAGACCTTTATTCGCGGGCGGAAAGTACAAAGGGTGTGAGAATATATTGCTCCACCGGCCCCTTCCTGTTCCCCACCATCCTCTTTCTCAATACCGCCGCAGCTCGCCCCTACACGCGCCGCCGGCCGCTCGTCGATCCCTCCGGCCGGCTCGCCGCGCGCGCTGCACCGCCGCCGCGACCGCCGACGCCTCCGACGCCGCCCCTGCACGCGCGCCCTCTACCGACGCGACACCGGCCTCCACCGCGCACAAGTCGCTGCTGGATCCGCGATGGACGGCACCGCGGCTGAGGGCCTGGGTCGCTGCTGGATCCGCGACGGACAGCGCCGCAGCGGAGGGCGTAGGCCGCCGTCGTCTCCGCGGCGGGCGGCGGCGCAAGTGCCTTCTGGTTTCGCGGCGGGATGGGCGGCGTGAACCTGCAGTTGGGCGTCAAGTACCTGGTGGGGTGGCGGCTGATATGCGGCAGCATCAGAGCAAGGCAGCGTTCGTGTGTTGTGTAAGTAGGCTGGTTCAGGTGAGCAACCCCTTCGTTGTCGTGATTTGCTAGCAATGGCAGGCTCTCTCTCCTATGGAAAAACGATGCAAGCACTTGTTCTTGGTGCCTCATAAATCGATGTGGTAGATTATTAAATTATGCCTTTGCAAATCTCCTCTCTCTATATATATGCAAAGACGTTGCAGGCACTTGTTCTTGGTACTTAAAAATCGATGTGGTAGATTTATTAAATTATGCCTTTGCAAATCTCCTCTCTCTATATGCAAAGATGTTGCAGGCACTTGTTCTTGGTACTTAAAAATCGATGTGATAGATTTATAACTAGATTGCTAGTAGTCACGTTGATTCATGCCATATGTTTCTGGCTGCTCAGTTAACTGTGGGTGCTGATTCATGTTATATGAATCATTAAATATGATTGTGTGTACTAAGATTAGCTATTGCTTTCACATGCATTTTTTTTCAGTTAAACTCTTTGTTTGTTCCCATGTATTCTTTTAAAACTATATTTTTTTGCAGTCAGTTTACATGGAAGAATGAACATGAAGATTTAACAATGTCATCTCCCTCGATCAGTTCATAATTCTTGAGGTTTAGTAACCTGCAACTAAATCCAACTACATGCTTTAGTTCATGGTGTTTATTATTCTCAGTATGAAGGGCCTACTACCCAGACCATCATGTTTGTACTTTTTTTTTGTTGGCATTATTGCAAAAAGAAGAATAAATAGAGATACTACCTGACATGCCTAAGCAAGCATGAAGTGACATGGTAAGATTACCTTGCACACTTGATTTTCTTCATAATTGACTTGTATAAATCTCATAATTAATCATGTTGCTCCATGTTTTCTGTTTTAAGTACCTGCCAAGTGCAGTCTTAAATTATTTGCATAATTTTGTTACTATGGATAAGATATGATGATCTCATGAATGGTTCTATTTATTTTGTTTTGGTTGTAGAGGGGAACCGGACCGGACATGTGCAGTAGCTGCTGCATTGCCATCACAGGACCTTAGGATAGTTACTTAATTTCTATTTCTTACATTTGTAACACTGCAGCTTTGCTCTTGTGACTTCATTTTGCAAGATCGCTAGAATCTAGCCAAAGATTGATTTGTTGAACATTGTACTCTTTGATCTTTATACAATTTTAAGACATGGTTATATGTACCAAGAGTACTATAGTGTCATGTGCCCGTGACAAGAATTGTGAAAGTTGTTGATTATAGCAAGTATTTTTTTGTTTGGCGGCAAGAATTGAAATGAAACAAAAAAATATATATATACCGGCTCGTATATATGTGCGTGTTTGCATATGTTTTTGGCACCGCAAAATGCGTGTTTGAAAACCTATTTAAAAAACAAAACGAATCATAAATTGAAATGAAAAAAAAAAAAAAAACCCTTTACTCACGGTTGGTGGCACCAACGGGGAATAAAAAGCCTATGGCCGGCCACATGTCTCAAGCGGGACCTTTACTCCCCGTTGGTACCCCGTCGGGAGTAAAGGTCATACCTTTACTCCCGTTCATTTACCTTTACTCCTCGAACTTCGTCTTTCGGTTCTTCAACCGGGAGTAAAGGCCCATATGGACCGGGAGCAAAGGTCGATGTGTACTAGTGAATCATGTGGCACCTAAGTCATTTAAACACAATGTTGTCTATTATGTTGATCCCATGAAATAATTGTTGGTTGTTTTATCTCGTTTAAATAGTTGTTTTGTCCGTTTAAATAGAGTGTGAACTTGAGTCTCTACTTTCATGATATGACAACTTTAAGATATTATTCTCTCTCTCTCTCTCTCTCTTGTGCTTGAGCGTGCCGGATCTACTCTTGGATACTTGGTGGGCTCGATGATTTGCTCATTGACTCTTGTTCCGGGCGGGACTAGTGGTGGACATCACATCTCAAATTTGACCAAATTTATATAATACAATAACAATTCTTTGTAATTCTCTATGATTTAATCAAACTTTGCTTTGACTGTATGGATGAAGTACATTCTATTCTATAGATATAACATCTTTTCTCGGCCGTTTGAAAGGGACGCAATTAAATCACCTAACGACACACATCTGTTCTTTGTCGACTTTATGGATATAATATATATAGATGTTTCCCTTTCGTTTGGATTAATGAGAGAACCAAAAGGAACAGCTCATTTATCCACCCGTGAGCCGAAATAAAGAAAGTTGAGTGTACGAGCATTGCGTGAGCAGGTCACGTATATATGCATGGGATGGCAGGCAGAAACTCACATGCTGTGCTATTGCTCCTTCAATCAAAAGATCTTTTTTTGAGCTTCAATCAAAAGATCGATCAAAATATCACGTACAATTAATCCTCAGTCACGTACGATTTTTCCCTCTTTTACGACAGGCCGGGCAATAGCTGTTACTTGGTGTTCAATTTTTTTTTTTGAAGATCCGGTTTCCGGCTTTGATTAAATAAGAAGATGAAGCAATTGTCGGGTTACATGCGCAAGTGGCGCAAAACAACCTCCCATACTCGACAAACTGTAAGCTGGGCGTGGAGTCCTAAGCGGACTACTCACAAACTAAAAACGATGGATGTGCATCATCTAGCTGCACTATCATGAGATCTCCATTATGTCCGTCCCCAGCTCCATTGCAAGCTGCAGCTAGGGCCTTACCAAGCTCCATGTCATCAAGCCTCGCCGCTTTCCGTAGTGTCTTGACCGCTTCCATAGGAAGATCATGTCCACAGCTGTCAATGTAATGTCTGTGATTGCTGCATCCCCGCGCCGATGACCCGCCATTGATGAAGTCCAGCTCACGCATAAGCTTGAGTCGCGGCGCCACGCCGTGCAACCGCACGGAAGAAGGACGAGCGGCCCGAAAGACCGGAACGGGTAGTGTCGTGGTCTAGAATCACGGTGACCACCGGCCACGATGTCGGGTGGCTAGTGTGTGCAACAACGATGGCTTAGCTCAAGGGATCACGAGGCAAGATTTATACTTGGTTCGGGGCGTTAACGAGCTCCCTAGTCCAGTGTGTTCTCACTAATCCGAGCTCAAAGACTCGTAACGGGGTGATTACAAGTCAAGTCGAGAGAGGGAGGGGCTCCCAAGTCTTTATGATTGAGGCAAGTGCCAATAGCTAGTGGATGGTATGTGGAAGCGGAATTCGAGATCGCTTGTCCCAACCCGGTGGCAAAGGGTCCCTTTTATAGTCGCAAAAGGGGTACATGAATGCCACCGAGGCCGTGGACTAAGGAGTAGAAGAAGGTAAAACTATAGGGAGGAAAGTGTAAAAAGCGACCGGAGGTAGCGAGCTCGTGGGTGGGAAAGAGGTCGCCATTCGTCCCGAGGCGTACTCTGCCGAGCTCGCCGTCCCAAAAAGAGCTCGCCGAGGTCCCTGGATGAGTGCTCGCCGTCGTGCCCGGCCGCCGCCGCCGTCGCGGAATTTCGGGGAGAGGTCGTCGGCCCGCCCATGCCCCGTCGCCCTCGAAGTCGGCGTTGGAGCGCCTTTGTCGGGATGGCCGTGATGTACCTCGACGAGGTGGACATACGCCGTGTACTCGTGTTGCAATCGTGGGCGGAGTGGTTGGACACCGTTGAGGAGGGGAGCATCCGAGGTAGAGCGAAATCCCGCCTCGTGGGGCGAAAGAGCTCGTTATGAGCTCGGGGTGGCATCCTTCGTCGTCTCCGATCGTCGCCGCACGCAGGATTCTCGGAGATGGGCGGTGGTCGGCAAGACGCTTCTTCCGCTATCCGGAGTTGGAATATGTCTCGCCGGGATGATCCATCACGTGTCGGAGGAGGTGGGTTGACGTCACCCAGCACTCGAGATGTACGGTGCATGTGATGATTGAGTCGCCGGCCGAGCATGATGGGTCGAGTCCGTCATTCCCGCCAAAGGCTGGCCCGACGTGGCTACGTTGCTCGTCGGGGAGTTGTTGGACAACCCTGTACCCGATGGCTTCCCAGGAAGATTTGTGGTCGAGCTCGGGGTTGTAGACGTGCTCGAGGTGGTGGTGACGGAGCTCGAGCAAGGGCGGGAGATTGTTTCCGCACGAGCTCCGGGCGCACGGAGGAGAGCTCGTCCGAGGCGGGGAGATTGCGCCGCACCGGAGAGGTCGTCGCGGAGAGCTCGAGCGAAGTCGAATGAGACCGCCGATCGTTCTCGCTCCTCCTCGTGCGGGGTTGGGGAGCTCATCGAAGGGGTGCTCGAGCGAGGCGAAGGGCTGTCTTGTTGATCGAGCTCGTGCTAATGCTCGACGAGCTCATACGTCGCATGAGTTGAGTCGGGATTGGGATTATGTTTCGAATTTGCCCGGTATTTAGGGTAACCTAAATATCGAACCCCCACAGCAGCCCCCGAGCGTTTGGGGGAGATGGTGTCTCCCCGGGCGCTTTTCGGTGATCTTCGAGGTCGTGGCCCTGGCAAAGGGACGACGTGTTTTGATCTCGTCGTGGGTGCGCCGAAGGCACCCGGGCGGGTGTAGTTTCCGAGGCTCCGTGAGAACAGGAGGTTCTCGCGGAGGCTTAAAATTTCTCGTGTTTTGGTTCACCTCTTTCGAGAGTGCTCGCAAGAGGAGTGAGCTCGGGCTCGATTTTACCTCGTTGGTCGAAATCGAGTGCTCGGTGAGCTGGGCGGGTGACTTAGGGAGGTCCGAGCTCGAGCTCGTTCGTTTGGTCGGCTAGCGGACCGACCTCGTATTCCAAAAGCGCGACCACTACGGTTCCCGAGCCCCCGGCGGAGCTCGAGGACTAGCGTCTCCTCGTTGACGGGGACAACCTAAAGTCGGCATCCGTTTCCTTTGGCGACCCAAGTGCGCCTAGGCGAAAGCCCCCGAGCTCGTTCGCGGGCTCGGGGCATGAGCCGTCGATGCTGCTTTCCCTTGGCGCCCCTCGCTCGATGTGTCTCCGGGCGGTCCTCGAGCTCCCCGGGAGCCGGCCTTGAACCTTGAGCCGTGGAGTGCCCGGCCCGAGCTCGAGCTCGGTTCTCCTTTCTCGCGAATGTGACCGTTGGGGTCGAGCTCGAGCGCATTTATTCTGCAGTAAAAACCAGCCGTTAGAAACTAGCCGTTGGAAAGTTACCGTTGGGGCGGCGCGGTTATCGCCGCTTTCACCGCATGCGCCTGTCGTCGCGCCACGTGTGGCACAGGTGTCCGCTCTGTCGGAAGCGGTTATTTGGGCTGACGGGACATTTGGTGGGCCCGAGCTCGGAGTTCGTTCCGGAGCGTCCGCCTGAGCTCCCTATAAATAGCAGGAGGCGCTTAGGCGGGGCAATCTTTCCTTCCTCGTTCATCCCGAGAGAGAAGATACACAGCCACCGCCGCGTGATCCTTAGATTTGATCTCCCATCTTCCTTCCCTTCATCCGCCCTCGGTGTCCATCACACTCGAGAGAGAGAGATGGGTGAATGGTTTCCGACGGCGGCACCGAGGCGGTGTTGGAGAGGGCGATGATCTGCGGTGGACTCCCTAGGAAGACGGGCGGGCGGAGGAGTGGGTCATCCCACCACGGACGCACGAGGTCCCCCCGACCCGCCGGCGGGCTATGTGGTGTCGTTCGCGGCGTTCCATGTCCGGGGGTTCGCCGTCCATGGCAACGACTTCCTTCGAGGTCTGCTGGTGAACTGGGGCGTCGAGCTACAAAAGATCTCACACCGAACGGAATCCTCCTTCTCTCCGCCTTCGCTCTCTGCGGTGGCTAGGAATCCCGCCCGTTGGGACCTCTTAGCGTTTTTCACGCGAAGATCCAAAAGACGCGTCCGGCGGCGAGAAGGACGACAAGATCCCCGCTCCGATTGGGTCCGTTGCGATCCAATTGAGGGCGGGAAGGATGAGGGCGGCGTTCCTCCCGGGCAAGCTCCCAACCGCCAACACGGGGTGGCGGAGTGGCCGGTTCTACCTCAAGGACGATCCCCTCCGTCCCCCGCCTCGCACCGGGGGGAGGCGTTCACGGAGGGAGCGCCCTCGTGGCGGCGTACCCTCCCTCGGCGCGACAGCCCGCGCGTCGAGGTGGTGACCTGAAGATCAAGGCCCTTCGCGACGCCGGGCTGACCATCCGGAGCATCATCGCCACGTGGCTCGAACACGGTGTCATCCCGCTGCGCCACCGCGAGCTCGGGCTCTGGGAGATGACCTTGGAGAGGTTGCCCTACCGAGGGACGGCGACGGCCCCAAAGATCGACGCGACCGTGATTCGTTGGTTTGTCAACCACGTGATGAGGGTTCGAATCGACAGCGGCGCGCCTCCGGCCCTTCCTTGCCGCGGCGTTGAACATGGTGAGTGCTCATTCTGCTTTTGTTCTCGTCTTCGTCTTGCTCGAGCTCGTCCATATTCGAGTGCTCGTTCATGTTTTGATTTTTGGCTCCTCGGTCGGTGTGGTGGATCACGCCTCCCTCTCGTCCACCGCTCCCGGGGAGAGCAAATGGGAGGGGCGGGCGGGATGCAGGCCCCGGCCGCTAGCGAGGGAGCCGACTCGTCGGACGGTGGCGAGGCGCGCGACGGGTCGTCGTCCGGCCCTTCGCGACAGAGGCATCCTCGGCGGAGGCTCGTCGGCCGTTGAGAAGGAGGCGACCTCGTCCGTTGCCGAAGTGACGAGGACTTTGGCGAGCCCGGGGGCGTCCTCGTCGTCGTTGGCGCTCAGCCCAGAGCGGTTCGGTCCTCGCCAGCGCCTCGGCAACCTCGTCTTCCCCCCGCCCGCGCCGAGCCGTGCTCCGAGGACGAGGGGGACACGAGGGCGGCCGAGGCGAAGAAGGAAGAGGAGGATGGCACTGAGTAAGTTTACGCTGTCGCGTCGCCGCCGCAAGCTGCGCTTGCCCGCCTTACCTCTCGCCGGGTCTGCTTTTTCCTATGCGGGAGGCCCGTTCCCTTCCCGAGAAGAGGTTGAGATCGTCTGGGAGGGAGCTCGGCGCGCGAGGAGGAGAGCTCGGCGGGCGCGCCACGGGCTGAACGGCCGAGCCGACGAGCCCGGCGCGGCGTTGAGCTCCAGCGGGCGGCGACGACGAGCGAACCGGGGCGGCGACGACGAGCTCTGGGAGAGACCACGGCCATGGCGGCCCCACAACGAGCTCGATGGCTCTTATCCCGCTCGTGGGCTACTTCCCTTCAACGCCCGTTGGTCTCGGGACCACGGCGGCGGCACGGAGCGGAAACGGGAGCCGGCGGGTCGCCGGAGCTGCTCTCTACCTCGGCGGCGAGGTACTAGGGACGGCGGCGATGCCCGATGGCCGGCCCGACCTCGTCCCGGGCGGGTGCCCATCATCATTGAGCAGCGGGCGCCGAGAGCTTGGTGCTCGCGACGGACGCCGAGCTCGACGCGCTGAGAGGTCGCCGGACACCCGCATCTTCGACGTCCCCCTCCCCCCTGCCGCGACCTCGACGCGGTCCGAGGACGTTGAGATCATCGATCTCGACCAGATCGGAGCGCAAGGCGAGGAGTCCGCAAGCCGACATCAACGCTGGGCGCCCGCCGCGGCCACGCGGGCAGACAGATCCGCCCCCTCATCCGGCGAGTGTGAACATATGGGGGCGCCGGGCGGTGAGCGTTCCCCTCCCGGGACTACCCGACATCCCGACGGGCATATTGCCGTGGGAGGTGCCACCGCCACCGCGATGGCGGAGGAGGAGCGCCCGTCGTCGAGCCGGAGGCGTGCCGGGCGTGCCTCATGCAGGCCGCCACGGTAAAAATGGCCGGCCGGGTTTCGAGTTCATGTTTCATCGTGGCGCGCCTGAGCTCATCGGAGGCCCCCCTTTCTTCTTCTCGCGCGCAGGCTCAAGGAGGCGAAGAAAGGGTACAACCGGTGGTGACCGGCTACCTCACGGGAGGACCTCCTCCGGGGAAAGTGATGACGGTCATGACACGGATGGGTCTGCGGCCTTGGTCGATCCACGCCTACCATCGGGCGCGGCCGAGGAGATGAGGAACACGCCGACTACCTTGGTCACACCGAGGGTCGCGTGGAGGCCGAGATGCGCCGGGAGCTCGAAGCCAAAATGGAAGAGGCCGAGTTGGCCGCGGCCAAGTATATGGAGGAGCTCGGCCTCGAGCACCAGCGGGAGTGCACGGAGATGCAGGAAGAGCTCGAGCGCCTCCAGAAGGTGTTGCAAGACAAAGAGCTCGCGCGTCAACGCCGAGCTCGTGCCAAGCGGCCCAGGAAGAGAAGGAGGTCGTTGCGAAGAAGCTCGCGGACCGTGAGCTCGAGCTCGGCCGGTGAGTTTTCCTTGCCCTCGTCGGTTTCCTTTCTCCGTGCGTGAAGCCGATCGACCTCATCGGTGAGGTTTCAGCCTACGACCATAACTTCGCCGAAATGGAGTGTTTATACCACGCCTCAGAGGCGGTTAGGGCTCGTGTCGAGGCTGAAAACGATTTGTTTTGGGCGAATCACGAGGACTTGTACCATATGTTGTGGCGTAAGCGCGCGGTCTTTTCGTTCCCTTCCTTTTTTAAACCGCATCTCACGACGACTTGAATTCATATTCGCGGTGAGAAGGAGGAGAAGGAGAGGTTGGCCCGCGAGCTTCATGACAAGGATGGGGCCCTTGCCTCCTCTGAGGCCGCCTTGAAGCAGCACGGCCGATCTGCAGACAAGGAGGCGTCCCTCGCGACGAGGACGAGCGATCTCCTTGTCGCGCACGCCGAGCTCGAGCGAAGGAAGGTGGCATTGGAGACAAAGGAGACCGAGCTCATCGGCCTTCATCAGCGGGCGACCGAGGCTAAAACGAAAGCCAGGGAGGCACAGGCCGAGGCGAACGAGTACGCCTTCGACTGAGACGACCGATCTTCGACGCCCTGAGTGCCGAGGCCGGAGCATGTCCGAGCGTGTGCTTCGCTCCCCGGCCGCCGTGACGGAGAACGCCCGCCGGGTTGTCCACAAGGCGGTCGGCCATCCCCGCCCACTACCCCTACCTCGATATCCCGATGATGAAGAGAGGGTGGCCGGTCGGGGCAGCCATCCCGCCCACCCGCACCGAGGCCCGCACCGGTGAGCCGGCCGGTGAGCCGCTCGACCGCCGCCGAGGAGCTCCTCGGAGTCTCGAGCCTCCCCGCCGCCAACCCGAGGAGCCCTGTCGAAGAGGAGGTCGCCGCCCGGGGGCCGCTGCGCGGGAGGAGGGACTTGCTACCGAGGAGCCCCGCTCAAGATCCGCCCGCACACCGAATAGATGTAGGAGCTCGAGGCTAGGCCTCTTTTGTAATTTCCTCGTGTCCTCGAGGTTGAGGATGAAATGTAAAAACATTATCGGCTCGTGTTGAGCAACCTTGCAATAACTTCTCTTGAGCAAAGACATTGTTGCTTGACCGCTCTAAGTTTAAGTTTGCTTTCGAGGAACGAACGACGGGCCATTCCTCGTTAGCTGCGGAGGCGTGAGAGGTCGTTAGGCGATCGTGTCGCGTTGATGTCGACAAACTTGGTACTTAGTCGATTTCGCGTGTCGTGTGAGCTCGGAGAGAGTTCGCGAGGTCGGGACTTCGAACGAGCTCATCGAAAGTGACGCGAGCTCGCTTCTCGATCCCTAAAGCTCGAGGTCGGTGAGGTTTTGCGAAAAATGGAGTGTTAAAAACGTGGGGTGTGCACCCCATTCCTTGTAACCCCGAGCAAAGGCGGGCCTCGGCGAGAGCGCAGGCCGGCCATTGCTCGCCTGATCTAAAGGAAAGAAAAACGAGCTCGAATGCTTGCACGGATTGGCGCATCGAATCGGTACTTTTTTTATTGAAACTTTGTGGCTACAAGATTTCTAAGTACATTCGGGGGTAAAAGCGATGTAGCTGTTCGATGTTCCATGCGTTGGTGAGGACACGCCCTTGCAAGTCCTTGAGCTTGTATGCGCCCGGCCTTAGGACTTGGTCGATGATGTACGGTCCTTCCCACGGCACTGAGAGCTTGTGGCAGTCCTTCAAGCTCTGAACTCGGCGGAGAACGTGGTCACCGATGCTGAACGCTCGGCCCCTGACGTGTCGGTCATGGTAGCGCCTCGAGGATGATGGGCGATGTCGCTACGCTGCGTCGAGCTGGTCGATTGCGTCTTCGAGCAATGCTTGGTTGTTGTCCTCGTCATATGCCCGCACACGAGGCGAGCCGTACTCAAGTCGGTGGGGGAGCACGGCCTCGACCAAGACGAGGAAGAACGGAGTGCGCGCCCGGTGGCTCTGCTCGGCGTAGTGCGAAGACTCCATATGACGGCGGGGAGCTCGGCGAGCCAACGACGAGCGAACTTCTCGAGCCGTTTGAAGATACGCGACTTCATCCCCTGCAGGATAATGCCATTAGCCCGCTCTACCTGCCCGTTCGTCCTCGGGTGGGCGACCGACGCCATGTCCACGCGGATGCCGCGCTCTCTGCACCAGTCGAGGAAGACTTCTCCCACGAAGTTCTTGCCATTGTCGGTAATGATCGAGTTGGGACTCCGAAGCGGTGGGTGATGCCGGTGAAGAACTTGACCATCTCTTCAGCTCGGCATCACGAGATAGGCATGACCTCGATCCACTTTGAGAACTTGTCGATGACGACGAGTAGGTGAGTGTAGCCCCCGACCGTCCTCTGGAAAGGCCCCACCATGTCGAGACCCCACACCGCGAAGGGCCAGGTGAGCGGGATCGTTTGGAGGGATTGAGCCGGGAGGTGCGTGCAGCTGGTGAAGAATTGGCAGCCCTCGCAGCGACACACGACCTTGTGTGCGTCCCGCGATGGCCGTCGGCCAATAAAGCCCTCGTGGAACGCCTTGCCGACAAGAGCTCGCGGAGGCTGCGTGATGGCCGCACTCGCCGGCGTGGATCTCCTGATGAGTTCTTCTCCTTGCTCGAAGGTGATGCAACGCTGGAGGATGCCTGCGGCGCCGCGTCGATAGAGTTCTTCCCCAATGATGACGAAGGACTTGGCCCTGCAGGCCAGCCGCCTCCACTCTTCTCTGTTTGTGGGCGGTACCCCTCCTTTTATCCATCGTAGGAGAGGGGTACGCCCGATGCAGCTTCCGGGACCTTGGGTCCGTGCTCGATCCAGCCCCGAGCCGGCCCGAGCCGGGCGGAGTCGTGTCGACGACTATGCAAGTCGTCTTTGGGCGAGCATGAGATTGTTGGAGCGTCGACCGCATGGGGTCCGAGCTCGGTGTGTCGTCGGGTATGCTCGAGTTCGCCTCATTGTCGTAGGTGCTTCTTTGAGTAGTATTGAGGGGGTGCGCTGCTCGTGCATGAACACCCCCGGTGGCACCGGTAGATGATCCGAGGCAAGCTTGGCGAGCTCGTCAGCGTCACTGTTGTGGTTGCGGTGGATGTGGTTGACCTTGAGCCCGTGGAAGTGTTCCTCGAGCTCGCGGACCTTCGGTGGTATGCGACCATCTTGGGGTTGACGCAATCGGCCTCTTTCATGACCCGATTCTTCACGAGCTCGGAGTCGCCCCAGACCTCGAGGTGTCGGATGCCGAGCTCGTGAGCGATGCGCAGGCCGTTCACCAGTCTTCGTACTCGGCGATGTTGTTGGTGGCCGGGAAATGTAGGCGAATGGAGTACTTCATGCGTACCTTCTTGGGCGAGACGAAGACGAGTCCCACTCCCGCCCGAACTTCTTGACGGAGCCGTCGAAAATACAGCAACCAAGACTCGATGTCGTCGGGTCTCGGCGGCTACCGACCTCGGTCCACTCGGCGACGAAGTCGGGACAGGGGCTAGTGACTTGATAGCGTCTCTCGGTGCGTGCGTGATGTCTCGCTCCCATGAGCTCGATCGCCCACTTGGCCATGCGTCCCGCGACCTCGGCCTGCGGATGATTTCGCCGAGGGGAACTTGGAGACGACGGTGATCGGATGAGCGTCGAAGTAGTGCCGTTTTGCGCCGGGTGATCGGCAACGCGCGTACACGAGCTTTTCGGCTGCGCGTGGCGGGTCTTGGTGTCGTGAGGACCTCGCTGATGAAATACACCGGACACCGGACCTTGAGCGCATGTCCCTCTTCTTCCCTCGACGACGACGAGCACGGTGCTTACGACCTTCGAGGTCGCCGAGATGTAGAGGAGGATGGGCTCATTTGGAGCCGGGAGCGACGAGCACCGTGGGTTGGCAAGGAGTTGTTTCAGGGAGTCGAAAGTGCTTGCCGGGCCTCGTTGGTCCACTCAAAGCGCTCGGTCTTCTTCAACAACTTGTACAACGGCAAGCTTCGCTCCCCGAGCCGGGCTATGAACCGGCTAAGGGCCACGAGGCACCCTTCGTGAGCCGCCTGTACCCCCCTTGATATTCTTAATCGGCCCCATGCTTGTGATGGCGGTGATTTTTTCGGGGTTGGCCTCGATGCCGCGTTCGGACACGACAAAACCGAGGAGTTTTCCCCGGGGGACCCGAAAACGCATTTCTCGGGGGTTGAGCTTGACTCGAACTAGTGGAGCTTGTCGAAAACCTTCGTGAGGTCGGGGGACGCTTCGTTCGAGCGCTTCGTCTTGACCACGATGTCGTCGATGTATGCTTCAACGAGCTTCCCGAGCAGCTCTTTGAAGACTTTCTACATGCACCTTTGGAAGGTGGCGCCAGCATTTTTCAGACCGAAGGGCGTCGTGACGTAGCAGAACGCGCCAAACGGAGTGATGAAAGAGGTGGCGAGCTGATCGAGCTCGTTCATCTCGATTTGGTGGTAGCCGGAGTATGCGTCGAGAAAATAGAGCGTTTCGCACCGGAGGTGGAGTCAACAATCGATCGATGCGCGACAAAGGAAACGGATCCTTCGGGCACGCTTTGTTGAGACTCGTGTAATCGACACACATTCTCCATTTCCCATTCTTCTTCTTAACTAGTACGGGGTTGGCTATCCCCTCGGGATGATACACCTCCTTGATAAACCTAGCAGCTAATAGCTTATCTATCTCCTCGGCGATTGCCTGGCGTCTAACGTCATCGAAGCGCCGGAGCCTTTGCTTCACCGGCCAAGAGCCGGGTTTGATGTTCAAGGAGTGCTCGGCGACCGACCTCGGGATACCTGGCATATCCGAGGCCCTCCACGCGAAGATGTCGAGGTTCGTGCGGAGGAAGTTGACGAGCTCGCTTTCCTATTTCGCAGTGAGCTCTGTGTCCACGCTGAGGGTGCGCCCGTCGTCAGCGACCTCGACCTCCTTGGCGTCCTTGTTGGGCTCAAACGTGCCCGTGACCTTCTCGAGCTCGCCGGACGAACTCGTGCTCGCCGCTTCTTGAGCTCGGGGGAGTCCTCTGCAGCGGCCCAGGCGGCGACCTTCGGCAGCATCTTCTCGATCTCGACTGCGGCGTCGGCGTACTGGACAGCAGTAGTCTCGCAGCCGAAGGCACGCTCGAACGTGGAGTCGACGGTGATGACCCCCTTCGGCCCGGGGATCTTCGGCCTGAGGTAGGTGTAGTTGGGGGACGGCCATGAACTTGGCGTAGCAGGGGCCGACCCAAGAGCGCGTGGCGCGTTGCGAACGGAGCACGTCGAACGTGAGCACCTCCTTGCGGAAGTTGTCCGGCGTGCCGAAGGTGACGGGGAGGTCGATCCGCCCGAGCGGGACCATCTGCTTCCCCGGCACGACACCATGGATCGGGTCCGTGTCTTTGGCCGAAGTCGAGCTCGGGGATCCCGGCGCTGAGGCGTGAACGCATGGAGGTTAAGCCCGCCGCCACCGCCCATCGGCACTTTTTGTTGAGCCGTATGTCGCCGATGATGGGGTCGACGACGAGCGGTACCGCCGAAAGCCGGGATGTATCGTGGGTGATTGGCTTTGTCGAAGGTGATCGCCGCGTTTGACCACTTGAGGTGCGTGGCGTGGCCGGCTCGGTGAAGAGGACCATGCGCCGAGTGAGCTTGTTGGCGCTTGGACTCGTGGCCCGGTGCGCCACCGAAGACGACGTTGACGGCGCCCCGCTCGATGTAGGCGTCCTCGTCGAACTCCTCGGGCATGTCCTTGTCCATGTCAGTCGTCGTCCTTGCCGCCTCCATGTAGCGTCCCGAGCACGTGCTTCTTGATAAGCCGGCAGTCCCGCAACTTGTGCTTGACCTCGCCCTCATGGTTCGGGCATAGCGCTTGAGCATCTTGTCGAATTTGTCTTTGGGGACGAAAGGCTTTCCCCCCTTGTCGTCGGCCTTCTTCTTTTCCGCCACGGCCACGAAGTCGTCGTCGTCATTGTCATCGCGGCGGCGTTTGTTCCGGGGTTCTTGTTCTTGTTCTTCTTCTTCTTGTTCGCCTTCGAGCCCGAGCCCTCGCCGACCTCGTTGTCGGCGGTGGACTTTCCCTTCCGGTGACGGCGGAGAGGGCATCCTCTCCTTCTCGCATGGCCCGTGGCGAGGTCGAGGAGCTCCTTCACCGCCTTGGGCTTCCCGGAGCCGAGGTCCTTGATGAGGGTCTCGCAGGGTGGTGCCGAAGGTGAACGCGGTGATGATCTCGGCGTCGTTGGCCTTGGAGAGGGTGTTGCGAGCTTGGAGAAGCGCCCGATGTAGTCGCTAGTCAGCTCTCCCCCTTCTTCTACTTACAAGCGCGCCGGTCCCACGTCGTGCTCGGCTTGGTGTAGGTGCCCTCGAAGTTGCCAACGAAGATCTCGTGGAGGTCATCCCGCTTGCGGATCGATCCCTCCCGGTAGGTGCTCAAGCCACGATCGAGCTGAATCTGCAAGATAAAGCGGGAGGTTGCGGATGATGAAGTATTCGCTATCGGCTCCGCCGACTCGCATCCGAGGCGGTAGTCTTCCGGCCAGTGGCGGGGTCCGTTTGCCCATTGTACTTGTTCACCGAGTTCGAGCTCGAAACCATGCAGGGGATTGGAGCGTCGTGGATGCGCGACCGAGGCCCGCTCGGCCTCCTCGAGCTCGAGCTCGGGGCGTCGGTCCCGCCGGTGGCGGGGTTCGAGCTCGTGCTCGTTCTCCGGCAGTTGGAGCGGCCGCGGCCGCCTGGCCGGCGCATGCCGTCCGCCCCCTCCCTTGGTTGTAGGAGCGAGCCGGCGGGCCGCCGTGGCGTCGATCATAACCGCGGTGGTCGCCCCGCTTCGCACGGGACTCCACGTGACGCCGAGTTGAGGGTGTCGCGCTGTCGCGGTTCTTCCGACTCGCCGCTGCACGCGTGCATCGATCTCCATGGTTCGAGGAGGCCTCGTGCTCTCTTGGAGTCAACGACGGGATGCCGAGAGCTCGCCGCTGTACCGCTTTCCTCGAGGAGCCTCTTGAGTCGCTTCGTGCGCTCGTCGGGCTTCGGGATCCCCTCAGGCCGGGAAGCGTCGTAGGAGGAGTGTGGCCACCATGAGGTTCTCGGGAAGCTTGTCCCGAAGACGGGAGGGAGATTGTCGGCGTCCTCGGCAATGCGGGGCTGTGGGCGTTGTGAGCTTCGGTCGCGGCCGGGTGTCGGGTTACGGCTGGCGAGGAGCCCGCGCCCCGGGCGGCGTCACGCTCGAGCTCTTCGAGGCTCGGCAAGACGGGCTTTGATGCCCTTCTCTCGTTCTAGGGGAGGACCTCGTTGCCGCTGTGCCGAGCCCGCGAGGGGGTGTGCTCGCGGCGTCGGTCCATCGTCGTCGCTCGAGTCGGTGGTGTGGACCGCGCCCTCGGGGGTCTCGCACATGAAGCACTCGCGAGTCGGGTCCGGGGCTGCCAAGCTCATGCCTTCGAAGGCAGCTTCGAGCATTTCGGTGTCCCGATCTTGGGACTCGTCGCCCCAATAGCCCGGGAGGCCTGGTTGGCTGTCGGGATACATCCTGGCGTACCCGGCCACGTAGTCATCGATGGAGAGCGGCTCCAGCCCGGTGAGCTGGCGGACGACGTTGGTGATGGAGAAGGTAACGTTGCGGAACAGGCCCTGCGAGGGCCTGCGACCGAGGATGTTCGGCAGCATGTCCTTGACGAGGGGGAAGAAGCGGTTCGCCGCCGCCTGGATCGCACTCAGGGATGTGGGAGTCGGGTCCCACCCCAAATCCGCCAGGACGGAATCAGCGGTGGAGCGGAGGAGGTCCGGAATCTCCTCTCAAGCACCGGCCCGCGGGAAGACAAAGACCGCCGATGGGATGCTCGACTCACAGCCGGTGAAATCGAGGGTCCCGAAGCGCATCGGCTGCGCTCCGGTGGCCGGTGTCGAGGAAGAAACCATCGAAGTGGTGTAGTCACACTAGCGCTCCCCCTACCTGGCGCGCCAACTGTCGTGGTCTAGAATCATGGTGACCACTATCACGATGTCGGGTGGCTAGTGTGTGCAACGATGGCTTAGCTCAAGGGATCACGAGGCAAGATTTATACTGGTTCGGGGCATTAACGAGCTCCCTAGTCCAAAGTGTTCTCTCACTAATCCGAGCTCAAAGACTCGTAACGGGGTGATTACAAGTCAAGTCGAGAGAGGGAGGGGCTCCCAAATCTCTATGATTGAGGCAAGTGCCAATAGCTAGTGGATGGTATGTGGAAGCGGAATTCGAGACGCTTGTCCCAACCCAAAGGCAAAGGGTCCCTTTATAGTCGCAAGGGGGTACATGAATGCCACCGAGGCCGGGGACTAAGGAGTAGATGAAGGTAAAACTATAGGGGAAAGTGTAAAAAGCGACCGAGGTAGCGAGCTCGTGGGCGGAAAGAGGTCGTCATTCGTCCGGAGGCGTACTCTGTCGAGCTCGCCGTCCCAAAAGAGCTCGTCGAGGTCCTGGATGAGTGCTCGTCGTCGTGCCCGGTCGTCGCCGTACGCGGAATTTCGGGGAGAGGTCGTCGGTCCGCCCATGCCCTGTCTGAGTCGGAGTTGGAGCGCGTCTTGTCGGGATGGCCAGGATGTACCTCGGACGAGGTGGACATACGTCAGGTGTACTCGTGTTGCACTGTGGCGGAGTGGTTGGACACTGTTGAGGAGGGGAGCATCCGAGGTAGAGCGAAATCCCGAGCTCGTGGGACGAAAAGAGCTCGTTATGAGCTCGGGGTGGCATCCTTCGTCGTCTCCAGTCGTCGTCGCCGTATGCGGGATTCTCGGAGATGGGCGGTGGTCGGTGCATGTTCTTCCGCGCGGAGTTGGAATATGTCTCGTCGGGATGATCCGTCACGTGTCGGAGGAGGTGGGCTGACGTCACCTGTACTCGAGATGTACGGTGCAGTGATGATTGAGTCGCTGTAGAGCATGATGGGTCGAGTCCGTCATTCCCGCCCGTCACAGTGGCCCGACGTGGCTACGATTAACTCGTCGGGGAGTTGTTGGCCAACCCCTGCACCCGATGGCTTCCCCGGGAAGATTTTTGGTCGAGCTCGGGGTTGTAGACATGCTCGAGGTGGTGGTGACGGAGCCCGAGCGAGGTTGTTTGCCGGCACGAGCCCGGCTCGCACGAGGAGGAGAGCTCCCGAGGCGCGAGAGATTGCGCCGCACCGGAGGTCGGTCGTCGCGGAGAGCTCGAGCGAGTCGGGAATGAAACCGCCGATCGTTCTCGCTCCTCGTGCGGGGGTTGGGGAGCTCGTCGAAGGGGGTGCTCGAAAGCGAGGCGAAGGGTCGTCTTGTTGATCGAGCTTGTCCGATGCTCGACGAGCTCATACGTCGCGTGAGTTGAGTCGGGATTGGGATTATGTTTCGAATTTGCCCCTGCATTTAGGGTAACCTAAATATCGAACCCCCACAGTAGGTACCCGATCTCTCTGGTCTTGCGCGCCCGGGTGAGATGAGCGACAGCAGCCTTCAACGTCGGCATGGTCGGTGTCGGCAGGATCGGGGCGGGACCTCGAGGAAAAGCCCGTCGAAGAGGTCATCGGCCGCCATCCCCGACGTGGACTCCCGCCGACCATCCGCGACATCCCCCTCATGTCCCTCCATCTCTGTGGCCGGAGGAGCGACAGTTGGCGACGTTTCCACCTCCGAAGAGACAACTGGTGTAGGAAGTGGGCATCCAACTGCTGGTGCTCTAGCCAGGGCGAGCGACGCGGCGAACTCCTCCAACATGGGGTCTACCCGTGTTAAAGGCTCCTCCGTGCAGAACTTGAAGACCAAAGGGTCTGATGCAGTGGAGTGGTGTGAAGCAACGAAGTCATCAGTGGAAAGGAGCAGCGCACGGCTGCCACTATAAACTTAGTGATAAGCTTTCCGAACCCGATTTGTGAACTCTCAAGCTAATTCAGAACCAATATTAATTAATCAAATCAATCAGGTGGGGATCCTCTCCCTCCTATAGGATTATAAAAGTCCACCTCAAATTCTTTTTGTTAGTCTAGAAAAGAAAAATGATAGGAAGATCATTGGGCAATACATGTTCGATTGAAATTGTTGTTTGCCTTGTCAAAGAAAAAAAGAAAATTGTTGTTTGTGTCGAAAGGAAGAAGGAAGGGGTGTGGTGGGCCAGGCCACAGTGCCAAATCCAAGTTTTCCAAGTACAACCGCGCGCGGCGGCGAGATTAATGGTGATGGGCCGTGGTCGTGGTGCCGGAGGGCCCACTGCATTGATTCGGCCCTTTCAGAGGTTGATGGCCCCATCCTAAAATCATCATCACCAATGAATTCATTGATGCCTCGCCATCATCACCATTTTTTCATGTCCTAGTTGGCGCCGAGTCAAAATATATGTGCTCCTCTATCTCAGGAAAATGCAACTATAACAACTGTGCCGATCAAATTTCCCAAAGTTATAATAATTTGTATTTTTATTTATGTTTTAATCAAAATTTATTCCGTAAATATATTCTATCATTAATCTAATGATACTTATTTTGTATAGAAAATGTTAGCATTCTTTTATAAAACTTTGGTTAAAGTTGAAATTAGTTGACTACTTGCAAGATGAGAAATGCATTTTTCTAAGACGGAGGGAGTATTTATGATTAGAGGAAGTTAACTCAATCAACATAAAATTTATTCGATGCCCTCGTCATACGTTGAAACGGCATGGACCGACACAAATATGATGTTTCCTTCAGGAAAAGACAGTAGTACATTTGTCGATTTTATTAATTATACATTACAACCTAAAATATCCACTTCTACGAGAATTCAGATCCAGCTACAAGAACCTAAAATGCCATTCGGGCTCTTGAACCACTAGGCTACTATATACCTCTTTTCTCTCTATATATATTTTAAAAATAGTTAATTCAAATTAAATTGATTCTTTTAGAAGCGTCTAATTAAGCACCCTTACCTTGTCTCGGCCACTACCGACACACGACATCACACGTGTGAATTCACACTGCAGGATACTCTATCTCTCGAGGAACCACAACACACGTGCAGTGCAGCCGCACGTGGCTTGTATCCGTAGACGATGTTACTTTCAAAACGTAGAAGTAACAAAAAGAAAAATCACATCACACGTACAACACGTATTTAATAGAAATAAGAAGAAAGAACAGAAAACCAAAATAAGTTGACAGCGCATGCAGAGGCTCGGGTGGCCGGTACGCCGACAGCTCCGCCGCAGCCAACAAGACCACCGGCAGGTCGACCATCTACTCGTACGCATGCATGTCACGTGACCCTGACGCCAGCCGCGTGAACTGGTCCCGCTTTTCAGATACAGTGAACTGCACCACAAATTAATACTCTCTGTTGACAATTGAGCTCTCCGGGTTCCCTAAAGAAGATATGAACCATAGAAAAGTGGAAGAAAACAACACAAAAATCTGCTGGCAGGTACTGTATTTAGAAATTCCGATGTTTTTTTGAAAACGGTTTCGTCTCCACTTGTTTAAAAACTTATTAAGTTTTTGTTTCAAAAATCAGCTCCACGATTTTTGAACACGTTCGGCTGAACTTTAGATTAAGCCAAGAAGCCCAAACAAAAAGAAAGCCTTGACGATTGGCTTAGGCGTGTTCGAAAGTTCGGCCCAAGACGCTGCAGAAATTCCTTGTAACTCTTGGCCCATATTTGAATAACCTCAGCCCAACAACAGGCCCATCTATCCGTACGCTATCCTCTCCCTCAGTTCCCACGTCACCACCGGTCCACCTCACCCCTCGGCAGCCTAATGGCAGCTGCGGCGGCGGTTGCCAGCACCCTCTCAGCCCTCATACGCTGCCAGAAGATCCGTCGCAGCAGCGCTAGAGCTTTCTATGCGAGATGCGTCTCCTCCAACGCGAGCGCGGAGTCGGCAGAGCAGGCAGAGAGCCGGAGGGGGAGGCCACGGCGAGACGCGCCTGGAGGAGGCCGTGCCCGTCGGCGAGGGGCGCTCGCGGATCGACGCATGGATATCGGCGCGTCTCGGCGGCGGGGGCGTCAGCCGCGCGCGCGTGCAGGCCAGCATCCGCGCGGGGCTTGTCGCCGTCAATGGCCGCCCGGTCTCCAAGGTGCCACTGTTATGTTAACCTCTGCCCCTAAGCTCTGTTTACTTCCTGCAAAGTTTGATATTTGTGTAACAGAAGCGTGGAATGATACAACATTCTAGTCAATTTGTAGCTTAGACCGCAACTCTACATAATGGACACTTCATGTTGGTAGTTGTAGTTTCTTTCTTGGTTTGGTTATACTTATACCTGCTCTCTTGTCAAAATTGAGTCTTATGCTGCTCTGCTCTGCTCTTCTTCACTTTGTGCATTGTAGGTTTCGCATACTGTGAAGGGAGGGGATCTGGTCAGCTGCACAGTGTCAGAGCTACAGCCACTGAGGGCAGAGGCGGAGGACATCCCGCTAGACATTGTTTACGAGGATGACCATGTTCTTGTTGTCAACAAGCCGCCTCATATGGTGGTTCACCCGGCACCAGGAAATGCCAATGGCACATTAGTCAATGCTATACTTCATCACTGCAAGATCTCCACATTTACTTGCTTAGCACGCAGTTCAACTGGTGATGAATGCCCAGATTCTTCAGATGACGACATTGATGTATTTAATGTGGATCAATTTGCAACTGAAGACGTAAGTTCAGAAGTCCAGAATGCTCTTGTGCGCCCTGGTATTGTGCACAGGCTTGATAAGGGGACAAGTGGACTTCTTGTTGTTGCTAAGGTATCCAATTATGATTTGTGACACCAAAATATAATTTTTTTAGAATAAACTTCGCACTTCAAAACGTTTTATGAAATTTGCACATACTTGTGCTGAGCCTTCCCTTTTTCCTTTTCTTTCTTTTTTTTGGGACAGGATGAGCATTCTCATGCTCAATTAGCAGAACAGTTCAAGCTGCATACAATTCGTAGAGTATACATCAGTCTTACATGTGGCGTGCCTAATCCACATTCTGGCAGGATTGAGGCATCTATTGCACGTGATCCTAACAATAGGATTCGTATGATTGCTATTGCTGGATCAGGCCACAGATATGCACGACATGCTGCTAGTAGGTGATCCATGCTTGCCACTTGTGCCCTTTCTTTTGGTTCTTTATATGACATTGCCTCCTCAATGCTATTTCACTTCAATTAAAATATATCCTAGGTCTAGTATTAACGATGTTAATTAGGTAGTTCAAAGCTATTTACTTTGTTCAGATATGCTTAATTACTGCAACCATTCTGTTTCAACCTTAATTGGTACCACCCATGTAAGCAGGTAGGAGTGAGGAGCAAGAAGGGCCATGTCAGAATAATCAAAGGCTGTAATAATGTCCAAATTAGTTAATACGGTCATAAAAATGAGTTTATATTTACACTAGTGGATTGCCATGGCTGCTCGAAAAGTAACAAAAATTTCATCTGCAAAATACTGGATCCTAAAAGGGAACTCATGAAACTAAGTATTTTCCAAACTTCAACCTAATTTAAAAGTTCATGGTTTCATATGTAATTGGGCTCATTTAGGAAAAATATTTGAAAAAAAAAAATCATACAGGTACAAAGTAAAAGAGATCTTTGCTGGTGGTGGATCCGCACTAGTTGAATGGAGATTAGAGACAGGGCGCACCCATCAGGTAATCATATCCCATGATAGTTTAATTTTTATAAGAGAACCATTACCACCTAATGTTCTTCTAAAAAGAACGAAAAAAGCTTTTGTGATCCTAAGCTATTTATTAGTGTTATAATGTGCATTCCGTTTGGATTACATCTCTTGTTTGTTCAAGAGTAGCACTAAGAACTAAGAAGCATTGTGATAGTTGAATTTTGATCTCAACACATGCCTGCTACTAAGCTTGAGAAACTTTCTTAAATATGACTATTTCTGTACTGATTTTTGAACTTAGTGATCATCAGATCCGGGCGCATGCAAAGTATATAGGGATCCCTCTTCTTGGTGATGAAACTTATGGAGGTACCAAAAACATGGCACTATCGGTTTTGAGACCACGGACTCATTCGAAATATCATAGTGATCTGTCAAATCTGATATCTAAAGTAGACAGACCATGTCTTCATGCTGCATTGCTTGGGTAGGTAACTAGGTATTATACAATAGGCATCTTGTGTTTTTAAAGTTTGGAATGTGATTATCGTTTTCTCCCTCCAGATTCAAGCATCCGCATTCAGGAAAAATTCTTGAATTCTCATGCCCCCACCAGATGATTTTTTGGAGGTGCTTGATGACTTACGACATGTTACATCAAGTGATGCCCAAAATGGTGATGGTGTTATCTGATAATAATGTGGTGCGAACAAAGTGGGATAGGGAGTGATTTTTAGCACACAGTAACATCTGGTTTAAGGCCTATTTCATCAGAGCTGAGTACAGTCAGACTTCTCACTGATGGATTTTGGGGGGTTAACTGAAGAAGCCACTCAGTGTGTTTTTCAAAGATAAAACTAATGCCGAGGATGTTGAACAAAACATGAGAACTCTTGGAGATTTCTTTCAAGACCTAGAAACCGTGTTTAGCTATGTATGTGTTTCATTCATTTAGGCCTCAATTTGTTTGGTCATCGTGATAGCGAAGGACCAGGAATGTGATTTTTAAGCATTTGGTAGTGTTTCCGTCCTGTGAAAAAAAAAAAATTATAGAGATACACTAGTTTTGCTGTGCCTAGCAATGGATCTGATGGGTGTTCAAGACTTCTGCTACTTAGATTTCTTTGGTGGGCTGCTGACAAGAGCTTCACCCTCATCATCAGTGATGACACGGATTCATCAGGGATGTCATTCGGATCTTATGCTTGGTGATGTACTCATTGAGATTGAGGTCTGCGGGTCACCGTGCTCTTCTCCTTCATGGCAGTCAGTTTCTCTCCTGCATCACAGTCAGCCAGACATTGCTAGTGTGGGCTGGTGTGGTGCCATGGTGCCTTGCAGAGAGAAACTGAACGCGAGAATTGTGGTAAGTATGGCAGGTCAAATAAATCCAATGGATGATTAGTAACAGGAGGGACCGCCTCAAGTATGAACAAAAGCATAAAACTGTGCAATAGCAAAGAAAGATGCCGTATAACAAGTAATGTACACTTAGGAGGTCAAATTAGGTCCGGAGACATATCTAAGGTGCATGGTGGCTATGCTATGCATGGCTAAAACAGAACATTGCATGTTCCACTTGGTAGTAACTGAACATTGCATGCTTCTACAGTCACAGCTAAAACTCCTGCACTAACAGCAACTGGAGAGTCGTATCTCAATTTTTATATAACAGATTTTAGATTTGCAATTAATCATTAAAAAATATCATTTAAAATTTCAACATTTAGCTGGTGTGATATAGGATCTATTTCTCTGTAACATAAACATTCATAACCTGCTAGGATAGTAACACAAGCATATTTTTTGAGCAGAAATTGTGAGGAATTAAATTAAAGGGAAAATTGTCTATAGAACATCCAAAGTAATGCTCTGACGACATCATCTTTCTCTATATTTGCTTTAACACACACTACTGTTTGATTTAATTTGGCCTGTGGACACCGAGGGGAAGAAATTCACCACCAAAACAAAAATCGCTTATTTGTAAACCGTAAAAGCCAATGACTATGAAATTTTGACAAATAATAAGATATGATAGTTATCTACATATCATCTAAATACTCACTTCCATAGAAAACCTAATTAAGGATATGATATGACATCAAGAATAATTAAGTCTGCCATATCGGATCCTTAATTAGGTTTTCTACGGAAGTGAGTATTAGATGATCCGTAGATAACTATCATATCTTGTTGCCGTCAAAATTTCATAGTCATTGGCCTTACGGTTTACAAATGGGCGATTGTTTTGGTGGTGAGTTTCTTTCCCATCGGTGTCCACGCACCAAATTACATCAAACAATAGTGTGTTCAAAAAAAATATGGAGAAAGACGATGTCCACTAGCCAAAGAGCGTCACTTTGGGTGTCCTACGCACCAATGTCCCTAAATTAAAATACCAACAAGAGTTTTACAGAGGACATACAAAAGAGGAGCCAAGCCAGGGTTAGGCGAACACGGGGACTAAACATCCAAAACAACTAACAAGATAACTAGCTATAAACATGCTATCCGACGCAACAAACTAACTAAATGAAGCTGAAACTGTACAAAAAGTTGAATTACAAGGCCCGAAGCCACCGCAAGATAGATTGGTGGAGACTCGGCTTGATTCTGATGAGATGATCAGTAACTTCTTTGAAATTTGTCTTCCATCTCCCAAGACTAGGGATCTTGTTGTTGAAGATAAAATTGTTTCTCTCATTCCAAAGACACCACCCACCAAAAAAAATCTATGAAGAAAGGATGCATGGAACCCTGCTTAGCCAGGTACAACTTATGATGAATGTCTGCGTTTTCATCCCAAGTAATACCCAGGGAAAACCATCTGCTAATAGCCGAGGGACAGTCAAAGAAAAGATGCTCAGCAGTTTCTTCGACCCCCATCTTGACATAAAACACAATTGTATCCCTCCTCAATAAACTTTCCCCTTAAGCAAAAAAATTAATCTTTGGAACACACTTTGTCTTACAAATCCAACGGACAGATCTTTGGAGGTGTAAATCAGAGAAGTGATGGTGGTAGAATTTTGAAGAAGAATATTTCTGATGCCCCCAGATAAAATTCCATCTATCATTTAGTAACACAAGCATATTAGTACAGGACACGTGAGAACATGGACATAGGAATACAATAGAATACAATACATTTGATGAGAAAACATTAACAGATATACTCGATTATTACATACATACATAGTTGTACATACATTACATAATGTCATATGTTTTCCTGAACACAACTAACATCCAAGACATGAGTTCCTCCGTTTTAAAACAAACATTTAGTAAAGCTAATCCCTTAAAAACAAAGTAGGATACAAAAACAAACAGGAGGGAGGGGCATATGAATTGAGCATAGGATGGATCGATCAATCGATCTCAAGTGTGACTGCGGAGTGAGGGAGGCTCCCCGTTGCCGTTGGCAGAAACTATTGCAGAAAAAAGGTCGTCGGAGGCCTTGGAGGGTCAGGCAGAGGAGGGTCGACGTCCACAGTGCCTTCGAGCATCTGCACCACCTTGCGCATCGTCGGCCTAGCCGACGGTTCCTCCTGCAAGCACCATATCGCAACACCTGCGAACCTCTCCACGCTCTCCGTATCTGCTAGTGCCTCACTTTCCCCTTCCACCAACAGCTCGGCCTTCCCACTCCTGACCAAGCTCTCTACCCAGGCTCTCATGCTGGTGCTCTCGCCCTGGTCGTTAGGCTGTCCCCCATCTGCTGCCCTCCTGCAGCATATCATCTCAAGCAGCATGACTCCAAAGCTGTACATGCACCTTGCTGTCCACCTTGCCCCCACCATCAAACCATTCGGGTGCGGCATAAGGTATCGTACCAGCAATCCCCCCGCTGGTGATAGTGTGCTGTGTCTTTTGGTCTCCAAGGAGCCTGGCGATCCCAAAATCTGTAATCTTCGGTGTATACATATCATTGAACAGTATGTTCTCGGGCTTGATGTCGCAGTGTATTATCTTAGACTTGCACCCTTCGTGCAGGTACTCCAGCCCCCTGGCGATGCCTATCGCGGCCTCAGCGATGAAGCTCCAGCATGGTCGTGGTCTCTCTGAACCAAAGATGAAGTCGGCGAGAGTGCCTCCTTGCATGTACTGAAACACCAGCATCCGATGCACGCCTTGTTTGCAGTACCCAATCAAGCGGGCGAGGTTCTTGTGGTGGATATGTCCCATAGATTGCACCTCGTTGTCGAAATCCCTCTCCCCGAACTCTGATCTGATGAGCTTCTTCACTGCAACATAAGGTGGCTCCAGATAGCTCAACTCCCCTTTGAATACATGACCAAAGCCACCTTTGCCCAACAGCTCTTTGAAGCCACCGGTCGCTTGTTTAATCTCTTTGTAAGTGAAGCTTGTGAGACCTGACATGCTCATTTTGGCCTTCTTCCTTTTTGCCACGTAGGATTGCCATAGGTTACAGATGATAGATGCCAAGGATACAGCTGCCAAAATACTAACGGCTGTGTAAAGCAATTTGGTTCCCAATGACACTTGGACGACGGGATTGCTTTGTCGTACTTTGATCAGTGCCTTCATGGTAACTTTGGAAATGTTGTTTGCCTGTATCCCGGCTGTGAGCGTCCACACCTCCATGCAATCATTGCTGTCGTCGATCAGTACAGCTACGCACAAGCAGCTGCTTAAGCAGGAGGTGCTACATCCCTGAGAGCCGTCTGACGGCAATGGATACTTGTTGTATGTGTATTCGGTACTCCAGGATGTGTTTGTCATCATCTCTACTGTTTTGAACTCCGCAGAGTGGTCTTTCCCGTCACAGATGTAGGGGATAAAGCTTGGCGTGCAGCCCTTGTACCTTTGTTGTGCATCCAAGAACACATAGCTCTCTGGGCACGAACAGTTTAGGTGCCGATATTTGTCAGGGGACGTGGTGCAGTATGAGTTTGGGCCGCATATGCCTCTCCTGGTGCATCCATCATCGGTTGGGAACAATCCAACCATGTCCCAGTTGGCGTCCGTGTTGTTCTTTGGGAGGACATATACACGGACGGTGCCATCCGGATCTAGGGCCATGTATTTGTAGTATCCTTCGGTGTAACTCTTCTCCAGCTGCACCAGGATACGGGTAACATTGGTGAAGAAGCAATTGGTGAGACTGTAGTAGATACCGGACTCGTTGAAGAAAAGAGTTGGAACACAGGCGCCATTGTAATCTGTGTTTGTAGCCCAGTACGCATCATTCGTACCACTTTCTTGGTCACTCGTGTACGTGACAATATTGCTGTCACTTTGAGCTTCCAGTTTGAAACGCCCAGAAGAGAAATTTGTGTATGCTTTCCTCGACTGAAGATAAACAGTGTTATTGGTGATGTTATTACCTGGGAGCAGCGTATCAGTGGGTTGAGTAAAGCTTTCCCACAATATAGATACCACACCATCATCACCAGCAGGTTGGCCAAATAGCTGGAGGTTACCGGAGTCTTGGAGTACCATAGTGGAGCCGCGCTTGTAGTTTGGAATCCACACTGATATATGCTGCTGACGGTTAATGAGGGATAGCGGGCTGCTGCTGTCCCCTTTGAAATCAAGAACGAAGTGCTCTGTGGCAATCACCGCGTCTTTCGAGCGGATGTCTCTCGCAAACCACACCACCGACTTGTTGGTGCAATCGCTTGCGTTGAAGTCGAACCATATGGCTAGGATGAACTGGTCTGGGTGGAGACTAGGATCAAATCTGCAGAAGCCAAATGCAAAGACGCCAGAGGAGCTCCGTATCAGGTTACCAGTGGGTGTCATGGTGGATCCAGCATTTAGCTGGTTGCTCTGGGCTTGGGCAGCAACGCCGATCATGAGCAAAGGAGGTTCCTGGAGCTGGAGTAATAAGAAAGCAAGGATGTGAGCCAGCAGGAGGAGCGCAATGGAAGAAGGCAGTTGCTCCATTATCGGTGTATATGTTTAGGTTGTTCTCTGCTCGGCTCGGCTGCTGGTATGTTTTTTCAATGAAACTGGAGCGGCCTTGAGGCCCCTACAGGCAGTTTATATTGAACAAAAAATAAAAACTTCCAGAAGGTCCAAGTACAACTTAGGGAACAAAAAACGAAAGGACAAAAATTAGACAAACAGGAGAGATCACAACGCTGACCATGAGTCAAAGTCAGACTAGTTCTAGCACTGAAAGAGAGAGCTTTCATTTCCTTATGAAAGATTTCTTTGGCTGAGTTGAGATTTGGTTGAATGCCTTTGAAAATGAAATCATTCATTACGTACTGACCAAATTGCAAAGAACATTAGAATAGTGAGATTTGGTTGAATGCCTTTGAAAATGAAATCATTTATTACGTACTGACCAAATTGCCAAGAACATTAGAATAGTAGTAACCTTGAAAACGGAAGGGTTAGAAAGGACCAAGAAGGGCCCATGTCAAAATAGTCCAAGGCTGTAATGATGTCCAATTAGTTAACCCAGTCATGAAAAATCTCATCCAATCCCAGGCTGTAGGAGAATCTGGAAGACTCGGGCACCAGTTTGAGTGAAGATCTTTCTATGGCTGGAAGACAGGAGATCGCGTCATCGACTGGAAGCGTGCGACAACTGCTTTCTCTGCGACCAAGAACCAAAGACAATCGACTACATCATAGCCTCTTGCTCCTACTCCAGACAAGTGTGGTGAACCATCCTGGCGGTTCTTGGCGTTGACTCGTCTGAGGCGGGCAGCGACTCCTTACTTGATTGGTGGGATCAGTGACGCCGGAGATGGCACGGGGACATGAGGGAGGGAGTAGACTCCTATTCGCCATGGTGGCTTGGTAGATATGGAAAGAAAGGAACGCAAGGTGCTTCCGTAGCGCCACATCTACCACCAGCCAGCTCCTGGCCACCATTAAGCATACCGCCGATCAATGGATCGGCCGGGCATGCAATCTTAGTTGTTTAATTTGTGAGTAATCAGCATGCATCTCCAATAGGGGGAGGCAATGACCATTGTAAATCCATATCCTCCCCAATATGCGCTTGGGTGCGATGTAAAAACTCTCCTTAATACAAAGATGCGCAAACCTTTTGTGTATTCGAGAGAAAAAGAGTCATGAAAAATGAGTTTATATTTACACTATTTGGTTGTCATGGCCATGCAAAAAGTAACAAAAAAAAAAAAAAACTCATCTAGAAAAAGCTGGATTCTAAAAGGGCACTCATAAAACCAAGGGTTTTTCCAAACTTCAACCTGATTTAAAAGTTTCATGGTTTCATATGTAATTTGGTTCATTTGTGGAACTTATTTGAAAAAAAATCATACAGGTACAAAGTAAGAGATATCTTCGCTGGTGGTGGATCCGCACTAGTTGCGTGGAGATTAGAGACAGGATGACTCATCAGGTAAATATATCCCATGATAGTTCAATTTTTTTTTAAGAAGAGAACCATCACCACCTAATTGTTTTCTAAAAGGGAAAATCCTTTGTGATCCTAAACTCTTTACTAACGTGTGTGTTATTTGGATTACATCTCTCGTTTATTCAAGAGTAGCATTAAGAACTAAGAAGTATTGGGATAGTTAAATTCTGATCTCAACGCATTTCTGTTATGCAGTTTGGGTAACTCTCTTAAACTAGCACGGGGTAGCATGGAAGAAATTAGAAAAAGCTTATTGGCATTGAGCCATGCAACATTTAGAAACATGTGTTTTAGCATAGCTTTAGTTACAGTTCTGTGTTGCATAATAGTCATTAATTTTCTTGTCAAAATTACTAAATTTAGTTATTTGGAACAGTGAATCTTCATGATATGCAACATGACTCGCAGGTGATATTTCTTTTTCAGAAAATTGTGATGTAAAGAACAGCTTTTCAGAATCAGCAGGTAACGTACATCTACGTTTATGAGTGCTGCGTCTTTCAGTGTGGTCAGGAACAAATGTGTGCGCAGATGCAGGTATATATCCAGAAGAGTTTAAAGAAGGCGTAGATTAGATAGTACTTCTGATCATGCACATCGTAGGGGGAACGAATATTACCCTGATGTGTGTTGTCAAGATGCACACGTCGTCGGCTTCGCCTCGTGTCCATGGTATGTCTACGAATCTGAATTTGTACCCTGCCAAACAATTTAAAATGTATACGTGAAGGAGTCAATTCAAAGTTTGAATTGTAATGAAGAGGAGGAAGGTGAGAGAGATATAATGCAAAACAGAATGGAAATCGTGGAATATATAAAATGGGATGCAATTTTAGCAAAGCAGCAGGAAATAAATTTGTGAATCGTAAATCGAAAGTCTTTACGCTGAAGTAATTGATTCGCACTCATGGTTATGAATTAATGTCCGGCGTAACTGGAGTAGCTTGGTGTTAGCAAGCAATTGGAGTACCTTGGTGCTAGGATGCATGGCATGGCATGTAGCAGCAGGTTTGGAACCGGAGACGCAGTCGTAGAGGATAGGTCGATGACGCAATACGTAGGACCGACGCTTGGGGTTGGTGGTGAGCGGCGGCGCGGAGGAGGCGGGTAACGGGAATGGATGCGATGGGGGAGTTCGAAGCGCGTCGCGGGCTGTGGCTGTGGCTGTGGCTGTGGTTGGGTTGGGCGGCGGCGGTGGCGGGGGAGTGAGGTCGGGTTTGATTGATTTGGTTCGTGTGGACAGACCATGTCTTCATGCTGCATTGCTTGGGTAGGTATTATACAATACTCCTGTTTCTGTGCCTAGCAATGAATCTGATGGTGTTCAAGGCAGTCGCTTCAGCTTCTTCGATTTCTTTGGTGGGTTGCTGACAAGAACCTCACCCTCGTCATCAGATAGGAACTCATCGGAATGTCGTTCGGATCTTATGCTTGGTGCTGTACTCATTGAGGTCACCATGCTCTTCTCCTTCATCGCAGTCAGCTGCTCTGACAGGAATCCAGACTGACGGTAAACGATTCTGCTCCAAGAACCAGACATTGCTGCAGACTGTATTGCCCGACATTGCCGGTGTGGTGCCATGGCTTGCAGAGAGAAACTGAACGCGAAAACTGTGACAAGTACGGCAGGTCAAATAAATCCAATGGATGATTAGTAACAGGAGGGACCGCCTCAAGTATATATGAGCAATAGCAAATAAAGTAAGATACCGTGTAACAAGTCATGTGCAATTAAATCTGGAGACATATCCAAGGTGGCTATGCTATGCGTGCCTGAAACAAAACAGGAACGCATACTCCACTCGGTCTGTGAACAGATACGTGAACAAGCAAGAACCATCAAATTTATTTATACCAGCAGCCGAGCCGAGCAGAGAAGAACAACCTACACCGATAATGGAGCAACTGCGGCCGGCTTTCTTCCTCCTCCTGGCTCACATCCTTGCTTTCTCAGCTCCAGGAACCTAATCGGCGTTGCTGCCCAAGCCCAAAGCAACCAGCTAAATGCTGTATCCACCATGACACCCACTAGTAATCCCCTCCGGCGTCTTTGCGTTTGGCTTGTGCAGATTTGATCCTAGTCTCCACCCAGACCAGTTCATCCTAGGCTGGTGGTGTGGTTTGCGAGAGACATCAGTTCGTTCTTGATTTCCAAGGGGACAGCACAGCAGCGCAGCCCGCTATCCCTCGTCAACGGTCAGCAGCATACAGCAAGCCCGTCGTCCCAGTGTCATTGGGAACCGAATTGCTTTACACAGCCGTTAGTATTTTGGCAGCTGTATCCGTGGCATCTAACATCTGTAACCTATGGCAATCCTACGTGACAAAAAAAAAAAAAAAAAAAAAAAAAAAAGGCCAAAATGAGCATGTCACAAGCTTCACTTACAAAGAGATTAAACAAGCGACCGATGGCTTCAAACAACTGTTGGGCAGTGGTAGCTTTGGTCATGTATTAAAAGGGGAGTCGAGCTATCTGGAGCCACCTTACGTATGTTGCAGTGAAGAAGCTCATGAGATCAGAGTGAGGTGCAATCTATGGGACACAAGAACCTGGCCCGCTTGATTGGGTACTGCAAACATCGGATGCTGGTGTTTCAGTACATGCAAGGAGGCACCCTCGCCGACTTCATCTTTGGTTCAGCGAGATCACGACCGTGCTGGAGCTTCATCCACAATAGGCATCGCCAGGGGGCTGGAGTACCTGCACGAAGGGTGCAAGTCTCACATAATTCACTGCGACATCAAGCCCGAGAACATACTGTTCGATGATACATATACACCGGGGATCGCCAGGCTCCTTGGAGACCAAAAGACACACTACACTATCACCGGCAGGGGGTTTGCTGGTACTGGTACGAAACCTTATGCCGCACCCGCATGGCTTGATGGTGGACAGCAAGGTGGATGTGTACAGCTTTGGAGTCATGCTGCTTGAGATGAATGGCCTGCAGGAGGGCAGCTTTGAAGTCTCTACTCATCTTATTCAGTCTTGCTGTGATTTTTTTCTTTATCAAGCTTGCTGTGATTTTTAAGGTTGAGGAATGCAGTGACATAGCAAGGACTTGTGCAGTTACAGTATACTCTTTTGGGTGAGATCAGTGACTCCAATTGGGCCAATAATTGGAGTTTGTTGGTTGATTCATACTTTTTTCCCTATCCTATGTTCACCAATGATTCCTGGTTCATGCAGGTCGTTTGGCTGTTCACAGTTACAAAAGGACTGTTGCCTCAATCTCAAGTGTTCAGTTGCTTCCGTGCCAAAAAAAAACCATATTACTCAACTAATACTCAAAATCTCTGAAATGTTTCAGCCACATGAGATACAGATCACAGGTAACATAACATTAGCAAACTCTTGACAAAGATGACAATTGTTCTAAAGATGACGAGCTCCTCCTATAGAGTTGGCAGACACAAGCTCTTCCGCATCCTTAGGTATTGGTTGCCCTGGTGTAGATCTGCTGGCTTGAGTGGACAGAGACCATCCGGATAAGGCCACGCGCCATCAGGTCCTTGATGGCCCTCCGGGCCAGGGAGCCATTGATCTGTGAGTCAATGGGGAAACATTCAGTTATGTAGTGACAGTGAAGACAGTATGAAACAATGGTATTTAGAGGTATATATAGAATTTGATTATCTGCAGACTGCACAGGACATGCTATGATGATCATGCTAAATGATTGCCAGCGCACACACAAATGTGCATCTCTGGTAGGTAGTAAACAAAATAGTTTGATGTAAGGACAGAAAAGGAACTCATTTATTCAAGATAAAGATTGTTGTAACAGCAACTGCCAATTCAAATTACCATTCCAAAAAGAATGGCCACAGGTCTAGCATACATACTACTAAGGACATAATGAACTGGTGAACATCAATAAAACAACAGCGGCGTGCACAAAATGCATGTGCATCATCTAGTCTAGAAGTTGCAATTCGCCACTACAAGTACCACTGAATATGCGTAATCCACCACAGTACAAGATGACATGGGCAACAAAAGTACAATTCATTAACAAGTTTATTGAGTACTATGTGTTAGCCTCAGCAATTGCCAATCAGATAAGCATATACCACATCATGCCCATGACAGCTGAAATTGTTACCAGTTTACAATCTAAATATCTCTACCTATCGAATCCAGAGCTCAAGCTCTGGTCGG
Organism: Hyparrhenia diplandra; assembly: GCA_015847255.1. Taxonomy (NCBI): domain Eukaryota; kingdom Viridiplantae; phylum Streptophyta; class Magnoliopsida; order Poales; family Poaceae; genus Hyparrhenia; species Hyparrhenia diplandra. The sequence continues at coordinate 559,279 of JADLZK010001513.1, read as the reverse complement.
AGAGCCTGGCCACGTCGCCCGTTTTAATCGGCCGTCGGATCGGGCGCGCGGACGGCCTAGATCAGGCGGGGCTAGAAAATTTTGCAAAAAAGCCCTCGGACTTCAAAGAAATCAACCCGCAGTCCAAGGCTTGCTCTCTCTTTTTTTAAAAGAAAAAAAAAAAACCTCGAATCTTTCTCCAGAAGAGTCGGCGCGTCGGAACAGTCTGGCCTCCGCAGGCGTCTCCAGAAGCATCGCCACGGCTTCAAAAAGCGCCACGGCCCCATCCATGCACGCGTGGCTCCAGTCGCCGTCGACGCCGGCTCCGGACTCTGCCCCGCCCGCCTCGCCGCCACGCCGGCGACCTCCCTTCTCCCTCGCTCATCAGCCGGCAACGGGCACTACGAGCCGGCGACAGGCGCACCCTGCGGGCGCGGACGTCGACCCTGGTCGTGGGCGCTCTCCGACACGGCAACACGCGCCGCGGCGCGAGCGGACCACGCCGGTTTCCGCGGCCGCCGCCACCCGCGCAGATACAGCCCAGCTCCGGCGGGGCACCGGTGCGGGAAGCGACGAGGGCCGCCCGCCGGCGTACGCGCGGCGGTCCCGGCCATCCCTGGCGCCTCGGCAGGAGGGCCGGCCCGCGGAGTGAGCGGGGCACCGGTGCGGGGGCGACCGCGCCGGCCATTTCCTCGACGAGGCGCACGCTGCCGCGACTGCGTGCCAGTGCCATGGGCACGGCGTCACCGGGGCCGGCGCCCGCCGCGCCCAGACCACCGCGGACGGTCGGGGGTGCACGGTGCCTGCGTCGTCGGGCCACCAAGCGCCGTCACGACTGCGCAGAGGTCGTCGGTGTCGCTGGGCCGCCCGCCCGCGCCGGGGTGACCGGCGCAGCCGCGCCTACACCCAGAGCCCACGCCGGGTTGCCGCCGGAGACGCCGCCGTGCCCGCGCCCACCGCACGCGCCATCGCTGCCCGCCCTCGACGGAGGCATCCACCTCGCCTCGCCCCTTCACGCCGAGAAGCTCGCCCTGCTTCCTTCGCCGCTAAGGCCGCCCGATGCGCTGCTCTCCTCATCGCAGCTCTCTCTCTTTTCCTGCTCTCTGCTTTCTCTCTCACACTCTGCTTCTCTTCGATGGGCCGCACAGGTTGCCGCGCCGCTGCACGGCTGGCTAACCGCGCGCTCACTTCGTCGGTGCCCCGGGCCACCGCCGGCGCCCGGTGCTTTGCGCCCCTGTTCCCCCCTCCCTTCTCTCTCTGTCTCCCTCTCTTTGTTCCGCCCGCCGCCTGCCTCAGGCCAAATCCTCCAAGCCGAGAAATCCAACGTCGTCCTCCCCAGGCCACGTCAAGCCAGCCAATGGGGACACGCCACGCCTGGCAGCAGGCCCTGCCTGTCATTGACTCCACTGCCTGCCCTCTTAGTCCTTAGACCTGGTCCACAGACCAAAGAGAGGACGCGGCCAATCCACCGATCGGTCTATGGCGCAGCAGGCTAGCATGACAGCATACTAGAAAGCATCACGGGCTGGCCAAGACAAACGACTACTAAAGCTCTTAATAGAATATAATAACTTGCTAAAGGTATGTACCAACAACCATGTTCTGAATTTTCCATGGTGATCTCATTTGGATAGGGAAAAAAAACCTTGCATGCATAGTAACTATAATTACACCAGTTTCAAAAAAAAAAAAAAAAAACCTATAATTAAACCATAAAAACACTTATTGACTATGAAGATCCTTTCACCTCATATGAGTGACTAATCCACCCAAAGATCAGTAGATAGTGTATACATAAACTGTGTATACATAAACTCTAACGATGATTTTCTAAAAAAAAATGGTCAACCTACTTGACACTGAGCAATGTTAGTACTTTTAACCATAAATAAATTAAGAAAAAGTTATATATTATGCATAACAACCATATTTTCTTTTAGGAAGGAACAAATGATGACACTAAAGTGAAGAAACAAATGATGACACTAAAGTGAAGAAACAACGCTACCTCACTAGAATGCAAACAATACTAAGGTATAATATATTCTAAGATTTTTTAAAAAATATTTGCCCTTACCATTTAACTGTATTAATTAAACTGCTATATTGATGAATACTTTGTTTTTATATTTATAGGTCATTCAACGGACGGATTATCACAAACAGACCCCGCTAATTTACATAATGCAGTTTACAATGTTTAGCAGATCCTTTCGGTGTAGATATAACTCTGCTAACATTGCAAAGTATGTCAGGATCTTTTGCTGTATATATTCCCTGATATAAAACCAAATGTATATACATCCGACCATATCCTTACTTTATATCATAAAATGCTACTTGCTTCCTACCTTTGTAATATATGACACTACTGGCACTACAGTGCGCTTTTACTTCCAAATACTACTAGCTGCTTGTTGCGTTTCACCATATTTAATTTATGCTACACCTAAATAAACTGGTTCATATCTCCTGTGCCGCGGCAACGCCGCGGCATTTTTCTAGTCTAATCTTAATTGGCAGCAAAAGAAACCACTGGAGCCATTAAGCTGGCCATCAGATGGATCTTCAATGCATTAACCTTGACTCGTTATAAAATCTCAGGCTACTAATCGAACATGTAGTATGCTAGCATTTCAGATAATCTAGCAATTTAATTTAATCGCTGGGGCTGTGCGCTACACAGATCTGGAACGAGTGATTACCCTCAGACGCTCGGAGAGGACGGACGGGGTGATCTGCTTGTACTTGGGCACCTCAGAGATGAGCTTGTCGTAAGTAGCCTGGTCGAACAGCACCGCGTTGTTCACCTTCTCCTTTTGCTTTCCCTTGCTCCACTTCTGCAAAACCAACATCAACTTGTAACCGTGAGAACCCGTGTTTCCACCAAAAATCCAAGATTCGGAGAGAAAGGTCACCTTCTTCTTCTGCTTGCCACCGCCGGACTTGGCGGGCTTCGACGACGGAGGCGGGGCCTTGTCCTTCTTCGGGGCCTGCAAGGAGGAGGTTAGCGCGATGTCAAGCAGGTGCGTCCAATAGCCGGTGGGGAGCGAATGGGCGCACCATCTCGGATGGGGCGGCGGCGGCTCGTCAACGGCGACGGCGGCATGAGGGGGCCAAAGGGAGGAGAGTCTGCGGCGCCGGCGCTAGCTAGGGTTTTGAGAAGTCAGGTGGGACGGTATATATAGTGTGCAGGAGGCCAGGGAAAAAAAAAAGCCCATGGGACGGCCCAATAGAAGACCCGTTTACTCGCTCGGGTCTATTTTGGCAAGGGGGTAAGCAGCTCCAACAATTCCTTATTTGTTGTTTGACAAGTTTGTCAACTCTCAAATCCAAATGCTAAATAAAAAAGAGCTCATCTCCAACAGTTTAGCATAATTCACTTGTCAAGCTTAGATCTAACTTACATCAAGAACCTTGAGAGAGAAATAAAATTGTGTTTATGTCCTTCCACCTCTTGAAAACTTACGTCAGTAACCCTGAGGCAGAAACAAAATTATGTTTATGCCCTTCCACCTCTTCTAATACGTACGGATGCGCCGCGAATGCCAAGCGTTGCAGAGTGCGCATTTTTGCATGCACGGGGCTTGATTTGCCAACGCTCACTAATTTGCCAACTCCAAATGCCAAGCTGATAGAGATAGCTTTTGGATCTTTTTTTGGCAAAATTATAGTTGCTCTTAGGGGTATCAAGTATTTGGAACCTCGTTAGTGTGTTTAAGACCAATTACTTACCCTAGGCTTTTGAGATAATATTTAGGGCCCATTTTTTAGAGAAAAAGGTTGGATTTTATTGATACAAGACTATTACATCCAGTCCCTTCACACGGCACTCCAAAGTAAAAAAAAAAGAAAATACATTGAAGTCCTTTACTAGAGCACCCACTACGCACGGTAGCTGTGGACCGTCTTGGCCGCAGTCCAGTCCTCCTCCATCTCCCACAACGAAGGAACACCAGAATGAAGCTCACGGCTAATATCCAGTTTGACGAAGAAACTTCAAATTTTAAGCCCATGAGTGACACACTAGAAGTGTGCTTCTTGTTCGTTGAACGTCCCGGGCAAACCCTATGTTCACTGTAATCTGACACCGGTTGCCTCACAGGCCACCTCCAGTCAACAAGGAGCAAACCCTCTAGGGGAACAAAAGACCATTGGCTCATACATACAAGTTGATGGTAAACTAAACTCACAAGGCATCCATAGACTACGCATCAACCTTGAGGGACCTAGAAATCCTCCAGCCTCCGATGATGTTGGGGTCTTTGGTAACAAAGCCAGTGTCTCTACCGATGACACAGGCAGATCCAAATAAGGTAAAAGCACAGAGGAATCAAGAATCGACGCAAAAGAAAGCAACGAGAGAAAACCTCGTTGATGCTGAATCCTCTGCATAAGACGCCGGCTACATGCTCCACCCACCTCTCGAGAACCACCAGACTCCGTTCACTACCGACCTCAACGCCGCCCAAACAGCCATGGAGGAAACAAAAAACTCCCGACAGAACATTTACCGGGAGGAAATCCAAGCCTAAACCTAACATATTAGTAGGGGATAGATGCATCCTCCACGGATCCATGCTTCCCCAAGCTCACCAGCGACGCCGAAGGCCGCCAAAGATTGAGGGGAGCAGTGGATCTCGACGGGGGAACAGTCGTCGCCTCCGAATCGCCGGATGGAACTGTAGGGAGGAGATGGGAAGAGTCGGGAAGATAGATCTCGTTATTTAGGGTTCATTTGTAGCCTCTATCAATCCTTTTTATAAATACAAACCCAAAATTAATGAAAACTTCCTACACCTCCCTATAAAACGAGGGAGAGAGGGAACGTGGAAGGAGACTTTTGTCACTCACATATTTGGCGCTCTCTATCTCTCTCCCTCATTCTCTCCACTCCTAGCTCTCTCATATTCGGTCTAAGACTAGCAAATATGAGGCACATTTATTTGTTGGCCAAACATAGTCTTGATAAGATATCATGTCGGCTTCAAAAGCTAAATTGTTTTAGAGAATTACTCATTAACAATCACGATATCTTATTTATTGTCGGTCAACATTCTAGAAACAATAACAATAATCAGCGGCGGCGCTTAGGCATTTGGATGAGAAAACTTTGTAAAAGAAAATTACTTGAAATGGTTAAGAAGCTTGATTCTTCCTTTCTCAGAATTTGCATCTCTTAGGTACTACTCGCCGTAGTGATCATAAAGTGGACACAGAGATCCTAAGTTGCATTGAAGTTTTGTTCTACTGGAACAACTTCATCTTATTTTGTGCATATTGGATACAAATAAGCAGTATAGCTAAAGAATCAGAAGGAAAAAGGAGGACAAAAGTATATCTAAGTATCATCATACAAATAGTGCATTTAAGTAAATTGTAATATATTAAAGAAAACTGCCAAGGTGCACTATGCTTTCTAAACTGTCTCGGACATCCGACAAACTAAGAATCGAAGGAAAAGGAGGACAGAAGTGTAGCTAAGTATCATCAAGCTCTAAATTCTAACTACCTTACAAAAACCTGCATCATAGTTTTGTTTGGAAGAAAATAAAAGCTCTAGGAATAAATACTTGGTGATGGTCTTACCCCCCGCCTTCTACCTTGATTAGTTCTCTAGTTTGTTCACTTTACCATAGCTGCTTTTTTAGCCCAATTGTAAGGTGCCTTGGAAGCCAAGTTGATGAGGCTCCTTGGTGGCCAAGTAGAATTAAAAGACATGCCCACGAGAGACAGTTAGTGGAGGGGGTGGTTGAGTCTCTAGCCTATAAGAGCGGGGGGCACACCACAAGGCTTGTAAGACATTCTTCACCATTTCCAATTCAATCCAAGCGGCATCCATGCCAAGCTACCCTTTGGCAGTTCTCTATCTTGTCTCAATCCCGTGATTTGTTCTATGTTTACAACAAGCGGTATCTAGAGCCGGAGTTAGATCTTGGGAAGAGGTCAAGCGTCAACCTCGTCTTCTCGCCATCGGGCTCGGAACAGGCCGGTCTTGGCGATGGCGGTGGTGAGAATCCACCACCGATGATCGTGCTCGGCGGCCGGCAGCGTAGAGGCCGCGGCTGCCCAGCGACGCCGGCTAGCGGCGTGCCCCGCGACAGCCGCCCCGATGGCGGCCACCACGGTCGTAGCCCCGCGCGAGGAGATCGAGAGGATGCGTGGGGTGCGGCGACACCAGCGGAGGGAGGTCCGTGGTGGCCCGCGCCGGCTAGGCGCCGCCCGGTCGCGCTCGCCGGTTCGTCGGCCGTGGAAGAGGAGGCCACCCCGGTCGCCGATCATCCAGCGGTGTACAAGGATTCCGCGCCGGGGCGTGGCCGATGCTCACCAAGGTGAACTACTTGGAGTGGTCCGCGGTGATGGAGTTGAAGATGCAGGAGCGACATATCCGGGATGCGGTGGAGTACGGCGACGTCCCGTTCCATGAGGTATCGACGTGCACTGGATGCGATCATCGCCGCCGGAGCTCTAGTTCTTGCTGTCTAAGAAGGCGACGGTGAAGGAGGCCTGGGACTACATCACAGCAGCACACGTCGGCGTCAACCGAGTGTGCCGCTCCACTCTACAGAGGCTGAGGAAGGAGTGGGAGCTATCGGGCGTTACGTCCGGTGAGAAAGTCGAGGACTTTGCTCTTCACCCGACCACCTTGAAGCGGCCAGATGGAGCCGCATGCGACGACGAGGACCTGGACAAGCGCGGGGCGGTGGAGAAGTTCCTGTGGCGCGGTCCCGGTGAAGTACGGCCAACTGAAGATCACCATGGAGTCGCTCATGGATGACTTCCAGGGCCTGATGGTGGAGGACATCGCCGGGCGGCTGAAGATGGTGGACGATCTTGACAATCCAAATACCGAGTCCATCACCGTCGGCGGCAAGCTCATGCTCACGGAGGAGCAAAGTGGATTGCGCGCCCGCGGGACAAGAAGAAAGGAGGCGACTCTGCTTTGGGAAGCGGATCAGGGGATCCCCGTCGGCGACCTCGCCGTGGCAAGAAGCAGAAGGGCAAGGACAGTGGTGACCTTGATGGTGGCAGAGGAGGTTGTTGGTATAAATTAACGCACACAGAAAAAATATCCGCAAGCGCACGGATACCGATGTAGCTTTCACCCGGGAGTATTCTAAGGTATCGATTTCCACAGGGAACGTGAAGTGTACTAGAAGAATTAGGATTGTCCAAGGAAAGGTAGAAGATATGGGTAGAGAGGTTTTGAGTTTTCTAAGTGGTTTTATCTAATTAAAGGCTCACTATACCTTATCTACGTCGGAGCAGCAGGTCCTTTCCAACTCTCGAAAAAGACTGGGAAGAAGGTAGTTAGGAGAAGGCTGCCAAAAGCTCTACAAAAACACCAACCCGAACGTGGTGGACTACAAAGGCCTGACAGGGCTGTCACCCCCCCGGGCTACCACAACTATCCGTAGGATTGGGCGCAACCTCGGGTAACCTTTAGTCTAGACACCACGTCTACACTATCGATTACTACTCTAATCACACGTGATAACTAGAGCACTCAATACGAGCAGAGATCCAGTAAATATAGTAAAGCAAGAACTAGAATTAAATAAATACTTAGAAAGAATAAATGAAGAACCTGGAGATTGCTGAAGACGAACTAGTTGCTGCAAGAATACAAAGTTGAAGAAGATCCGACAATTCCGGCTCTTCGACTTTCTCCTCTCTCTCTCTCTCCCTTCTAATTACAACTAGATGAACTAGATGAACTAGATAGATGAACTAGACAACTAGAGGGACCTCTCTTTCTTCTAATTGAAACCCTAACTTTTGCTCTGTAGATAGCTAATGAGGAGATGATGCCTGGGGTCGACCCTGGGGCTACTTATATAGTCCGAGGTGGAGTAAGTATCCTTCTGTATTGCGTCTACAACTCTCCTTGGCACCGTAGGATCAAACCGACCTTGAACAACGGTATAGATACAACCTTAATGTCGGTGGTAAACCGCCATAGAAAGGAGAGGATGACAGGTGGGCCACCCCTGGCGATCGCCAGGAATGATGGCGGCGATCGCCAGGACTCTCTGTCCTGGTGACTTCTCCTTCCTCCTGGTGTCTTCTGGTGTCTTCTAGAATGTTTTAGTCCACTTTTCGGATTGAGTTGCCTCACGGTCGAGCCTGGTCATCGTATGGGATGCAAACTCGGGCTTTTACCTGCTTTTATCCGCTTAGTTCCCGAAAAGATATAAATCACCAAAGCTCGTGGAATTATGTCAGTAAAGCCCTTATAATATGTTGATATTCATTTTAAGCCCTTATCTCATGTTTAGTTGACTATTAATATTATGCTATAACTGGTGTCAACAAGTTTCCCCAAGCTTAACCTTTGCTAGTCCCTAGCAAAGCTAAACTTAGCAATGGATCAGGAGTTGCTACAACGCTTTCACGCCTCCAAAGTACACATGCTTTCAAACAAAATTTCTCCTCCAAATTAGAATAAACCTTTTCAACCTTCAACTTACCCATATTACCTTTAACCATGGAGCTTATAGCCTTTTCTTAGGATCTTGGGCAATTGAAAGATAGAACAATCAAGTCAAGCACCATGTCTCAAATTCTTCGATCAACCTTCATTCTAGAGTTTTTGCAGGTTTTTAAAATAAAACTCAAAGTTCCTTTGTATGACCCTCTCAAGTCTCTCATTTGTGGTATTTGTGGATCCTCACTTAGGCATTAATGTTGTGTTGTCTTTCTCTCATAATATGTGGTATTTTTGGCTAAGGCAGTAGGACACTATGCCTTCTTCTCTCTCACCCTATATCTAAGGCTTATTATCTGGAGCTCATAGGTGGGAGAAAAACTACATCTACTTACTAAGCATATATTGTAAGTTCAAGCAATGGATCCAAAGTCACGAGTCATACTGATCAAGTGGTGCATGTGTATGGTGGGAAGAATATGGTGGTAAGTGAAAAATGAGGGTGAATGCGATGAATGCAATGAGATGTATCTCATGGATGAAGGAAAAACCTAATTCTACTATGGCTCCTTGAAAGATCTTCTCTCTTTGGAATTTGGAATATTTGGAAGAACCTGGGTTGTATGCTCTTTTTCTTTCTTCTCTTTTTTTTTTTTCTTTTTTTTTTTATATGGAGAGGCGGGCATCTAAGTACCCATTGTTTTCAACGGACACTTGTCTATTTTTTAACTCTCCTTTATTTACTTTTTTTTTAATACAACCCAAATCTCTTTTGCAATAAAACTTTTGAAAGATAGACAAGAGTAATGGAGCTTTATAAAATATTGGCTGAATGGATGAGTGTAGGGAATATTTTTTGGTTGCTCTATCCCGTGATAGGAGTAGAACATTTTTTTTTGTGGATATTTGGTGGGTGCTTTGTGGATGCGTACTTCCAAGGTGAAAATAGCATAAATGCAAATGGAGTGGAGTGGAGTGGAGTGGAATGCAATAGAGTGGGATGGGATGGTGATGGAGTGTACATGATCAGCATGACAAGTTTCTAAGGGTCGACAAAGATTGAACAAACTCAATGCAAAGCAAGCAGCCTATATATATATCAAAAAGGTTTTCCTAATCTAGGGAGCATGTATATATGGCTGTGGTAGGAGGTTCAACACTCTGTCACACAGGAACTTATCATGTGCACTTTTAAATTTTCAAAATAAATCTCCAAAAATCTAGTATCACTAGGAGTAAGATCAATAGCAGCTCAGACTCTTATATATCATATCCGTCAATTACCTAGACTTTAGAGCAAGCATTTACAACCCACAGGTTTAAGGTTCAGAGTAAATCTCAAGTCAAAGAAGTTTTGCATTTAAGGCTCAAGAGAAATTAAGCTTGAAAGCTAGGTACTGAAAAGGAATTACGGCGGAGCAACTATTCATCATCTCCATGTTGGCAGATTTTTAGGGTTCATTTTAGTTGAGCAAAAGCAAATGGGTGTACATTCACTCTTAACCATTTATTCTCACACTCTAAGACTCCTTAAACGACTAGACTTTAGACTCTTAGCAAACTCTAAAGCAAACCAAACTAATTTAAGTAAACTAAGCAAACCAAATATTTAGCTAATAATATATATAGTAGAGATACTTATCGTGATAACTGGGGGTGCTCTCCCCAAGCCGGGATTGAAGTGCGGGGATTTGTTGATGTGGAAGTTGAGGTAGATGGTGACAATGAAGTCGGCCTATCATGTCTCTCTCCCTTCGAATCTGGCTGAACTCAAATAGACAACAAAGCTAGTGGAACTTGATTAAGCATTAGGGGTTAGCCACATTAGCCTCATGTGCCTAAAGATGGATCATGATTATTCTAAGCGTAACTTCAGCGAGAAAAATATTTTTAGAGTTTTTATAAATTTATATGCATGCAAAGAACTATGATGCAAATGCAACTAGATGAATGAATAATTATTTTTATGCCACCACGGTGAACATCTTTATGGGTTGTTACACACCACAAGATTATTTACATGGGGCTTTAGATTTTTCAATGCAATGCTATGCAGGAATTTAAATATGCTAAAGGAAAATAATTATGCAAAGAAGTAAATATGCTAATGCAAAATGCGAAAAGATAAATATGATATGCAATTAAATATATAATGCTAAGAATTAAATATGGATAACTACTGAATTACCTTTCGGCGGGGGTTCAATGTTTTAAGTCCTCTCGAACAAGACTACTTACCTTGGTTACTCCTTGAGCGTGTCATCTGATCTTAATAGTTGCATCTCCTAAGATGGTGATTCTGTAGATGTTGTCACCCATGTTCTTTTGCTTTGCTCCAACATCTTGAGTGAAAATTTGATAGTGGGGGTTGGCAGCCTCTTGTTTTGTGTGCATGCTTTGTGGGTTCGGGGCATTCACTTGTAGAATTTTGGGGAGTGACAGACTCCTCCACATTTCGCTCAAAGTGTGTCCCGCTTGCAAAGACAAGGTAGAGATCAAGTGCATGGGCCCTGTTGGTGGGAAAACACCAACAGAACCAAAAATTCATTCTTCTCTAAACCTCATGCACATTAAACAAGATAAGGTTAATGCTTATGTGTTTTCTTTGTTTACAACAAGGGTGATAAGATCGAGGATGGAACATGAATGTTGCAATATATTTGCTAGTATGATTAGGACTTATGAGATCAAGAGGGTGGTGCTAGGAATAACAAAAGAAACAAAACATGTTGAGTTAATGAAGTTTGATCAAGCAATGGTGTTTACTCTAACATGTTTGGTTCTTTATTTATGAACAAACCAAAATTAAGGACAGCTTTTTATTTAATGACAACTTACCTTAAGGTGTTACCTTTATTATTGGAGCATGATGGCATCGTAACAACTTGTGGTGGTGCTTTTCCTTTTGCTTGAAGCTTTCCTTATTTGGCCTTTTGTGTAGCTTCTTCCTAACTTGTCTTCTTTCTCCATAAGGTTCTTTTGTGTATGAGTGTGTCCTCCTTGTGAAAGGTTTGTTGTATCTTGCTTCTTCTTCTTTGTGAGTTCATCTCGGGACCTCTCCCCAATCTTATTTGAGAGTTTCTTCTTATCTGCAGGGGTTAGTCCAACAAAATATACCCGAAGGAATATTTTCTCATTTATATCTCTATGCTCATTTCACAATGGTATTATAGCAATAAGGTAAACACTCATGTTATTTCTCAAGAAATGCTTGTTTTAGGACAAATGAGCTCGTCCTTGGGAAACCATGATGATGAAGTAGTTTCCCTTCCAACATCAATCTACCTCAAGATTTTATGCCAACAAGATCTAGAATACTTATTATAGATGTATGCATCTAAAACCACCCTTTCAAAATCTATAGGAGGAGGGAGAATAAGGGGGTTGAAGATCTCGTGTGTGATAGAGATAGAGAGACTAAGTGATTCGGGAAGTTTATCATGTGAACATGGACTAGATGAAGTGTCTATGAAGTAGCTCTCATGCTTACTGATGTCATTTTCCTTCTCAATCTCCAAGGTTAATCCATCATGGTTGTATCGGGGATTTCTTGGGTTGGTGTCTCTCGGGCTAATAATGTCTAAGATCTCATCCGTCCAATCAATGGTTGTGGCACATAGGTTTTAATATTCTCAAGCCATTGTTGTTGTCCTTCTTGGTTTTCCTCATAGTCTTGATGATTCCTAAACTTGGGTTGTTTTGGTGAATTTCTAGGATCATCATGAGTTTCAAGGAAGGAAGCATATGTGGATTTATCGGGATTAAGGATGGGTTTAAAGATAGGTTTGAAAAGTTTATCTTGTCTAGGCATAGAAGGGGAGAAGATGAGATTGTCTTCTAGATAGCTTTGCTCTCCTTCTATGGCAAGATCAGACATGCCATCCTTGGGTTCTTCCCAATAAGCATATTCAATAAGAGGCTTCTCCTTAAAGAAATCTGAATTATAATCATTTGGAGCTTGTTTTGGTCTCTCTTGAAAGAGTGTTCCTAAAGGTACACCAATCACGAGGGACATGTCCGAGATGTCATAGATGTGAAAATCTAGATGATACTCAGAGCCTCTTATGCGTAAAGGAATATATCTCATGACCCCATAACTCTTGAGTGTAACTCCAAAAGGAGTTCTTAAAAGTTTATGAGATGGGATCGGGGTTTTCGTTGAGAATAAGCTCTTCTTCGACTAAAGACTTTGATCTTATATTCATCCCAACGGTAGGATTATAGTGAGCCTCAATGGTCGTATTCTTTAGAATACAAGTTAAAGATTCGAGGGGGCAATGATTCGGGCTACCTCAGAGGATAACTCTGTTTCTACCAACCACTCATGGCTCATGATAGATGATAGTCCTTTAATGTGCTCCATTAAGAATGGATCATTGTTTGGACCATCCTCAAATGGTGCAGAGTGCACCAGAGGTTTTACTTGCATTGGAAAATTCGAGGCATTGCCAAAATCTTCAAAAAGATCGACCTCGATTTCTGATAGGAATGTGCAAGGATGGGGTTCATCACTCTCTAGAGTGTGTTGTGTTCCCATAGTGGAAGATTCTATGGCAACCAAATCATTAGAGGGTTTTATTGGAATTTCAGATTCGGCTGCGTGAGTCTCTTCATGTTGTTCGGGGCTTGGCTCGATTTCTTCTTCTTCGGGTAACTCATCAAAAATGCCAGTGTAGGGGGTGTTTTCAAGGATTTTCTCAAGAATGGCTTTTCCCTCACTAACAATTTTATGTGAGAATGAACCTCCTGAAGCGATGTCGAGATGCAGAGCAGCTTCCTTGTTAAAACCGCGGTAGAAGTGATAGTATAGGACATGGTCAGGCAAGGAAAGGTTTGGACTGGAATTGGTAAGGCTTATGAATCTATCCCAGGCTGCTCCTAGAGTCTCCTTCTCTTTTTGTCTAAATATAAGTACTTCGATTGTAAGGTCAGCAATTTTATAAAGAGGGAAGAAAGCAAGACAAAACTTGTCTTGAAGTTCATCCCAATTTCCATTTACACTTCCTACAGAATGAGCATACCATTTTTCCGCTCTTCCCTCAAGAGAGAAGGGAAATAATTTCCATTTAATGGTCTCTTGTGTCATGCCAGGAATATTCTGGCAAGAACACAACTGCTCGAAATCCCTAAGGTAGGTGTATGGATCTTCGCCTCGCTAACCCAGAGAAGGGTTGCTCCCGAACCATGGCTATAAGAGCAGGGCGAAGCTCATAGCCATCTGTAAGAATGGGGTGTGATGATGGTGGAGGCTCTGAAGATCTCTTGTTTGGTTTTGGCAATTAGTGACACCTAAGGACTAATCTCTCTATGCTAAGTGGTTGATTTAGATTGGAGATTGGTCATGCCAAAGTTGGAGCATGGTGGTCATGGAGGATGGGTCGAGGTGATCCAAAAGATGATCAAGTGTCCAACTTGGTGGAGTTTCGGAGATCAAATGGGCTCAATGCAAAGGTATAACCATAGGGCCATTTGGTTTTGCACTCAAGACACCATAGAGGGTGTGAGTGGTTTAGGATCGATAAGCCGCACTATAAAGAGGGGACAATTGTCGGACATATCGATCTTCATGTGCCTCTAGGTTCATAATTCATATGCATGCATTCTAACCTAGAGAGCTAACTTCGCGCTTGATGAAAATGGTTTTCAAAGTGCTAACACAAGTGCTCGAGGTGTTCTTCGACGTGTTGGTGACAAGGTTCAAGCGGCGGAAGTGTTTGTAGGGTTGAGTTGGGTTTTGGGTACCGCTCACCCTCCCGCCGAGCTTGCGAGGCAGGATTCGGCGCTTTCGGAAAACGGTGCATATTTTCCATTGCGCCGATGCAAATTTCGTGAAGAAAACTTGCTATCCCTTGTGCTCAAGTTGGTATACTTGTTGGGAAGCTTATTGAAGCAACGGTGGAGCAACGGAGAAGAAACGGCGACGAAACGATCGAACATCTCCATCGGCTGCGGGGTGACCGGACGCCGGCACAAGAGCACCGGCGTCCGGTCACCCGAAGAACCGGTCACTAAAAAAAGGTTCGAAATCGGGCTGGGCTGACCGGCGCGTCCGGTCAGTGATCGGACGCTGGTCCGTCGCGGCCGGCCATGCCTTAGCGATTTCAAACGAATCGACCGTTGGGCCGTTTGTCCGCTCGGCCGGCCGACCGGACGCCGACCGGACGTCGGGCGTCATACCGGCGCGTCGGCCGACGCGTAAAGTTGGGGATTTTTTCCCCCAACGGCCATGTTTCGAGTTGGGGGTATAAATACCCCATTGGCCGGCCATGGGGAGTCTCTTGGTCATTTTGATTCATTCCCATACTCCCTAGAGCTGAGCCAAAGCATTCCCCTCTCTCATTCTTGCTTGTGAGCTTCAATCTTGAGAGAAGGAGAGTTTCAAGTGCATTGCATTGAGTTGATTGCATCTAGAGGCACTTGGAGAGCTTTGTGAGCCGGTGATTGTCTTGTTACTCTTGGAGACACCGCTCCTAGCCGGCTTGGTGACTTGGTGGAGGCGTTGGCAAGAAAAGGTGCATGTTCTTGGCCACCTCCGGTGACTTGTGAGAGGATTACGCACTCCTCGTCGGAAGACAAAGTGCAAGGAATACATTGCTCGTGTCTTGGGTACCTCACTTGTGTGTGGTGGTTTGGAGCGCCCGGGTGGCCAACTAGCGAGTGCAAGTCTAGTCCAAACATCACCCTTGTGTTGGTCGGCACAACTGGAGACTAGCTTGTCGGTGTACAAGTGAACTCCGGGTCAACACATCGACGTGTCCACATTCTTGGTGATTGGTCTTCATCTTATTGTGATTGATTGTGTTGATTGTGCTCTCCATTGGTGATTGGTTCATTGCCCCGACATTGAGGTATAACAAGTCTCTATCTCTTGCAATTACATTCCTAGTTACTTGTGTAGAGAGCTAGCACTTGCTTGTGTAGTTGTTCTTGCTAGCATAAGGACCATAATTAGGATTGCTCACTAGATAGAGTAGTGACTTAGCCATTGTGTGACATAGAGATCATAGTTGTATTTAGACTTGTCACTAGTTGGCTTGTAAGACCTTTAGAGCTAGCGCAAACCGCATATTCGCCAATTGTTATACTAACCGGTTTGTTAAGTGAAGTTTGTAGAAATTTTTATAGGCTATTCACCCCCCTCTAGCCATCTAGGACCTTACAGGGCTCCAACAAGTCGCCCTTTTGGAGCAAAGAATTCATAGATTGGAGTGAAATCCATGTGGTAAGGGTAGGGATAAAAAGATAAAAAGGGTAAAAAGGACGAACTTGGTTCTAAACTAGCACACCTACCGTTCCCAACTAGCACGCCTACCGTTCCACGCAACGGCGCCGTAAAGCTTGTTGGTATAAATTAACGCACACGTAAAAAAATCCATAGCGCACGGATACCGATGTAGCTTTCACCCGGGAGTATTCCAAGGTATCGATTTCCACGGGGAACGTGAAGTGTACTAGAAGAATTAGGATCGTCCAAGGAAAGGTAGAAGATATGGGTAGAGAGGTTTTGAGTTTTCTAAGTGGTTTTATCGAATTAAAGGCTCACTATACCTTATCTACGTCGGAGCAAAGAGGTCCTTTCCAACTCTCGAAAAAGACTGGGAAGAAGGTAGTTAGGAGAAGGCTGCCAAAAGCTCTACGAAAACACCAACCCGAACGTGGTGGACTACAAAGGCCTGACAGGGCTGTCACCCCCGGGCTACCACAACTATCCGTAGGATTGGGCGCAACCTCGGGTAACCTTTAGTCTAGACACCACGCCTACACTATCGATTACTATTCTAATCACACGTGATAACTAGAGCACTCAATACGAGCAGAGATCCAAAGAAATATAGTAAAGCAAGAACTAGAATTAAATAAATACTTAGAAAGAATAAATGAAGAACCCGGAGATTGCTTTGAAGACGAACTAGTTGTTTTGCAAGAATACAAAGTTGAAGAAGATCCGACAGTCCGGCTCTTCACTTTCTCCCTCTCTCTCTCCCTTCTAATTACAACTAGATGAACTAGATAGATGAACTAGGCAACTAGAGGGACCTCTCTCTCTTCTAATTGAAACCCTAACTTTTGCTCTGTAGATAGCTAATGAGGAGATGATGCCTGGGGTCGACCCTGGGGCTGCTTATATAGTCCGAGGCGGAGTAAGTATCCTTCAGATGCGCCTACAACTCTCCTTGGCACCGTAGGGATCAAACCGACCTTGAACAACGGTATAGATACAACCTTAATGTCGGTGGTAAACCGCCATAGAAAGGAGAGGATGACAGGGGGCCACCTGGGCGACGCCGGAATGATGGCGGTGATCGCCCGTGACTCTATGTCCCGGTGACTTCTCCTTCCTCCCCGGTGTCTTCTCGGTGTCTTCTAGAATGTTTTAGTCCACTTTTCGGATTGAGTTGCCTCACGGTCGAGCCCGGTCATCGTATGGGATGCAAACTTTGGGCTTTTACCCGCTTTTATCCGTTTAGTCCCTGAAAAGATATAAATCACCAAAGCTCATGCAATTATGTCAAGAAAGCCCTTATAATATGTTGATATTCATTTTAAGCCCTTATCTCATGTTTAATTGACTATTAATATTATGCTATAACCGGTGTCAATAGAGGTGCGGACGCGAGCGTAGGGTGAATCGCGACGACACCGCCTCAACCGCACCGGCAAAGCATCGGGCGCTGGATTGCCCCGAAATACGCTTGCGGCGGGTGGTGACCGCTAAGGCGACGTGACCGTGGGCGGTGGTGGAAACTACGGCGGCGGTGGTGGAATCGTGCCGGGCGGAGGTGGCGGCCGCGCGGGCAAAGAGGTGGTGACGCGCATGTCGCAGGCGGCGGATGATGACGACGGTGCGCTCTTGTGCTCGCACGCTGTTCGAGGATCGACAATGAAGGCGCTGCTTCTTCATGCACGGCGCCGAGGAGGATGAAGGCGCGTGCTTCCGGAGCAGCTTCAAGTAGCGATGTGGCGAGCACTTCCTCGCGCACGGGTTCCATGAGCTGGACGAGGAGCCGACCGCGGTCTGCTCCAAGTCTGCCGTCGCCCTCGACATTGACGAGCCACGCGCGTGCGTTCCTCAACGCCGACCTCGGTGACGAGAAGATTGATGGATGGTACCTTGACACCGGGCGCCACCCACCACATGATCGGCCGCTGGGACTTCTTCTCCAACCTCGACACCTCTTTCCACGGGACGGTACGTTTTGGCGATGTGTCCAGGGTGCAGATCGAGGGTGTCGGGTCCATCGTCTTCCAGGCGAAGAACGGCGAGCACAGGGTGCTCCACGGTGTCTACTTCATACCGGGCGCCGCGCAACTCCATCATGAGCCCGGGGCAACTTGATGAAGGCGGCTCCAAGGTGGATATTGAGCGCTGGGTGCCGAGGATCCGGGACCCACGGGCGGCGGCTCGCCAAGGTGAACCGCGGTCCGACCCCACCTCTACATCCTCCACTGGAGGCGGCGCAGCCTCTCTACCTCGCCGCAAGGAAGGACGATGACGCTGTGGCGGTGGCATGAGCGGTATGGCCACCTCAACTCGAGGCGCCGCACCAGCTCAGCAAGAAGGCCATGGCGCGTGGGATGCCGGTGATCGAGCACGCGGAGCAAGTATGCGACCCCCTGCGTCACCACCAAGATGCGCCGCCGCCCGTTCCCGCAGCCAGACCAAGTACCGCCGCCGAGAGCACGCTGGAGCTGGTTCACGGCGACCTCTACGGCCCGGTGACTCCGGCAACTCTAGGCGGGCGGCGCTACTTCCTATGTGATACTATATTTCCGGAGGTTAGATTTTCAAAAATAATATATACATATGTCTGTATTTTGCATTGAGTATTGTCAAGCTATGTTGACACTTTGATACTTGTCGTTATATCAAGATTTTGTACACTTTACTTTTAATAAAGCTCCAGTGTTTTTATTATCTCTCCAATTGTTTATCAAGTTATGAGGCTTGGGCTATATTAAATAAAAAAAAAAAAGAAAAGAGAAGAAAGGGAGATGAAAAATGGACAAGTGTTCTACTGGACTAGTAGTGCCTACCTCCCTAAAAGAGAGGAAAAAGGGACAAAAGTCCGAGGGTGAGTAGGGCCCACCTCTCTAAAAAAAGAGAGAAATGATATGAAGGTTTGTTTAATAATGCTTGCTATGGATATGATGAATACTTGCTCTACTTTTAATTCCTCCGACAGTTCTCTATCTTGTCTCAATCCTGTGATTTGTTCTATGTTTGCAACACTTGAGTAGATTGGAAAGCAAACCTAAACTGAAGACAGTAAATTATGCTGCATTTCCAAGTGACATGGATGTGACCTCAAACTGAAGTTGCATGTGCATTCCTTATTTTGTTTCAGTTTTTGCAAGTCAGAAACCACACTGCACCCATCCATTCCAGTGCACTATTTTCGAAAAACCACACATCCATTTCCAGAAAGAACGAGGTCATGAAAATCACCAAACCTGAAAAACTGGACATAATCCTTTTATTTTTGATCAAACAGGATGTTACTGAAACATTTTCATGAAGTCATACATTTTCAGTGTAAATATCTCAGTAACAATCATTGCCACTTATGTCATTTTTCGACAGAGCAAGCATGACGTCCAGTTTTCTGGAGCATGGAAGATTTCAGATCATCCACACTACTGTCATTTTTCGACAAAGAATGTAACAAACACAAAACTGAATGGTACCAATTCCTAGGTTTGGGGGATCATCGTGTCTTTTTCATACAAAAAAGAATGGTAGGGTCATGAAAATTTTCTAGAGCATGGAAGAAAATCAGACTGAATCAAAACTGCGACTGATTGACTGACAAAACTGAAGAAAATCAAACTGAATCAAACACATGCAAGGCAACAGGATGCGTAATGCAACAATAGACGACCGCCATAGAAAAGAAATGCCAGCAAATCAGCAACCTTGGCAACTATCACATGCTAACCTCACATCAACACATAAGTGCAGTTTAGACTCGAGGCATCGATTCATATCACGGGCATGATTGTGGAGCAAGGGAAAGCAAAAGGACATGCATCGATTCATATCACGGGCATGCTAACCTCACTTCAACAAAGATTTCCATAAAAGCTGAAAACAGAATTCAAGGCAACATAGCACCATTGATCCATGACCCATCAAACAAAAAGCTATGAGGCCAAGTAGTAACTTATAATAGAAGCCACACGAGATGCACATTAGCAAACTCTAGACAAAGATGACAACCGTCCTAAAAAACGTCCTAAAAACGACAAGCTCCTCAGAGAGAAATACAGAGAGGGTCATCAGACAAGCTGAAACCATAGCAGCAAAACAGTAGCTTGCACAGAGGGCATCAGTCATCATGGATCAGACATTACCGCCACAGATTTAGACAGAAGCTCACATTGATTTCAAGGTAAAATACTAATGATCCAAGAAACAATAAGGTATTGAGGCCAGGTAATTTATAAGGCAAAAAATAGTACCCAACTAATACTCAAAATCTCTGAAACGTTTCAGCCACATGAGATACAGATCACAGGTAACATAACATTAGCGAACTCTTGACAAAGATGACAACTGTTCTAAAGATGACGAGCTCCTATAAAGTTGGCAGAAACAAGCTCTTCCACATCCTTAGGTATTGGTTGCCCTGGTGTAGATCTGCTGGCTTGAGTGGACAGAGACCATCCGGATAAGGCCACGCGCCATCAGATCCTTGATGGCCCTCCGAGCCAGGGAGCCATTGATCTGTGAGTCAATGGGGAAACATTCAGTTATGTAGTGAAAGTGAAGACAGAATGAAACAATGGCATTCAAAGGTACATATAGAATTTGATTATCTGCAGACTGCACAGGACATGCTATGATGATCATGCTAAATGATTGCCAGAGCACACTGAAATGTGTATCTCTGGTAGGTAGTAAACAAAATAGTTTGATGTTACAAGGACAGAAAAGGAACTCATTTATTCAAGATAAGGATTGTTGCAACAGCAACTGCCAATTCAAAATACCATTCCAAAAAAGAATGGCCCCAGGTCTAGCATACATACTACTAAAGGGTAAACATGCATAATGAACTGGTGAACATCAATAAAACAACAGTGGCTTGCACAAAATGCATGTGTATCATCTAGTCTAGTAGTTGCAATTCGCCACTACAAGTACCACTGAATATGCGTAATCCACCACAGTACCAAGATGACATGGGCAACAAAATTACAATTCATTAACAAGTTTATCGAGTACTATGTGTTAGCCTCAGCAACCGCCAATCAGATAAGCATATACCACCACAACAATGATTAGTTCAAACAATCATGCCCATGACAGCTGAAATTGTTGAAGACATGACCAGTTTACAATCTAAATATCTAATCTTAATTGGCAGCAAAGAAACCATTAAGCAGGCTATCAGATGGATCTTCAATGCATTATCATTGACTCGTTATAAAATCCCAGGCTACTAATCGAACATGTAGTATGCTAGCATTTCAGATAATCTACACTTATAGCGATTTAATTTAATCATCGCTGGGGGTTTGGACGCAAGCTACACAGATCTGGAACGAGTGATTACCCTCAGACGCTCGGAGAGGACGGACGGGGTGATCTGCTTGTACTTGGGCACCTCAGAGATGAGCTTGTCGTAAGTAGCCTGGTCGAACAAAGACCGCGTTGTTCACCTTCTCCTTTTGCTTTCCCTTGCTCCACTTCGCAAAACCAACATCAACTTCTAACCGTGAGAACCCGAGAAGCTGTGTTTCCGGGCACCAAATCCAAGATTCGGAGAGAAAGGCTCACCTTCTTCTTACGCTTGCCACCGCCGGACTTGGCGGGCCGGCGACGGAGGCGGGGCCTTGTCCTTCTTCGGGGGCTGCAAGGAGATACACGAGGAGGTTAGCGCCATGTCAAGCGGCGCGTCGAATAGCCGGTGGGGGAGCGAATGGCGCACCATCACGGATGGGGCGGCGGCTCGTCAACGGCGACGGCGGCGTGAGGGAAGGGTAAGGCCAAAGGGGCGGCGCCCCGGCGCTAGCTAGGGTTTTGAGGACCGAGGTGGGACGGTATATATATAGCGAGCCCGGTGGCCGGGAAAAAAAAGCCCATGGAACGGCCCAATAGAAGACCCGTTTACTCGCTCGGGTCTATTTTCGCAAGAGTACATTTTAGCGAATTATTATCACTGTAGTTTTTCTAAAAAAAGAATTATCACTGTAGTTTATGATTTTATCGCCTGAACTCTCAAAATTATTAAATTACCTCCGAGTCCTGGATTAAAGTGGTTTTAAAGACGGTCATACATACATGATAATATTTTTAAACCCCAAAAACATACTCTAATATTCTAAACATCTGGAAAAAAAAAAAAAAAAACTTAAAGAATGGTTGGGATTTGAAAAAAAACAAAGGAAATAGTTAAAACTTGTGAAAATATATCTATAAGTTTCAAAAACTATATATATAGCTCTAGAGTAATGTACCCAAGGAAATATTGAAAACTCCCAAAACATTCTAATATATGGTACGTACGTACGTATGTAATAATCGAGTATAGCTGTTAATGTTTTCTCACCTAGGTGTTTGTATTCTATTCTATTGTATTCTAGGGTCCGATGTGATATATTCTTCGATTCCTGCGTCCATGTTCTCACATGTCTTGTACTAATATGCCTGTGTTACTAGCATGTTACTAGCAGGTTCTCACATTTCAGTTGCTTCATTGCTTGGTCGTCACTCATCCAGTTTATCCAGCCGCCGTCTGAATCATCGGCACACTCCTGACCATACAGACTAGTCAGGTCTATATATGCCTGTAACTGAATTCACTTGGGAGTCGATTCAAAAAAAAAGAATTCACTTGGGAGTTCATAGAATAGCATAGACTTCTTCCTGACATTGCCTTTCTGCTACAGATTCTGCTAGAGATCTACGAATGTGCAGCACACGAACAGAGAAGAGCACCCTTGTAAATGAAGGACAGGAAGGTATGAACACGAGGCAGAATTGCATGATAATGGTATGCACAACAAGTGTTTACATCTGCATATTGTGCCTGACAGCAATTTGGTCTTACACACGCAAAACGTGCCAAACAACAATTCTGGTCTTCCTGTGTCATAAGCATAACTGGATATACAATCACTACCTGTGCCTAACAACCAATCTGACCAAGCTCAGGACAGTCACTTAGATTTCGTTTGTATGATATGACCATACCGACCCGTCAGATCCACATATACCATATATTCCATAGCTATGCATGTAGCTGAATTCAGACTTCGGAGTTCAGAAGAGCAGGACAAGGAAATATGAAAGATGACAGAGGCAGAACTAATGGGCAGAATTGCAAGATAATGGTATGAACAGCAAGTGTTTACACCAGCATATTGTTATTGTGGCTGATAACATTGTGGTCTTACACAAGCAAGACGTGTTAAAGAACAATCTGGTCTTCATGTGTCACAAGCATAACTGAAGATACACTAGCTGTGCCTATCAATGGATCTGATGGAAGTTCAGGATGGTCACTTCTGCTTCTTAGATTTCTTTGGTGGGTTATTGACAAGCGCTTCACCCTCACCATCAGATTCACCCTCGATGGGCTCATCAGGGACATCGTTTGGAGCATTGTGCTTGGTGATATATTCCTTGAGGATCGCCATGCTCTTCTCCTTCATCGCGGCCAGCTGCTCTGACAGGATACCAGACTCGGGGCTGATAGCGAACGATTCAGATCCAAGAACCAGGTTTGCTTTTACTCTCGGACCAAGACTCGCTGTCGCAGTACCTGATTGGCCATCCATCACTGTGTTGTGTTCTGCAGGCGAAAATATTGGGCAGGAAAGGAAGGCAAAAACAGAGTTAACTGGAGGTTAAAGCAAATGAAATGAATCGTCATTTGCAACTGCAGCGATGTATCCAGGACAAGCAGGAACAATGCGTCAAACACACTAAAGGAAGATGTCTTATATTAACATGAAACCTAGACAAGGAGGCGCAATGAAGTCATCCATAAGGAAATGTAGCCTTCAGCAAGTTGCTACGCAGAATTGTAGCTGGAAGTTGACGACCAGTTTTGTGGTTCAATATAATTTCCTAGACTAAGCGCTATAGCTTGTTTCCAATACTTAGAAGCTCATCAAACCAAGCTTCCGCAATTTCCGAATCGCCCTGTAGAATGGCATGTTCTTGGTCGGAATAGGCAGTTCCTTTCGCAAGGGGTAAGCTGGTCCAGGATTTTGAGGTTTGAGTTTTTTTAGAACCTTAGGCCTAAACATTTGGCGTTTATAATATCACATAGTTGTACTTGTATAATATATATAGCACTTAGCAGCTACAAAGCAAAACTAAGCATTCTTTCATAGATTCACATAATTGAGTATAATATAATAACTTCTATGAAAGCACCAATTGTGCAACACACGTATCAAAGTTCCAACATCTGAAATACGTGGACAACATGATTTAAATAGACTAAGTAATGATGGTAGTTCTACTTCACAACTTGCAATCTGCAATATATATATTGAATGGAAAATTGGGAAGATAACTGAACAAATCTCAACTTACATGTTGAATTTCACAGTCCCAGTAACCGCTCGGTCTGTGGGTCAGTGGCCCTGCAGTGGCAGCTCGCGTGACGAGCCAAGGCGGTTGCGGCCACCGCCTGCGCCCCGGAACCGCCTCGCGCTAACAGCCGACGCGCTTCCCGCCGGAGTTCGCTGTCCGCCGACAGGCGCCGCCGACGGCGACTGCTGGGGTTTGTGGAAAACGAGAGGGAGAACAGGGGAGCGCAGCGGCCAAGACGAAGCAAGACGATGCTGGGCTCAGGTGTGTGAATCGTGCGACTGTTCCGGATGCCTGCTGAAAGTTAAGTTGGGCCAAACCATGTTGGGCCGTCCGTTGGAGAGGATTAGGGGATGTTTTCGGCTATTTATTTTGGGCTTCAATTCTTGGGCTTCCACATACTCCGTAGAGCTTACGTGTTTTGCTCATGGCTGTTTGATGCAAAGTGAACCTTTCTCTAGATCGCATACTTCAGTTGACGGACACAAGCATTGCCTGAAGACAAGCCCGGGTTCAGGCGACTGGGGAACAGGAAATGTGTTTACTTTATACAGTTTTCAGGTGACTTAAATAGTTCCCGATCCTTCGGAGGTGTTTATAGGGGTAGGGTTTGGTTTTGCGTACGTGTGTTCATAGGGGTGAGTGTACGTGCGTGTTGTAAGCGTCTGCGTTGTACTGTGTAATTCTCAAAAAAAAAATCATTTAAGTTAGCTCGCAAACAAAAAGGAGAGAGATTCAGATTAAAACGGTACTCTTCCATTGCAGAACTTTTGCGTATTCATTTTTTAAAATTTAAAATGGCACTTGAACCAAGTTTGGACAGTTTCTTGTTGATGCTTAATGCATACTCTTGGTGATACTGGTTGGTAAGCCTTCTAGAGCATATTCGTATACATTCATTCTTGGTCCACCGTTCATATGGTCATGGACTCATGGTAGGTAGTAGATGCAAGTGAACCTCTCTACCGTAGACGCCCGGAGAGATGGAGGTTCAGCCGCGAATCACGGCCGGAGATGGAGGTAGAGCCGTGTCATCTGCATAAACATGGCCGGCCGGAATCATGTTGTGGGCAGGACAGCAGGGGACTTACCATTCAAAACCAGCAGGTCATGCATGCATGATTCGGTCCTCCGCTTGCTTTGGAACATGTTCGCAGCACTCACTCCGCGGTGAATTCCTTTCAGGTCTCGATGCTAGTGGAACGATGCTAGTGGAACGTATCATCAGCACTCACAAGTGTAGATGCAGAGGCCTAACAAAGTGAAAGTGTTTGCCAGCACAGCAGGACCAGCTGGTAGGGATGAATGAGTTTTACTCTCTCCATCTAAAAATCGTTTTTGATGAGTTAAACAATTATAGATTTATTCAAATCTATAAGAAACATTAACATTTATGGGACCAAATAAGTATAATTAATCATGGGATAATTTTGATATTATATTTTTTTCCTTAAACTTTGTCAAAATTTAAAAATTTGACTCGGCATGAAACCAGATTACACAAAAGTTTTCATGGGAAGGACATACTATATGCACCCACACACACACACCACCCACGGCCGCGGCGGCGGCACCAGTGAATCAACCGGTCGGCCAATCTCGGAATCTCCCCTTCCTCCATGCACTGCAACAACAATTCTTCAACTTTGCAAATTCGCAATGGATGGACGACGCTTTTCTTCCATTTGTTAAAAAGCTCCAAAGCCACATTTGTCACTTGTGCGATTCGATTCTTCTTCTTTTCTCCGGCCATCCCATGCACCAGAACCAGAACTGCCATTGTTTAGTGGTTGACTTGTGCCAAAGGTATGCCAAAACAAACAAACAGACTTGAGAGCAACAAAAGGTATCCAGGCTTTCTTTCCTGCAACAAAGCGACAAACAAAGCAGCTGCCATGCATCCAGGCACTCGTAGGGCACATGAATGGAAATGAGCAGCAGCTAGCCTTTCTGTCTGTCCATCATCCCCGTGGATCATCATTCATTCATGCATGCATGATCCAAGAGGATTAGTATATTAATTAATAACTAATTAAAAGGGGAGCTGTAATGGAGAACAGGAGGAAGTGGGAGAGGAATGTTCTTTCAGGTTAAAATTCGCCTTAATGCGGCATCTAGATTCTAGTAGTAGTATTTTCTTTGTGAGATGCAAAATGCTTTTGCTCCTTCAGCTATATAAGTATTGTTATTTGCTTGCATGCATGTCATGATCAAACCTAACCTGACCCTAAGTGAGATGGATTTGATCCGTCGTCCATGGACGAGTATTATACAGATTGCAATAACAAATTACCACTCTTTTGAACGTTCAACTGCTAATACGCAGGTGACACGCACGCACGGCACGGGTGTGGATTCATGGAGTAGTTTCTAATTCCCATTGCTTACTCTCTTCCTGAAATTTGGTACTACAACTTTTGTACAGGCGGCGGCCTGGTTGGCATTCCTCCACTAAGACATTATTTCCTCTTGCTAATTGCTACTCGTTTTGTTCTAAATTATAAGTCGTTTTGATTTTTTTGTTTTTTATTCATTTAGTTATGTATGTAGACATATTATTGTATCTAGATATATAATTAAATTGATGAACTAAAAAGAGTCAAAGCTAACTTATAATTTGGAATGAAAGGAGTACAAGGCACCGATGGAGATTGGATTGTATTTTTAGCCGTGGTGAAAGTACTAACGTGTATAATTAATTATGCAAATTAATTGATCTTAAATGTTAATATTATTGGTAGTAATCTTGGTCAAAATTAAACTAGTTTAAATTATACAAAATCCGATAATGTTATTCTCTTTTTTTAGAGTGGGGAGTTGTAATTCAAAATAAGGGCATATGCACTTACAATGGTTTGCCGTCACAAGCTAAAATGGTTGCATTGTATAGAACCAACATGCAGATCCCCCTCTGCTCGTCACCATACAGATTTTTTCTCTCTGTTGTGATAGCTCTCCACGCTCTTCATATCTGAAGGAGCCGGTTCGATCTAGAGACTTTTCTGTATATTACCAATGCCACAATGTATAGACTCGGATCCAAAAATTATCGAACCAGTTTTCGAGTACATAAAACACAATGTACTACTACTACAATGGTCTACTTTGCCTACGAACTGGAATCGGCTACACGGAGAGTATGCTTGTTTTATTCACTGACTGACAGCACCGGCAGGAGAGTATGCTATGCTTTGGCTTTACGCGACGACCAAGCGGTGGATTTTTATAAAATTTAACCTTTTTTAAAAAAAAAAAAACTCAAATCTGTCCCCTCGCTTGAAAAAAAAATGCACGCCATATCCTTTTTGTCACGTCGGGGTTGGTGGCGCGATATTTACACCGTGTCGCACCACCGCGTGGTGCGGCGTGCCCGCCACGTTGGCTCGGGGTTGACCGGTCTTTGGCGTGGGGCGAAGCGTGGGCCCGTCACGTCGCGCAAGTGCATGCGGCGCGACGGACCGCATCTGGGATCCCATGCAAATAGTACTACAAGTCATATCCAGCTTTGAGGCCAGGAAAAGAAATGGTTTTTTCCTCGGGGCCCTTCTCCCTGCCACTGCTCGCGAGCTTCGAGGCATGCAGCCACCAATCTTCTTGTCTTTGCTAAGTAGTACTGTATGACTTGACTGGACACTGCGGCGGAGCGAGTATGGCCTTCAGCTGTAGCCGGAGCATTTAGTGGTTCTTTCATGGCTCTCTTTAAAATTCACTATTTACCTATCATATTAAATTTTTTTGTCTCATGTACTCCCTCCATCCATCCAGTAAAGACCGCAATCCTAGAATTCAAAAATTTCCACGAAAGAATGCTAAAGTCGCCTATAGTGGTGCCTGGACGAACTGGCAATGGCCAGCCTGGCAACAGCCAACCTCCTGCCCCCTCACGCATGTGAGACTCTCATCATTTTTTTAAAAAAACCAGACTATTTCTCCTCCACTCGTTACCGCAAAGCCAGAGACCGCTAAATTAAAAAAAAAATGACGACACCTTTCCCTTTCCTCATCCTCAGGGCCTAGCGCATCGCATCCTTCGGCTCCTCCCGCACCGGCACGCCCGCGCACGCCGCGCTAGCGCCATCGCCGCAGCCACCCCCCGTCCGCCTCAGCCCCCACCCCTATCAAGTGTCAGGGGACTTCCCGCCGCGCGCTGCTTGGCCTCCTCAGCTCCGCCAGCTCCCAATCCATCCGAGACTGAGCCCCCTCTCTGGAGATCTGGTTTCACCGTTCCTCTTGGGTGTTCCTCTTACAACTTTGGGCCTCGTTCCAGCATGGAGGTTGGAGGGGCCTCCGGTGGCCGATGGTGGGACCCGCAACAAGGATCTAATCGTCGGGCCTCCGGTAGCTGCACATCTGAAGGAGGTGCTTTCTAACTCGGATCCCATCTATCCATGAGTATATTACCAAAGTTTATATGGCTTTATATGTGTCATGAGTGCTTTTGATAAATGCTTTTGTTCTGAGATTATGAACTCCTATATACTCCTAAGATTTAGGTTAGCTGTCACAATAACTTGTTACTTCGGTGTGGAATATGGTAAACTGCTACAGGTTACTAGTGCTTGTCATACTTAAATGCAATTTTGGTGTCCGATGTCATGAACTACAGTAGGAATATACAGGTATATTACAGTACCCACAAACTATGACTTTATATTACAGTAGGAATATACAGGTATATTACAGTACCCACAAACTATGACTTTATATTACAGTAGGAATATACAGGTATATTACAGTACCCACAAACTATGACTTTATATTACAGTAGGAATATGCAGGTATATTACAGTACCCACAAACTATGACTTTATATTACAGCAAATACACTTACTCAATTTAAAAGTCGTCATGTGCACGATTAGTTCCCAAGGATGCAACCACATCCTCATATAGCTGTCGATCAACACAAAGGCTTCTAGGAAGCATACCTAGCGCCTTCAGCCTGTCTTTGTCCATGTGAGGAATTTTGTATCTGTTTCCTCCTCTATCTTTCATGACCTCAATCATACACCCTTGTAGTGTGAGGAACACTTTATTCAAAGTATCTGCATCATAGTTATCAAACTCGGTTTTGACATTCGAATCAGGTCATCCAAGTTCCTAGAGACCGTTTCATAGGCTTTGGACTGAAGAGAAGCAAAGAATCCCAAGTCAAGTACATTCAAATCTGGAGAATTTGCAGGTTGGTTGATGAGTCGTATGTCCAGCCCTGTTTGTGCTACAGCCGCAGCAAATTGTTTGTCATCTATTGGCACATGTGAAGGGGCATTGTCTTGCTGAATCCATATGGTTTGTCCTCTAAGTTCTCGTGGCCACCTTCGAACAATAGCTTTTAGAACTTCCCCAATTAGGTATGACCTCATAGTTCTTCGATCCACCTTAATAGGCTTAGTGACTTCGGTCCCTCTCCCTCTATTATGGCTTCTTCTTTTTGCTTTTTCCTAGAGTCAATGAATGAAAACAATTAAGGATCGAAAGTGTTAGAACAAACTAATGTATGAAAGTGATACAAGATGATTTTGTACCTTTCTAACAAATGGCCACAATCCTATCTTCCCATCAAAGATGCAATTACCTGCATCATCATATATAGGTCTTCCTAATGCCGTCAAGAACATAACTTTCCCAATACGATTCTTATTTTGCACTGTCCTATGTGGGTCATTCTCTCCTGGAAGCATATAATACTTCATGTACTTTGATGTGTTGTTGAACCACTTCTCATCCATGTGGATGATGTTTTCCATTGCAATAAACTTGGGTTCATGTGGTAGTGTTTGCTGGTCTAACATCTTAAGGCACCATTGGAGCCTCTCTTTTTTGTTTTGTTCTGTCAATAGAGGCTTTAGTGTGCTAGAGTGACGTCGTAGCAGCCCTTCCTTGAACCTGTTATGGAGAGTGCTCTTTTTGACACCAATTTCAGTCGCTAGAGATTTAATAGTGGTTCTTCTATGCAATGGGACACTAAGAACCTCTGATAGGTCTATTTGCAACTTTTTGCGGCCACATCTCTTACGCTTCCTTGATCTAACATCAACTGGAATTCCTTGGGCACGACATTGTTTTGCTCGCTGCCAAATGCGTTGGACTTTATACCTGCTCACCTGAAATATTTGTGCTACATTAGTTGTAGCTTTCCTTTTAGTCTTCCACGATTAGTTCTGAGAAGCAATGCTTCATAGATTTGCTGTCGTTGAGTATCTGTTAAATTTTTGGACTGATGTGCATTGTGATCATTTGCATGGTGATCTCCTTCAACAGCTGAGTCATCAAACTCGTCTTCACCAAAGATTATGTTCACAGTGTCTGCAATTGGTGCAGATTTGTAATTGTTAATTTTTTTGAATTGTGGCTGTACATATCATGTAAAAAAAAAAATCGTTAAGTGGTCGTAAGCTTACTGTGATCTTGATGCATGTGTTGCTGCAGGTCAGAAGGTTCAGAGTTTAGATCAAATTCATGTGGACCATCAAAGTTGAGACATGCAGGCTGTGGGTGCACTTCCTGTGCTCCAATTACTGCAATGAGGTGAGTCACAATAGTTAGATCATGTATGAATCTAGTTGTAATAATTTGAACTGAGCTTATTTATATTGTTGTCCAGATGCAATCAAGAGAAAAAAGATCAGCTTCATGATTTTCTTATTCTCTCTCGGAAGCATCAACATTAAGATCAATGACATGCATTCCAAGCAGTTTGTCGTGATGAAGATGTTGCGGCTGACCTTGGAGATGGGCTGTAGCTTCATGAAGTTGAATATCCTGGAGATGAGCGATCTCATCTTCTTCCTCATACGCAGGTTCTTCGTTGAGATCAGGTAAGAAGTCCCTGTGTTGATCTGGAAGTGGGGCTTCTTCTTCATAAATCTGACTTTCCTGGAGATGAGGGATTGCTTCTTCTTGTTCATGTGCAGGTGCTTCATTGAGATCATGTAAGAGCACTCCATGTTGATCTGGAAGAATGTTGAGATCAGGGAAAAGCTCTCCATGTTGATTTGGAAGAATGTTGAGATCAATTGGCATGGCTGATATGAAAATGGGTTGTGGCTGATGGAGTATGAGGGAAGTGCTGCACTTATACGAGGGGGATTGGTTGGCAATAGGAGGGGAAAGGACTTGGTTCATTTGAAATTTGAACTTGCGCGGGCTTCAATGTCAGCCACAAATTAGCATTGAGGGAAGCTGTAGTTTTTTTCTTGAGGACACGTGTGTGGCACTAGAGTTTTCCAGGCCAAACTGTGGCACTCCTTTGTAATGACACGTGTATAGTATAGGTACCCATTTCTGTGCGCTGTCTGTAATATGAGCTGTAACCTGAGCTGTAACATGGACTTGCAGATCACTTTATAGGGGTATTTTGGTCATTTGCCAAGGTGCTTGACTACCTCCCTCAAGTCCTACAATTGCTTTGTCTTTGCTGGACGGAGGGAGTAGTGAGTATTAAATGTTGATAAATAAAAAACTAATTACATAGTTTTTGATGTACCTACGAGATAATTTTTTTTGAGCCTAGTTACGCCATATTAGGATAATATTTACCACAAACAAACGAAACGTCTTCTGACGTCTTTTTGATTCGAACAATGTTTTTTAGCGATCTAAACACACCCATGTATGATTTGAATGCTAATACATGTTTATTAGGAGATAGGTGTTCATTATTTTTTTCTAAAATATATCCATGAGAGATCTTGTTTTGAAAAGTTTAGTGTAAGAAATAAGATGATGCAATTGGATTTTAATTATGACATTGGTTTTAGAAGTTATGGTTTTTTTTTTTACCTAGAAAAAGCATGGGATGTTTACTGATCTTATCAACTTTTGAATAGTGTGGGAGGCAGAGGTAATAAAAAGGAAATGGAGCAGGCAGAGGTCACATCATTTAGTGCTGACCCTCTCCTCTGCCACTGTGCATAGACCATGATGTGGCCTCTCAGAGGAGGTGCCCACTAACTACTCCGTACTCGGTCCAACGGCCTGTGCAGCCTGACACCTGATGTCAGTGTGGCCTTGAGTATTTTTTTTTCCCATAAATAAACGCAATTCTTTGACTGGCATGATTCATCTTTTGACCATTCGTGCTTATTTAGATTTTTGTGCAAATAACAAAATCAATAAATCATTATGAAAATATTACTAACCAAAAAGTAAATCACAACAAAAACAAATAATATTTATTAAATTTTTTAAATAAAACGAATGGTCAAAACAGAAATCTTAAAGATTAAAAATTACGTTTATTTGTGGGACGGAGGGAAAAAAAAGAAAGATACAGCTCCGGTCAACCTGAGTAGCGAGGAGTGGCAGCAATGCAGCAGCATGCCTCGAAGCTCGCGAGGAGTGGCAGCAGCATGGGGATCCCAGCTCCGGTCAGTCACGCCGCATGCACTGTCGCGACGTGGACGGGTCTATGCTCATCTACGCCAGCACCGGTCAAATCCGGAAGTCGGCGTGGCGGGGCACGTCGCGCCACATGCGGTGGCGGGGCGCGTCGGCGCCACATGTAGTGGCGCGACACATTGTAAATATCGTGCCACCAGCCTTGGCGCGACAAAAAGATATGGCGTACAATTTTTTTTAAATAGGGACGGATTTGAATTACTTTTTAAAAAAGGTTAAATTTTATAAAAAAGCCCCAAGCAGTTGAGGGCTGGGCCCGTGGGGGCTGGACAGGGCACAGCAGTAGACGTCCATGGGCAGGAGGCAGCTACAGGGAGGGAGACCCACACCCACTCCCTGACCCTGCACGGCTGCACCCTGCCGAGCACACATGCATGCTGCTTTGCGCTGCCGTGCACTGTGCCTGTGCGGCTGCGCCGGGGCATGCAATTCCTGCTGCTGGTTGGAGTGGATGGATCGGAAAAGACGATCCTCTCTTCTGATCCTTGGGCACGGCCGGGCACAGCTACCAAGGCAGATCTGCTGGAAGCAATGGCGAGTGGACAATGGAGGAAGGAGAAAGAGAAAAGGTCTACAGAAGCTACAGCGGCCATGGCAGCGGCCGGGGAGGAAAGCGCCATCCCATCCCCTGCAACGTCAAACCGTGCAGACGCCCATGTGACTGGCCCGGTCCTTCCATGTTGCTCTAGCGTGCGCCTCGTGCCTACCAGAACGCCGATTGATCCTGCATGCATATAGTAGTAGTACTTCGAAAATAGAGGGATGGAAAAAATATAGAAATTCATAGATATGCTCTTGGCGCTTACTACTGTATATCTTTTTTTTTTTGAGAAATGGTTGGATTTTATTGATATATAAAAGTTTTACAACCGGCCCCTTACTGGACACGCATGAATAAAAGAAAATGGTTGGAGTAAGTCCTTTGTAGGAGCATCCAACGTCCGTCGACAACCTGAAACTTCTAAGCCTCCCACAATGAAGAAAGTAATCCAGAAGGACCAGAACGGAGCTTACGGCTGATACCCAAGTTGACAAAGAATCTTCAAGTTTCACAACCATCAATAGTACGCTAAGAGCAAGTATAATAAGCCTAGTCAGCCGGCGAGTAGTGCAGGCCACGTCACCTATCATCCGAGCTGGAGGAGCGAGAAGGAGCGAGGAAGGCTGGACGGGCGAGTCGGGACTCGCTCGCGTGCAGCCGCAGAACCGAGGCGGAAGCGCGCTCGCTCCCAGCCCGTCCTCGGCGACTCAGCCGGCGATTCATTCCTCCTCTCGATCTCCTGCTCCGCCCGTCCTCGCGCCAATGTCCCCGCCAAAACCACCTCGTGCGGCGCCAAATCCATCTCCATCGCGCCAAATCGCTCCTGTCTTGGCGCCAAATCGCTGCATAAATCCCCCAATTTCGCCCAGCTCATCCCAAATTGCCATATCCAAACCCTAGCCATTGCTCCTCTTCACTTTGCAAGATGGCTCCGTCCAAGAGGACCTCTCGCACCGGCGCCAATGGAGATCCGTCGGCGTCCGGGACTCAATCCGTTCCTCCCCAAAACGGTGGCCAACCTGTTCCATTTGCCTCACGGTGCTTGGTGTCCTCCATATCCACGGCAATCGATGGCGCCCTCCTCCACTCCGTCTTTGGTTTCCCGGGGGTACAGCATTCAAGCATGGCTGGTTCATCGATTCAAGGCCCTTGGTGGGCACCTCCTTCATCCACGGATCACGTAAGACTACGAGCTGCAGGTTTGGTAAGTGACTATTGATTTGTTTCTTGATGTATATAGATGTTGTAAAGAAAGATTCGGAGCTCGGGGACTCTGTCTTGGTTTTCGATTTGTATCTTGATATATAGCCTTAATCACGTGCTCATTTGAACTCCTTGTCTTGGCCGCTTCCCCGACCTGAATTTCTGCTCACAAAAGACCAATCAAACAAACAACCGCACTATTCATCTACGACTTTTGACGAGCAATCTTGCATACTTGGATTTTTTAAAAAAAACTTTTTGGCTACCTAGAATGCTTGGATGAGTAGTAAATTTTTTGGCTACCTGGAATGCTTGGATGCCGAAGACATAAACATTTTTTTCTGTACGAGATAATGGATGCGTAACCAGCTAATCAAGTCTTGCATTTTTGTGTCTAAACATTGCTTCTTAACTTGCGGTGTTGCTCGACTTGATGGAAATTAGTTGGCTGCTCGCTCTGCCGAGGATGGAAATTAGTTGGCTGCTCTGCTCTCTTGAGGATGGAAATTAGTTGGCTGCTCTGCTCTCTACGAGGATCCAACCTTTATCATGCCTTTGTCGTCGTTTAGTCGCCGTTTAGATCAATAATCAATGGCTTGTATGCCGAGAACTGAATTGGCTTAATGTTTTATTATTCGAAAAACTTCTGTAATGCTTAAGTATTGGTGTCATGGTACCGTATGCCATTAGGTTATGTGTGCAACGTAACCTATTATCAAGAAGCTAAAGAACCATGTTAATTTTTGTATGGCTAGTGACTGAATGGAATTCTTATTATGTTGCTTGATGAAAGGCCACAAAGATGTATACCACAGCGATGGTGTGCGTATGCAAGTATTAAATACGTTGTCATTATTACTGCACTCCTCTTTAGCCAGTCTAATAGCCGGTCTATTGTATGTCTTTGCTGTTTATGGGCTTGCCACTTTCATTTAGCCGGCTCTTGATGAAACCATTAAACTTGCTCTAAGAGCATGTTGTTTTACCGTTGAACGCCCCGGTCAAATATATCAACTACAGGAAAAATAGAAAGCAACGGACATGGGATTCGAGTGTGAAATCAAAGGAAGTTACAAAACACCCTGTTGTGATGCTGATTTATACCATGGAGCAGATAGATAAACCGAGCTAATAATAAGCAAACACGGTGTCAATGCATAGGAGGGGTGTCTCGTATTATTTTTATGTTGTTTTGCTACGATCCGAAGGGCCTGAATGAACGTTCAAATCAAATCTGTGACTGCCAAGTGTGGGGTAGATGGATCGTGGATCCATCAGCACAAGTGCAGTGCAGCAGCACAGCAACAGACGAGACGTTACTTTGACTCGTACCGGAGCACAGTAACCGCAACAATACAAAGGAGTACGGAGTACGTACATGCATGTCTCATAGTACTAGTAGTCACGTTTCAAATCGAGGCGCGTGTGCGCGTCTGGCTGAGACGCTGAGAGAGAGTCCGATCAGGTAGAAGACTGTCAGGAAGTGGGACAAGCAGGGATGAGTCACAAGTCACAAGGCTCGTGGCCATCCCCCTCCAGTTGTCACACACCAACACGAGTACTAGAAGTACGACGCGACACCTTTTTTTCAGAAAAAAAAAAAAAAACAAAATAGAAAGATTTACGCGATACGAGACGAGAGAAAGAAAGCCACGCAGAGAAAGGCCCGTGGAAATTTCCTTGTGATGATCATTACCTTTCTGATTCACATCCACCTTCTGCGACAGCCACAGATTATGATCATCACTCTTTTATATAATATATAGTTTTTGGACGATCTTTGAATTAATGTAATAAGTACTGTAGGAATTTTAAACCAGATAATTATCACGGACAAAACATACTGTATATAGCTTGAAAGTACAGTACAATAGTACAGTACAGTACCGAACCGTAGAGTACTAGGAAAAAAAATTACGATCGGGCTGGCGTATCTTTTAGCAAAGTCACACCTGAAAATGAAAATGGCGCCCCGCGCGGCTGTGTCAAGGGTGTTGATGGTGCATGGTGGAGAGGTCTACGGTACGGTAGGCCAGGTCGCCCGCGTAATCCCCTTGGCTGGTCCTATCGGCTTCTGGTTAGCCGACAGTCGCCAGTCCCTGGACCGCTGCAGGTTGGAGTGGATGGATTGGAAAAGACGAGGACCATTGATCGTTGCTCTCGTCGTCTTGATCCTGGGCAGAGGGACAGGGCACGGCTCCCGAGGCAGATCTGTCGAAGCAATGGCGACTGGACAATGGTGGAAGCCAGGAGGAGAGAAAAGTCTACAGTACACTCTACAGAAGCTACAGCGGCCACCAGGCAGCAGGGAATGCCATCCCCTGCGACGTCAAACTGTGCAGACGCACATGTGACTGGCCGGCCCTCCTTCCATGGTTCTCTGCTCTGGTGCTCTGCTCTGCGTTGCCACACCAAGAGCCTCTTTGGTAGGGCTCACTGAAGGGGCTTCAGCTCCGGCTTCTATAGGAGCCGTGCCAAACGGTTGATTTGGAAACGGCTTCACATGTGGAGCCATCCAAGAGCCGGAGCCGTTTTTGCCTAGGAACGAAGCCCAAAAAGAGCTTCGCCCGGCTCTGCTTGGCTAATTGTCCAATGGTTTCAATGGAGCCGTTTTGTCAAACATTTTCTAGAACGGCTTCAGTTTCTTTCGAAGAGCTGCTCCTTCGGAGGGCCCGGAGCCGGAGCCATTTTGGAGGAGCCGAAGCCCTGCCAAACAGACCCCAAGAATGGCAGCAACTGATCTGATCGAGAGCATCATTGAGATTGATCCTGCTCTAAGCCTACTGATCGTTTCTTTGATGTTCTGCGGCGGAGGGGGTGTTTAGTTGCTTCAACAAAGAACCCAAAAAGTCTTTCTACGTTCCTGTCACATCAAGTCTCTTAACGTATTTTTGGAGCATTAAATATAGGTAAATAAAAAACTAATTGCATAGTTTGGCTGAAAAGTGCGAGACGAATCTTTTAAGCCTAGTTTGTCCATGGTTAGACACTAATTACCAAATAAAAACGAAAAAGTCTTCAAGATGGCCCAACCCAAAATATTTCACCAACTAAACACCCCCATAGCTGAGGGAGTAGTTTAAGCGAATAGGGCTGCACGTCTTCCCTTCCATTGTTCTTGTTCAACAGCAGGATCATACTATCGCCCTGAACGCTGATGCACCGGTAACACTGAGGTGTGGGGTGGACACTGGACGATGCATCAGCACAAGTGCAGTGCAGTGCAGCAGCACAGCAAGAGACGACACGTTACTTTGACTCGTAGCAGAGCATAGTACCGTGGCAGTTGGTAGTACGAACGGATCAACGGAGCAGTAACCGCAACAGTACATGCTTGCATGCATGCAGATATGCATGCTGAGACTGACTCCAACGGAGAACTCAAACGCAAATCAGGTAACTCACAGTGTTTTTCCTATCGGAAACCGTCTCCAACAGAACACCCAGAGCCACCATGTATTTTGTGCACCGCAGAAGTTGAGACGCAGAAAAGCGTCGTCTAGACACGGTGATGCAAAGGTCCGGTCCTCGAAAGTGGTGGGCCTGCGTGTGAGGAGCGCACGCCGCGTCTTGTGATGGGTAGCACTACTGCATGCAGCACAGTGACTTGTCAGAGTTTGCATATGGTCTGTTGGGGCTCCCGTTGGAGACGGCGAGATTTAGGTTGCTGACTTCTTTCCTGTACGCAACTTATACTATGAGAATGCGTTTCAGATTTATGGTCGCTCGTGGTCACGTTTCAAACTGTCAGGAAGTGGGACCACCAGGGATCAGTCACAACCCACAAGGCACCGGGCCAATTTTGTTTTTCTTTTTGGTCATCATACGACGCGTGTACTGTTCGCGACACGAGAAAAAGAAAGATCTTCGTGTGTGTACTAGGAGTTTTATAAAAAACAAGATCATTTTCACGGTCAAAACATCGAATAATATAAGAGAGATGTGCTAAAACTTTAGTTGTCTGAATTTGGTGGCGATTATTGCATATATTTTATATTGATGACATTGTAGCTTTAACTTGTAAAAAGTTTGTAGGCACAATATATAGTTTTGTGAGAATAAAATCCTGTTAGACAGAGTCATAAATCCGAGAAATCTTATTTGTGCAAAAGAAAAGCAATCGACAATTTACAATTGTTTGTGTGGTTAGACAAAGACAAAATTGATATGTCATAAAAGGACAAATAACAAATCATAAAAATAATTAATTACTTGTGACACAATCTTAGCAACACAATCCTCACGGAATCGGCATAAGACATCCACACTCAAATTTCTGTTCTGGCACAACATTTTGGCTAAAATCATCTCCAAATGGGTCGAGTCGAGTCGAACCGAGCGAACTAGACACGAGTCGAACAAGCTAACGAGCTTCAAGTTTTTCGTCCAGCTTTAGTCACACCTTAGGAGCACAATTGGCACACAAAAACGGCGTAAGGAAGGTCCACGCTCAATTTTTTTTCTGGTACAACTTTTTTGGCTAAAATCATCTCGAAATTCAATCCAAAAATACAGGAAAATCCACGTTATAGCACGGTTGTTGTATAGTAGTACCAGTAAGAAAAGTCACCTCCAAAAATGGCGGCGATGGCCTGGAACAACGGAAGGTCTACTACCCCCTAGTCCGGCTAGTCGCCCGCGTCTCTGGCCCTATGCCACTGCAAGTCTGCAAGCAAATTAATGGCGCCCGTCATGTCCCCTCCGTCCGACCCCGTCCCGTCGCCTCCTCTGCCGCCTATCTGACACCACACGCCGTCAGCCTGCCGTGCTTTACCCAGAGCCATCCCACCACCACCACCCCCAGCTGCCGCATCCGCTTGCCCGCCCCGTCCCCGCCGCCGCGGATTCCATTCCATATGCTCATTCCCTCCACCACCACTCCCGTCCTGTCCCCCCACTCGCCACCACGGCGCGCCCGTCCGTCCACAGCCACAATGCCTCCTCCCACCCTCCTCCTCTGCCTCCTCCTCCTCCTCCCCCGCCGCCCCAGCCTCCGCCACGCCGGAGCGGGATGTCTACGCGCTATCCATTCTCAAGTCCGCCCTCGTCCCTCCCCACCAACTCCACCTCCACCGCTCTCTCCGACTGGGACCCAACGGCGACCCCTCCATCCCACTGCGCCTTCACGGGCGTCACCTGCGACGCCGCCACGTCGCGCGTCGTCGCGATCAACCTCACGTCCATCCCACTCCACGGCGGCTCGCTCCCGCCCGAGGTCGCCCTACTCGACGCGCTGACCAGCCTCACCGTCGCCGCGTGCTCGGTCCGCGGCCACGTCCCGCCCGCGCTCGCGTCCATGCCCGCGCTCCGCCACCTCAACCTCTCCAACAACAACCTCAGCGGCCCGTTCCCTGTCCCGCCCTCCCCGTCCTCGCCCTACTTCCCGGCGCTCGAGCTCGTCGACGTCTACAACAACAACCTCTCGGCCAACTCCCTCCTCTCGGCGCGCCGCACGCGCGCACGCTCCGGTACCTCCATCTCGGCGGGAACTACTTCAACGGCTCCATCCCGGACACGTTCGGCGACCTCGCCGCGCTCGAGTACCTCGGGCTCAACGGGAACGCGCTGTCCGGCAAAGTCCCGCCGTCGCTGTCCCGCCTCTCCCGCCTCCGTGAGATGTACCTCGGCTACTACAACCAGTATAGCGGCGGGGTGCCGCCCGAGTTCGGCGCGCTGCAGTCGCTCGTCCGCCTCGACATGAGCAGCTGCACGCTCACGGGGCCCGTCCCGCCGGAGCTCGCAAGGCTGTCGAGACTCGACACGCTCTTCCTCTCCATGAACCAGCTCACGGGGAGATACCGACGGAGCTCGGCGAGCTCACTAGCCTCAAGTCGCTCGACCTCTCCATCAACGACCTCGACGGCGAGATACCGGACAGCTTCGCCGGCCTCACCAACCTCACGCTGCTCAACCTCTTCCGGAACCATCTACGTGGTGGGATACCGGACTTCGTCGGCGACTTCCCGTTCCTCGAGGTGCTGCAGGTGTGGGACAACAACTTCACCGGTAGCCTACCGCCCGCGCTCGGTAGGAATGGACGGCTCCAGAAGCTGGACGTCACCGGGAACCACTTCACCGGCAACATCCCGCCGGACCTCTGCGCCGGACGGAACCTGTCGCTGCTCGTGCTCATGGACAACGCCTTCTTCGGCACCATTCCGGAGTCGCTCGGCGACTGCAAGACGCTCACGCGCGTCCGTCTGGGAAAGAATTACCTCACCGGCCCTGTCCCGGCGGGGGCTCTTCGACCTTCCCCAGGCGAACATGCTCGAGCTCACCGACAACATGCTCACCGGCGAGCTGCCGGACGTGATCGCCGGCGACAAGATCGGCATGCTCATACTGGGGAACAATGGCATCGGCGGCCGCATCCCCGCCGCCATCGGCAACCTCCCCGCGCTGCAGACGCTGTCCCTCGAGTCGAACAACTTCTCGGGCCCCCTGCCGCCGGAGATCGGCAGGCTCAGGAACCTCACCAGGTTCAACGCCAGCGGCAACGCGCTCACGGGCGCCATCCCGAGGGAGCTCATGGGCTGCGGCTCCTCGGCGCCATCGACCTCAGCCGGAACGCGCTCACCGGCGAGATACCGGACACCGTGACGTCGCTCAAAATCCTGTGCACGCTCAACGTGTCGAGGAACAGGTTGTCCGGCGAGCTGCCGGCGGCGATGTCCAACATGACGAGCCTCACGACGCTGGACGTGTCCTACAACCAGCTGTGGGGCCCCGTGCCGGTGCAGGGCCAGTTCCTGGTGTTCAACGAGAGCTCGTTCGTCGGCAACCCGGGGCTGTGCGGCGCGCCGTACGCCGCGCCGTGCCCTCCTTCGTCCGTCGGTGGCGGCGCGCGGTCGCCGTTCTCGCTGCGTCGGTGGGACACGAAGAAGGTGCTGGTATGGCTGTTCGTCCTCCTCGCCCTCCTGGTCGTGGCCGTCCTGGGCGCCCGGAAGGCGTGCGTGGCGTGGCGCGAGGCGGCGCGCCGGCGTTCGGGCGCGTGGAAGATGACGGCGTTCCAGAAGCTGGACTTCTCGGCGGACGACGTGGTGGAGTGCCTGAAAGAGGACAACATCGGGAAAGGCGGCGCCGGGATCGTGTACCACGGCGTGACCCCCGGCGGCGCCGAGCTGGCGATCAAGCGGCTGGTGGGGCGAGGGTGCGGCGACCACGACCGCGGCTTCACGGCGGAGGTCACCACGCTGGGCCGCATCCGGCACCGCAACATCGTGCGCCTGCTCGGCTTCGTCTCCAACAGGAGACCAACCTGCTGCTGTACGAGTACATGCCCAACGGGTCGCTCGGCGAGATGCTGCACGGCGGCAAGGGCGGACACCTCGGGTGGGAGGCGCGGGCGCGCGTCGCCGTCGAGGCGGCGCGCGGGCTCTGCTACCTGCACCATGACTGCGCGCCAAGGATCATCCATCGCGACGTCAAGTCCAATAACATCCTCCTCGACTCCGGCTTCGAGGCGCACGTCGCTGACTTTGGTCTCGCCAAGTTCCTCGGCGGCGCCACGTCCGAGTGCATGTCTGCCATCGCCGGCTCCTACGGATACATCGCCCCAGGTAACAAAACTCACTGCAAAGCACGCCTTCAAATGGAACTCCTACATGACAAATTTCGAAATATCTAGAGGACCATGATTTGAAATTTGATGGTTTTTGTCACTGGTTGCACTGCACAGTGTTTGTACTTGCATTCTGTTGCCTTGTTCGTAGCGTAGCGTAGTCAACTGGAGCTGGAGCCACCATTAAAAGACAAAAGCTGCGTACAGCAGCACGGATGAAAAGACAAAAGCCACCATAGTGCCATCGTTGCTGATTTGTTTTGTTTTTAAGTTTTTAATTGCAATTCATGGCTGTAGTGTACTGTGGTACTAACACTGGGGCCTTGTTTAGATGGCTAGAAATTGGCAAAAAGCACTATTCTAACTCCCCAGCAGACTTCGCAGACTTTTTCGTTCGTATTTGGTAAACATTGTCTAATCATGAACTAACTAGGCTCAAAAGATTCGATCCGAGATGTACAAATGTAATCGTGTAATTAGTTATTTTTTATCTACATTTACTTGCTCGAACATATGTCTTTTGGTGTATTTAATGTGATGTGATGGAGAGAGAGTTGAAAAAAACTAGCAAATTTTTGGCTAAAAATTTGCCATCTAAACAAGGCCTGGAGATAGATAGAGACATTGGCTAATCAATGTGGTTAGCGTCCTAGAAGCTTGGATTGTAGCATGGATTTGGCATGTCCTAGAAGCAGATCTTGTTATTATCTGTGAAGGTCAATGGGGGACAAAAAGCCTGCCTTGGGATCACACAGGATTTGGGCTTTCTGGTTTTAGTGCTCGTGCTGTTGGTTTGTTTGTGTATACCCATGTGGGCCTAATCCGACAGGGGTTTAAGAGCTTCCCTTCCATGTCCATGGCTCCTTGCCTGGAGCAGATCTGCCCACATGTTTGACTTGTCAGCTCCCTCATAAACTTGTCGGCTTCACTCTTCAGTTCTGTCCGTCCAAAAATAAATGCAAAGAGTCAAACATTTTTAGATCTAACTAAATCTGTGAAATATTAGCAGTGTATTAGACTAAATATGAAATGTATTTTTATCATCTATCTATTTTGAGTCATGATATTATTAATATTTTCAGTAAATTTGGTTACTTAAATAAGTTTCATCAATGCAAGTTTAAACTTGCTGTTTTTTGTTGTTGGGGTAATTAGTAGTACTGTATACTGATGCATTCATGGGGCAAGGACTTGTGATCTTAGGCACAGTAAACTCTGTCAGCATCTATTCAAATTCCACACTTGAAAACTGTAAATTGCTTCAACTGATGCCCCTGTAATCCGACTGGCATGCATGCAGAGTACGCGTACACCCTCCGCGTGGACGAGAAGAGCGACGTGTACAGCTTCGGCGTGGTGCTGCTGGAGCTCATCAAGGGTCGACGCCCCGTGGGCAGCTTCGGCGAC
This sequence comes from Hyparrhenia diplandra, assembly GCA_015847255.1. NCBI lineage: Eukaryota > Viridiplantae > Streptophyta > Magnoliopsida > Poales > Poaceae > Hyparrhenia > Hyparrhenia diplandra. Next base: position 516,213 of record JADLZK010001513.1, on the reverse strand, counting down.
GGCGTGGACATCGTGCACTGGGTGCGTAAGGTGACCGCGGACTCGGCCGCCGAGCCCGTCCTGGCGGTGGCGGACAGGCGCCTGGAGCCGGAGCCGGTGTCGCTGCTGGCGGACCTGTACAAGGTGGCCATGGCGTGCGTGGAGGACGCCAGCACGGCTCGGCCCACCATGCGCGAGGTCGTCCACATGCTCTCCACCTCCGCCGCGGCGCAGCCCGACGTCCTCCCCGCCGCCTTCTGAAGCTCTCATCTCGCTCACTACCGGCTGCTGCCGTGGCGCTGTGACGATTAACGGTGATCCGGGGTTAATGCCTGTGGTTTATTAGCGGCTAATTTTGGTTTGTATTGACTACCTTTTGGCCTAGCTTGTTCTCGTGTGTGATGATGGAACTAATAACCAGCAGTTGGCTACTCGTGATCCTACCTGGAAGATCAAAGTAGCGTGTTCTTCGTAATGCGATGCGATTGGGCCATTGCGTAGCTGAAAGAATGCATATGTGCATATATTAGTAAAGTTGAAGTTGAAATGTCTCCATGATCTTGCATATATGCATAAATATGCTCGTTTCAATTCATTGTCGTCTTCACCCTTTTGTTGTCTCCTTTTATTTACATCATCACTCGCCAAACCATGGAATGTATATCTAATAGGAATTCATAACTCAAAACAAGGGAATAGGAATTCAACGGTTGGGATTCTCTAACTTGCTGTAGTAAAGTCACACGTGACTTTCCCATACCTGGATGTCGTCCATTTCCCATCCAACGGTTGAAAGCTATTCATTTGTTTTTGAAACCCCTGTTCACTTTATTAATGCTAAGCCGGGATGTAAATAGCTTATCTTCTTTTCTTTGCAGCATTGTCTTTTCAAAACTTTTACGTACGAGAGATTTTGAATTTGACTTTTGGCAGTGCTATCCTAAATGCTAACGTTAAATTGTCGGTCACTTGTTATTTAACCATTATTTTTGGATATTCTAAGTATTTGTTGATCAATATGTTCTATTGATCATAAACTAAGATTTTAGATATTATTGAGAAGCAAGATTATTTTATAGATCTTATCTTCACCAGATATTATAATACAAAAATACGTTCATTTGAAGAAGTGTTATGTAATGGTAGATATTTGAGGCAATTTAATTACACAAAATAATTTTAAAAGAAAAGGTCTACTGTAGATATTCTTGAGGACTGTAAATAAATTGTATCTTATCGAAGCTTATATGTAATCATTTTTATTTATACATGGAAAAGATAAGCTGCATAGAATTTTTTTTTGCCAACTTCCTTGCTCTACTCGTGAACTGATGGGCTTTAGAGCATCTCCAACAGTTTTGCATTTTTTTTTGTATTTGTTGTAGTTTGCCAACTCCCAAAACGAAATGCCAAGTAGAAAAAATAGTCATCTCAACAGTTATGCAAAATTGACTTGCCATTTACCAAATTGTGGACCCACTTCAACTCAAATTGCCGCGAAATCTTTGCTCCGCCGCGGCACTTTCGCGTCTTTTCTTCGGCGCACACACACGAAATTTTTATGCGCAACAAACCGCCGGGCTCCAGGTTCTTGAGGCCCGAACAAACTGCCCGGTTCACCCGTGGCGAGGCTCTCGATAAATGTAAAAAATCGGCGACGGTGGCGCGCCCGGTAGGGGCTCGTTGAATTTCAGCACGAGTCCGGGTGACCAAGACATCATGAGCTCACCGGCGGCGGCGGCGATCATCTTGGAACATGGGCATGCGAGATCGATTGCGGCGGCAAGACTTCGAAGCTACGACATCGAGGAATCAAGACCCGAAGAACGAACTTCGCCCGAAAAGCTCCGGCAGCGGCGACTCGCCCGAAACCGCCTCGACACGGAGAACAAGCTCGAAGTACACTTTCGGAGATTTGCGCCAGCGGCGGAACCCGACTACGAAACCAACTTCGGAAAAGGAATACGTCCGGGGCATTAAGACGGACTCCGAAAGCAACTCGAAGCACTACTCCGTCCTCGACTCGGACTCGGGAAGCCGTTTTCACTTTCGGATCGGGCTGCTCGGATCGTTCAATAGAGGCTACCCGACTCGGAGAAAAGAAGGCGGATTCAAAAGCGGCTCCGGTCACCGGGCGGACTACCCTTCCGCCTTCAAGCGGACTACGCCTTCGGCGTTTGCATATACAAAGCGGCGTCAAGACCACATTCAAGAGGAAGCTGGAGATTCCTTTGAAGGGCGCGCAAAGAGGGCTCATCTTGACAAGAACCCCGGAGGAATGCATCATCCAGCGGCCAAGAACCCTCACCAAGGCGCATCCGTCGGGCGGCGAGAGATGACCGGGGAGGACCCTAGACGGAAGGAGCGGCGATGCGAGGCCATGCCCACGAGAGAAATCCTAGTGGTGGCAAGAACTTCGGTCCCAGCTTAACCGCCTAGATGCCCCGACATCGGGTCCATCGACGAAGGCCTATCGAACATCTCGGCGGACGAAAAGAACCCAAGAAGATGAAGGAGAAGATCAACGACAAACAAGATCAAGAAAAACAAGCGGAGAAAAGGACGCCGAGATAGAGCAACTACTCGCCAACAAGCTGGAGCAAATACCAAGGCGATCTGGCGAATATGAGAAGATGAAATCGAGAGGGAGGCTGAAGACAAACACCGGTGCCCACGAGAAGATACTGAGTTGATCGGCGCCCGAAGATCGCTTCAAACCTAAATGACGAGGAGAGGCTCATCAAGGAAGCGGCTGCGAGAAAGCCACCCACGAAAGAGATCCTAGAACGTCACAGTCAAGGGCAAACAACTCTCGAGCACAAGGAAGTCGGTCCAACGTCTTTGAAAGGCTGAGCATGCCAGAGAATTCTAAGAATTCCAGGCCACCAAGGAGGGACGGTGGGGCGGAGACCCCAAGGGAGAGCCTCGCCCCAAGACCAAGCCGACAAAAAGAAGTCGCAGAGTCAACATTCGGACACTGCAAGAACTCAATCAAGAAGAGGAAACACCTCGGAAGACTTGAAGAAAAACGATGGGAGGCTATGACAGATTTCCTTGCTTCGACGAAAGATTGCAAGAAGTCAAGCTGCCACCAAAGTTCAAACCATCAAACCACTCGCAATGCGATGGGAAAACAGAGCCCCGACAATGGCTCGAGTCTACTCACAATCCATTGAGCTGGGCGGAGGAGATGATGGCGCAAAAACCGTCTTCTTTCCCATGGCTCTAGAAGCTCTACCGCTCCAATGGTTCGACAGGATCGAAGAGGGCTCAATCAGATACTGGGAAGACGTGCAGAAAGCTTTCTGCGACAACATCGCATGAATCATCACCCATCCTATTACTCAAGCCGAGTTAAAAGGTCTCAAACAGAAGCAAGGAGAATCCCTGAGAGACTACTACCGAAGATTTGGGGAGATGAGATCCCAAGTGCACAACATCACGAAAAAGAGAAGTGATAGATGCTTTCGGTAACGGAATCTTCTTGAGATGGCAATTCTCAAACTTCTACAGAGACAACCCGAGGACCAACGAGCAGTTCAAGCAAACTATTGAGAAGATGATGATCGCGCCGAAGAAAGAACCCGAGGCCGCTTTCGGGGAAAGAAAGAACTCGGAAGGCCCGAAGAAGGAATGAACAACTCTGTGAGAACAAGAAGCGAGGGCCAGACAACACTGTCGCATTGGCAGAGAAGCCAAAGAAGCCCTACATGCAGAAGTTCGCCAACAACAACAACAACAACAATAGAGGCAATATTAGACTAGAAGACCTACCCTGTGTGTTCCACCCTGGAACTCAGCATACACTCGGAAGCTGCTCAATATTCCAGGAGAAATACAAGGGAGGAAACAACTCTGCTCAGAAGAGGGACAACCAAGAAGACAGAGGAGAAGCAAATGACGAGCCGAAGGCCGGAGATTTCCGTAAAGCAACAAGATCTCGAGCGTCATATTCTCCGAGTCCCCGGATCAAAGAGCAAAAGACAAGACAAGCTAGCACTCCGATCAATCATGGTAGCAGAGCCCGCGACACCACGCTACCTCAACTGGTCCTAATACCCAATACAATTCACAAGGGAGGATCAATGGACAAGTGTGGGCAACGCCGGACTGTACCCCTTGGTACTAGAACCTACAATAGCTGGAGTAATGGTCACCAAGGTACTGATCGACGGAGGAGCAGGGCTGAACATCATATTCTCAGAAACACTGGATAAGATGGGACTCAACCTCTCTGGATTAATCGCCCCGTCCAGCACACCCTTCTACGGGATTGTCCCTGGACGCGCTGCTATCCCGATTGGCCAAGTCACCCTACCAGTCACCTTCGGATCTCCGACCAACTACAGAACGGAGTACATCAAGTTCGAAGTGGCAGATCTCGAGTCACCATACCACGCAATAATGGGAAGACCTGCAATTGCAAAATTCATGGCTATACCTCACTACCCGTATCTACTACTCAAGATGCCGGCACCATTTGGGGTTCTTTCAATCAAAGGAGACCTCCAGAGGGCATTCGAATGTGACGTCCAAGCCATCGAGATTGCAAACAAGACAGAAGACCTCTTACCGAAGAAAGAAGTCGACAAAATGGTGGAAGACACAAATCCAGAAGAGCTCGAGATCCCTGCCAAGAAACAAGCAATCTTGGCACCCCGAGAAGAAGCCGACGTCAAGCACATCGACTTGCAAACTGGTGATCCATCCAAGACGGCGATCATCAGTACACACCTATCTCCAAAATAGAATACGCGCTCACCAGCTTTCTAAGGGAACACAAGGGCATCTTCGCTGGAAACCCGCGGATATGCCCGGTGTCCCAAAGGAGCCGGGCCGAAAGCCGCAATTGACATCAATAAAGGGTCCAAACCCATCAGACAAAGGCTAAGGAGATTCTCACCAGAAAAGAAAAAAGCCATCAAGAAGGAAATCGCGAAGCTACTCGCAGCAGGGTTCATCAGAGAAATCCTACATCCAGATTGGCTAGCAAATCCGGTTCTGGTCCAGAAGAAGAACACCTCCGAATGGCGCATGTGTGTCGACTACTACTGACTGAACAAGCACGCCCAAAAAAGATCCCTTTGGGTTACCAAGAATTGATCGGATAGTGGACTCCACGGCGGGATCAGCTCTACTATCATTCCTGGACTGCTACTCAGGATATCACCAGATAGCACTGAAGAAAGAAGATCAGAGCAAAACCTCTTTTATCACACCATTTGGCGCCTACTGCTACAAGATAATGTCCTTCGGCCTAAAGAATGCCGGAGCAACGTATCAAAGAGCTATACAGACTTGTTTGGGAGAGTAGATTGGCAAGAATGCCGAAGCATACGTCGACGACGTGGTGGTGAAAACAAAAGAGCCCGACAGCCTGATACAAGACCTGGAAGAGACTTTCAACAACCTCAAGAAGTGGAAGTGGAAGCTCAATCCAACCAAATGCGTTTTTGGAGTACCTTCGGGACAACTACTAGGTTTCTTGGTCAGCAACAGAGGCATAGAAGCCAGCACCAAGCAAATCAAGGCCATCACAGAGATGAAACAGCCCCGAAGCATAAAAGACGTCCCGAAAACTCACGGGGGTGCATGGCGGCTCAACGATTTATATCCAAACTTGGAGAGAAAGGACTACCCTTCTTCAACCTAATCAAGGCCAAGGGAAAGTTCAAATGGACAGCAGAAGCTGACAAAGCATTCGAAGAGCTCAAACAATACCTTACAACAGCTCCAGTCCTAACTCCTCCAAAAGATCAAGAGGACCTCATTATATCTCAAAGAACCAACACGTTGGTCGTGCCCGGCAATCATCGTGGAAAGAGAAGAGCCCGGACACGACAACAGAGTGCAAAGGCCAGTATACTACGTGAGCGAAGTCCTTTCAGAATCCAAGATTCGCTACCCCCACGTACAGAAACTACTCTATTCCATACCGATCACCTCAAGGAAGTCAGCGGCACTACTTCGATAGCCACAAGATTACAAAGGGTTACGAGACTCTCCACTCGGAGACATCCTACGGAACAGAGACACAACAAGACGCATATCTAAATGGGCAGTAGAACTCGGATCCTTGAATCTAGAATTCACTCCCCTAAGGCGATCAAGTCTCAAGCACTTCCGCACTTCATAGCGAGAATGGACGTAACTCCAACAACCCATACCCGAAGACATCAAGAATCATTGGAATATGTACTTCGATGGATCATTAAAGCTCGGGAGGGCAGGAGCCGGAATCCTATTTATATCTCCGGAAGGACAACTCAAGTATGTGCTACGAATCATGTGGCAAGCTACCAACAATGAAGCTGAATATGAAGCACTCATCCACGGCCTCAAAGTAGCAAAGAACTCGGGGTATCAAGAGACTACAAGTTCTGGCGACTCTGCGTTGTCATCAACCAAGTCAACAAAGAGTGGGACTGCACCAAGGACAACATGGGCCTCTCTGCCAGTAATGCATAAACCGAAAAGAACTTCCAAGACCTAGAAATCCTACCGTCCTCAGAGATTCAAACGTGGCGGCGGACGCCCCTAGCCAAACTTCGGATCGAGCACGGGCACAAGTCCCACCAGAGTATTCGTCGAGGAACTCTTGAAACCATCCATCAAGGAAAACCTAGAAGACAATACAAAAGAGCCCTCGGCTCTAGCGGGGAAGTGATGATAATATCCCTAGGTAGCGGATCTACTCCTTGGATAGAAGACATTGTCAACTTCATCAAAAACAAGACGCTACCCCAAGACAAAGCCGAAGCAACAAGAGTCTTGAGAAGAAGCAAGAACTACGTGCTCATTAGGGATAAGCTATATAAAAGAGCGGCATCATCGGAGTACTACTTTCGGATGCATCGGCTCGAGGAAGGAAAAAAAATCCTCCAAGAAATCCACTCGGATGTTGCGGCAACCACGCGGCGTCAAGAACCCTCGTCGGAAAAGCATTGAACCGGATACTACCGCCAACAAACTCAAAGATGCGTAAGAACTCGTCAAGAAGTGCAAAGGATGCGGATGTTTGTAAGACAAAGTGCATGTGCCGGCTCACAACCGGATCGCGCATACCTCCATCATGGCCTTTTTCGTGCTGGGGACTTGATCAAGCCGGACCACTTAAAAGAGCAAAAGGAGGATTTGAGTACATCTTTGTCGCCATCCACAAATTCACCAAGTGGATAGAATACAAGCCACTGGTCACATACAGCTCCACAAAGGCAGTCGAGTTCATACAAGAAATCATGCACAGATTCGGAGTACCCAACAGGATCATCACAGATCTCGGATCACCCTTCACAGCGGCTGAATTCGAAGATTGGGCTCAAGATCTGCGGAATACGGCGTCGACTATGCATCTGTTGCACATCCCCAAGCTAACGGACAAGTGGAAAGGGCCAACGGGCTAATCCTCGCCCGGGCTAAAACCAAGATTGTATGAAGAACTCTAAGACTACGGAGCCAAGTGGATTGACGAACTCCCAAAAGTTGTTTGGGGCCCGAGAACTCAAATCGCCGAGCAACAAAGGCTATTCTCCTTTCTTCCCGACCTACGGATCGGAAGCCCCGCCAAATGGACCTAATCTGGAACTCTCCAAGAATCGAGCAGCAGTTTGAAGAAGGGGAAGGAGAACAAACAAGAAAACTTGAGATCGACTGTGCTGAAGAAGTCAGGATAAACGCCACCCTTCAGAACGCCAGATATCTGCAAGGACTGAGAAGGCACTATGACAAAAGCACTCGACCAAGGAAACTCAACCCAGGAGACCATGTCCTCAAGAAAAATCAGAAGACAGAAGGCAAACACAAGCTGCTAAGTCCCCAGGAAGGACCTTACCTAGTCAAAAGAGTAATGGGATCGGGAACCTACGAACTGATGACACTCGAAGGAGGTGAAATCAGAAACTCTTGGCACATAAGCCAGCTCAGAAGGTTCTATCCATGAAGAAAAGAGCTCAAGGCCACCGCAAAGCAAGAGAAAATGCAACAAGACAAGCAACTCTGCGATCAAAACTTCAAGAAAGAAGAAGGTGACCAGAAAGCTCAGACCATCCAACAGGAGAGGTCTACAAACAACGGCTCCCTATCACTTCAAACAAAAAGAAGTCGATCGGCAGAGAGCTACCGACCAAAAGGTCACAAAACCAGCCATCTAGCACTTCAAGAAAAAGAAGTCGACCACGAGAGGCAACCCCCCCGACCACCAGAAAGGAGGTCACAACTCAAGGATGGAACCAACGCGACGTCCTAGCTGGAATAGCGTCCCACTCCTTAAATCCTAACGGAGAGATCGATAAACTATTTCTCACCAGAAACGAGTCGTACGTTAGGTCGCGAGAGGCCATCGAGGGTCCGAAAGTGCCACTATGTCCTTGAACGCCAGGCGGCCTTTCGAATCGGGCGTGAACGATGTAGTGTTGTGAAATAGAAACCCATCGTCTCACATTACGCTCTAAGAAGGCGAGCAGCCCAAACCGGGCAAGATGCCTTGTAGTGTTGTGAAATAGAAACCCAACCATCTTGACCTTCAACCCGGTGCACCGTGGGCCCGGGTTGAGAACCTTACATGGGGCGTCATGCTTCGGTCCCCTGACAAAGATGGGGAGCTCCCTAGCCCAAAAAGCGGCAACCCGGAGTTAAAACAACTCTTTTTGAGCAAGCCTCCACAACTCTTCGGCGAAATCTAAGAAAAAGATAAGTCGAGCGATAGGGAAAACAACCCTACTCGCATCCGAGCACTACTCCAAAAATTTCTATGGCAAGTCTAAGAGAAAGACAAGCCTAGCGATAAGGAAAAAACCCAAATCGCTTTTGGAGTAGCGATAAGGGAAAAAACCCAAATCGCACACGAGTACACCTCCAACCATCACGACAAGTCCTCATAAAGAAGACAAGTCGGGCGACAAGGGAAGTAACAACCCGACTTCGCATCCGAGCACGCCCATCCATCATCTCTGACAAGTCTACGTGAAATAGACAAGTCGAGCACCGAACGAACAACTCGATGCACAAAAAGAGCTAGCCTCTACATCATCTTTCGAAGAACGTCCAAGAAGAAGACAAGCTGAATTGCTAGAAAGAAGAACCCTGGCATCAAGGAGCAAGCCTCTAGCACATTATTCAGCCTAGTCCAAAAAGAAGGCAAAGCTGGAATGCTGGGAAAAGAACTCCAGCAACAAGAGCAGAACTCTTATCTATTCGGCGGAATCTACAGAGGAAGAAGATGAAGCCAGAAGCCTAAAGAAGAACTCCGAAGGCTCGAACCTACTACGCAAAGCTCTACTCAAATAACTCTGAGTAAAAGCAAAGAACCAAATCAGCGAGGAGAAAAAAATAATCGTAACAAGTCCGCACGAAGACGGCGAAATACTTAAAAAGTCTGCACGAAGGCGGACACAAGTGTTCAAGGCCCACAACCAACAGGCCACCAACAAAAAGCTGTTTATTACAAGACGGACGAAGCCGCCATCAACCAGGCGCTCAGGCCACATCAAAGTCAAGAACAACGTCGTCGTTCATCCCAAGATCAATGGTGTCAACAAGAGACACCACAGCTGCATCGACCACAGGGTTCTCCCGCTCCATCATCTCCGCATGATCTTTGGCAGTGTTAGTATTTATTAAGTGCTAAAAAGAATATGAAGGTTCTGCAAGTGCACAAAATAACATTGTAGCTTTTTCCTAGGAGAGTATTCTAGAGTATCGTATCCACAGGGAAGCTTTGGCTAAAGAATCTAATAAGTCACAATCATTCATCTACTAACTTAGCAAACCACTAGACTAAAGTGAGGAGGTAAATGATATAAGATAGATAATATCACACACAAGAGAATCCTATGATAAATGTGTAGCTAGCAAGTTGAGAGGACAGCGGGAGAGATCAAGGTTCCTATGTACTTCTCTATTACTTAGGTTCTATGATAGCAATCACACCAAAGCACTTTGGGACATCAGAACACTAGCCACAGAAAGAGATGAGAAGGGGGCTAGGAAGCTCTGACTAAAGTCCTACAAACACCAACCCGAACGTGATGAAATACGTCGGCCATCAGGGCTGTCACCACCTAGGGCTATCACAAACTATCCGGTGGGGTTGGGTGCAATCTCGGTAAGCTCTAGTCTAGACACCATGTCTACACTATTAATTACTACTCTAATTATGTCTATAACTAGAGCACTCGAAACGAGCGAAGATCCTATGCAATGGCATAATAACTATACTAACCAATTATATGAAAGACATGAAAGTAAATAGAGAAGATAATATAATTAATAATCATAAGTCTTACAAAGAAAAGATATAAGACATACCAAACTCTGTAGACATCTCGAACAGAGAGAGTCGGGAAGTTCATAATCAAAGAACAACCCTTTCCGACCACACGCGGGCTGAATCGAGATGCACCCAAGCCTTGAAAAGATTGGAGCCGGGCGAAAGACGGAAGAAATAAAACGACTTCAAAAGAAGGAGGAATGCCTATGAAAGTTTCACGCATGAACAAAGATCGAGAGAAGAAGAACCCCGTTAGGGAAAGATGGGGACGAGCAATTCCATAAGTCTGAAGAAACTCATGGAAAAAATCGAGGCGAGAAGACGAGACCCAAGCACGAACAAAAAGAGATGAAAAGAACAATCTCAAGGGGCCGGGAGCCACGGACACGATGACTGTGGGGAGTTTCCAACCCGAAAACTCCTGCGAAGGAAGAAGCCTCCGCCGCTCAAGATCCGCCATGTCCTCGGCGTGGTGATCGGCTCGGCCAGATCTTCATCGCCGCCTCCACCTTTGGGAGGCATCTCCTCCTTCCCCGTGACGAGCTCTTAGAAGAAGAGCCCTTCACCATGAGACTGAGGAGAAAAAAGGACGAGGAACGGCGATTAAGGGTCATTAACGGCGGCAAGAAGACAAGAACAAGTGGCGGCACAAGAATTAGGGCAAAGAGGATGGCTAATCGTGAGAGCAAATGGCAGGCAGAGAAAAAAGAAAAGGCCGTATCCGGATATTTAAGGAGGGGAATTTTTTCCGCCCGTTCACGAACAAAACTCTTTGTAACGGAGCCTCTACAACTTCTCGAAATTTAATTTGAAGTGACAACAGCTCTCCTTTTATGCGAACGATTGCAAATGATCGACACAACGGTCGGATCCCTCGGCGAGAAGAAAAGATCTCTTCAGACGCCATCATCATCACAAAAACAACCCGAAGCGCCAAAAGAAGCCACAAGAATTCAATCTCAGACAAACAACCCGTCAGCACAAAACACGCCTGATGACCACCAGATGATGGAAGATACAATGATGACAGTAAAGAAAAAACTCTTTATTGATCATTAAAGAAGATTACAAACCGGAGATCAACTCCTTACAAGATACAAAGAAGACAAAAAGCCCCTACAACTCTACACATGCCAGCAGTGCAGTGAAGGTTCCCTACGAAACAATGATAACTCGGATGAGCTCTTCAAACAGCATGAAGGAACTCCGGCGACGACGGCATAAGGAGTTGCAGGCCAAGAACAACGACCTGACAAAAGAACCCACAAGGAGTACTCGTGGATGGTCAGGACTAGCAGGTCAAGCGGGGCTCTCGGAGGCGCTACAACTCTCAAAGAGAAGAAGGAAGCACTACTGAAGAACCCCACCTTCAGCAATTCCTCAATGGACACAGGTCTTCCCTGAAATAGGCGACAACAGAGCACAGCAGGAAAGCTGGCATCTGTCTACCCAAATAGGGAACAAGCCGGCCAAAGAGACTCAGAAAGGGTTCAAAAGAACCCTATCTGACCCACACCAAGAAAAAACGGAGGAAGAGAGGAGATCACCTTAAAATCACAAGGCATCCCGCACTCACTCCTCGCCACATCTCGATGTGAAACTGCTGCGGGAACAACCTGCCACTATTCCCATTCACAAGACATCCCTCACTCGCAAGAAAAAAAAGAACCACGGAGGGCTCAAGACCATCCTCGGGGGCTGATCCAACTCACTCACCGGCGTCGACATGGTTTACAAGCTCAGAAGGAACACAATACGAAGAAAGGGAAGACTCCAAGAAGAAGGAGAAGAAGTGAAGAAGAAGCACACACCGGCTCAAGCCAGCAGGCCCAATTTATAGGCAGCAAGAAGCATACCTATAGACCGGGTCCATGGAAGACGAGGCAACCAACAATGAACGGTCACCTCAATTCCAGCAAGCAACTCACTTATTACGGTGACTGCAACACGCAGACGTTTTCCGAAAAGCCAGGCGCAGTAAAAGCGCACTGTGCGACCCGTGAAGCACGAAAAAAGAGAAACGGTCAAAAGTGGGTAACTCAAAAGAACCTCTCAGAGCTCGGCCTATGGAAGAACTCCAAGATGCTCGGGGGCTACGGGATACCAGCGACAAGATTTTTCAAAGAACTTCGACACGAGAAGAACTTCGAAGACGGAGGACAAGAACTCAAAGACCTTCCGGCTCTTTGTACCAAAAAGCAAGAAGCTCGGGGGCTACACACCCAACGGGTGCACTTTTCCTACGAAGAAAAAGTGCACACCGTAAGAAAAAACTCCGGCATGAGAAGAACTTCGAAGACGGAGGACAAAAACTCAAAAGACCTTCCAGCTCTTTGTACCAAAAAGCAAGAAGCTCGGGGGGGCTACACCCTACGGGTGCACTTTTCAAGTGCACACCGTATGATGATCTCAAGACCATATCAAGGCTTCATCCGAGAGGAGCGAAGACAGCTCATGACTCAACCTTGAGATGCTCGGGGGCTTATGGATACGGGATTACCAAAGAACTCTACTGAGTTGTTCGCAGGGTTCTATCCTAGCCTGCAGCCACTACAACTCAAAGAAGGCAATGGAAGCATAGCTACGGTGACTTCTGTTGTAACTAGGATAGAACTCTAGTCAGGTTCCTTGTAAAAGCTATGGGTATCCGAATCCTCGACGGATTACCCACTTTGTATCCGACTAGGGCGTAGCGAGCTCTTTGGTCCCTTAGAACTATAAAAGGCGACCAAAAGAGCACCTCGTAGAGGAGAGAGCAGAGGCGCAATCGCGGTCTGGCGACTTGTAATCACCAACACAACCGATCCTCGGTTGACCCCATCAATCAAAAACAGGCTCACACCCGACCGGGCGTAAAGGTCTTTACTCGATCCATGATCGAGGGCCCGAACCAAAGATAAAAAACCCGCTCTCAATGTCAGCTGCACAACAAACCGCCGGGCTCTAGGTTCTTCGAGGCTGAACAAACTGCCCGGTTCACCCCGTGGCAGGCTCTCGGCCGTAAAACATCGACATGTATAACCATGTTGTGTTATGGAGGAAAGAATGGTGCTCAAATTTGGTCAAATTTGGAATGCTTGCCAAACATATATTTCGGTTTGAACCAAAGACAAGCTTCTTCACACCTCATGACAAGGGTTATCATGTCTATGTTAAAACATATGTGTGAAAAGATATCCAAATTCAACACTTGAGGTTGCAAGCCCATAAACATGTCATATGTCATCACTAGATCATACAAGCATAAAGAGCAATAGTGATGGCATACAAACATTGAAATTCATTTGATTTTCAATGAATGCTTCCTAAGGCACAAGTTATATGTCTATATGTTCTAACAAGTCCTTAGATATCATGAATGACATGTCAAATAATTTCACCTTTGCTTTGCTTGATGAAGAGGCATGTCAAATAAGTGGGGTGCATTCAACTCATGTTGGAGAAATCAAGAATGTTTAATTCATTTCTTAGCTTGCAAAACCTCTTCTCATCTAGTGGCTTTGTAAAGATGTCGGCAAGTTGATCTTCGATTGCCAATTGGATGAATAGCAATGTCACCCTTTTTGTTGATGGTCCCTTATGAAGTGATGCCTTATGTCAATATGCTTTGTTCTTGTATGTTGAACTGGGTTTTGTGTCATCTTCCAAGCACTTTCATTGTCACAATATAATGGCACATGGTGAAAATCAAATCCATAGTCCTTCAAGGTTGATCTCATCCATAGCAATTGTGCACAACAACTACCAAAGACTAATGTATTCGGCCTCGGCGGTAGAGAGTGTCACACCGGTTTGCTTATTTTATGACCATGATACAAGAGATCTTCCAAGGAATTGACAAGTGCCACTTGTGCTTCTTCTATCAACTTTGCATCCCCCATAATCGGAGTCCTAATATCCAATAAGCTCAAAAGTTTGACCCCTTGGGATACCATAGTCCAACATTTTGTGTATGCTTCAAGTACCTCAATATTCTCTTGGATGCCATGAGATGACTCTCTCTAGGTGAGGATTGAAACCTTGCACACTTGCCCACACTAAACATCACATCGGGCCTAGAAGCGGTCACATAGAGTAAACTTCCAATCAATGATCGATAGTGCTTTTGATCAACCATATTGCCATTGACATCATTATCCAATGATCCATTTGTGCCCATAGGTGTACTAATGCTCTTTGCATCTTGAAGACCAAACTTCTTGATCATGTATCTTATGTACTTGCCTTGGCTAATGAATGTGCCATTCTTCAATTGCTTGATTTGTAGGCCAAGAAAGTATGTGAGTTCACCAAGCATAGACATTTCAAACTTATTGGCCATCATCTTGCCAAACTCTTCACAAAAGTCTTGATTTGTTGATCCAAAGATAATATCATCCACATATATTTGCATGACAAACAAATCATTGCCAATCTTCTTGGTGAAGAGAGTTGTGTCAACTTTTCCCATCTTGAAGCCGTTCTTGAGTAGAAAGTCTCTCAACCTCTTATTCCATGCTCTAGGTGCTTGCTTCAACCCATACAAAGCCTTCTTCAACTTGTAGACATGGTCCGGCTTGTGATAATCTTCAAAACCGGGAGGTTGTTCAACATACACTAGCTCATTGATAAAGCCATTGAGAAAAGCACTCTTGACATCCATTTGATAGAGCTTGATGTTGTGGGCACATGCATAGGCTAATAGTATCCTAATTGTCTCTAATCTTGCAACCGGAGCATATGTTTCTCCAAAGTCAAGACCCTCTACTTGAGTGTAACCTTGTGCAACTAGTATTGCTTTGTTTCTCACAACAATGCCATCTTCATCTTGTTTGTTCTTGAAAACTCAATTGGTTCCAATGACATTGTAATCTTCCGGCCTTTCTACCAATTCCCAAACTTGATTTCTATCAAAGTTGTTGAGCTCCTCTTGTATAGCAATGACCCATTCTTCATCTTTCAATGCATCATCAATTTTGGATGGCTCTTCTTGTGACACAAAGGTAAAATGCTCACAAAATGCGGCTAGTCTTCCTCTTGTTTGCACTCCACTTGCAATGTCACCAACAATTTGATCAATTGGGTGATCTCTAGCAACACTTGAGTTTTGCACTAATGGTGGTGGATTGCTTGAACTTGGTTGATCACTTGACATGACTTGAGATGATGTACTAGCACCTTGTTGATCTTGCACTTGAGAATCACTAGCTTGAGTTGATGAATCTTGAATTGCTTCATTTGTGTCACCAACTTGAATTGGCCTAATTTCACCAATGTCCATGCCTCTCATAGCATCTACCAATTGAGTTCCACTCACATCATTGAGATTTTCATCCTCATCTTGGGACCCATTGGTTTCATCAAATTCAACATCATGAACTTCTTCTAGTTGACCACTTGAGTTGTTCCACACTCTATATGCCTTGCTTGTGGTGGAATAACCAACTAGGAACCCTTCATCACATCTCTTATCAAATTTCCCAAGTCTTGCACCTTTCTTCAAGATATAGCATTTGCAACCAAATACTCTAAAGTATGCAATGGTTGGCTTTCTTCCATTCAATAGCTCATAAGGTGCCTTGTTCATCATGGGATGGCAATACAATCTATTGATGTAGTGGCATGCGGTGTTGATTGCTTCGGCCCAAAATGATTGACTCACATCATATTCACTAAGCATTGACCTTGCCATTTCAATGAGAGTCCTATTCTTCCTTTCAACCAACCCATTGGATTGTGGTGTGTACTTGGCCGAAAGTTGATGCATGATTCCATAATCATCACATAGCTCATCAACTCTTGTATTCTTGAACTCACTTCCATTGTCACTTCTCACCTTCTTGACTATGACATCAAATTCATTGTGCACCCTCTTGAGAAATGACTTTAAGATAGAATATGTGTCACTCTTGTCATTGAGAAAGAACACCCAAGTATACCTTGTATAGTCATCAACAATCATAAATCCATACTTGTTGCCACCAATGCTTGTATATGTGGTTGGGTCAAATAGATCCATATGAATCAAATCAAATGCCTTGCAAGTGCTCATGAAGCTCTTCTTAGGATGAGTGTTTGCCACTTGCTTGCTGGCTTGACATGCACTACATAGCTTGTCCTTCTCAAAGTGAACATCGTTCAAGCCTCTTACTAGATCATGAGTAACTAGCTTGTTGAGTTGCTTCATCCCAACATGACCAAGTCTTCTATGCCATAGCCAACCCATACTTGATTGTGATATCAAGCATATACTAATTTGAGCCTCACTAGCATCAAGGTCAACAAGATAAAGATTGTCATATCTAAAGCCCTTGAATATCAAGCTTGAATCTTTTGTACTTATCACCTCAACATCATCTTCTTCACCAAAGATACACTTTGTAACCAAGATCACAAATTTGTCCCACGGAAAGCAAGTTATACTTTAGGACATCAACTAGTGCCACATTTGAGATGCTCATATCATTGGATATTGCAATCTTTCCAAGACCTTGTATCTTGCCACTTTTGCTATTTCCAAATGTAATTGGCTTGCCATTATCTTGAGATGAATCAATAGAGGTGAACTTTCTTGCATCACCGGTCATGTGTTGAGTGCACCCACTATCAAGTATCCAATGACTTCCACCGGTCTTGTAATTCACCTACAAAACAAATCAATAAGATTTTGGTACCCATGTGTGATTGGGTCCTTGTAGGTTAGAGATCAAAGCCTTTGGCACCCAAATAGACTTCTTCTTCGGTCCCCACAATTGTGTGCCAATGAACTTTGCCTTGACACCCTTCTTACCTTTGGTAAGCAAATAACAAGAATCAAAATGAATGGAATGCACTTTGTTTGATTTCTTGTTGTTGTTCATTTTAGCACATTTTTGCTCTTGATGCCCAACTTGCTTGCATCTACTGCAATAAGCACCATTGCTCTTCACAAAGCTAGGCTTTGGAGTAGCAAAGGCCTTCTTGCCTTTCTTGGGGATATACCCTAGATCTTCCTTGTTAAGGAAAAATCTTTGGCTACCCAAGCACTTAAGCAATTTGGCATCCCCACCATATGCTTTTCCCAAAGTGTGGGTGAGCTCATCCACCTCTCTTTTGAGAGTCTCATTCTCAACCACCAATGATGAATCAAAAATTACTTCATCACTACTAGTGGAGATAGAGTGGGTTGATGTGGATGTGGAAGCAATGCATGGTTCTTCAACATCAACCAAGAATGGTTCATCTATAATGTCACATGTTGAACCAACATTCTTCTTGATGATTAAGCTAGCCTTATCATTCTTTTCCAAAAGCAAGGTATGGGCCTTTTGTAGCCGTGTATGAGCTAACTCAAGTTCCCCATGGTCTTCCTTTAGACTCTCATGGGTTGCCTCTAGCTCATTAAATCTTTGTTCAAGAGTTTTACAACTCTTTCCCAAAGCTTTACATTCCTTGTCCTTAGTTTTAAGCATGATATGGGTTTGCTTAAGCATCTCTAGCAAGTCATCTCTAGTGGGTTCATCATTTTCATCTTCGCTATCACTATCATATTTTACTTCTTCATTACTTAGTTCTTCATGCTCATGCAATGATACCTTAGTAGCCTTAGCCATGAAGCATGAAGGGGATGAACCAAGAGAGAAGGCTTCTTTTGATGACCAATAGAGATCATTGCCTTCGACTTGCCTTGCTCATCATCATCGGATTCTTCATCACTATCCCATGAGCAAACAAATGCACCATCTTTGCCCTTCTTGAAGGTCATGGTGTTGTTCTTCTTTAGCTTGCCACTCTTGTATGCCTTCTTCTTGTCCTTCTCTTTCTTGATTGGACATTCGCAATGACATGATGTGGACTATCACATTCAAAGCATAGTCTTGGCTCTTCATTTGTCTTGGATGTATTATTTCTTCTTCTTGAGCCTTGACTGAACCTCTTGTTCTTTAAGACTTTGCCAAATTTCCTCACAAACATGGCAAACTCTTGCTCAACCTCATCCATGTCACATTCTTCATCCACTTCTTCTTCCTATGCATTGGCTTTACCCTTGGCCTTGGAAGTGGTGGTGGCGGCCTTGAATGCCACAACCTTCTTGCTCTTGTCATCTTCAAACAACTCATCTTCCATGCCATCACATTGCTTATCGGTGAGAACTTCACCAAGTAGTTCACTTGGCTTCAAGGTGTCCAATGGCCCTCTAAATAGAATCTTCCTCAACATGGCAAAACTCTTGGGCAAGCACATCAAGAATTTGTGCCCAAAGTCACGATCCAATGTTGTCACACCCAATGCCTTGAGATCATTCACAATGACTTGGAGCCTATGGAATGTGTCCGGAATGCTCTCATCTTTCTTCATCTTAAAGTTCTCAAATTCACTCTTGAGAACATAGAGCTTGACACTCTTTACCATCTTAGTGCCCTCATATGTATCACCAAGCTTCTCCCATACTTCACTTGCTCTCTCAAATTGCTTGATGCCTTCAAAGACCTTGATATCCATGCCATTGTACAATGTGTTCAATGCTATGGTGTTGCATTGCTTGTTGGCCTTGTCGGTGGGAGTGAGATTGGTAGGATCAAGGATGGCATAATCCTTCTCGGTGACATCCCATACTTGGTCATTGATTGATCCCAAGTACATCCTCATGGTTCTTCTCCAATAGTCAAAATTCTTGACTCCATCAAAGAAAGGAGGCTTTCCCCCAACATGGTTGAACACAACATGAGCCATATCTTCACACCAAGGTTGTTAAGCCTTCAAATATGGTGACCACGGCTCCGATACCACTTGTAAGATCCTAGATGGCTAGAGGAGGGGTGAATAGCCTATAAAAATTTTCTACAAACTTCACTAAACAAACCGGTTAGTATAACAAATGGCGATTAAGCGGTTTGCGCTAGCTCTAGTGGTCTTGCAAGCCTTCAAGTGACAAGTCTAAATATTGCTATGATCTCTAAGCCACTCAAGAGCTATGTCACTACTCTATCTAGTGAACAATCCTAGATATGGTCCTTAGGCTAGCAAGAACAACTACACAAACAAGTGCTAGCTTTTCTACACAAAGTAAACTAGGAATGTAATTGCAAGAGTGAGTAGCTTGTTATACCGATGTGCAGGGGCAATGAACCAATCACCGGGAAGAAGACAATCAACACAATAAGATGATGAAGAGACCAATCACCAAGAGAATGAACAAGTCGATTTGTTCACCCGGAGTTCACTTGTACACCAACAAGCTAGTCTCCGGTTGTGCCGACCAACACAAGGATGGTGCTCAAGCTAGGCGGTGCACTTGCTAGCTTCAAGCCACCACTCACAAGTGAGGTACCCAAGACACGAGCAATGTATTCCTTGCACTTTGTCTTCCCGACGAGGAGTGCGTGATCCTCTCACAAATCACCGGAGGTGGCCAAGAACAATCTCCTTTTCTTGCCAACGCCTCCACCAATCACCAAGCCAGCTAGGAGCAGTGTCTCCAAGAGTAACAAGACAACCACCAGCTCACAACGATCTCCAAGTGCCTCTAGATGCAAAGCTCAATGCAAAATGCACTTGGATCTTCTCAACTCTCAAGAATGAAGCTCACAATCAATGGATGAGAGGAGAAGGGGCTTGGCTCAGCTCTAGGAATGTTAGGAATGATTTCAAGATCCAAGAGAGAGAGAGCAAGCCGGCCAAAGAGGTATTTATAGCCTCCACCCAGGAACCAACCGTTGGGGGGCAAAATCCCCTTTTCCTGCGCGCAGACAGCACGCGTCGGACGCGCTAACAGGCCACGTCGGACGCGTCTGACGCCGCAGCAAGTTCAAATGGTAGTCAACCGTTGTACCACGTCGGACGCGTCGGCGCTACGTTTGATGCCCCGGCGTCGGCGGTCGCCCCGTTATGCACCTCTGCGGATCAAGGCTCGACCTCGTCGGACGTCGACGCTAAGACGCCGGGCGTGCGACGATTCAACACCCAGCCTGCAAACCACCATTTGCACACGTCGGACGCCAAATCACTTTGACCTGCGTCCGACGCCCTCCGTCGGGGGCAGCGATGCATTCAAGCACTACGCCGCGAGCCCCAATCGTTGACGCGCCCGACGCCTATGCCAATAGCGTCTGACACTTCTGAAGCTTCACGAATTCCTCCGAGTTGATCGTCGTTTGTTCGTCGTTGCTTCACTTCAACTTCCACCACTTGATCCTTGTTACCAACACGTCGAAGAACACCTCGAGCTCTTGTGTTAGCATTTTGAAAACCATTTTCATCAAGCGAAGTTAGCTCTCTAGGTTAGAATGCATGCACATGAATTATGAACCTAGAGGCACATGAAGATCGATATGTCCGACAATTGTCCCCTCTTAATAGTACGGCGTATCGATCCTATAACCACTCACACCCTCTATGGTGTCTTGAGTGTAAAACCAAATGGCCCTATGGTTATACCTTTGCCTTGAGCCCATTTGATCTCCATCTTCTCCAAGTTGGACAATTGATCACCTTGTGGATCACCTCGATCCATCCTCCATGATCACCATGCTCCAACAATGCTAGACCAATCTCCAATCTAAGACAACCACTTAGCATAGAGAGATTAGTCCTACGGATGTCACTAATTGCCAAAACCAAACAAGAGATCTTCAACAACCCAAAGGACCTTCCAAAGGAGACGTATCCAACAAGAGAATGACATCCAAAGACGCCATTATCACCCAACCAAAAAACATCGGTGTAGGGTTTTCACCCGGAGAGATGCTTAAGGAGGTGCACACCGTCTGCTCTCAAGGTGAGGCCAAGGTCGACACTCGTAGCTTGCAAGGCAAGGTTGAAGGAGAGACATAGAGGGAGAGAGAGGCGGTGTGTGTGAGTGTGAGTGAGGGTGTTACAAAGAGAGGAAAGTTTATGTTTAATCATATGTGGATTAATCATTACAAAACAATAAATAGTTTGTTGATAAGTGCACTAGTCAAGTCAATTTAACCAAAAAACCAAAAAAGATAACTTAGTCGAGGTAAAATTAAAATCCACACATCAAGCAATGATCATCCAAACAAAAATAGATTATCATGTGAGGCATGCATACCGGAACTCCCAAAAAGATAACTTAGTCGAGGTAAAATTAAAATCCACACATCAAGCAATGATCATCCAAACAAAAATAGATTATCATGTGAGGCATGCATACTGGAACTCCGTTTAAGCTATGTCTTATAGTTAATCCCGATGCAGAGGATTTGTATACATTATGACACAAAGCTCTATTGTATGGAATCAATAGAAATTGGGTTTTCAGGGTGCCTCCATAGGGGGGGCTCCTGCCCCCACTATGCATGATCCCCTAAGACCGAGTTTGGCGTGCAAGCACACAATGCTCTTGTCCTCTACTATGGATGATCTCTATAGTTGGCTTGTACCCCCTGCTATGCATGATCTCGTAAGACCAAGTCTGCAATGGGCCCAGAAGGCGTACAGCGTGAGGCACAATGTCAACGAGCGGTGTGCCATTGCAATCTTAATATGGATTGTGGTGAAAAACACATCAAGTAGGACCTTCACTCTAGTGTGGCCATGGCCTATAGCTAGTTAGCTATGCGTATGCGTAATAGCTATTAAATATTAAAGTGTATAGTTAGATAACTCTGCGTATGCATAATATCTCACGATTAAACCATACACATAACTCTACCCAACAAATGATGACAAACCTGTTCAACTGCGAGGTTTAGCTTAGCTACTTGTCCAATATGTGTAATGTGGTATGTGTCATGCTTGACGCAACAGCCACAACCAAATCATTCTGCTCAAGAAAAACCAAACATACCCAACATTATGGTTTCAACTATAAACAATATACATTTGGAATAAAAGAAAGCAAGTGACAGAATTTACTACTTTTGTTTCCCACATATGCTCATAGAGACAAGATTTGTGCTTGTGTTCATAGTAGTGAGTATACACCCACACCATAAATATTGACAACCTAGGGACTGATGTGTTAAAGTTTGTGGTAAATTTTTTGTGATTTGCTTGATTAAACATGTTCTCATCTTGATCACCTAGCCTGATGTATCAAGTAAGAAGAATTGTGGCAATGCTACTCATGTAGCATTGCGTATTGAAAGTGACACGTTAGGACTCTTCCCGCACGGCGGGGGCAATCAAGCTTGCCGAAGTTGCCTCGTCCCGTCCCATGGATCAAGGAACATTTTCCTTGGCTTCCAAGCTGCTTCCTTAATCTTTTTTTTTATCCTAGCTGCTTCCTTAATCACGAAGGAGGGAACTGTGTTCTAGGGGAAAAATCATCAAGGAGGAAAAGGGTTAAACGTGTTGTGAAACTTGTCATCAGCGGTTAGGACCTTCCCCTCTCCGTCTCTCATGATCAACGTAGTAGATGAAAGTAGAACATATAGACACAAGGTGTAGGAAGACTATTCTTTATTCTTCTCAATCTTCGTGTTTACAACATAGAGCTCCCACATATATATAGTCCAGCCAAGGCCGTAGAGTTTTGGTAAGAGCCCACATACAAACGGACTAGGATTAGGATTCATCCTTCTCCTTTCCTTCTAGGAAAGAGTCCGTGTGTTTTACAACACTCCCCTTGGGCGATTACCACGATATGCGTATGCCTCGTCAAAAACTCCATCCGAAAACCCAAAGTGGGAAAAACGGTTCTTAGAGAAAAGAGTACATCACATTCGTTAATTGCATTCCACATGTTGTCTCATTAAAAACCTTGTGTGAGAAACCTTCAAGTAAAAACTCACATAGGAAAAAAAAGAGTACAATATTTAACCTTCTTGGTCTATATTCTTCGAGGATATTCAATTCTTCATGAATAAAATACTTCAATATTTTAGCAAATAAGATCTACTTGATCTTTGTAATTCTAGTGGTTTACCTTCAAGGCAGATTCAATAATATATGCTCCCCCTCATAAAGCCAAACTTTGAACTTCATTGGTCAAAACACACTTTTTCATAAACGTGTGTAAACTAATGGTATGCAGTACCACAATACTATATCTTTCAAAAGTTGGGTGATAATTCTTCTATGAATTATATGGGTATAAACAAGAGCAATATGCTTCATGCATAATGACCACCTATTAATTGTGCAAAACAAAATATTATCATTCAAGGTAATAAATCCTTTCAGAGGATTATGGGAAAATAAATTAATATTCAAAATCTTCTAGATAGTGTATCAAACTTGTAGTAGAGTTTGGATACTCATATTAATCCTTAGTGGATTTTTAAATTGTATGTCTACTAATCTTCGAGATTTGATTATACTAAATCCAAATCTTGTATTTGGCATTTAGGGGATAATTCAATTACCAAAAATCACCATTATTCTTATACCTTCTATGGTATATAGAGGATATCATTACTACATTGCTAGATTTTCATACACTTTCTAAGTGTTTCGATGACACCTTCATGGTGTTTAAGATTTCTCGTTTCTTTCTCTCGGGTCTACATTCACTTCAGGGATGAATGGTGTTTATTCAAGAATTGACTGGTAAATCCTTCATGGATTAATTTCTTCAGAATATACTTTCATTCTTAGTGAATTATTAATTCTCTTCTATGAGATATATTCTCTACTACATGAGAGATGAGTGATATACACAATAACATTGAGTTATTCACTATAAAATCATTCAATGATTGTAATCCTCCTTCTAGGACATGCTCTTCTTGAGACTTGAATATTCATTCAGAATATATGTACCTTAGACTTCAATACTTAGTATGAGATTTCTACAAGTTGTGATTTATATTCTTTCGAAACTATGTGGATTTTCATAATCCACTTATTAACTCGCATATTCAATATTCATTTGTTTCATTTGCCGGAGATATAGCGTAACATTCATTTCTTCTTAATAGGAGATTCAACCTCAATTGCTTTCTTCATTGACCCGATATAATCGCTACAAGCGATTTTGCCATGGACTTTTTCCTGATCCGGGTTCTCATAAGAGAAACATTTGCAATTATAGAGGTAGCGTTGTCGACAACTTATTATTTTCTCCCAATACTTTCACAATGTGAGAATATTCTATCTCTGTCATTTCCCAAAACAAGAGATGGTATATTGTTCTACATATCCAACACTAATAATGCGCGCTTAGTTTGTTGGATTTCATCTTCATGATGATCCTCTTCATGAGGTGCTCAACCTTCTTCATGAGGTGTTCTCTTCATGAGAATGGAGGAGTTTCATTTTATTTCTATTCAACAAGTATACACAAAACTAGAACCCACAGGCGTTCCCGTAGATTTTAGCTTGATAGTATGCAATATTTAGTTTACTATTCGTAAACAAAACTTCTGGGTTATAACTTCAAGTTACTCCTCTCATTTATAAAAATATCTGGCATATGCTCCGCTTCATGCTTTCACAAGAGCATTAGTTAAACTATTAGTTGACTTAGTGTGTGATAGTATTCCTGCTTCAAGCTTCAAAAAAAAAATTCTAGATCATTTTTCTTCTCTGAAATAATATTTGGCATTCAAAATAGGCTTTCTCTCCCTAATGCCAATATTAGATCTTTAATAGCATACTTCAATAGATATCCCCTATCATGGGCTTAAAACAATTCAAATTCATATATCTCCAACTACAAGTGGAGGCCCATTTATGTATGCTATGATTTGGTTTTATGGAAAATATTCACGCACATATTTAAACATGGGGGTTATTATTCATTATGCAAAGAGCTAGTACTTAAAGTGCACTTAAGAATGTTCATCATTCCTATGAACTCGGGGATGTTCTCCCCCGGTATGCACAAAACATAGTTTAGAAAAACTATTTTATTCTCTAGCTTCTTTATTATTTAGCCTAATAAATTGATCCAAGTACTCATACAATTAAAAATATGGACCATATACTACAAAAAATATAGATACACAACATACAAGTTCACATGGAATTTCTTCTAGAATTTTCTAATTGCCATCAATGCAAAAAATCCCTTAATGCCTTTTCTTCATAAATCCCAAATCATCATAATTGTGTTATCCACTATCTTAGTTCCACAATAATTCATCCCATCAAATGGGTTAGTCTCCATTGAGAAAATTTCATAAACTCACTCCCCTCGATCTTAGGCTGCTCGGCCCTAGATCAATCTATTGCTTATGCATGCAATGCATCGAAAGCAAAGCATTCCTTAGTTCAACGGGAACCATATAGACATAGCATGCTAGCTAGCCAATTTGATTATGAGGGAAGCATAAAGATAGCTACTAGCCACAATTATAGTCTGCTATGCTAATATTAATGCAAGAGTGGAGATACTTGTAGCTCAATGAGATACATATGCAGTTGTAATGTGAAACGTTAGAATTCAGTCTAACATAATAGATAACAACAAAATACAAAGCTACAAGCTTACTTGCAATTACTGCAGTAGAGAAAGTTAACTCGGCCGAAGGGACGCGGCGTAACGTCAAGTCCCGATACATGCACTTTAAAATTGATTTAGGATGGCTATGCCTATTAAATATATATTATCCACATTTTCTTATGACTTTATCCAAAATTACTCCCCTTTTTCATGCCATAACTACTTCAAGTAGTAATTGCTTCAAGCATTATCTATGAATATCAATTCTAATGCATCCATAGAATCCAAATCATACTTCTAGTATTCAATGATTATGACATGAAATTCGCATATCCAATGTACTATTCAAAGTACACCATAGGACTCGGGGTAGAATATAATTTCTAGTTCTCAAGATAAAAAATTAAATACTTAGGATTATACAATTTCTTGGCTAAATCGATCCTTCTAAGACCGCTTAATATGCCAAAGATAGTCCAACTATTCATGTGCTTTTAGGAAATTCAGTTTGCCATCTACCTACATGGTAGTGATGCACAAAGAACTATAACCTTCGTGGCTAATTAAGGCTTCTTTTATGATAAAAATAATACAAAATTTATTTTGATAGGCAATAGGCAATTTGTTTATATGTGAAAATATATAAATCTAATTTATTCCATGAGAAGTTCACACATATTACTTCAAGTAAAAAATTACAACTAAGAATAATAAATATTTTGTATTAGTCTTCAAAGCTAACAAATTAACCATTGACCACGTAATTCAACAGAACTAAAAATTTAATGCACCACCACCACTTCTATCAATACTTTGGGATATGAAATTTAAAAGACAAGTCCATAAGCACATGATTAAGTTCTTCTTCATGAAAAATGTTAAATGTTCTATGTAAATTCTATTCTCGCATGTCTTAACTTCCGTATACTTGACAAGCGGTAGCTTCATGCTTTATATTCAATCGTTATGATATACGGTCACAAGCCTTCGAGGGGTGTAACATATATGCAAGCCACATATTCAAAACTTATTGCAATCGATAATATCCTGGTTCATAAAGCTGTCTAAAAATTCCAACTCAATTTTCTATTTGAGTAATTTCTACTTGGTAAATTCAAATACTTCAAGTATTACATTGCTCTTTGATATTCTATACACAAGAGATACTTCTTCAAAAAATGTAGATTGATATAATCTTATATATTTACCATCTTGTCTTCTAGACATTTACAAAGCTTCAAGCTATTGTTTATAAAGCAAATAAGTTAAGCATACAAGCTTCAAAATTTGACTTTCAATGCAATATGATAGTCTATAATCATAATTTGGGATTTTACTCATGCAATGAGTCCCACAATGCATTTGTTACTTTTATCGGCCATATACTCATTCTAGAGAGTAATTCAAAATATATATACTGAGTTTACTACACTTCAATGGTAGCAAAATATCCTACATGGATTTAATAATGACCGTAACAAATACTTTTACTTTCGGAGTAATTTCAAGATATTTCTTCTTCTTTTAAGGCATGCAAAATACCATAACTTGGACCATGTGCATATAAGTTTACTACATGTAAACGAGTAGCAATGTGCAAAAAGATAGTGGATGGTTATTCAAAATATTCTTAGAAGCATCCTAGCATTTTTCAGGATTATGGTATATGCAAACTTTTAGAATTTATATAAAGCATTCATTCAACCCAAAAATTCATATGCTAGGAAAACCAAATACGAGCCTCTCAATGATGATAAGTCTAAGGTCTGCAGGATTTAGAGAGCTCATATATCTTATAGGGTTATACCATGTTTGCAGCAGCACAATCATTCAAGATTTGTGATTTGTACGTATATGGTATATGATTCATGACGTGTGATATATATATTAATAAATGCAGTCAAAAGAGCATACACACGATGCATGAAACAAATATGAAATATATATAAACATGTATCAGCAGATATGCATGGTACGTGGCGTGCGAGCCTCTGAACTCAGTAGCAATGACTTCGAGTCAGCCTTGTGTACTATTATTGTGACCTTCGGCAGTGTGCAGACTGCGTAATACAAGTTTGTGAAGAACCGACGTGGTGCCAGATAGTGCAATCTGTGGCGTTGTGCGGGCGTCGGTCCTGTACCATGGTTCTGTGGCACGAGGTGCTGACGGGATTCAAGTTCAACCGGACGGTTCGATCCTTCTAAAGATGAGATGCCTACGCAGAGCGTTACCGGTGGCGTGCGAGCCGCCGACAGCTTCAGCAACAGGGCTATCGGAACGGTGGCGGTTGCCCTACAGGTTTGGCATGCTGACCTGAAGGTCCTGGCCGGCTGTAATACGATGCCAAGACCAACTCGGTTTCGTTACGTGTAACTTCTTCAGCGAGTCTACTTCGGTTATGAGTCAATTACTGGCAGCTATGTCTAGTCCATGCAGGGACCAGTTCCATCACAGTTGCTGCTAGTATGATAAAAGGTCAATTTTTGTGTCGTGCTTGGCTTCATGCCATGGCCTTCATGGCGTTAAAGAGGGAAAAAGAAAACGTGACGTTCAAGTCACGTACTTGTATTTATTCTTTCAAGTATACGTTCTTCTGGACAGCGGCAGCAACGCGACATGCTGGTCGGCAATAACTTCGGTAGCACTGACAACTAATAGCTCTGCGTGCTTTCTAAATAGATGTTTTGGTACACAAGTTCATCGCATATCTCGTGCATGTGCAAGCATACAGAGTATATATCTGCTGGTTATATATAGCCGTATAATATACACACATGTATATATCTACTATGTTTAAGAATAATTACGGTAAAATATGAGCCCGACTAAAAAAAAATCGAGACACGTGCAATCGCAAGATGCGATTCTTTTCGCACCTTTGTTTCGAATTTAAGGAAAAACGGCGGCTGTCGCGATAGGACAGTTCGGCTAGGCCGGGGACCCGCCGGCGTGACGATGAGTCGATGCAGTGCAGATTTGTAGCGGTGAGGTAGCAGATCCGCTCCGCTAACAACATCGGGATGTCGACGTCGCCGGC
Source organism: Hyparrhenia diplandra (assembly GCA_015847255.1). Taxonomy (NCBI): domain Eukaryota; kingdom Viridiplantae; phylum Streptophyta; class Magnoliopsida; order Poales; family Poaceae; genus Hyparrhenia; species Hyparrhenia diplandra. The sequence continues at coordinate 487,619 of JADLZK010001513.1, read as the reverse complement.
GTAGTCGTGGGCGAGACGTTGGCACGAAGCGCCGGTGCCGAAGATCGGCGGCAGCTTCAACGGCGATGTCGACGAAAGAGCTTGTCGTGCCGATAACGTGTTGTGAAACTTGTCATCGGCGGTTAGGACCTCCCCCCAGCCGTTAGGACCTTCCCTCTCCGTCTCTCACGATCAACGTAGTAGATGAAAGTAGAACATATAGACACAAGGTGTAGGGAGACTATTCTTTTATTCTTCTCAATCTTCGTGTTTACAACATAGAGCTCCCACATATATATAGTCCAGCCAAGGCCGTAGAGTTTTGGTAAGAGCCCACATACAAACGGACTAGGATTAAGATTCATCCTTCTCCTTTCCTTCTCTAAAAAGTCCGTGTGTCTTACAACAAAACGGACCGACATGAACATCGCCGACCAGGGCCACTCTCCCGTGTCGACTGTTAGATCGCATCGATGGCCCACCCGTCGGGAGGAAATAAACAAACAGTCCACTGCGGTTGGATTGGGCGACGAGATCTACACGTGGGGCGGTCGTGCTCGTGCGTGCCGCGCCTGCCGCACGGTTCTCTACTCTCACCAGTGAAACCCGCCATCCCTTCACCGACATGTGGGACCTGAACCAGATCCGTTACCCAACAACAGCGCAGACGTCCCCACAGGTCATAGAGCGCGGAGTGCTCGCCAGTCTCCAAACCAGCTAAACCACCCCAACCACGAAACTGGGCCCCACCGTCCTCAAGCGCGTGGACCCTACCCGTCGCCACGTACGCGGCCGGAGCGCCCTATATAAGAGCAAGTATAATGGAGGTGAGTCACCGGGCGACTACGGAATCCACGTCGGGCTATTTCTACGTGGACGGAGAGTAAATAGGAGAGAGAACGGTCTTTGCCGATTTCACGAAGTCGCCGGCCGAGAGCGGGCGCATCATCATGCAGCTAGGATTGGCTGTTTGGCTAGGAACCGTATTAATTAGATGTAGGGCCCTCCACTATTTCTGCATGGCTTGGATGAGATGGCGTGTGAGTCGCCGACGAGCAAGCGACTTTATTAAACTTGCTCTAAGCGCCACGCCGCCGGGCCGACGCGCCGTCGCCGCGTTCCCCACGGCTCTTCCTTCCTCCTCTCTCCTCCGGCGAGCTATAAATCCCTCCCGCCGACGCTATCCTCATGGCATCCCGCTCCGCTGCTCCCTTCCTTCTCCTCCTCATCCTCCTCCCCGTCGTCGAAGGCTAACCCTTGGCCGGCCCCCTCCGCCCGCCCGCTGTACCCGACGCTCTCAATGGCTGACCTCGCTCCCGTCCGGATAGGCCCCGCCGCCTCTTCTCGAAGGCTCCATCCTCGCCCGGCCTCTTCCTCGAACACGACGGCCGCCCGCCGCCGTCGGGCGTCCCTCCTCCGTGTCCCCGGCGCTGCGGCTCCACCTCATCGACCGCCCGCGCGGCCGCTGGCGCCGGCGACCTCTCCCTCCCTCCGCATCCGGTCGGCGACACCTCCCTCGCCGCCATCGCTGGTCGACTTCGGTCGGTGGCGCTCGCCTTCAGCGGCGTGGCGCCGTCAAGCTCGACCCCCCGCCACTCGCCTTCTCCCTCACCGTGCCGGCCTCCGCCCGACGACCCCGGCCCGACCCGCTCCACTACGGGCTCACGCCGTCCCACCCGGCCGGCGCCTCGGGCGTCCTCCCGCATACACCAGCTTCTCCGTCCACTCCGTGGTGGGGACCAAGGAGCCGGAGGGCAGGGGTGCTTGCGACGAAGTCGATGCCGCCAGCGTCTTGGACCACCGTCGCGCCCAATGTGGAGGCGTATGGCGGCGCGGTGGCGAGGACCATCGCCACGGGCGCCGAGCACCGCCAAGGGCATACTGTGGTGCGGAGAGGTGACGGTTGAGAGGCTCCGTTGGGGGAATGAGGTCCTCAGGAAGAGGATGCAGCCCGGCGACGCTCACGCCGGTGGTCAGTCCTGAGATGCTCAGGCGAATCAAAAGGTATTGGCTGTCTCTGGTTTCCTTTTGTCCTTAATAATTGTGAAATACATATTGTTGAAGATTCAATCTAGTAATGTTTGCTTTGTACATCATTTGGGTATGGTGTATTTTTTAAAGTTGCGTAGCGCCTTGATTTCTTATTTTTGTCATCTAGAATAGAGGAGGCTCCCGATTCCTAAAACATTTTCGTAGTGATACCCAATGAAATAGACATAGGAGTGTGCATTTTGGGATGGACTGATGTATATATGCTGATGTTATACTCATAATGACTGTTCATTGAAGCGTTGTTTTCTGAACTTGTGATTGCTTGGCTGAGTAGTAGTACATGTTGGTGTTGACTGGTAAGACATTGTTCAGATGTATATGCTAGCATGATACAGTCTTCGTAGTGTATATCTAGTACAGCGTTTGAACTTTCAACTTTTTTATGAACATTTCTGATGGTATAACCTTTTTGTCATGAACATTTCTGATGCCAATACTGTCGCATTTTTTCTGCCTCGGGATGTTGAATTTACTTTTGGTTTAGCTGACTGTATTATCTCATTTCTGGATATATTGTATTTACGATTTGTTTAATATTTTTACTATTTAAACAATTTTGGATATAGATAATTTTGGCATATTATTTGTGAATTACCTTTCTGATATATATGGTTTCAGACAAATATTCAATTTTGATTAAGAACATTGATACTTATGATTGCTGGCAGGGCTAAGAGGGTGAGCCAAATATCTGAGAAAGTGGCAACTGGAATTTTGTCTGGAGTTGTGAAGGTTACTGGTTATTTCACAAGCTCACTGGCGAACTCAAAAGCTGGCAAGAAGTTCTTCAACATGTTGCCCGGAGAGATTGTCCTTGCTTCACTTGATGGATTTGGTACGTGTTGTTATTAACATTTTTATGGTACGTAGTATATAAGATCATGTGCTTGTGTGTTGATTTTATCTAGTGGCAATGTGGCATGTATATATTAATAACTCAAATGTGTTATCCGCCTTGCATAAGTCAATAAATATTTATTGTTTGGGTCTATGCATTGTCTAATATGTCTAGATCGCATTTGTCTCATATGTGGACCGAGATCCTTGTATTCCACTGATCTCTGTTGATGTCTGTTAATGGTACGTTCTACTAGTCTCTGTGTAAATAGAGATGCCTTGGGTTTCCTTTTGTAGTGTCCTCAATAAGTCTGAATGTTTTTTAGTGAAGATAACTTTTGTAGTTTGACTTCTGAGGAAACTTAATTTCAGTACTCAGGTGCAGGTGGTAGTTCTTGTTTCGTTAGTTTTCAGAGTAGCCATATGCTTTAGTGCTGCAAAGTTTGCTGAAGTGTTGATTCATTTTGGCGATACTGATTAGCCTCTACAATATTGTGTGTAATGAAGAGTTGGTGTTACTTTTGTAGTTACTGATGTTTAGAAATCTTTAACGACTTGATTACTGAACATCAGTAACTTTCACCTCATGCTCTGTAGATGCAACTAATTGGCTACTTTTCACCCTGAATGCTTTGTATTCTGCTTGCCATTGTGGTTTCTGATAGGATGGTCAATAAGTTCAAGTTCAGGAAGATTGTTGGTTCCACCTGATTTTTGTGTCCCATGGATGAAATTAGTTTGGTTGTAAGCTTTCAGTACAAAAGTGTCTGCTTTTGATGTGCTTTATTATTAGGATTTTTCATTGATGTTGCCATTGTTGTTATCCATTTACCAACTAAACTGTGAGCCAAGCTTTTTCAACATTTGCTGACATCTCTTCTGTTGTCGTCGTACAGGAAAGATTTACGACGCAGTGGAGGTGGCTGGGAAGAATGTTTTGTCCACATCATCAACTGTGACGACTGGGCTAGTATCTCACAAGTATGTTATGTGACGTTCTCAATTATCCACCGAAAAAGATCCCATATCCTGCCTCACACTTCTGACCACCTGATCTTTGTCTTGCAGGTACGGAGACAAAGCTGCCACGGCAACAAACGAAGGGCTGGACGCCGCCGGCCACGCCATAGGAACGGCGTGGGCGGTGTTCAAGATCCGGCAGGCCTTGAACCCCAAGAGCGTCCTGAAACCCACGACGCTGGCCAAGTCCACCATCAAGGCCAATGTTGCTGAGCTTCGCGCAAAGAAAGCCGGCAAATCGTAGCTGTACTGATCCCGAGAATGAAGGATGTGCCCAGCAAGTCTTTGAGCAAAGCTGCCGCCGTTTCCAGTCCCAGCAAGTTTTTGAGCTTCATCTCGTTCTGTCACGACACGGATGCACTGCTTCCAGCAGCAGCGTTCGCTTGTAAATTTGTGTGCTGAAAACCTGAAACTGAAAGCTTACTCTGCTCTAGTGACTGTGTGCCATTCTCATGCCGATCTTAAGCTTTATTATTGCTGCTGTCTTTGCCGTCGGCCGTCGCTCTAGTGACTGGGCTTATTATTTTTCGCTGCCTTAATTGATGGCTAAAACCTACTTTTAGCCCTTGAACAATCACGAGTTGCGATTTCGGGCTCTGAACTTGAGGGTCTTCTAGGAACTTTTAGATAAAAGTATTAAAAAAAGTCCCACTTGTTTAGTTTGTTAGGGACTTTTTTTTTAGTCCAAACACTAAAAAGTCCTTGGAACCAAACACCCCCTTAATTGCACCATCTCATAATATCTTGGTTTAGCGAGACCATGATATGGAGGATCTCATTGTTTTTCTAGTTGTCGGGCCTTGCTCTCTTGAGAGCTTCCTGTGCTAAGAGCATTGTTGGATACTACATGTGTTTTAGAGAATATACTTCATTCTAAATTGTAAGTTATTTTGATAATTTTTGGAGAGTCAAAGTATTTTAAGTTTGACCAAATTCTTTTTTCAAGTCGCAAGATTGACGTGTGTCATATTTGACTTTGTGCCTAACCGTGGTATGTGCAATAATGGAGATCGGTATCGTCACTTGGTGGTGCATTATTCGGTTATCAATGACCTAGCATTCTTGTTCCTCTTCGTGTATGTTGTTTATGATTGGTTTCTTCTTCTTCGTGTGCATGTTTGTCGGTGTCCATGTCCTTTTTCACATCTATTGCTTAATATTTGCAGGTTCATAACATAACCATGTAATTGGCGCCTGGTGCCGTCATTTCTAGCTCCCCGGTATCAGTGAAAAATAATGAGAGTCGACTCATTTTGCGACTTGAAACAAGAATCATTGATAAAACACATAAGCACCACTTTGTTTCCTAAGATCTAGCACTCCAAATTAAAGATGTTTTGATTTTTGAGGTACAATGGATTTTTTTAAAGAAAGGTACAATGACTTCCACTATACACTTACATATACACTATATTTAGATATAACGTATCTTAAACTTAAAGAGCCAAAACATCATATGATTTAGAATGAATAGAATACTATTTTACTATGTCTGTTCAACGAGAGTTCGAGGGTCATTTTGTACCCAAATTATATTCCAAGTTTTGCACCCATGATTTTAGTTCTCTGCCCTGCTCTATTATTCCCAAGACCTAAGTCGTATGCTAAGAGCATCTTTACGGTGTAGGCATCAACTCGTTACTCATGACTCATGAGTCGTATGTCAGATTAGGTAAAAGTGTGTATGCAATCACGAAATCACGATGAATAAGCGTAGACGGTTAAAGAGTTTTTTTTTTAGTGGAGCGTAGACGGCGGTGAAAGTGAAACAGCAATGACCAGCCAGCCCAACCGCGTTCGTCGGCAGGTCCACCACCCATTCGTCAGCAGGCTCCAATGGGTCTGGTCATGGGCCCCACATGGGCTCTAGGAGTGGTGGGTGGTGGTAGGCTCGGCTGGGATTCCCCTGGCCGCCGCCCTACGCGCCCGCCAGTCGCCACACGTCCCCTTCGTCTCCTCCGTCCGCTGCTCCACCCCTTCCCCCTTCTCGTCGTCGCCGTCGTCGTCGCAACCGCCGCCCGCCCGCCCGGGCTTCGATTGTCCTTCTCCCGTTGCTGCTGCTGCTGCCGCTGGTAGGTAAGGAATCCCTTCCTCTCTTCGCTTGGATGGATTCGCTCGCTCCGTTTGTCTCTCTGGTAGTAGAATCCGTTCGTCGCTGCGAACCCTCGAATCCGTTTGTCTCCGGAGCAGCCACGACGGAGTGCTAATACTTCCAATTCTCCGATGGTTTGTCATGTTCCCAGGTTAGTGGATGTGTCCTTGACTGCCCGGCGTCCGCCCGCCCTCCCGCCACCAGGCCGCAGCAGCAAGCAATGGACGACGGGGACCTGGATTTCTCCAACCCGGACACGTACCTGTGCCCGGGGCTCGGCACCGACCACCACCCGCCCAGCAGCTGCTCCATGGACAGCTACTTCGACGAGATCCTCAAGGACACGGAGCACCACGCCTGCACGCACACCCACACCTGCAACCCGCCCGTCCACGACCTCTCGCACACCCACACCTGCGTCCACGTCCACACCAAGATCGTCGCCGCCTCCCCCGACGGAGACGCCGAGACCGCCGAGTCGCCGTCCGAGAACAACAACACCAACGCCGCCGCCGCCGCCTCCAAGAAGCGCGGCCCCTCAGGGAACCGCGCCGCCGTCAGGAAGTACCGGGAGAAGAAGAAGGCCCATACCGCGTCGCTCGAGGAGGAGGTTGTCCATCTCCGGGCGCTCAATCAGCAGCTCATGAAGAAGCTTCAGAGCCATGCTGCGCTCGAGGCCGAGGTGGCCAGGCTCCGCTGCCTGCTCGTCGATATCAGGGGCAGGATCGAAGGGGAGATTGGTGCCTTTCCCTATCAGAGGCCGCCAGCGTCGTCTAGTGTTGACCAGGGAAGCTTCCTTGGTGGTGGTGCTGCTGCTGCTCAGGTTACCAACTCGTGTGATTTCAGATGCAACGATCAGATGTACTGCAGCCCTGGGATGCAGGGCGCTATCAGTGGTCAGGTGTTGGGACAAGGTCCCTGTGATGTTTCCAGTATCCAGTGCATTGGAAGCACCAAGTCTGGAGCCACTAAGCTACCTGGCTGTGGGGGATTAGATACAGTACCTGTTGTCTGCTTGCCAAATGCTGAAAAGAAGTGATGGTATGTGACTTGCCTTTCCTTGCTATACTTTAACAAACTTGTGTCTAGTGTCTAGATGGATTAGTTTCAGTGATCGTTTTGTTAGCAATCAGTAAATGCATTTAAACTCATGACTGTATCGCTTAGTAGCCTTTTGTTATCTATAGGCTTAACTGAATAATAGTGTAACCTGACTCTGTTGCAACCGATACATTGTTTTGTGGTTTTATTGATTTGCTGCAGTCTAGATTAATGCAATTTTGAGTGAATGGTGAAGATCAGATATTCTTTTGTTCCATCTTGTAAATCCAGCCTCCAGAACTAGAGTTATAGTGGCCTATTCTTCTGGTTGGGTTGAGAGTGGGTACTGTGATATTGTTCTGTCTTCTTTTGGTTATAGCAGGTTGGCTGTCAAAAAGGCGATGGCAGTTCAAATACTTCCTATGGTCTTGCATGGATTAGCTATCGTAAATAGGGTATTAGAATGATGACACGTTTTTCTTCAATTTTAGTTGTTAATAGTTTGTTGTGATGAATTGAGAGGTGATAAACAACAATCAAGGGATTCCATCAATAACTGTATTGGGGCTTATAGATTACCATTGTGGTTCCTCGTTTCGTTATATTTCATCTTGCTAGATATGCTTCCTGCTAAAATTCTAATACCCTTTTCCTAGGCATCCCAGCTGGTACCTGCGAGCCATGTCATGCTTGAATCTTGTTGTGAGCACGTAGGAAATCAGGACACTACATTTTGCACACTCAAATAAATAGCTGGGGCCTCTATGCAGGGATCCTGATTCAAGGTATCATGGTACTGCATAACAGTTATGCATGCATTAACACCTCCAAAATTTTCTAATCATGACCGAAGATGAGATTCCTGGCAATTCTGATTTTGTCAAATCCATAGCTAGAGTTTTTTTTTTTTTTTTAACTGGATGCTTTCTGCCTTTTCAGACCCAAGTCATCTGTGGCTTGATGAAAAAATATTACCCATTTTATCATGATCGCTGTACACATGTCATTAGTTTCATGCACCAAAACTATTTAAAACATGGAAATGAGAAATGACTTAACCTAGGTTTCAGCAAGCCTGTTAGTATTCGAGGCTTAAGCCATGGTACATCTGTTTTCACCTAATAAAGTAGCTCTTGTTTTCGACATAGTCCCATATTTAGCTGCTGCTGTAGTTGAGCAAAAGCAGGAGGGAACGTTTTCCGTACCTGCTGCCAACGCCACTAACACCATCGCTTAACTACTCGAGCTCGTGCGGGTCGGAGCCGGACTCGATCGTGAGATGGAGACGGGGCCGATCGGCCCTGGTCACGTGGCAGAAAAGATCGAAAGGGTTTTATTCGTTACCTTATTCACGTCGTTAATCGTTCGAATTGGAGGCCTGACAGCTCGCGGCCGTTACTCGTGCGAGTCTGGGGCCTGGTGGCTCGGGGACTTTAGTCGCGCGGGACGGGCGAGAGGTGCGGCCGCTACTCGACGGTTGCTCGGGACGGGGCCTCTTCGTGCGGAAAAAAATTGGGGACGGGGTGCCGTACCCTCCCATCCGTACGGGACCTGACGTGGCGTGTTCTCGTTGGATCGCGAGGGAAGTCCCGTCCTTACGTCGTGCGTCGCTCGCAGCGCAGCGCTCAGCTCCGCTCGCACTCATCGGCTCCGCATCTCGATGGGAGTCCTGTGCCTCTGAAGAGCCAACAGACTTGAGTTTGGCGTGATATAGTGCGTGCTCAGGTGACTAGATTCAACTTTGGGACTTAAAAACTGCTTGGTTCTATAGGAGTGTGATAAGATTGTGTTTGGCTAACTTATTAAACACTGGGCTTCAAAACATAGCTTTCCATTTATTTCTCGGTGCTATTTTTGATTTATTTTATGTTGGTCAATTGAACAATCCTGAAGTATACTGTATTTTTCCTTGAAATCCAGCTTTGACCTGTTACCGAGCCATTTTATTGGTGAATTATGCTACCAGAAAATAGAAACTTAGGACACTACATTGTGCATATTTCAAGAAAAAAAAACAGTAGAGAATGTTGTGCACTTGATGAAAGAATATTAGGACATTATATGCCATGGTACTGTAGCAGTATTATAGGCATCAATAGCCTCCAAAATTTACCACTTCTGAAGAGTATTTATTTTACAGTGATTTCGTATTATCATACGTAGCTATTGGAGATTGTAATACTTGGGTTGGTGGTTGGCCTTTTTTTGAAATAATTGTGATATCTCCCTGTAAAATGTGTGTTCTCAGTTTTGAAGGCAGCTCCTTAAGTTGTGCCATTTGTGTATCTTGCAATGTACGTTTTGCTTTATTTTGTTTAAGCTGTTTTTGTTATGAATTTTAATACGATCTTTTTTGTGTTATGTCCATTTGATTTTTCAATTACTGGACTGTAGTGAAGTGTTGGTAGAATTTGTTAGTGAATGCAGCTATTGTCCATATCTTACAGGAACTTATTGAAGAAACAAAGAGATGAAATGCTATTTATTCTTGAAATAGTCCTAAGTCGTGTCCATCTGGATAAGTTCATATGTATAACTTAGCGCTTGATAGTCGATAGCCCGCTTCATTTGCATAATATACGGCAAATAAGCCTGTTACATGGTGGTATTTTATTATCTGCCATCTTTCCTGGCTTCTCAATGCTACAAACTTTTCATGTTCTAAAAGCACAAGTAACACATGTTTTCTTGCTCTTTTTCAGGACTCCTGGCTGTGTTCATGGTCTCTCCTTTTCAGAGACTGCTGGGGCTCCTGTTCTACCTGAAAGGAACGCTGTATAAACTGCTAGCTTTTCTATGTAGGACCGAATCTGGTTCAAACTGCTATTGTGTGAGTTCGTCGCCCATGATGCTTCTATGGTGCCTGAGGCGATTCAAAGTTTGTTAGCTCTAAAGCTGACAGGACATCCTCGTTTATTTTAATTCCCAGATGCTCTCTGATCAAGTGCGCAGAACTGAACCGGGTCTGAAGGAGTTGAACATGAACTGGTTAAAATTTGTCATATGTGGTTGAAGACAGCTCAGATTTTTGTAGAGATCTCAAGTTTAATGTGAACCCTGTTACCTATATAGTGCATCGTTCGTGAAATCCCTTGTGTAGTCCCCCCCTGCTGCTATCTGCGTCATCTGAGGCAACTTGGATTCGTTTATTGTTTGAATGATTCACTATTTCGTTTGCAAGTAAATAATTTATTGCGTCGATTGGAACTTGCATGGGAAGTTTATAAAATTCCGGTGCTTATGTCTTAGCCTGTGATGATGTTGCCGAGCAGACAATACAGTTTTGGGGGCATTCGTGCAGGGCGTTAACTCTGTTTGGGGTGGGGGTGTCTGAAAACTTCAGTTGTGATTCTGAATTTTCTTATCTGAATTTGTAGTTTCTAGGTTGAATAGGAGTCCTAACTTTCATTGGAATCAACCATTAGCAAAGGGAAGCTGCTAATCGTTGCATCTTAACAGGTAGTACCAGCAGGAATGTTGCTTCTCTTGTGGCTGAACCAACAGCACCTAAATAAGTTAGCAGTGGTAATACTGACCTTTTAAAATTAAACTTTGGTATAGATATGCTTTCTGCTGGAATCCAAGGTGCTTACCTGTGAGCCATTTTATGCGTGGATTATGATGCCGGAACGCCAGCACATTGGAAACTATAGGACACTGCATTGCACGCTAAAAGAAATTAATTAGGACATCTATGCAGGTATCCTGATTCAAGGTCTCATAGTACCATATATCACTTATGAATGCATTAACACCTCCATGTTTTGCTAATCATGAAGTGTGGTTCTATCTGCTCATAGTCAAATTATATGTAGAGTTGCTGTTCTTCCGCCACAAAGATTTTTTTTTATCGGCTTCTATTCAACCCCTTTCTAGTTGTCATTTTAATCATTCACATAAATATATAGACAAACTAAGTGAGCATCGCATATATATAGAGAGACAAACTCAGGACTCCGTGGAGTTCAGGAAGGAAGCATAATTTGAAAACTTAAAAGTACATAAACAGAAGTGTAAGACAGTTAATGAACGAAAAGCTCATCAATAATCAATAGATGAATTCAAAATTGAAAGAAGGTATATTCAGGTGTACTAAACGGCTTAAATAAATTATTCCAAGTGGACCTCTTCAAATATTACGTAGCATTCAGAATCAGATCGGATGAGGTGACGTGAGCAAATGTATAGAACAATAAAATTTAATGACGACAAATTTAAGCATGGATGGTTCTCACAAATATAGTATAGTGAAGCGTGGCAGCCATCTTGCAGAGGGTGCTGCAGGCGAGGAGCAACAGCTGCGCAAACTAAATCATTTGTCTGCTTCTGTTGGGGAGTATGGGACCAACTGGGGAAGGAAGGTGAAGAGCGATGTGGAGATTTCTTCTTTCGGGCCGGCCGAGCAAGAGGCTAAGATGCAACTGAAGAATGACCGGGACAAGGTGGTCCAACTGACGGCCTCACTGTACTCCAAGGAGCGGAGGTGCCACCTCCGGAGCGCCGGTAAACAATTTTGTTTCCATGGTGCTTGATCTGTCGGGCTGCCAGGCCGCGGCCCTTGAGGCCGCCGACGGATCACCGGCTGTGAAGAAAGGCAAGCTTGCTGCCCAGGAAAGTGCAATTTCCACCACCATCCGAGGGAGAGGATGCAGGTTGCAACCGACAAAGTGTTGAACTTGAGGGCCGCTTCTCACAAGGCCGCCCTCGCTGCTCGTGAGTCAGCAGAGGAAGCTGCATTTGCCGAGATTGAACTTGAGGTGGCAAAAGAAAACTCGCTGAAGGTTGCTGAGAAACGGAAGGATGCTACTCTTGTCAAGAAGGATAGGGACAAGATCACCTCCGATGCCCAAGATGTCGCCAAGAAGGCCAAATCCTCTGCCGGCGCCGAGCCTCGAAGAGAGGCACCGCCTCCACCTCCGCAAAGAGGAGGGCTACTGTCTCCTCCTCACCCAAGCGAAGGACCACCCAAGATAGCTACTAAGTGATCTTAAATTATATACGATCCCTATTTTTATAGAGCTAAACTATATTTCCTATCTACCTTTATATTCTACCTTTATGTTCATAATCTATAATTTCTTTTATGTTCTAACTTAGCTACTTGAATTAACAACCACATTTAATATGTGTTTCATTGCATATTAGCATATTGCATATTGTTTTTGTTTTTCTTTCTTTGAAATGATAGCATGCTTATTGTGATTATTCTACTTATATGTTACTATTTTTAGCATGGTTTTGGTAGCACAGAATAGGTATTGTATTGATGACTCCAAAACCAATGTTTTTAACATGATACATTATTCTTGATTTTACTAATATAGGTGATACTTCTAGCATAATCAGTTTTTAAAAATTTGCTAGGCACTAGTTAGAATATTAGGTGGTGCCCTAAGTGGAGGGAGGAAGAGTGGTGTGCAGAACACTAGAGAGTGAGAGGACCAAGGACCACTTCGTATTAATGATCTCACCAACCAACCTTACATGAGGGGCGGGCCCTCTATTTATAGCCCTCATCAACACCGAGACATGACATTACATTTATGCCCTTGGCATATTCGAGGAATATCCTTCTCTACGTCCTACAGTGCCGAGGGCATAGCGGACCTTCGGAGCTTCTTTGGCATCATCTATCCTCCCTCACGGTGGACCCGAAGATTCCACCGTCGGACGCCTTGGCCGTGGACTCCTTGAAGCCCCGGTAGCTCGTGCACGGAATCCGCCAAAATTTGAGGGCGAGGATCTCCGCACCATGAACTTATCACCGACACGGAACCTCCACCCGTCACCTGAAGGGTGGCGGGGGTCTCCGCCCGGTCCTACCTTGGGTGAGAAGGCTCAGAGCTTTGGTCCAGCAGAAGCTTCGTTCGAAGGCCTCCGCTAGCTCTGCCTGTCGTGTCATGTAGGTCCTGCAAAACAATTTTACACTTGTGGAAAACTTGTTAGTTCTTTGGTCGCCATCGCGAGGAACCTCCACCTACTGCAGGATCGTGTCCCAACAGTTCCCCCCCTTGAGGGCTGAGGTACAAGTCAAACACAGGCCTTAGTCCTCAACCAAATCGGCGGTGGCGGAGGTTCTATCGGTGGCGGAGGTGTTGAGTATCACCCTTCCCCCAGTGCGTGCGTTTTGAGTTGGGCCTTCGCCTCATTGTGTATTTGCTTAAGCTTCGTCATGGACGAAAAGGCATGCCTTTTGAGGCCGATGTGATCGCTAGACGTCTGTTGGTCGCGCCCGTTGACTGCGAATGCGAAGGGTCGCTGGGGTGCCTATATAAACCCTCCCCGCTGCTGTGGAGGTGACACCTTTGCCACAGTCGCTCTCGTAGCTTTCTCTTTCTATCCTTACGCTTTCTTGCTAGCGGAGCTTTGGTTAGCCACTTGTTGCTTTACTTTTGGGTCTTTGCTTTGCGTGCATGATCGAGGGTGAAGGGCCATTTTGTGTTAGGGGCTACTTCCCGTGGTTCAAGCTCTACGGACCTTACGTGAAGCTTCTTCTGGTACGGTCCTATCAGTTTTGTTGATTTCTATGAAGATTGTATGCTAGAAGTTGCGTGTGCTCATGATTTCGAAGAGTCGCTTTCGGACGTTGAGGTTTCTATTGGTGATTGATTGGCGAATCTGAACCGAAGATGATGGTTTGATTGAGGAGGGTGGGGCAGAGGCGCCCACGGGAGAAACTGTTCGTATTGTCCGCGAGGGCTGGGGAATCGCGTTTAAGGATTTTTTACTTGCGGCTTCAGATCTTCATCTATTCCGTTCGTGCCGGAGGTTCTTGAAGCCTTCCACGTTCAGATACACCAGCTCACGCCATATGCTTTTCTCTCGCTTTCCAAGTTCTGCTGGGCGTGTGAGTCCTACGGTGATAAGCCGGAGGTCTATGGATTCGGCCGTTTTTACGAGCTCTACAAACAACTGAAGGAGGTTAAGGATGCTTCAGTCGCTAAAAAGAAGTGTCAGTATGGCATTTGTACCTTCGCTCCGCGGAGGTTCCAAGATGGAGTGAAGTCAGAGATCTCCTATGTGCAAAAGAACAAGTGGGATGCTGGTTGGTTAGGTTATTGGTTTTATTTCAAGTCTAGTTCTGTTTCTTGCACCGATGATGCATGGGCGGAGGCTGTCCGTTATTCCTTTGAGTCGAAGCTTACTCCTATCAAGAATAGGGGCACTATCTATCTGCCTGCCGAGGAGACCGTCAAGTTTAAGGCTTGTTGCGATGCTTTCCTTCTTGCGTGCCGTTAAACGAAGTGAGCAGAGTTGCTGTTCTATCTGCTCACAGTCAAAATATATGCAGAGTTGCTGTTCTTCCACCACAAAGATTTTTTTTATCCGCTTCTATTCAGCCCCTTTCTAGTTGTCATTTTAATCCTTCACATAAATATATAGACAAACTAAGTGAGCATCGCATATAGAGAGAGACAGGAAGCATAATTTGAAAACTTAGAGTATACAGAAACAGAAGTGCAGTACAGTTAATGAACGAAAAGCTCATGAATAATCAATAGTTCAAAATACAAAGAAGGTATATTCAGGTATACGAAACGGCTTAAATGAATTATTCCAAGTGGACCCTCTTCTGAATATTACCATTCAGAATAAGATCGGATGAGGTGCCAGCGTGGGCAAATGTATAGAACAATAAAATTTAAAGACGGCAAATTTAAGCACAGATCGTTCTGACAAATATGGAGAGCATATATCACAAACGCATGTTCTTACTATATTATTATAGAGTAAAATGCATGAATAGGCCATTAACTTGTGCGGTTGTCTCGATTTGGGTCATCAACTTCGAAAGTGCATTTTTAGGTCCAAAAACTTTACTTATGGTGCACCAATAGGCCATACCCCTTCAGCTCATGTTTTTAGCTTACGTGGACAACGCTCTTTTATCAAAATGCCCCCTCAAATCCTTCGTCCTCTCATTTAGTAGGCTTACCACCACATTGCACTCTTCTGGGCATTTCATCGAGCACCCAAGGGGCGCACTTCGCCGCGGCCATGGCTGTTGCTGAGCTCGTTGACGCCATGCATGCTGCCCCGGCGGCCCTTGGCCTTGGCCTTGGCCTCCGCGTCTTTGTGCCCCATTGGCGGCGGTCTCCACGGCGCACTACCTCAACGCCGTAGACCACCCGTTCACGTGGTCTGGCCGGAGCTCCGGCGGGCGAGCTTGCCCCACTACAAGGTGAAGCCCTGCTCCCGCGCCTACTCCCACGACCGGACCGAGTGTCCCTCCGTGCACCTCGGCGAAACGCGCCGCCGCCGCGACCACGCGCCGCTACTCCTACAGCTGCGTCCCTTGCCCGGAGTTTTGCAAGGGTGGCGCCGCCGCAAGGGCGACAACCGCGAGTGCGCGCACGGCCAGCTGGGGCTCGGGCAGGCGGGATCGACTCGCCGCTGCCGCCGCGGCGCCTGCCAGAAACGTGCCGGACTACGGACCTGCTCGGCTCCGTCGACCCGCCATGCTGTCCCAGCTGCACGCGCTGTTGCTCAAGCAGGCGGGCGACATGCCGGCGCACAACTCCATGGCAGACACGCAGCTGCACATGCCCACGTCGCCCATGGTCGGCCCCGCACCGCGTTCGGGCTCGACCACTCCGCCATGACCAAGGCCATCATGAGCTCCCCGCACCTCGGCATTCGCCAAGCGCAGCCAGAGCTTCATCGATCGCGGCGGCCGCGCCTCATATATAAGCATGTCGCTCTTGTCGCAGCAGTCCAGCCATAGGTAGAAAACAGGAGTGGGAATGAGAAGACGAAGGATTGGAGGGGTATTTTGCTAAGAGGACACCGTCCACGTATGCGAAAAACATGAAACGAAGGGTCATGGCCTATTGATGCACCAGAAGTAAAGTTTTTGGACCTAAAAATGCACTTTCGAAGTTGATGGTCCAAATCGAGATAGCCGCACAAGTTAGTGGCCTATTCATACATTTTACTCATTATTATACTACCTAAACAAAGACACAGATAGTTTCAGTTGAAAGACACTTGCTAGTAAAAGTATACCAACAGGCACCAGAGTGGAGAGTCGTCAAACGATTGATTCTAACCAGACACTGACAAGAACAACTAGTCCAATATCTAGAAGAGACCAGAAAGATATAAGTAGTATTGCATCAATCAAGAAATTCATCAGCATCAAGGTGCAGGGTAGACCCCATATGGACATCGTACTCGGCAAGTGTCTTCCCATCGTCAAGCTCATTGCCGTCAAAGGTAAGCATCTGGTGGTCGCCAATCATTTCCTTAACATCACCAATGGTGTTCGATGGGTCAACCTCTAGACTGATCGTCTGGCCAGCGAACGTCTTCACAGAAACGTGCATGGGACAGTGAAGGTGCAGGGTGGATTCGTTCTGGATACCGTAATCGGAGAGCAAAATACCATCCAAAAGCTGACGTCCATTCAAGAGGAGCCTCTGTTGGTCCTGAATCTTCGCCTTCACATCACCAATCTTGTCAGTAACCTGCACCTTGAACCGGCCATGGCCTCACTGCTGCTAGCGAGTGTCTTCACGTCAATCCTCATGCTCGTCAAGTTGCTGCTCCCACCAGCTGGACGACAGAGGTCAAGGTAGAGTGTCGAATCATTGTGAACGTTGTAGCCAAGTTTGCCTTGTTGGTCACTAAGTTCTTTGCCTTCAAAGATGATCATCTGCTGATCCCGTATCTTTGCCTTGACATCACTGATTTTGTCTAAGGGCTCTACCTCAAGGTCAATGATCCTGCCATTGGGCATCTTCACAAAAATCTGCATGTTGAAGTCAAGGTATAGGGTAGAGTCATTTTGGATTCCATAATAGTAGCCAAATGTACGGTCATCCTTAAGCTTGTTGCCCCCTAAGTAGAGGCTCTGGTGTCCACTAATTTTTTTCCTGACATCAAAGATGGTGTCTGATGGATCCACTTGGAGCACGATGGTCTTGCTTGTGACTGTCTGTACATAGATATACCTGGCGTCCCTACTACGGGATGCGCAATGGCGAAGCTGAAAAAAAAAGCAGGACAAGTACCAGCAGGACAAGTACGCTGCTGCAAAACTCCACGATGAGTTTGTGCCCATCCTCGCGCTGCTTGCCCTCCAACTCAACCTTTGCCTTTAGGCTGTCAACCATGTCAGAAGACTCCACTTCGATGGCGACTGATTTGCCAGTGATAGTATTCACGAATCTAAACACAGAACACAACAATATTTTTTAGTATCAAATTTTAATTTCAATATACAACACTCTCATAGAGCCCCGAATAAAATTCAATCATAGCACATATGGCAAGTTTCAAATGCGTGTCCTGGCCGGCATTTCACAGAAAAAACATCTCCCATTTTAGTCACTAGTATATTGACTGTGTTGACACTACGGTGACATCTAGGGTAACACGCATTAAACAATAGTTCATCAAATTAAACTTGTTAAACAACATATCTATACCTACTAATAAAGAGAAAAAAAATCCGCCAAAATTTTCTTCCACCTTTTTTCCTTTCACCTTTTTCCTTCCCCTCTTTCCTTTCACCTTATCAGGGCCACCTGCCAATATTGTTCCTTGTCCAAATAGGACTCCTATTGTTCCTTGTCCAAATAGGACTCCTAGAGAGCTGCGTACAATACCAAATAGGACTGCATACGTCCGCCATACAATAGCAAATATGGTCCAGATACAATCCTGCAACTCTATAATTATATATATACGGGCCTATGGAGCAAAAACAGCAGAAATCAAAATATCTCCAACATCATGGACATATCAACTACGTTTTTCCCACCTCCTCTTTATGTTTGACTGTTGGCGATTAAATAGTTGTCCGCCTGTTTTTTTTTTCCCGTCCGAGTATAGATTCTGTGTGTGAAATCGAATCAATTGAACCTTAATTGGTTCCTTTCATGTGTTGTTCCATCAGGAATCAAAATCAGAAATCAAGATCAAATAGAAATCAATTCTCTTTTTCTTTCTCGTCCGGTCCGTAACTCGATCGATCGTGTATAGATCACGCCCTAACTGCCCCTTCGTGGCGCCACACGCGATGGCAAGACGGCAACCGAGTAGATAGTACCAAGCAGCAGTGGCGACGCCAAGTCACTAATGCATATGAACCGAAGCGAGATGTTATGGAATCGTGGCGCAGCGCGAGTCGTTGAGGTGGATGTAGACGGACCTGAGCGGGAGTCTTTGCGGGCGAGGCACGGGCACGACGCGACGCCGAGTCGCCTCGCCGGGCCGGCGCGCATGAATTGATGCGGAGTTGCCGAGCCATATAGAATTATGGACATCTCATCGGTCGCGATGTAGCAAGGGCCACGCTGTGTCGCCGTTCCCATCGCCGCCGCTCCGTGCGCCGCAGGACACGCAGCGTCGTTCGGATTCGGCTTCTTCGTCGATGCCGCACGGTCGTGTACCATCCCGCCAATGCGCCGATATTTTAAAGAATAGATATGTAGACTAATTCATCACTTTCCGTAAATGCTTAATAGTTAGCTCTCCCGTTGCAACGCACGGGCATTTTTGCTAGTCATTATAAATTTGAAAAAATATGGTAAATCTAAATCAATCTAGTATACTTGGTCAATGGTTATTACAGTGCGGTAATCCCCAAAATATCTTGGCAAGTTTCATGGATGAAAACACTATCTCAGTAGTCGCTGTTGACACTGTACGTAAGAGTTAATGACTAATCTTAGCAATCGGATAAATGGGAGATACTTTTTACCTAATCTCACTAGCCCTTTTGTTAGATCAGCGAACGGATGGCAATTTACTGAGTTCTGGATGGTTGCAAACATCAAGTTAAAAAGGAAATTAACCATAGGATTAACAGCGATTTGTGATGTAGCTGTGAAACAGTGAAAGGGAAAAAAAAATTACTAAACGTAGTGGACCGTGGAGACGTACTGTACCTTGGCACCTTTGCGTGGTTGCGACCTTGACGAAGCAAGGCTTGCTTTTGCCTGTTGGCTAGTTGTTGCTGCTGGACTTGGACGCTAGACGCCTGGCCCCTGGCCGGTCTATAATAGCTTCTGGCTTTGCCACTGCTCAGCTTCGCCGGTTTGCCTGCCTATATATGTAGGAGATGGAGATGGGAATGGGAGACAACAGACCATCAGCTAGCACGCCGTGTGGAGTAGTCGATTCACATTCTTCACGGAATAATAAATGGTGACTCTTCGTTAATTTCCTCCTTGCGTGGGCCAGAATTGAATTACTATCTTTGCTGGGTTTTCGCAAAAGCCTAAATGACTGTGTAACCGTACTAGTGGAATGGAATAGACCCTAGTAATTGTGGATACTCGATTCGATTGAAACTCCGGCAAATGCCGCGAGCTCGCCGACGCACAATCCCCAAGGTTCCTTCCCTACAATACATAGGGGAGCCGGTGGCTTCCTCTGCCCGTTACATGGGCGTTGCAAAGCATAAAACACGAGATGGGTTTTAACTAGACACGATGGACTTAAGCAAAGGGCTACACCCAATCTGGGCCGACGACACGCGAATTAGCCTTTCGGGTTCGGCTGCTTCGCGCCCTTGGTGCTGCTTCACTGTTCCTCTTCCTGATCTTGTCGGCAACAGCTCGTTCATCTTGAGAAGCTTCAGATACTACGTGATCAGATTCAGCACTTGACTTCTTGGCATTGGTGCCATTAATAAGGTGCAGGGTACAACCCATATGGATATCGCACTCATCAAGTGTCTTCCCATCTTCAAGCTCCTTGCCGTCCAAGGTGAGACTGTCGTGGCTGCCGAGCATTTCCTTGACATCACCAATGGTGTTGGACAGGTTAACCTCTAGAGTGACCGTCTCGCCAGCGAACGTCTTCACAGAAAGGTGCATGGGGCAGTGAAGCTGCAGCGTGGATTCGTTCTGGACACCGCAATCGGCGAGCGTCTGCCCGTCCACAAGCTGGTGTCCGTCAAAGAGGAGCCTCTGCACGTCCTGAATCTTGGCCTTCACATCGCCAATCTTGTCACTAACAAGCACCTTCAACCTGACCAAACCCTCCCCGCTGCCAGTGCTAGCGAGTGTCTTCACGGCAATCTGCATGCTTCCACCATGTGGAGGAGGACAGAGGTCAAGGTGAAGTGTCGAATCATTGTGAATGTTGTCGTAAGAGCCAAGCTGGCGTTGCTGGTAACTGAGTTCGTCGCCGTCAAAGATGATCCTCTGCTGATCCCGTATCTTCGCCTTGACATCGCTGATCTTGTCCGAGGGCTCTACCTCAAGGGTAATGGTCCTGCCATCGGGCATCTTCACGAAGATCTGCATTATGCTGAAGTCGAGGTACACGGTAGCATGGTTTGGGATTTCATGGCGGTAGTATCCAAGCGTACGAGCGTCGTTAAGCTTCATGTTACGTACCGTCTGAGGCCAAGAAGAGGTTCTGGTGCCGGCCAATCTTTTTCCTGACGTCGCAGATGGTGTCTGATGGATCCACTTGGAGCACCATGGTCTTGCTTACGAGTGTCCGCGTCTGTACGTATAGATGTACCTAGGGGGTGAACAGAGAGAACAAGGACCAGAACGCATCGAAAGATGCAAGGTGCAAGCCTCCTCGAGGTTGTACTCGGAGAGTTTCTGCCCGTCCACAAGAATCCTGGGACTGCGACCTGCAGGGACGAATAAAAGGCGCTGCAACTCGAAAGGAAACCCCGTCAACTCCTCAAACTTGGCCTTGAGGCTGTCAACCGTGTCACAAGAGGGATCCACTTCGATGGGAATCAATTTGCCAATGATGTTCTTCACGAAGATCTGCATTGTCTAAACACAGCACACAGAAAAACAGATTTCAGTAGCAGTTGTAACGAAAATTAAATAGACGGTAACAACACGGAACGGCCAATGATGGGTGTGAAGACATTCAATCGAACATGCATGCAAATGATTAGCCTAACAAGTATGATAGTGGAATTTATTTAATTTGTCAGGCCAAAAGAAGGATATCAGTTTGTCATAAATAAATCTAAACAAGCCTTGATACAGTTTCATTTATCTGATCCATACATGCTCAGTACGTACATAAGGGGCTCAAAGGATCAGAGCGTAGAATGCATGCGGAGACCGGGTTAAAGCTTAAAAGGATCACCTCGTCGGCGGCGGCGGCGCTACCACGAGTCCACCGTGGCGTCGTGTCCTAGGAACTAGGGCGACGCGATCACAGGCAGCCAACCACAGAGAAACTATTTTTCATAATATTTATTTATATATAACCTAGAGAATATAATGGCTCGGCCCAACTCAGAGTAAACATGTATCGCTTAAGGCCCATTCCACTAGCTGTGCTTTTGCGGACCAAACCGATCGCACGTGCGTAGCTACCCCAACCCAACCGCTGGCTTTATTTTGTTTTCCTTTTCTCTCCCTCTTTTTTATTTCCAAATTCTTATCCGTAACCATCAATCATCTGATACTGTATGATTTTCTATATTCATGGAAAATACTCTTTTCGCATTATTAATATTTTTTTCTTCATAAATTAAAGGCTAAACGTTTAGGGTCCACCAATTTAAGACCCAGATATAATTATTGTAAAATCTCCATGATTTATTTCTTTCCTAGTGCGACTCTAGGTATTAGCAGCGCGGGGTACCCATTTTGGTACGGTCACTAGTACCACCCAATCGCATAACACACCCTAAAGACCATTTACATTTATATAGAACATAATAACCCACAAATCCTAACCTAAAAACCGAACAACTAACCTTGATATAGGAGCATACTAAGTTATTCGATGTGTACAAATTAACCACAAAAGTCTTGGCAGTCATGGATTTTTGAGAGAGGGATGGGTGAACTAAGAGCATCTCTAACGATTGCCCAATAACTTTATCCCAATATCCATGAGTTTAGCAACTCCTAAAAAAGTATTGGAATGGAAAACAAACATCAATCTCTAACAATGCCCAATACTTGACTTCCAAAAACCAAATTTGGGTCCACCTGAAACAATTAGTTGGCCGGTAGTTGATCTGGGATGCGGCGACTTCTTCCTCTCCTCGATCGTGCGACGTCGATCATTTTATCGGCTTCTATTCAACCCCTTTCTAGTTACCATTTTAATCCTTCACATAAATATATAGACAAACTAAGTGAGCATCGCATATATAGAGAGACAAACTCAGGACTCCGTGGAGTCCGAAGGAAGCATAATTTGAAAACTTAAAAGTACAGAAACAGAAGTGCAAGACGGTAGGTATTACTAAACGGCTTAAATGAATTATTCCAAGTGAACCTTTCTGAATATTACGTACCATTCAGAATCAGATCGGATGAGGTGCCAATGTGAGCAAATGTATAGAACAATAAAATTTAATGACGGCAAATTTAAGCATGGATGGTTCTGACAAATATGGTAGAGTGAAGCGTGGCAGCCATCTTGGAAACAACGAGGGTTTGCAGCTCGCAGAGGGTGCTGCAGGCGAGAGAGTAGCAGCAGCTCGTAGAGGGTGCTGCAGGAGAGGAGTTATTGCGCAAACTAAATCATATGTCTGCTTCTGCTGGGAGTATGTGACCAACTGGGGAAGAAAGGTGAAGAGCAATTGGGAAGGAATGGGAAGAGCGATGTGGAGATTTCTTCGTTTGGGCGAGCCGAGCAAGAGGCTAAGATGGAACTGAAGAATGACCGGGACAAGGTGGTCCAACTAATGGCCTCACTGCACTCCAAGGGAGCGGAGGTACCACATCCAGAGCGCTCGGTAAACAATTTCGTTTCCATGGTGCTTGATCTGTCGGGCTACAGGCCGTGGCCCTTGAGGCCGCCGACGAATCACCGACTGTGAAGGAAGCCAAGCTTGCTACCCAGACGGGGCAATTGCCGCCACCATCCGCGGCGCGAGGGAGAGGATGCAAGCCGCAACCGACAAAGTGTTGCTTGAGGGCCGCTTGACAAGGCCGCCCTCGCCGCCGTGAGGTAGCAGAGGAAGTTTTGCATTTGCCGAGGTTGAACTCGAAAGCAGCAAAAAGAAAACTCAAGGCTCGCCGACAAGGCTGCAAAAAGTCGGCTCAAGAGGTACACTCTCCGTAAGGAGAGGGACAAGATCACCTCCGGTACCCAAGATGTCGCCAAGAAGGCCGATCCTTTGTCGGGCTCCCCCGAGTCTCCAAGAGGGTCGCCGCCTCCACCTCCGCAAAAGAGGAGGGCTACTGTCTCCTCCTCTCCCAAGCGAAGGACCACCCAAGATTCAAGATAGTTACCAAGTGATCCTAAATTATATTATTTGATACTTATGATTTTATATATCCATAGAAAATACTCTTTTCTTCTACATAAGTTCAGTTAATATTTTTTTTTCTTCTCAAATTAAAGGCTACACGTTTAGGCTCCACCAATTTGAACCCAGAAATATTTATTTGTAAAATCTAGTGCAGTCTCATAGGTATGAAGGAAGTTGGAGAGGGAGAGGGAGTTGCACTAGGAAGGGAGAGGGAGTTGCGTCGGGCGCCCAGTTGGATCACGGAGGAGGGAGAGGGGAGTTCGTGCGATGCTAAGTGCAGGAGGGGAGGGGCTCTAGTAGCTGAGGAGTGAGGAGATGAGGGAGTGATACCTTAGCCGACTATTTATACAAGAAACCGGTTAATGGGCCTAGGTGAGCTGAAATTGACTGAAGTTAACCATGTCGCTTCTTTTTCTGTTAATCATTGTGTTTTTTAAAAAAACCAATTGTGGCGGTTATTTTACAAAACCGCCACGGTTAAAAAAAAAAACTAAGTGTCGTACAAAAGAACTTATGTAGTAGTGTGCATGCTTTTTTTAGAAAGCCTTGGTTTCAAACTATTTTGTTTATGAAATATATAATATTTTTTTAAAAGGGCAGCTGATCTAAAATTCTAGATATTAAACTAGTTATTAATGTTATGGCATCCCGCATAGTAGTACATGTACAACGTGTGATTTGTACTTGAACAAAATAAAGCCTTCCATGGGTAAGTATGGGTAAGTATAGCACATTTGCATCCCAATCCCACTTTGCTTTGGTCGGTCTTCACAAGACTGACGAAATGTCTGATGGCGCAATCAGAATTAAGGTCCAGCACCATTACCGTTTAAAGCACGGCGATCAATGACCGGGTCACTCATCAACGCCCATTGACTGACTTGTGGGCCACCCTGTCGCTCCAGCCCCATTATCCGGTATTTCTAGCAGCACATCGACGTGGGTGACGCGGCCTCCGACCAATCAAATCAGTCCACGTGTCCACCATTCAAGGATCCCAGCCCTTGGAGCACGCAGGTCTCTGCATCGGACGGCAGAGGAGGCCCTCCCCGAGCTCCCGCACCACGTCAAGTCCGGTGGCGTTGCCCAGTGAAAACCCGCCACGTGGAACAGATCCAATCGGCGCCGTCCGATCGTCCACGTGGCCAGATCGCACCCGCGTGGACCGGGCGCACGGGGTCTCCTTGCCCCCGGCCCGTTTTAAAGGGCCTTTCGTCTCCGGCGGCAGAGCGACGAACTCATCACCGCAGAACAGAGTGAAGTGAAGCGAAGCGAGGCGAGACGACGATGCGCAAGTGGGCGCTCTCCTCCGCGCTGCTCCTCCTCTTCCTCCTCACCACCCTCCCCGGCCTAGGCATGTCCCCGCGCGCCGGAGATCTCCAGTTTTTTTACTTTTCCGTCGATTTTCCTTTGTGTGTGTGGTTTGTCGATCCCGGCGTTTTCGACGCGATTGGTGGCAGATTCCGTCTCGCCCGATCACTAATAAGCTGCGCCCGTCGGCTCATGTTAGTTTTGCGTAGTGTTTTCCCCGTTTGTCGCATCCTGTGTGATGGATCGCGCGGTAAATTTCCGGCTGGACTGAACCGGTCGTAGCTGCTAGATTGCGTTGGAGCAGACTGCTGAGGATGGTGGCAATAGATGCGATCTCTGCTAGAAAATTTCATTCCAATTTATTGGTAGATCTCGCGTTTAGAATTGCCGCTAGATGGGGAAGTGAGCTCCTGCTCTCTTCGATCCAATGTAATGTAATGGCAGGGTTTGTTTCGAGTTCGAGATATTGCTGACTAGTTCTCAGATCTATCATGGGGCTCTTTACATTTTCTTTCTGTGGTGATTAATATGGGCTTGTTCCATTTGGGGTTTAATGGGGTTTAGACCTGGAACTGTAACTTCATCCATTTTTAGCTTTCACCTACCTGGATCTTATCTGCGCTAAATGTACTGCTCACTTGACTGATGGTGTCTTAGTAACATCATACTATTCTTAGTAAATTTGAGGACTCTCTGTACATGTCCCTATCATACTACTATTGGTTCATACTACTATTGGTGAATTAAAAGGACCTTGTGGTCTATTGCCATCTCTCGTTTTCATTTACTGTGCTGTACCTGCATACCAAAAGCCCACATATAAGTGGAGTTTCAATCTTCTGATCCTGCAATTTCTATCCTGCATCTATTGCCATCTCTCGTTTCCATTTACTGTGCTGTACCTGCATACCAAAAGCCTACATATAAGTGGTTTCAATCTTCTGATCCTGCAATTTCTATCCTGTACTGACCCTGCATATACTGCAGCGAAGAAGCTACAAGTGAATGCTGAGGAGAGCAGCGATGACTTAGCTAACCCACCGAAGGTTGAGGAGAAGCTTGGTGCTGTCCCTCATGGCCTGTCCACAGACTCTGAGGTTGTCCAGAGGTACGCATGACCTTCTGATCGGTGCTGATTGTTACTGCTTTGCCATGTATCGATACTTTTTATGAGCAATATGGTTTATGTTGTGTGCAGGGAAGCCGAGTCTATCTCTAGGAAGACTCTCAGGAGCTCAGCCGAGAAGTTTGAGTTCCAAGCTGAGGTGTCCAGACTCATGGACATCATCATCAACTCACTCTACAGCAACAAGGATATCTTCCTGAGGGAGCTCATATCCAATGCCTCTGATGTATGTATTTCATCTGACCCTTGTGTTTATGCTGCAATTTGGATGCTTGAAATTAACTGGGTGTTCTGCATGTCTGTAGGCGTTGGATAAGGTTAGGTTCCTTTCTCTTACTGATAAGGAAGTTCTGGGTGAAGGTGACACTGCAAAGCTTGAGATTCAGGTAATTTCAATGTCGAGAGATGATTTTTTTGTTTGACATCATATCTTGTTTTAGAATTGGACCTGAAGGCATCTGGTATATGCTTATGCAGATTAAGTTGGACAAAGAAAAGAAGATCCTCTCCATTCGGGATAGGGGTATTGGTATGACCAAGGAAGACCTTATTAAGAATCTTGGAACGATTGCTAAGTCTGGCACTTCAGGTACTGTTCTTTGATCTTTCCTTCTGATTACCGCAAACATTTGTTAATTATAAGGATTATGCTCTCAAATAATTTTAATTGCTTGCAACTTTTGCAGCTTTCGTGGAAAAGATGCAGACTGGAGGTGACCTCAATCTTATTGGCCAGTTTGGTGTTGGTTTCTACTCTGTGTACTTGGTCGCTGACTATGTCGAAGTGGTCAGCAAGCACAATGATGATAAACAGTAAGATATTTCTGTTTGTTTTCCTATTCATGTCTTGATTTACCTATGTAGTTCCCTCATGTTATTGTGGTGTTGTACTCTTTTAGATATGTGTGGGAATCAAAAGCTGATGGATCATTTGCTATCTCTGAGGATACATGGAACGAGCCCCTTGGCCGTGGAACTGAGATTAGATTGCATCTGCGAGATGAGGCCAAGGAGTACTTGGAAGAGGATAAGCTATATGTCTTTTTGTGTTAATTGGCTTCTGATGCTAATATACAATGGACACCGAGGTAGTTTTAGGTGTTATCTGTGTACTTGAACTTGAAGTCCAACAGTGTTATCTGAAATTAGCATCTTTTATTAGACTTGGACATGACACCAACAGTGCTAATTAGGAATTTGAATCAGATCTTTTCGTAAGTCATGTGGTCAATATGTTTTGTTTTTACAGCAATGGCAGATTGCTTAGCAATTGTCCCTGGCAATAATATTCCATTTTCACTGAGTGCATACATTAATCATGAGATAATAATTTTCTTGTTATACTGTGTGAGAGCAAGTGAAACATATATATATACTTTTCCTGTCCACCACTTGGGTTGGACACATTTTATAATGGAAATATATCTGTTATTCTGTGCATTTGTGTTACAGTTGTTTAACTAATTTGAATTCTCTTTTGTGCAGGATTTGGTGAAGAAGTACTCTGAGTTCATCAACTTCCCTATCTATTTGTGGTCAACCAAGGAGGTTGATGTTGAAGTGCCAGCTGATGATGAGGAGACAAGTGACGAAGAGGATTCAAGTAAGTCAAATTTTGTTTATCCTCCTGAAGGTAGTCATGTGTGTGGGTGCTAACGCATCACGTGTTTCTTAACAGCTCCAGAAACTTCAGAGGAGGAAGAGACAGAAGAAGGTGAAGAGAAAGAGAAAAAGCCCAAGACAAAGACCATAAAGGAAACGACTTCTGAGTGGGAACTTCTGAATGATGTGAAGGCTGTCTGGCTTCGCAGCCCAAAGGAGGTTACTGATGAAGAGTACTCGAAGTTTTACCACTCACTAGCCAAGGTAAACACTGTGGCGATGAATTAGTAGTACTCAGCATTTTTTTTGCCAAAGAAAGCTCTGTTTGTTTGCATTGTTAAGAAATATTTATGTAACTTAGCGATTCTTTTTCAGGATTTCGGTGATGACAAGCCTATGGGTTGGAGCCACTTCACTGCCGAAGGAGATGTTGAGTTCAAAGCTTTGCTTTTATTCCCCGAAGGCTCCACATGATCTCTATGAAAGTTACTACAACAGTAACAAGTCAAACCTCAAGTTGTTTGTTAGAAGAGTTTTCATCTCTGATGAATTTGATGACCTTCTTCCAAAGTATCTCAGCTTTTTGAGGGTACTGTATTTACTATTTCAAGAAACACATACTATTCAATTCAATCCATTGATATAGCAGACTAAACCTTAAAGTGATTTTCTCTGTAGGGTATTGTTGACTCAGACACGCTGCCCCTGAATGTGTCACGAGAAATGCTTCAACAACACAGCAGTCTCAAGACCATCAAGAAGAAGCTGATCCGCAAGGCTCTTGACATGATTAGGAAACTTGCTGAAGAAGACCCTGATGAGTACAGCAACAAGGACAAGACAGGTAATGGGGTTTTCCACAATAATGCAAGTCACATAGTCTATATTTGTTATTACAGTATCCTAAAAAGCCTCTCTGTAATCAGATGAAGAAAAAAGTGAGCTTGAGGAGAAGAAGGGCCAGTATGCCAAGTTCTGGAATGAGTTTGGCAAATCAATCAAGCTGGGTATCATTGAGGACGCAACTAACAGGAACCGCCTTGCTAAGCTTCTTAGATTTGAGAGGTTTGTCCTTCCTACTCTTTTTCCAAACATTATCTTTAATTGTATGTTTTGTGCAAAAGAAAACTGATATTATACTTGCTTTCCTCAGTACCAAGTCGGATGGCAAACTTGCCTCCCTTGACGAGTACATTTCAAGGATGAAGCCAGGGCAGAAAGACATCTTCTACATCACTGGAAGCAGCAAAGAGCAGCTGGAGAAGTCTCCATTCCTTGAGAGGCTAACCAAGAAGAACTACGAGGTATGTTGCTGATCTTGGTGTAATAAAATAGTTATCCATTCAGGAATCAAGACCAGGGCACTGCATAAATGTTTTGTCCCTTTTAGTTTTGCTTTTCAATGGAATTTATAGTCTGGGTATCTGGGATCTGGATACAGCATTGTGAACTAACGCTGCACTTTTTATTTTGCAGGTTATCTTCTTCACTGACCCTGTGGACGAGTACCTGATGCAATACCTGATGGACTATGAGGACAAGAAGTTCCAGAACGTGTCCAAGGAGGGCCTGAAGCTGGGCAAGGACTCGAAGCTCAAGGACCTCAAGGAGTCGTTCAAGGAGCTGACCGAGTGGTGGAAGAAGGCCCTGGAGGTCGAGAACATTGACTCGGTGAAGATCAGCAACCGGCTGCACAACACCCCCTGCGTCGTCGTCACTTCCAAGTATGGGTGGAGCGCCAACATGGAGAAGATCATGCAGGCGCAGACCTTGTCTGATTCGAGCAAGCAGGCGTACATGCGCGGCAAGAGGGTGCTCGAGATCAACCCTAGGCACCCCATCATCAAGGAGCTCCGCGACAAGGTCGCCCAGGACAACGAGGTACTGTACCAGCACTTGTACATACGAACCATGGATGGGAGCATGGGACGATGCTAATTAATCAATGTTTGTTTGTTTTGATTGCAACTGAAACAACAGAGTGAGGAGCTGAAGCACACGGCGAGGCTGGTGTACCAGACGGCCCTGATGGAGAGCGGTTTCAACCTCCCCGACCCCAAGGAGTTCGCGTCCAGCATCTACAAGTCAGTGCAGAAGAGCCTGGACCTGAGCCCTGACGCGACCGTGGAGGAGGAAGACGAGGCCGAGGAGCAGCCGGAGGTGGAAGAGAAGGAGTCGGCCAAGGAGGAATCGGAGCCGTCCTACGACAAGGACGAGCTGTAGGCCTGGTCTCGTCTCTTCCGGATTTGTTTAGCTCCCGCTTAAGTAGGAAAATGTGATATTGGGGAACTCCACTCACTGCCTGGTGTTTAGGAATGTGATGTGATGGTTCTGAGGGACAACGCCCATTTTCCCCATGCAACGTGATACGGGATTTTTGTCTGTCTTTGTACCTATACAAACTTTAGTTCAGCCTAAATAGTGCTTTGCATTTACCTTACCTTGCAATCCCACGGAACCGGCCTCATCTGTTGTGGTCAGGTCAGGTGAACCATCTCTGTCTGGTTACTGAGATACGTCTGACCGATACAGAGACGCACCAATTTATTTATACCCGCCGTTCTATTTTAAGTTCTAATAACTTTATCTTAAGTTAAACATTTATATCTTTGAATGGACAAAAGTTATAGAAAGATACATGACAATATATAGAACCATATTTATTGGATACATATACGCTAATTTTGATGTTGTCTATGTTAATATATTTTACTATAAATAAATCTGATCAAAATTAGATAAGCTTGAATTTGGACAAAATTAATATTGTCGTGGTTGAATATCACGGGATATATCATGCACACACAAAAAATCGTATGGGCTCGTGTGGGACTTCGATGGCCTAGCTCAAGGGACACAAGACACAAGGTTTATATTGGTTCGCAAATCGGGTGCCCCTAGTCCGCCTCCAATCGAGTCACTATGTCCGAGGCTCAAGGGCTCGTGTCGGGAGAATACAAGCTGTTCGAGAGAGGGAGGCCGGCTCCCAAGTCTGTGAGGAGTGGTGTGTGCCTCGAGTCGAATAGGAATCGATGGGAAGAAGATCGATCCCCCCTCCTGGTGGCCAAGGTTCCCCTTTATAGTCGTAAGGGAGGATACACAGGGTGCCACCAGGAGGAGGGCTAAAGGTGTGAAAATACAAAATAGAAGGGGTAAAGTGTAAAAGTAATCTTAGGACGCAGGGCACGCTCGGTTGTTGGGCACGCTGCGTGCGTAGCCCCGTCCGTCTACTCCGTCCGTAGCGCATAGGGTGCGGCGCCGCCGGCGAACGAGGCCCGGTGCGTCGCGAAAACGAGCGGATAGGAGAGCTCGGCGAAGGGGTCGTTTTGTCCATAGCGGTTGTCCGTGGCGGTTGTCAAGATGCGCCCCGATGGGCGGGCGCGCCGCGCGCGCCGGATTCGCTGATCGGCGTATCTGCGGCAAATAGGGCGCAGAGTAGGTGCCGCGACCCGATCACGCCTAGTCGTAGCTTGCCGCGCACGCCCGCCGACTCTTTCCGTGCTTTCGCTCAGATGGGAATCGAGATGGATCGGTGGGTCCCAACGCCTTGCGAAGCCAAGGGCCCTAGCGTCGTTCGGGCTCGAGGTCACGGGAGACGGGGGGCGCTACGCGCACTTTCCGTTCGAGGCCGTCGCGGCGAGTCGAAGATCGGGCGCGTCGAAGCTGCTCCGGCTCCGAGGTCGTGCGGGTCGGAGACCGGGCGTACGGGCCCGAGGTCGCCTCGGAAGCTTGAGGCCGTGCGGTAGTCGGAGTCCGGGCGCACCGTCGGCGGTCGTGTGGGTGCGCGAGCTCGTGAGCTTACGGCTCGTCCGCGATCGCGGCCTCCGTGGCCGTGTGAGGCGGAGTTTGTCTGTACGGCATTCGAGCTCGTGACAGGTGGAGCTCGAGCTCCGGGCTCGAGCCTGTGCACTTCGCGGGCCGAGTTTGCGCCGAGGGGCAATCTGGGCCGAGTGTCGCTCGGGCTTTTACCGAGATTTGTCGGGTGTTTAGGGTACCCCTGATACAGGTCCACAAATATCATTCTCAAAAAAAAAATGTATTCCACAAATATAGACTTATTATTCGGAACAAAGTACCAAGAACAGGCAGAGAGAGATACTGACGTAGAACAAATCTGTATGCAAGAGTAGAAGAGAAATATTTTCCATTCCTAACAAAAAATCGGTTGCTAGTCACATCATAGTAGCAGTACTATTTAGCAAACGAAAAATAATCCGCTAAATCTACCAACACGTTTTACGCCGCACTTCTCAACTCTTCTTTGGTAGCCAGGTGTTCAACTCCTGCTACAGTAAAAAAAAAAACTCTCTTCCAAGGATGACAAGGCAGCCATTGCCATTTGCCAGTAGGCGATGGTTGTTGGGATCAGGTCACCTCCGCCATTGCCATGACATCACCAAGAAGACGACGACGACCGTGTGCAGGAGCGCCGCCACCGCGCCCGTCGTCGTCGTCAATCTGCCTCTGCCTCCGTCGTATCCAGAGAACTCCATCGTCGAGGGCGGCAGGCCTGCCGCCTCAGGATTCCCGCCGGTTTTTAGGCTGCATCGGCAAGGTTAGCAGGCACGACGACAATTAGATAATGGATCAAAGCGTAATGCTTCCGGGAAAAAAACTATTTGAGTCTACAACTTAATTACTCGTACAAATATTCATATCATATTGAATACTGTGTACCATTAGACTAAGCATCCTATTTTCTATTAAAAAATAGTTAGAAATTAGTGACAAGAGGGAGTATTAATAAACTAGTGTGTATTTGTTTCTTTCAAATAAATATGGGGAGTATTAAGAAACCAATGATAAGACAAGAATGAGAATTGGATTGGAGACTTTGCCACACGCAATTGTTACGGCTAAACTAGGATAAAACAATGAGGACAGATCGTTTTTAAAAAAAACATGCATTAGGATCATTCGATCCGATCATGACTGCGGGATGGCATGTAAACGCACGATGGCCCTGGCTCTAGCACACTGCACACGTCAAGATGATGCCTCCTTTTTATATTTTAGCATAATTTGATTGAAACGGGTGATCGCAAGCAAAATGATAAACTAGCAACAATTTGCTTGGAAGAACAAGGACGTAAAATCGCGCGTCGATCGGATTGACCAAACAAAACTGCCGATTTGAATCGGTCGTTTGACTTTTTGCTACGTTTTCATTTCAAACGTCATTTCAAGAAAACGAAAGCAAGCGAGATGCCAAATGGACAGACGTGCCGGCCGGCGCCGGCGGCGAAGAGGCGACGGGCGTGTTACCTGGACGCGCTGGGGCAGAAGACGACGTCGTAGCCGCCGCCGGCGGCGCGGCCGCGGAAGCGCAGGTGAAGGTGGACGTGGCGTCGTCGTACGCATAGCTGTAGGCGGACGGGCACGCGGCCTTAAAGAAGCGGGAGTATGCCGTGGCGCCGCGTCGTCGCCGGCGACCCGTACGCGCCGCTGCAGCAGTACTCCTCCGCCGCTGAACGCCGCGCCGCGGCTCCTGCACGCCACTGCCACCCCGCCCCGCGACGCCGACGCGCAGCTCGCGGGGGCACGCCGCGCGTTAGGTCCGCGGCGCACCCGTGGGCCGGCAGCTGCTGCTGCTGCTGCTGCTCCCCGTTGCCGGTGGCGCCCGTGGCGCGACGGGCATGGGCACGTTGAATCCCCGCCCACGCCGGCTGACGCCGTAGAAGTCGCCCCCAGCGCTGGTGTCGCCCGCCGCGAAGGCGTGAGCTCGGCAAGCGTGGCGGGCGCTGGGCGCCGCGGCGAGCACTGACGGCGCCCGGAGCCGCAGTCGGCGGTGGCGCACGCCGAAGGTGCCTGTGGTGGTGGACGTGGCGCAGAGCATGCGCGCCCAGATGCGGCCCGACCGCCGCGGCCCGGTCACCGCGGGCCGACCGTCCCCGGGCTAGGTGAAACTCCGTGGTGGACGGCGGCGCCACGCCGGGCGTTGGAGAGGATGCCTGGCGACACCGTGTAGCCGCAGCTGTTGGTGATGGTGAACGTCCGCGGCGTCTGCTCCTGGTAATCACCAGGGGCGAAGGTAGGTTATAGGCAGTGGGTGCCCATGCACCACCCAAAAAACTGAAAAACCATGATATTCGATGAAATTTCACCATATATGCACCCCCCATAAAACATATCTATGCACCCACAGGACAAGTGCACCACCCTCAAATTTGCTCTAGCTTCGCCACTAGTAATCACAACGCTCTCACTTGTCAGTAACACATTGCGATTTGTGATCAAAGTAGCAAACAACAGGAGCTCAGACGCATCAATCAATATAAGAGCAAGAAATCATTTTGATCATTGACTCAGGGAAGAAGAAGAAAACTCCATGTAATGTAACGCAAGAAACAATTAGAACTGAAACGGTTCTCTCTTTTCTTTTCTTTTTGAAAAAAGCGAGGGAACAGAAAGTGTAAGCTAAACAAATTTGAAATTTGTTTAAGTATATGCTGGGTGGCTTGACTCTGAGAAATTCAGTGGTGTTACCTTGGAGGAGTATTATGAAGCAGAGAAGAGGGAGAAGTGCTCCCATGGAATCAGAAGGGATGAACAAGACAGGTGCAAAATTTTAGCTTGTTGATGAGTCATGACATGCATGAATGAGGTAACTGAGATACTGCTAACTGGAGCAGAGCATCCAATTTCCATCCAGCAGTATATTAGTATTAAACAAATTCAAGGAAGGTTCATGCTCGCTTCAGTTTGCTGCATAAACAAATCCCAGTGTCAGTACCTTGCGTTGCAGGAATAAGAATGAGCGCTGCGAAACGGAGGAGTTGCAGGTAGGCGAGCGAATCATCATCGCCAGGTTGGTCTGCATGTAAAATGTAATGTAATGTGATGTGGACCTGCAGATGGCAACGCCATGTGTATTCAGGTCAGGTAAGGTGAGCTGCTCTGCTTGCCGCGATACGATTACGAGCTGTTGGCATGTCTGGTCGGAATTCACCTAGTCAGTCAGTATTGTTGCTCCGGACGAGATGGACCATCCTCCATCCATCCATGTGGTGTGATGCCATGTCCGTGTCTCCGTGACCAGCGGCGACGCCGTATCATCGGGCGTCGTCATGTGCCATTGCCATGCCAAGTTGCCAACCACCAGGAAAGGAACCAAGAACGTGGGAGGGAACTACCGGAGCATCCAAATTGTCTGTCAGTTGACGACGCCCGATGATACGGCGTCGCCGCTGCGTTTTGAATGTTCAAATTTTTATTCTGTTGCTGATCCATCCCCTGTCCAGGGATTTGACAACCACCCATCTCTACAAGTAATTCCATCGTCCTTCATATTCTTGTTTGGCTCTCCATCAAAAGAAAATGAGCCGACCAAATTTAATAGGAGAAATTACTTGTATTTGTACAAAACAGATGGTCACACCAGTTAGCGTTCTACAGATGATCTCAGGAATTCTACCAAGCAACAGTAACAATAGGAACAAGAAGCAAAAAAATTTACAAATGGTAAGAGCAATTACATTGGGTAATCCAATACACGGCGATGCATGACACGTAATCTTGATGTGATTTAACACGCAACATATGGGTTGCATGTAACTGAGCCGGCGTGGCGCGCTGGCCACAGAAGCATCAGCAACAGGGAGGCGACCAGCGGGCCAGCGGCACATGATGCATCGCCATATCACCGCTGCTGGATTAGTTTTGCCTGCTGCGTGTGTGGTGACGTGCGAGATCGACGACGGCCCTCGCGCGTGGTTTTTGTTGTGTACTCGTTCAATTCTACTTTCGTTGATTCATTCATAGTACTCCTAAACTGGGCGAAACATCTATCTCAATCTCTCACCTTACCTCTTTTCTTCACATCATAAAAAAAATCTTACGTGTTATTGAATGAGATGACCTGAGACCAAGAACAACCAAAACGTTGG
Source organism: Hyparrhenia diplandra (assembly GCA_015847255.1). NCBI lineage: Eukaryota > Viridiplantae > Streptophyta > Magnoliopsida > Poales > Poaceae > Hyparrhenia > Hyparrhenia diplandra. The sequence goes on along the minus strand of JADLZK010001513.1, from coordinate 452,466 downwards.
AATATACCTACCCAAGGCCATCTCGTTCCAAATTGCCAAAGATGCAGCATTCAAATTTCTTTCGAACAACGGTGTCTAAGCACCCACCGACACAAGACAAAGTTATAAGAGTACTCAATGGGACACAGCAACAGGGTATTGCTACTTGAGTGCAGCACAGCAACAGAGTACATCACTGAAACACAGCAATATAGTACATCACTGCAACACGATCTAATCTAAGCATTCAAAGTAGCAACTTAAACGATGAAGCATATCTCCTGGCTCCAATATCCTTTTAGGATGGTACATCATCTCCAGCTTGTGGCTTCATCCATTAACATGCAGATAATCGAAGGGATTATGTCAGGCATGCAAAAAAAAAACTCACCTATAATTTAGAGAAAGCTTCAGGAAAGTTGAAATATTTCTTACATGCTCCAACATTGCCATCCTCAACCTCTTCGGTTTCTGTTTGATTGTTCAAACTTCTGTTCCTAATCTCCATCCCCTCTTCACTGCCATTACAAGTAGAGGAGAATAATAAATTGCACTAATCTGATGTAACAATATTTGTATCAAAGGAACAAAATATTGATTTTATTATGTGCAGCATACCCTGTTTTGCCACTAGCAAGAGTGCCATCATAACCAGTAGTCTTGTAAGAAAGCTCTTGCCCAAGTACGGCCAAATCAGCTGCAATACTTTCACGCAACCACTGAATATCATAATATTCCGTGTGCGCCCCAAATAGATTTTGTCGTGCTGAGTCAAGAATGATAGCAGCCTCTTTTGCAATACCCTTGTAACAAAAAAGCTTGTTAGCGCAAAGGGATCAACACAAATTTAGGAAGTACCAGTTTATTCAGGTTGGAAAAGGTACGTACCACCATGGCACCTGATGCTGCTGAATATTCAGAGTCTTTGTATAGCATTAGATTTAAGGCAGAGCGACGGATCTTATTGCCTACGGTGATCACACTGGCGCCATAACCACGATCCAACAACATGAACATCAACTCAGCCTCAGTATTAATAGACTTGGAACCATCATTTGCAATGGGTTTAGTTAGCCTTAAACAACTACTACCAGAATTAGATAGGCAAAAGTTTTGTAAAGTTTGTAAAGACGTACCAGCAAGGCTGCAGCTGCAGCAGGGTATTCACCCTCTGATTCTGATTCTAACACAGTCATTGCATGTTCCTTGATCTTAATGCTCAACCGATTGTCTTCCATACTGAAAACGCTAACGCAGGCAAACACAAGTTCTCTCTCTTTGCTGATACACTATATATAAAAGGGTGTTTTCGCAACAGAGGAAGCAATTAGTCAGCAACTTGAAAAGTTTTGTTTGCGAATTAAGCAAGGAGAGCTTACCAGGTTGGCTGCAGCATGCAGTGTTTCTTTGCTAGTTGCTGCTTTGTCAGCATTGTGTTGATAATACTCCTCAAGGTATGTCTTGTATTGATCCCAATCAATGGAACCGTGAATTCTGGGCAGCAACCTTTCCCAACCCCATGCTCTTGTAAGAAGATCTTGACATGGCAGCAACAAAGGAGAAATAATTAGATCCAGAACCAAAGGAAGAAAATAATGCACAAAACAGAGAACATGAATCATATATCTGTCAAAACAATATATTTTACAAAAAACAATCGAAAGACCATACAATACGAACAAGAAAAAGATCCAAAGCTTTTTGCGGAAGGACATTAATTATAGGACAGGCAGCTCCATCCTCTTCCTAAGCACCGGAGCAGGCAAGTTGCCAAACAAGGACAAAGCAGCAACAAACCATTGACGACAAGAATAGCAACCCGGCCGTAAAACAACCCATTACCGGGGACGTCGCAAATCTCCCGCCCTTAATTTTCGCAAAAGCTCACGAACCTCATGTCTAAGCAACAGTCACCGCAGCTGCCAGGGAACCCTAACCTCAGAAGCCAAACCATCGGCAAAGGAGAATTCAGCACCTAGTCAAAATATATAGGACTAAATATATGCAGCACGCGGCGGATCCGGCTTCCCATCCCCCTCCAGCGCCGACGAGACACCGGAGGGGTGGGGAAGCAGCGGAATCGGCAAACAGAGCAGAGTTCGGCTTTCGGCTGCGCTCTGTACTGTTAGGCAACTAGATCTACCAAACCCAGCCCCAATGCCCAAGAAGAAAACATCAAACAAAAAGGAAATCCCTTAGGTAAATAGAATCCCAACCGAAGAAAACAGAAGCGTACCTCTGTACCGGATTATCGATACTGGCGGTACCATTAACAAAGCCTCAGAATCCTCCGACTCCGCCACCTCAGCCCACTCCTCAAGAGAAGATCTTATGAAGTCGACCATTCCTAGCTTCGCCGAGGAAGGGGAGGATCCAAAAGCTGTTAAAGTATGAGAAGAAGATGCATTATATAAATAGAAATAATAAGACGAGACATGCAGACACAATGAACCGGTAACACTTCTGTTTTGCAAATAAATAGGACGCCCATGTGACTAAGACAACAGGTGGTGGATGGCCATGACAAACTAGCAGACAGGGGAAAAGAAGTCTTAAACGACAAGCTCAAAGAAATCCTACACACCCATGCAGATATGTTGGATTTTTAGGCAAACAGATGGTTTACCAAGTACCAAGAAACCAACATATTCATCCTAGCAGACTAGACAACAAATGCAATGTGTGTATATGTCCACAAAGACAAGGAATTCCAACTGCTGACCCGTCGTATCAAGGGAACAAATTTCCATGAGATTCGAGACAGCCGATACACATGGATCTCAGCTTCTGGAGTATGAAATTATTACTGACATATTAGTAATAGTACTAACCAAGTTCAGACCTACAGTTCAGAAGTTGCAAAACAAGGCACTCCAACTATTGTGCATCGTTATCACAAAAGTATCTCGCCAGCTCCAAGGAAAACGAGAAAGTAACCATGCTTTGAACTGTAATGCGACCCAAGAGCCACGCAGACGGGAGAGCTCACACAGGAGTACCATCTTACTATGCGTACGTGAGTTTTGCGCCCCTCTTGAACCGGGGAACACGGGGAAAGGCAGCCAAAACCTTTGTGTCGTCTTTTCCCATTTCAATATATCGCAAAATGCAGTACGGGCAAAACAACAAAAAGCGCAAGATGCCACAATCTATGCAAATCGATTTACATAATAACAACCGCTGAACCCAACTCCAGTTTTGATTTTGTAACACCCCAAAACGCAGGGGACGCAAATGAAGAGATTAACGGCAGCAAGCCCGTAATGAAGTCTGAACTGAACGTGGACAAAGAGGGAAAGATGAGCCATTACCTGCAATCTCCTTGTCCTCCACAGAACCGTGAGCTTCTCCCGCAGATCCGCTCAGCGCCGCGCCTCCTCCATTTGCCTCCCCAGTGCCAATCTCATATCGCTGTCGTCCTCCTTCCCCACCTGCAGCGGAACGAACGAACAGGCGCGGCCATCAGAACCACCGAACGGAAAAAGTAACGCATCTAATAATCTACATAAAACAAATCGAGAAGCGCCAGTTAAACCCCCGGATGTACCGAGCACGGTCCGCCCGGCCGCATTGCGGTCGCCGGCGGCGTCCTCCTCCCTCTCGCCCGCAGCCGTCACCGCCTCGGCCGCCGCAGCGCTTGGCGCTGGGGCGCGGGTTGCTGTACTGGTACCCGCAGACGTTGCAGAGTTTGCCCCCGCTGAGCGGCAGAGATGATGGAACGGCGATCGGCTTACCGCTGCTCGGTTTTGAACGGGGGTTTGGGTTTGGGGGTTTTGGGAAGTCCCTTCGAAAAACTGATGCGGCGGCGTGTCAAGCTTTGGGGGAACCCTAGAAGGAAAGGTACTCCCAAAGCTTACGGCCTGGCCCAGCACACCTGTGGCCCAGTACAGATTTCAAACAAAATGATGTGTTTAGATGAGCTTTTGACGTAAGTCACAAAAAAAAAAATGAGCTTTTGACGTTTTTTTGTGTTTGCTTTGCAAAAACAATTACCCAGGCACAAAAAAAAAAAAAAAAATACAAAATTAAATCTATATAAACAAAGAAGAAGTGAAACAATCAGCATGTTGCAAATAAACTAGAAAATATGTAAACTCATCTTCCGGTACAACTGGATACTATTTTGTCATTTATAACAAAAATATACTCCCTCCATCCAAATATCTCCGGCGTATATGCATCCGGCGTAATGACCAAGGAGGCCGCGCGGCGCAAGAAAAATTGCATTAACTCGCCTAATTCTCGCAGCGTTCGGCGTCGGTTTAGTTCCCAGCGAGATCTCCGTTTCACGCCGTAATCCCACGCGCCGTTTCCTTCGTGACGCGCCAGCGGCGCTCGGCGCCCGCGCGATCGTAGAATTCTTTCCCGCGCAGTACACCCTCAGTACTCCGGCAGTCATAGACGAGGCCGAAAATTTGACAGCCAAAAATCAAAATCAATCGCTTCATTCAATTGGCGCCAATACTCATTCCAGTTTTGAGTTTTTCACGGCCTTTATAAGACACCAATGTCTCAGTTCAGCCTCAGTTCAGGTTCTAGTTACGGTAGATTAGATGCATCCATTGCATACTGACCAGCATCCCATCGATTGGGATGAGATCCGCGAGTATGATGGCCCAGTACGACATGGTTTGGCAGGATGCAAACCAAGGTACCGATCTTCTTTCATTCATGTTTTCTCTTACTAACTGCTGCACATGATCCTGACGAACCTGAACCTCTTTGTTGTTTTAGGCGAGCATGGTGACGAACCTGAACCCGACGTCGGCCAAGCTGATGAACCTGAACCTGACTACGGCCAAGTGGCCAAACCGAACCTGAGACAGAAGGTGTTTCGCTGCAGCTTTAGTCCAGCGCCCAATTCACGCCACGCACGAGGACCCGTTGCCTCCATGCTGCTCCATGCGGACCATGCAGGATGCAGCCGACGAAGAAAGCATGAGCGGGCGATGGTGAAGGACGCGTGCAGCGATATATCGGATGGAGGCCTAACGGGAGGGAACGGCGTTGCTTTTGTATCCACGGGCGAGCCGCCGCAGCATCGAAGGCGCATCTCGTACGAGGAGCCGCGCGCGCTTGGTAACCCCGCGAGCGCGTGGTCCACACTTCACACGACGGAGATTTCTGGAAAAAAAAATTTTGCTCACGCGCTGGAGATATTTGGATGGAGGGAGTATAATGTTTAATAAAAATGATCAAATGCATTATTAGCAGACCTGATCCTAATGTAAAATGTAATGTAATGTGATGTGGACTGCAGATGGCAACACCATATGTATTCAGGTGAGCTGCTCTGCTTGCTGCGCGATACGATTACGAGGTGTTGGCATGTCTCCGTGACCAGCGGCGACGCCAGACATCATCGGCGGCGGCGGTGGCGCGGTGCCATGCCAACTTGCCAACCACCAGGAACCAAGAACGTGGGAGGGAACTACCGAGCATCCAAATTGTCTATCAATTGCCGAGCCTGAGCTGAACATGGTCGACGCCAACCGTTCAGCAGCCGAGGCGTCAGACTAATGTTTCCTTGCATTGTGTTTTTATCATCTGATGAATTCGAGTAGGTATCCAAATGATTTTTAATGACGATGTGAAAACTGCCATATTTACAAGCATTTAAAGAGTAAATTGGCTGTAGAAGAGCTCAGCGGCCAGGGCGTCCATGTCGTTCAAAATTTTATTGGCACTCGGATCCTCGATCCAACGGTCCTCCTGCCACCTCCCTGCCCAATATATACCGGCCCTAGCTCTCTCTCGCTGCCGCACCCGCGCGCCTCCTCCCGGGCCGCTCCTCTCGCGATGGCGGCTAGGGCGGCCCCGCGTCCCCCGCGAGCGCTGCAGCCCCCGGGCGGGGACGCTCGAACCCTGGCCGGCTGGGCGGCCCGCGGGCGGCGCGAGGGGGCCGGCGGGCGGTGGCGCGACCCGCGCCGACCCGGCACCTCCGGCTGGGGCCGTGCGGTGCGGCCCCCAGGCTTGGCGGCACCTCGGCTAGGGCGGACGGTGGCGGCGAGGGCGCGGGCGACGGCGGGTGCGCCCCCAGCACGGCCGTGCGGCGGCGGCACCCCCAGCTCGGTTTCTTCTTCCCCGGTCCATCGGTGCGGCGACATGGGCGTGTCCCGACGGTTGGCGCTGCCACGCACAAAGCTTGGGTTGGCCTCGACGGTTGGCATAGTCGTGGGGCGAGCGACGCACCCCGGCCCCGCCACAAACCTCACCGTAGGCAAGCAGCCCCAACCTTTTCCTTCTCTCGACTCCATGGTCGGATCCGGTGCTTCTATGAGTCGATTTATCCATCTTCACCGGATCTGTAGGACAGTGGGTGAGCGAGGTATTGCCGGCCAAGGAGCGGCGGCGGTGTGGTGATGTGCCGCCTACTTGGTGGAGGACTATTCTCGACCGGAGACCGAGCCATCTCGCCCTTTGTCCACCCTGTTGGTGTTGGGTATGGATTTTGCTGTTGCTTTCGACATTGGTGGAATCATGAGATTAGCTTTTGAGTTCTCGGTGCATATATTAGTGATAGCAGTCTCTTTACAGGAAATTATAATAGTTCAGTTATTGTGTCCATGGGTATGTTGTGGTGTCTGATCTATCTTTTTCTTATGCAGACAATAGTTCTATGATCTTTGGTCAGATCGACGCCGATGCGTTGCTGCAGTACCCGCGTATGTTGCCATGGGGACAAACACCCTGAATTTCAGTACCTTGTTGAGGTGAGGGTCTGTCACCTATTTTCCTAATTCTAGCGATTGTTGCTGTGTTGCCAGAGGATTTCATGGAAGTTTCAAGTATAATAGTTATCATTCTGGTAGGTTTGTTCACATCCATTGTGCCTCTAGGAAAAGATGTGACTCTTTGCTAAGTTTATAAAATATGCTATCTGAAGATCTTTGAACTTCAAATATTTGCTTGGAGGTCACTGGCAAAGCAGCATCTATTTTAGCAAAGCCAGCAACAGTAGGGTGTCAGTTTAAAGTAGTAGGTGGGCAATGTGTGTCCACTTAAGGTGTGCATGAGGTACTACTTTTTGTTGGTCTTTTACTGTTCACATATTTCTTCTTTATATCTCTTTCATTGTCTTAGGGAGAACTGAAACCTGTGAATTAGGTTTGTTTCAAGTTTCTAGGACACAAAATGCCACCTCCGTCTACCTACCCTTCTGTCCTGTTTGCCTCTAATGCTATGTACCTCTTTTTACTTATTCTTGTTATCTAATTTTACCTCTTTTCAGCTCTCATGTGTTGTAAGTTTCCCCATTTATCATGTAACCTGGGCCATGTCCAGTGATGTTTTATTATTTATGCTCTAAACCTCAAGCATGAGGCATGTGCAATAATGTTTAATTTTTGTGCTACTGAAAACATGAGGCATTAATGGGGTGTCACAGGTGCTTGATTTGGTGAGTATGAAAGCCACCTCTAAATGGGTATATAAATGATTAATTACCATATATGCTTGAATACTGTTTAAACCAAAGGAAGCCATATCATGTTCCTACTGAATGATTTTTAGGAGTTGATGCAGTCTGTACTGTGAGCTGTTGCAGTCTGAAGATAAATTGTGGAGTCAAATATTTTTTTTGAAAGAAAGGGCAGGAGCTCTACCATTCATTAAGGAGAAGGTGTGCAGTCAATTATTTCTCTGTTTTAAGTGTGCGGTTCAAGATTGCTGACATTCCATCACTTATTAGCGGTGGCTCATTGTATCCCTGATAGATATGTCAGTGCTTTGCTATTTCCTCTTATACTACCATATGTTTGTGACTTTATTAAACTAAGATGAAGCTTAGTGATCCACACACTAAGAATTAAGATGTTTTGTGTCTCCAAAAACAAGAACCCTTGGTAAGTTTGAAATGGAATGTTATTCTCCCTGATTTAGAGTTGTGATAGCAAGTGTTTTTCCAAAGGCTACGAGGGGAAATTATGCTGGTTGCCTCTTCTGTTGGCTGACCAGATAGAGCAGTGTTCTTCCTCCCTCTATTCTGACTATACTTCCAATTATATTTGGCTCACTACAATGGATTCTCTTGTCTAGATTAATATATGTATTTTAACTCCGCTGCTTTATGTACTTGGACAATTACTTTAGCTGCATATCAAAATTGGCGTGCAGCTAGGCAGCTTGGCGTGCAGCTAGATGAGGTAGTGTCATAGTCTGTAGGTCCGTTCAGTGGCCGGGCAATGGCTGTCCAATAAAAGTTTACATGTGTGTTGCAGGCTGAAGCACAGAGAACCCTGACTTCAAGCTCCCTTAATTCCAGACAGAAGTGCCAATGAGGTGGGAGCTTTGGGAATGGAATTAGAGCCATAGCTATTCCTATCATTCACTTTACTACAGAGGCTCTGCATTTTACCTAAATTTAATCTGAGAAAGAAGTAGGCACAAACATGGAACTTAGTGTTGATTATTGTAGGTATAGAAGTTAGACAACAAGAGTCAACTTTGTGATTATATGTTGGTGTTACATGGTATTGATAAAACATTCTTTCAAGTGCTCATTGTCCTCCCTTTCAACAATTCATTGTTGTCCTTGTTTCTTTGCAGAGAGTGCTGCTTGTTTTATCTTCAAATGGGCTCTCGTGATGGCGAGGATGAATCACATTTCAAAGCCAGAGTCACACTTATGGAGTCACCGCACGCACTTACAGCTTCGGTGCAATCCCTCCAGCAGCTCACATAGCTCTGAAGGTGAAAATGGAACCAGAGGGCGCGATTCTTCACTTATGGCCAATCTGGCTAACTACAACTAACATCACCACTGCACATGACCTTCTCAGATTTCAAGCCGAAATGGAAGAAGCTGCAGACTTAGGTACCACATTACTGCACAGTACAGTCCTTACTTCCATCTATATGTCTCAATACTTTAATACTAACAAAAGTCAATTATGACCAGCTGAACAGCACGAAGCTGTCAGAATTCAACACGAAATGGAAGAAGCCGCAAATTTACTAACAAAGTACACTCCTTCCTTGCATTTATGTGTTTACAAATTACTGTAACTAATGGCTCAATTCTAACATAAATCAATTACAACCAGCTGCACAGCAGGAAGCTGCAGACGCAGGTAACAACTTCCTGCCCAATAACCCAATTTTTCACAGCTATATGTGCACATACTCTGATGACTAACATCCACATTTATCAACTGTAAACATTTACAGAGGCCAAGATTGATGTCTCCATGAATGATGCTTTATCGTCGTCGCAGACTCAACCTTTTTTTCCCCTTCTAGAGTGAAAATGGACTCATTTGAACCATCTCAGTTTCTGCCATCTGCAGCCGTAGAGTTAACTCTTCTGTTCCAATCCAATGGACTCATTTGCACCAAAATCCTGCATGCACTATGATATCATATGCTGTTACACTCTTATATGTACGATTTTGTCGACCTGAACATCTACCTAGCCTCCCAATATTTAGATCATGTTTTCTGTAATATAGATCATGTCCGAACATTTGGTATTATAATATTTAGCTGATATCTGGACATCTAATATCTATGTGCATTCTCTTTACAAATATTGTTGTGGCCATTGCTTGCGCACAAGAAATCACTGGTATCACAAGAGATGTTAAAAAGGCCTCTCTTCGTGCAGCTACTAAGAAATAGAGAGAGAGGCGTGGCGTCGTCCCCTGCTCCTAAGGCCCGACGGAGCCTCCGGCCCATAGCGTCCACGATGCACCTCATGTGGGCCTCCAGGATCGCCATCCGTTTATCTTCTACGTGGGCCAGCCAGAAGTCCGTGTGGGCCGTCTTCAATATGGCCTCGTCGGCCGGGGACCAGACCACCGAGCGCGCGCTCCGGCCTCCGGCGACTACACCGGCCGCGGCGCTCGAGCGGGAGGGAGGGGAGTGGCGTGGTGCTATGCAACTACCAGCACTGATCGGTCTCCCACCTCCTTGACCGGAACCCCGCCCCGACGGCGCGGCGGCCCAGCTCCCGCCCGGACGACGGCCACGGCGCGGTCGTACCGCGCGCGCTCGTCGGGGTCCGCGAGCGTGGCGTACGCGTCGTGCAGGCGGATGAAGCCCTCGTCTCCGCGGGCGCCGGTGGCGTCCGGGTGCACCTCCCTCGCCAGGCGCCGGTACGCCGCCTTGATCTCGCACCTGCTCGCGCCGGCCCCGACCCCGAGCACCTCGTAGTGCGTCCTCTGCGCTGCTGGCGCCGCCACCGCCACCGCGGACGCGCGCGCCACGCGCACCGGCTGCCGCGCCGTGCGCCGCCGCAGGCCGCCGGAAGAACCGCCGTCGATGCAAACGAAGCCATTGTTTTGTTTGTTTACACAATTAACCTCTCGTCTCGTGTGTGGTGTTCTTGGTTTCTTGGAGTGTTTCTTCGTGGTTGTCGAAAGGAAGGATAGAGAGAGTGGAGTACGACGGTGCCGGAGTCCGAGGAGGTGCGCCGTGGGAATTTATAGTGCGGTGCCGGCGAGTGGCGCTTACGCGTCCAACTGCCCTCGATCTTATCCGTGGGAGGATGGAGATAGAGAGCTCGCAGTATGGTGACTCATCCTGTGCCCAGTGTGCGCAGCCTACCTGCCTGCCTTCACACTCACAGCTGTTGCTGTCGCCAATGGACCCGCAGCAACCATCATTGTGGCTTGCCAACTCCCTCCAGGAACAGGGAAAATGATGCGATGGTAAACTGTTGCTTGTGGTTATCTTCTTCTTTCTTGCTTTTTTTTTTTTGTGTGTGTGTACTAAGCTTGCTTAGACTGCCTTCACACTCACAGATGTGGTTTGTGTAGTGTACAGTAAAATGTTTAGGACCCATAACAACGACGGCTCCAACAACCAACGCAAAAGAGAAAACCCATACGTATGTCGTCTCTCTCTCCTTTATCTCTTCCTCTCCCTCTCGCTCAGCTAGAAGAGCCACGGACGACGAGCATGGATGCAACTCACGCATGGTGGACGAGCATGGATGCAGCTCGCGACGGGCCGCCCGATGGAACTCGCTGCGGCGGTGGACCTCGCCGGCGTCAGGCGGAGGCCGAGCAGGGCGGGGACGGCGACCAGCGCGACGGGGCGCGCGCCCGTGACTCCGGTGGAGCTCGTGACTGAAACGGACCCGCGACGGGCGGCGCGCCACGCACGGCGAATCTCGGACGGGCGGCCCGCGACGCACGGCAAATCTCGGACGGGCGCCGCCGTGTACGCGGGAAAAAGAACATCTCGCGCAGCAGAGCAGCTGCCATGTCCGCCCTCCCGACTCCGTGCTGGCACGCATCCTCCACGGCGAGGAGTTGCCCCGCCGCTGCCCCGAGACCGCCGCCGCTAGCTTCGCGTCACGCCACGCCGTTGCGCCGCCGCCAGAGCCGCCAGGCCGCGCCGCCCGCCTCGCACATCCTTGCGTGCCGCCGCGGATCCGTCGAGCCACGCCGCCGACGCCGCCGTGGACCTCGCCCATCTCGGCGCCGTGGACCTCGCCCTGCCGCGTCGAATCCTTGCGCAGGGCCCACCACTGCCCGTTTCCATCGCGTGCGGAGACGACCGATATATCCGCTCCCTCTCTCCTCGTCTCCCAAAATCGGTCCTCCTATCCCTACTCTGTTGGAGGCGTTTTTTGACCAAAACTTGGTTTGGGTGCCGGTTTGCATCGTTTGTTGGAGTCAGTCTTATGTTATCTGAATCGGAGCTCATCGTCCAGGAAACTAGGAGCACTGACTGCCTAACCTTCTGATTGTGCGGCTGTCATGTTATCAGCTTCGGTGATTTTCTGCTGAACAAGATTTCACCTTTATATAATGCTATAAATTTAAGGGGTTTCTTTTTGCTGGTTCCTGATTTGTTTAGGTGATAATGATGCCGGCATTAATCCACACTGCTGCTTTAAGTGTCTGCTGTGTCTGTCCATTAGCTTTTTCAGTTTTCACATGTTGGGAAAGACAGTGTTTTCAGAGGATTTCAGTTGAGGCCACAGACAGGCCTAATTTGCTGCACCCACAAGGATTCTCGTAGATGGCATATGATATATCTTTCCATGTCTCCACATCATTATTTGTTATACTCTACTACATGTATAAATGGAACGGAAGAAATGAAAGCTGCAGACCAGTTTGGAGACAGTTGCTCTCAGCTGTGCCGTTGCGTTTGGTTTCAGATGCCGTGCGGCGGTGAAGTGCAGCTACAGTTAGGTAACATGTTATCCACAGGAAATGCAAACCAGTGGGCGAATTAATGCGCCGACCACCCCCGATCGGACGGCCGCGACGTCGACGGCTATGGCGGGAAGCGTGTGCCGTGTGCGGTGCACCGCGCGCGCGGCGCAGGTCCCCCCTCCGTTCCACGGCGGAACAGCTGGGTGGTGGAGGGACAGGGAGCAGCCGTCGCCGGAAAATCAATAGTGCTAACTAGATTTTAGACACCGAGATATTACTTGTCGTATAATAAAATATATATTGTGGATGAAATTTTTCCTTGATGATGAAAAGAGGATATAAAGTGGGGCCCACCACTGCCACTTGTGAGGTTATTGCCCACTAGTACTAGTATCTGAGCCAGCAGTGACTAGTATTAGTGGATAACTAGGGCCCACCCCTACCCCTGCCACTTGTGGTATGGATATGGCAGTTGGCAATACATGTATGGAGTATCTGAGCAAGCAATGACCAGTGTGGAGATTTGTAGCTTCAGAAATCGTTTTTATATAGTGCATCTCAGTTGGTTTCTTCCAACAAAGCTGAGCATAAAAAAATAATCTTACAAAGCTCAAACCATTTGGTCGTTAAATTCAGAGGGAGGATTCAAACAAATCGATATATATTTTTACAAAGGTGAGATGATAGCAACACCACTTGTGATCTCGCTCTCTATATATATTTCCACTCAAATCATAACATAAGATTATATATGTACATAATAAGCTAGGATATATATGGACATATTATCACCCATGCATATACAAGAAGATGTACGAAGAGCCGCTTGATGCAGCAAAAAGAATACCTACTACTAACATTCTAACTTTTAGCTTGCTAACAAATAGCCAAACATAATATTATTTTCTTCCAACGTCGTGGGAATTCCGTGATAAGGAAGCTATACAGCTACAATGGACCAGTCAATCGGATAAGTAAAACCATGAAAAAACTGCTGAATCGACATACGGACGGCTAGTAGTATTGATTGGACTGACATAGTCACGACATTTAATGTTAAGTATATCTCAATAAATTTACTATGGCAATAAACAGATAAATGCAAACGAATGATAGGACGTCATACAATATAATAAAACCTTTGATGCTTAGATTTTTCATCTGTCCTTGTTTGGAGCAGCCAACGCTCGACACTTGTCGTGTTCCCGATTTATCACACTCCACGCTCATTAGGGCAATCCCAATGGAAGAAACTGGTAGTTTTTATAACATAGGATCTCGCACCAAAAAAATACTTCTTCCCAATCCATGGTTTCTATAGCCTTATTCATACAAAGGGTAAATTAAATGCAGCACCAAAAACATATAGATCAATTGTGGCAACTATTTTACAGCCCACATGTGTTCCATCATATTTCTAATGTCCATGAACACAGCCGGTAAATAAACATGAACCAAATACATGTACCAAATCAACACAGTCGGCAAGTATTCAACTGAACCAACTGTTTTCCTGCAGTACTGAACATCTAACTCTACTCTGAACACACATATGACCACTCTGTTTCAGTTTGCCCATCAGAAATCACACAGATGCAACAAGACTGAACATCTAGAGTAATTGAATTCTGCAAGACCACTAGCAGGGTTGCCAATTAAAACTGATAAGTACACATAGCCTTCGTAAATAACCTGGAGCACTAAACAACAGGGGCGGCGGGAGCACCAGCTACTGAACGACCGAAGCAGATCGGGCAGCAACGATCACGGGAGCACCCCTGCCTTGCCTTGCGGTGATTTGCCTCGAGGTTGAAGATGGAGGGCGAAGGGGATTCATGTTCGAAGAAATTGGGTACGGCGACTTAAGGTTTGGAGCGACAATTTGAGGCGAGCCGGAACTTGCGAGCCGGCGGCGGCAGAAGCGCGGGAAAGGAGAAGAGGGAGCGCGTGGGGAATCGGCGGAGGGAGTGCGGGCGCGGAAGTGTGGAGGCGAGCGCGCGCGATGCCATCGGCGGCGACGGCGCAGAGGATCGGTATTGAAGTCTATCGAAACCACCGGTTTCTCCCCAACGGCGATTCGGTAGTTTCTGTGTGCATCGTTCCGAGCGTAGACGTCGTTCCCTCGGCAAGAAATGGTTTCTACGTTTTCTCCTCTCTCTCTCTCTCTCTTCATTAAATCTCATGCCACATCAGCAAAAAAATATGAGTTGACAGGGGTAATTAATACACATAAAATCACCTAAATGTATCATTGGGACTGCCATTATGTACTCTTTTGTGTGACATGCTAGTTTTCAAGACTTCTAGGTATTAAAACAGTGTAAACAAGTTTGATTCCTCTTAAAAACTTAATTCGTACCACAGAACTTTTATCATCATTTTTTATTTATATTTTTTTAAAAAGATCCGGCAGACCGGCTTTGATTAATAATAAGAAAGGTAAGCAAAGCATTCAAGTTTACATGTGCGAGGCCGCCACCCCCCACACAGCCTACGCTATATGGGGGTTTATTAACCTAGCTGATTACTCGCTAATGGAGCGTGCAACAATTGGTGGCCTAAACGCCACACATCCTCCTCGCTAAAAGCCATCCATCAACCTCACACTGACATGGCACTAGACCTAACATGATTCAAACTACAAAGACAATAAGGAGACATAAATGCAGGAGAAGATACCCTGCTCTCCTCTAATACGTAGTCAGTTTTTTCCCCATTTTTATTTCTTTCTTTTGAGAGTACTCATCTCGTTTGCTTCGCCGTTTGGACATCGACGGATCATGCGAGGACGACGCTACGCCGACAAACAAACTGGAGGAGGAAATGAAGCTTTGTTTGCTCCATATATTTAAAAAGGTTCAGGTCTCACACGGTGGCGGCGATGCGTGTGGAATCGTTTGGTGGCTGCACATGCGTCACGCCGAGGATGATAGTCGTTTTTAGATGTTCAAAACTCACGGTAAAGATGATAAACAGTCAACGTGCCAACAATACTCCTTTCAAGAGAAAGTAGTGTAGTGTACTAGTTCTAGATTTGAACCAAATCAATTTTTGTTAAGTTTAACTAAGTCTATAAAAACAATATATATATATTCCATCATGTTTGATATGATATTACATTTAATAATAATTTTAGGTTAAGCTTAAAATGATCTGATGACTCTAAACTTTAGTCTCTAAATCCAAACACCCCCTTAATCTTTATCAGATGAAGTATTCTTTATATATAACGTCAACATGTCAGTACATACTCTCACTCTGGGGGTGCCAGTCTAAAATTGAATATTTCAAACGGGCATGGTAGGTTTCTCTGAGAAGATGCTCATGCTAGTACTTCCATTCCTTCCGAATACTCCCTCCGTTCCATTTCATTTGCAACTATGGGAAGCGTGTCCGTCAAACCGACTCAACTTTGACTACGTTTGTAGAAAATACGTGCAACATTTATATCTCCAAATAAATTTGTTAAAAAACTAGACTTAAAGATCTTTCCAATGATACTAATTACTTAGTATAAAATTTTTATATATTTTAATAAATAATTGCCGGCGGTTTGAAAATACTGTTTTCTCGGGAAGCGAGAATTGCAAGTTTTCTCAAACAGAGGGAGTATATGCCGGGAGAACACAAGAAGAGAAGCAGCAGGCAGGAGCATCAGAGTTTATGGTTTCGTCTGCAGCTGGCGAGAACGACCGACGCGGTGGCGAGTGGACCCGCTGCATTCAATGCCGAGCAGCAAGCATCAGCAAATAGCAAAGCTCCGCATGCAAGCGGCAGCCAATAGCAGAGGCAACAACGCCCATCCGCCCGCTTGAGCAGGCGTTTCGCAAGCCGCCAGCGTGACTCTCTTTCTGCTTTCTTTCTCTCGCCACATAGAATTTCGCCGGCTCTCAACTCCTTATTATACTTCTCTCATGCATGTGGATCCACCACGACAGGAAGACAACAACCAAAAACAAGGGCGGCTTTCTATGTTCCGCCCAAGTGGAAGAGTATTTGGCTTCGCCGGGTCGGGGAACACGATCCCAGAATCCACTCCGGCATCGTGAACCGTGATGCTATGTTTGTTGCTGACAGCCTTGCTCCCAACTGCACCTGATCTACCCAAACAATGTTATGAGGTTTTGTTTTATTATTTATCCTTACTGCGATAATAATTACCGAGCCATAACACAATATGTACTCGCTCAATAAAGAACACAATATCATTTTTTAGGAGTCAAACAAATTCAATGGACCTGAATTTATGTTAAAAATATTAATATTTATAATGTTGAATAAATATAGTTACATTAATATGAAATTTATTTTTCAGTAAAAAAGTTTGAAAATACAGATATTGCTATTATTTTATATAAAAATTGGTCGACCTTGAGAGAGTTTAACTGTCACGGACATAGAATTGATTCTTTTCATGATAGGAGTAAGATAAATTCATATTCGTTTTGGATTAACATCATTATAGTAAAGTCCATCAGCAGTATTTAAACCTCGTGTCATTCTAGTCCCTAAACATCATTCAAATACCTAAACCTGTTCAGATGTTGCTGTACTCCTCTTGGAAAAGTGATAATAATAACAACAATTTTGTTTTATGTCTTCGAAGAAACAAATAGTCCTATTTTACTAGGCTTAAATAGCCATTCGGCCCTTAAACTATCACACAAGGCTCAATTTGGCCCCCGATCTATCAAAAACGTCCAATCGGCCCTCGATCTTTCAACTTGCAACTCAATCTCGCCCATTCTCATTCATTGCTCAACACGTGGCCAGGTGGGCATGCAAAATGTCTAACCTGCCCCTCCCAAATTTCTTTACCCGCGGCGCTCACGGGCGTTGGTAACATGTGGCATATGGCTCATTGTGTAACATGTGGTTTTCGCGGCAAATGGAATGAATGCGTAAACAATTTTTGGCAAATTGTTCACATTTGTCATGTCCGATGTCCTCAAACAAATGTAACATGTTTCATGGTTCGACATAATAAATGATACAAAAGCATTCATGCCTTCAAACTAGGCGTTGAAACTACATCTTCTTGTTACGTGGATCGCACCAGCTTGGATGTTTTGGTCTGAGAAGAGTTGCTTTGGCCCGATGTTGATCCACGGCCAAGTGATGTGGATTTGATTTTTGCGGATGCACGCCCACCTTTTACATTGATTGTTGCCTTTGCAAATGAGGAAGCAGTCCCAGCGTTGGTTTTGATAACAACGAAGCACTACCTCCAGCAGATGCCTTTGCATATGCTTGAGCACTTGACTTCCCGATGTGTGAGCACTCTCTCCAAAAGATAGCAGCCTTCTCTTTTGACCGGTGCAAAATTTAGCACAGCCACGTATATCTTATTAACCTGTACAAATTTTGCAAAGTGTTGCAGCATGGACATGTCATTACTTACTAACCTGAATAAATGATGAACCTTCAGGCATCTTACTCGACTTGATGAAGTCGCTACAGATTTCCCTTTGGTTTGATTGGACTGTGCGGGTTGAATTGGCAATGGGACTGGACCCGACTTATTGCGGCGGCCAGGTGGATTGTGTGACCCAAAGATGTTCAAGCTGTTATGCAAAGGAGATTACGTTAGTGTCATCAAAAACAATAAGGAATGAATATACTGCAATGAGGGAAATATTAAAATAAGTAAACACCATTTGTTGTTCGCAAGTCCTCGTGTTGTGACCATAATTTTTTTGCAGCGGCTACATCTAATTTTAGTACCCACTTTTGATGCCTTGGTTCCTGATTTCACCGGGTTCGTAAGGGTCCCTTCTCCCATTTTTCTTTGGTCGGCCTGGCATTTTTTTTGACTCTAGGAGGCAATGGTTTGGGATTTGGAGAAATAGGCCAAGCTGACTCATGCTCCACTGGCTGCAGTACATGTTGGTATGTCTTCTTGTATGTCTCAAGTGAGAAGCACATATTTAAGTAATTGTTAGGCTCTTCTCGACATTTTGAATAGGGCAGCACAAGCATGTTGACATGGGATGCCGTAGACTTGCCAGATACCTACATGAGCATGTTTGGCTTCGCAAGTCCACCGTGAACCTCCATTTTTATCTCTCACTTCAAATCCAAAGATCACCATTCCACAAGACATGGCAAGTATTGTGTCCTATGCCTAATCTTGTTGAATTTCCTAATAATGTTTGGACACACGACCATTGTCCATCTTTCACTCATCAACTACTCTATTTTATTGGATTCTTCTAGTCACTTGGATCCTCGATGTCCTCCAAAGATAGTAATGATAGGCTTGAACCTTGACTCAATAATCCAGCTATTGAAGGATTCACTCATGTTGTTGTCAAGCGATTCACAATTTGAACCAAGTTGAAACCAAGCTCGAGACCAATGGACATGATCTGTTTTCTCCAAATCCAGCCATCCTCTTGGAGTTTTTGCAAAGAAGCTTATTCTTGTAATGATTAAACAATTGCTCATTAGGTGCCTTCGCAATCTTCCAAAACCTCTTTTGGTACTCTTGCAGCCTATGTTTCTTTCTCCGGTTGGCATAGATGTGGCGTGCACACATCCTATGCTCAGCCAATGGAAAAAACAGAGATACTATGCTTAGAAGGCCCTCGCATATAATGGACACAAATGATTCAAACTCTGTAGTATAAATGGACTGAATTTAAATGGACACAACATTAAAATGGACACAAATGTACCTTCTGTTGGTCTGTTATAAACACCCAGCCTCCTGCTCCAGCAGGTATGTTGATATCTTTCTGGAGATGCCCAAGAAACCATTTCCATGAATCTTTGTTCTCATATTCCACAACAGCCCATGCAATTGGGTAAATTTGATTATTTGCATCCCTCGCCTATAGGCGATAACAGCTCACCTTTCAATGGCCCCTTTAGGAAACAACCATCTAGCCCAATTACTCTCCCCGCATCCTTCCAAGAAGCCTTTTTACATGCATCAAAACATACATAAAATCTCCGAAACACATGGTCCGTTTTCTCGGATCAAGGGCAACATGCACACTAGTTCCGGGATTACTACGCTTCAACTCGTGGCGTAGTCAAACAACTTTGAGTACTCACCGGTCTGAGTATCCATTATTTTCTTCACTACCTGTGCCTTTGCTCTCTTAATCATTGTGATTGACACATCCACTCCCATGTCCTCTTGTAATTTGTCTCCTTCATTGCTCTAGCCTTCCAAGATGGATTAGCCTTGATAGTACTCTCATATTTGTGACATATCCTATTTTTAGACAACTTTTATTTTTAAGCTCGGGACAACAAGAATATAGAAGCCAAGGACAACCTTTCCACCTACAAACAGCCCTAATCCTTTTTTTCTCATTCCTCTTGTATTTGATATTTATCTTCATCTTCAGTGCATACCTCTCTATAGCATCCTTCAATTCATCCTTTCCTCTAAAGCACATGTTCACTGCAAACTGTGGAGTATCAGCAGAACTGTCAAATATTGGGAACCTGCACTTCCTTCTTTTGAAAACACCATCACTATCCTCATCATATGATGCATCACCATCTGAATCAAAGTACTGGACACCATCTCCACCTGCTAAGACCTGATTATTACTGTCCAATGGAATATCTCCACCTTGTATGCCATCCACCTCAATTGGGTCATCTAATGGAATATCTCCTCTCTTCTTGGCTTCTGACATAAATTTCTTGTATTTGGTTCTTATCTCCCTAACTTCATCATCTTCATCAGTTGTGAAACCTATAGCATCACGCCCACACTCTCTCGATTCTCGAATCTTCTTCTTCTTCTTCTTCTACATTTAGACCATCCTGACCATGAGTTGGACCTTCCAATAACAGCATGTTATCACCCTGAATAAATTTGTCCCTATTTTGGACAGTTTCATCCTCAGCAATAGGTTGAACATGATCCAAATCCATGATGTTTTCATCTCGAAATAGGGCAAATACATCCTCATCAGCATACTGTGTTCCAGATTCTTCATTCCTACCCATGTCAACTGATTCAGTGTATATATCTCTGCTCTAGCAGCTCCCAGCTCATTAACCATGTCCAAACATGACTTGTCATCTACAAGTAACCTCATTCCACTATTTAATTCAGCACCATATGGCAACCAGTGCATTCTAACAGATCTAGAAAAAGTTGTGTGATCCAACAGGTGTCCTTCAAGTTCTGGAACAGATATCTTGTCCTTCTCTATGTGAGACACTCCACACTCCCCATTGCAATAAAACATCTTTGACCCATCAAACACAAAGTCCCCATTAAAATGAAATCGAACTTCCAATTACCTCAAATTCAGACATTGTATTGCAGCCCTACGGATCAAC
The DNA here is from genome assembly GCA_015847255.1 of Hyparrhenia diplandra. Taxonomy (NCBI): domain Eukaryota; kingdom Viridiplantae; phylum Streptophyta; class Magnoliopsida; order Poales; family Poaceae; genus Hyparrhenia; species Hyparrhenia diplandra. The sequence continues at coordinate 432,067 of JADLZK010001513.1, read as the reverse complement.
TATATGGTCAAATTCAAACATTCTACAAGGAAATCAAAATCAATCGCAAAATCAGAGAAGTGCCACTTTATCTCACCCGGTTGCGGACGCCCAATCCTCTTCTTCTTGTCCGTGGGTCAGATGCTTGCCGGGTCCGCCTTTGCCCAAGGTCGAGGGGTGCGCCTCCACCAAGAGAAGGGGAGCGCCTCCACCAAGAGAAGGGTGCACTCACTGCTGTCCTCCCCAAGCCAAAAACCCTAACCTACCTGTCCAGCCGCCATGGAGAACAGAGAGATACGACGAGGACGAGCAGAAAGAAAGAACGGAGCAAAACGCCGTGAACGGTGGCTTGGTAAAGGAATTAGGAGGGGCAGCAGAGTCATTTCGCATCTTCACTGTCTACGTGTCCAAAGAATCCATGAGCAAGGACGGGATTGAGTCTCAAACCAAAAGATTAAGGGCCAAATTGGCCGTTTTGAAAGTTCGGGGGCCAATTTAAGCCTTGGGTGATAGTTTGGAGGCCAAAAGGGCTATTTCGCCATGTTTTTACTACAACAAAATTTGAATGGTACATTGTGATCTGCTCCCGTGCATTCCACGGGTTGACATCCCGGCCCCACCATCGCATTCGTCCACCCCGGCCCCCATGGCCTGTAGTCAAGGTGTGAGCACGTGTGTGGTGGGGGCCCGCCGTCTTGGCTCACACGGCCGCCTCCCCTCCCTCCCCCGCATCGCGGAAGGAGCCACCCCACGCCAACCGGCAGCCACCCAATCAACGGACGGCCGGCCGCAGCCATCTGAGCCCGGAGAATAGTAGTAGCGGCGCTGCGCCCACGCGGAGGAGGAGCCCAACGACAAATCGGGCGAGGAGGAGGAGGAGGGAGCGGGGGGACTTCTGGCTGCGCCGGCCGGGGCGGCCTCCCACCGGGAGCCCTTGTCCCTGTTCCTTCCCTCCTCCACCATTCAAATTTCCTCGCCTCCATTCGCCGATTCGGTTCCATTCGACGGGCGGCAGGGGGGGACGGCATTGGCGGCATCCCTCCACCCACCGCGATAGCACAGCGACCCGACCATGGCGATGGAGGAGGCGGTGTCCGACAACACCAAGGGGCTTTGGCGCTCGCCAGTCGCCTCCGGCGCCTTCATCGGGCGCCGGCTTCATCCTCAAGAAGATCGGCCTCCTCCTCGCGCCGCCAAGTGCGGCGCCAGCGCAATACCGCACCTCACCTCTACGCCTTTGCCGTGGCTAAGTGTAGCCCATTCCTCTTCTTCTTCTCCACGGCGTCCTAGGATCCCATCCCATCCCATCCCACCCCGGGCTGCCTCTGAATCGCTGATCTGATCCGCTCCCTACCCCCGCCCGGCCTTCGTTACGAATCTGAAACCGCATCGTTCCCCGATCCGATCGAGGTTCCCGGACGTCCACCAGCGCCGCTTTTCGTCAATTACCGGCGCTGGTTCCAGACAGGGAAGCACAGCAGCACCATTGCGGTGGTTGGATCCGGCGACACATCGCGGCTTTCGCAAACTGCCGTGCCATGCCATGCCGTGCGGTGCGTGATTTGACGCCAGTGCTGCGCGATTGGACCTGGCTGATGTCTAGATGACAATACTGCGCACGTCGCTAGTCAAAGTCACAAACCTGTGCGCGTCATGAGCGGTTCGGTCCTCATCGCCTTGTCGCTGTCTTCTAGATGTAATACATGTGATCCAAGCTCGGGAGCCGCTGTGGTTTCAAGATGTGGTCAATTTGGTTGTTCTGATATCTTCATCAAGGATTGTTGTGTTCAAATTCACCAATTATGTCGTCTTCTTTTTTTTCATCAAACCTGTTATAAGGTCTATCAGAATTCAGACATTCCATAAAAGAAAAAGCTATATTCATGCCCAATTGTCCTCTGATTTAAACTTATCGGGCTCATTTCTGTTTTGTGTTACAGGTGGAGGAGGATACACTTACCTCCCCGAGCCTCTGTGGTGGGCCGGAATGACCACAAGTATGCCATAAGCTCCACATAAACTTTACTCTCAGTTTAAACTTTGCCACCCCAACTGACTTTTCTTAGTGTTGATCTTCACAAGTGCTACTTGGGGAGGTCGCAAACTTCATCGCTTACATATTTGCGCCAGCTGTACTCGTGACTCCACTCGGAGCGTTAAGCATAATCGTGAGGTGAATTTTCATACCATACCACAAGCTGGTACCACTTACATGTGCGGTCCTGCAATCTTCTTTGCTTGACATTGAGTTTTTTCTGGAATTGGGCAGTTCAGTGTTGGCGCACTTTGTGCTCAAGGAGCGACTTGAGAAGCTCGGGGTCCTTGGATGTGTATCGTGCATAGTAGGCTCAGTTGTTGTGGTTATGCATGCTCCTGAGGAGCATATGCCTAACTCTGTCAAAGAAATCTGGAACCTAGCTACCCAACCAGGTGAGTCATTGTGCTCAGTTGTGCGCATAACAGTTTGTTGGAGCTGCAGTTCTCACAGAATGTCTCCATCCTGTGGTGTCGATCATTGGCAGGATTTCTAGCATATGCGGCGACAACATTGCTACTCGTGGGAACACTAGTACTCTTCTTTGAACCTCGATATGGCCAGACTAACATCCTGATATATCTGGGTATCTGCTCTTCAATGGGATCACTAACCGTAAGTGTGCTTTGAGTGGCAGATGCACAGATTAACTGTAGGAATATGCAGTTACTGAGCTGTCCTTGCTTTTGTAGGTCGTTAGCATCAAAGCCATTGGTGTTGCCATAAAGCTTACGTTGGATGGAGTGAATCAGGCTACTTATCCATACACATGGCTTTTTCTTATGGTTGCAATTGTCTGTGGGGTTTCTCAAATAAATTACCTGAACAAGGTATGCACATCCTTTTTAAAAAAAAAAAAAAAAAAACATTGCTTCACCTGTGAATGTTTTTTCTTGATTGTACCTAGAGCGTGTACTTCTGAGCATTGACGACTTAAAATATTTGTTATTCTGCAACAAGCTACAAGCATATTTTTAGTATCCACTACAAGTTATCAAGAAAACTTGCATCTTAAATTCGTGTAGTAAATTTCTGATTGTTGCAGGATATATCTCAGTTTTAGGGTTTTGCTAACTTCCTTCTATTTTTTGCAGGCATTGGATACCTTTAATCTGGCTATTGTTTCTCCTATTTATTATGTAATGTTTACTACCCTTACAATAGTGGCGAGTGGAATTATGTTTAAGGTACAAACACCCTATTCGTTTTGTTAATTAAGCATAACTAGGCTATGTTTGGACTTATTGGGCTTATATTATACAAAATTATGAAATTCAGGACTGGGCTGGTCAAAGTTTCAGTAGTATCGCTTCTGAATTATGTGGCCTAATAACCATCCTTTCTGGGACGATTTTGTTGCACTCAGCAGAGGAGGGAGCCAACAATTCTGCAGGTACAGTCATTTAGCTCAATTTGCTGTTTTTACATGTGTGTAATTCTTCTCTTGAAAAATACATCTTGCTTTGCTGCATCTTTATTCTTTTTTTTTTTTTTTTGTCGATAACTCCTAATGCTCCAATTTCATGGAAGAAGCAATTAGGCTTTTCTATGAGGATTCAACATTTTATGCGGACAAAAAGTTGCCAAGCTATTGCTTTATCAGTTAATAGTGTTATCAAATTATCACTTAATTGGTGGTAGCACTAAGTTAGCATTCATATTCCTTGAAATTTGTAAAAATATTGCATTACTTTTTGACCCAAAAGCCCATTTGGACTGATGGCTTGTTTGTGAAGGTAAAACTTCCAAAACAGTTGATCTAGCATAATCTGGCAGTATTATTTTTACGAGGACTAGATTGTGTGGTTAGCATAATCATCCTTTTATTTGTTTCTTCTTGGCAAAGTTGTACTATTTCCTACTGTAGGGAGCATGTTCAGTCTTAGATTCTTTTATCTTAATATAATGATTATGTACAAGTCTCCTGCACATTAGTAAAATATATTTATATTTATGATGACAAGGCTTGAACTGAGCAAAACTGTCATGTTAATTTCAGCTTTGTTGCCTTGGCCTTTGGATAAAGGGTCTATATCATGGTGTATCAGCTTAAGCAGTGACAATCTGCTAAAGAATGTTGAAGAGGACTACTTCGCAGCTCTGCAAAGTTCACCTTCCCCAGTATGATGATACATTTTCCTACGCTTTTGCTATTGAAGAAACTAATAGACATCGAAAACGGAACATGCAAATCGAAGTGCCAGCAATCTGGCAGTTTTGGGTAAGGAGATTTCTTCTGCCATTTTTCGGGCTGTACATAGGAGGCTGTAAATTTGTGATTGTTTTAGTATTGGGACAGGATAGAACTTCACCATTGTTTAAAGCAAGCATAATTGTTGCCTGCATGTTGTAGTTCTTGTAAATGTTTCTCCTTTAACTTAAGCTCAGAAGTAAAGATTGATGCATCCAGCTGTGTTCCACATTCTCGAATGATTTGGTGTTAAACTCCGAAGGAAGCTAATGCACTGCAGCATTTGTCATGGTTTGATGGAGTTATAGACTCCTTTCTTACTCGTTACATGTGTGCGTGTTTATAGAAATATTTATATGTAGTTAAAATATTAATTGAATTCGTCTCAAATTAAAGCCCAGAACACTTGATAGATGACGGAACTCGCAAGCTGATCGAAGATCAAGCGAAGCAGCCCGGTTTGCTAAAGAACTCGTTGAATAGTTTTTTTAATCAACGGCTAACAAATTGTTAGCAACAATTACATGAACAGATTCAGGAATAGAGCTACTCCGTATGTATTTGCTCCTCTCCTCGATTACACAATACTCCTAGGGTTTGGTGTTGAGCCGAAAAGTAATTTTGTATTGATTGATTGAAATATTAAGATCGTAGTAGATATATATTACAACTCTTTGTATTTATAGGGTGTCCGGTCTTTCAAGTCGAGTCCCCTGTTCGGTTGCAAAGAAACCAAACACCGTGTACATATATATGTAGGGTTGTATATACCAAATAAATAACTTTTGTTGTAGGTAACCTCTTTATATTTCCTTAATCACCGCATGCATGTAAGTATATATATGTACCGGCCGAGGGCACGGACAGGAGGGCAGCCGCAGCCGCCGGGGAGATCTCGCCCGAAGCGCGCCAACGGCTCCCCTCCCCGTCGGGCGTCCTCGTCGACGCTGGTGGGTGAGGGGAGCTGGCCTCCACGTCCGGCAATGGCTGTGGGGCCGATGTTTTCCCGAGTAGGTGGTGTGTCCCCGGAGCTAGGGTTAGGGTTAGGTCTTTGTTAGGGTTTCCGACGATGGTGTTGAGGCGGCGGCGGCGGGTGGTGTGTCCCTCGGAGCTAGGGTTAGGGTTAGGTCTTTGTTAGAGTTTCCGACTGAAGGGTCGAGATGGGGACTAGAGGGGGGGTGAATAGTCCCTTTTAAAAACTAATCGCACCGGCTAACCGAAACTAATGCGGAATTAAACTTATCGGTCTAGCCAAGACTTCACCCCTCTAACTAAGACTCTAAATCACCTCACAAAAGATCCTACACAAGAAGAGTGAGGTGACAAGCCTAGATTGAGCTCCTAATCAATTCTAATGCAAGGTCACACAAACCTAAGCACTAGTACTTCAAGCACGGGTGAGCTCCTACACAATTCTAGTAAGCACAAGCACAAAGCCTCTAAGCTCACTAGATGCACAATGGACAAGGCAACACACGCCTAACCCAAAGGCTCAAATTACCTAGCTACACAAACTAAGCAAAGTAACTAAACAAGCTACACAAGCTAGATAATTACAACTACTCTACTCAAGCACAAGCACAATATATATGAATGTAATAACAAGGCTTGTGATGAAGAGATTGCAAACCACCGCGAAGTGTGGACACAAGATGACACCGGTGATTTTTTACCGAGGTCTCGGGAAGCTTGCCAACTTCCCCCTACTCCTCGTTGTGTCGACCAACACTTTAGTGGTTCCACGGTTTGGCGAATCACCCGGTGATGATCCTCAAGCTTAATGGCCATTACCCAAATCCCACAAATGGGAGCTCGATCGAGTCCCTCACACGAGTGTGAGTCCTCTAGCCAATCCCTCAGAGGGTACCGTGTGAACCCACACACAAGTGTGGTAGCTCAATGACACGCTCCACTAGAGTTGCTCTTCACGATCCCCGCGAGGTGAGCACGAACCTCTCACAATCTCTTCTCCGGAGCACCGCACAATCTTCTTTGCGTGCTTCACGAAGTCACAATCTCCAAACCGTCTAGGTGATGGCAATCACCAAGAGTAATAGGAAATCCTCAATCGCAATCACCACCTAGTGCCACAAATATGAATCCCGAAATGCAATGCACTAGGTATCTCAATCCCCTCTCAAATTAGCTCTAATCTTGAGTGAAATCAAATGGGGAATAGGTGGATCTTCAACCTCTCAACATCACCCACAAAGGGCTCTCAATCTCTCATATCAATTTTGACTCAAATCATGGGAGAGAAAGAGGAGAGGAGAAACCCTAGTTCTTGCTCTCTAGAATGAAGAAAGGGAAGAGCTTACTGTGCTTTTTCTCCGGTTCGAGAACAAGGGGAGCAGCAGCTCCACTTTATCCCCGGCCTCCACCGCACCAGCTCTCAACGGGCGGCGGGCAACGGCCGGCGGCAAGCAAAGAACCACCAAGGTCCATGCGCTCTTCTATCTCCGGATCGAACCGAGCGGCGGCGGCTTTTCTTTTCTGTTCTTCGAACGGACCGGTCAACATGCGGCACAAGCGAAACGGAGCGGTTGCTCTCACACACTCTCTCTCCCTTGCGACCAAAGAGGGCCCGCGACAAGCAACCAACCGGTGGGCGACAACGTGCCACACGGCAAACAAAGAGCAAATGGCGCCTCCTCTCTCCATTATTAGCACACGCATGCAGCATTCTCTCTCTCTCTCCACGATGACGGAGGAGCAAATAAGCCGCCCTCTCCCATGCATGGCCCCACGATGGACCCTCTCATTCTTGTAACACCCCGGTGTTATTTCTACTAAAACGACATGTCATCAAGATCATTGCAAAGCATGCATATTTAGCCCACCCTGTGTTGCATTGAACTAAAATAAGTTTATTTTATGTTTGGTTTCGTCGTCGGTCGAAAAGACGTGAGAGGAAACAGTTATTCGAAATTATCCCCTTGTCGGAAACCCTAGATTCTATACCCTAGTTTGTCCCCTTTTATTTTATTCAAAATCTATCAAGAATTTGGGTATGGTTATTAAAGCAAAAAGGTAGATTTTTCAAAGTTATACAAAGTTGGTATTTTGAGTTTTCAAAGTTTAGTTCAAAATTTTGAAGTAATTTTGAATTTCATCAAAACCCTAATTGCCCCCCCTTTTCTATATTTCAAAATTTATGCAAAATTTGAGAAAACTTCCAAAACCAGTTTGTAGATCTTGTTGAGAGGAACAAAAGTCATGTACAAAGTTTTTCAAGTTTTTACATGATTTTAAAAAGTAATTTTGAATTCAAATTTCAAAATTTTGAACTGCATTTCAAAAGTCATATTTCTAAGCTGAATTTGAAAATGCTCCAATCGTGAAAATTGTAGATCTTGAAAAATTAAGGCAAGTTACTTTTTGGAAAATTTTGAGTTCAGTTCAAATTTTGGGAGTAATTTGAAAAGTTTGAAGTTAGGGTTAGGGATGAACAGTACCCGGCCACTCTCTCCCCTGCCACCGCCGGCGCCAACGTTCGCGCCGCCGTCCACCGTCGTTTCCTCTCCGAATCCGGCCACCTGGAGGTGTTCGCGACCTCTCCGGCTACCTCCCGTCCCCCCTTTGCCTATAAATAGGCGGCGTCGTCGCCGTTTTCCTCTTTCCGAAAACCGCCGCCGCCGAACCGCTCTGCCGCCGCCGCCGTTTGTCGCCGACAAGCCATCTTTCACCCAACCATCTACTCCAGCAGCTCCGCAACTTCCTAACCTCCCTCTGGAACCGGCCGCAACCAGCCGCCCATTGGAATCGCCGCCCGCGACCCTTCTTCCCATTGCCGTGCGGCGCCTTCCGCGAGCCCGCCAGCGTCGTCGTCATCCTTGCTCGTTGAGCTTTTGCTCGCTTTTCTCTACGTTTTCCCTCCCTTGTGATGATGTATTAGTGACCGACTAGCCCCCCGTCCCGCCGTGATTCCAAAGACGCCGAACGCCGAGCCCGAAGCCGCCGTCCGCCGCCGTCGTCGTCGACGACCTAGCTCGGCCGGCGTCTCGCGTCCAAACCAAATCGCGTCCCCCAGTTCCCTGGTGAGCCCCCGGCCGTCCTCCCCGCCTTTGGTTTTTCTTTTAGCCCCTCACCGGGCGGAACGTGGCCGCCGCCGCGTCTTGTGAGCGCGCGTGCCGCCGGCACGTGAACGATGCCGGCCGAAAATCGCTCTGGGCCGGCCCAACACTGCTCCACCGGGCGGTTTTTTGTCACTCTTCACTATAGATCAGCCCATCATGAACAGTTTGGTCATGAACAGTATTGGGCCACGCACAAGAATAACATGCGAATTCAACCCCAGAGCCCTTTTTCAATTATAAAATGTTTTATCCAATTTCTTTATTTTGAATAGTGTCCGATTTTCCAAATTTTGTATAAATTCAAATACTAGCTCAAAAATTCTGAAAATTTTTTGTGTAGCCTTCCCATGGGTATGTCTATCCATGAAAAATATGAAACTTGAATTTTGAATACTTTTGGCATGATTTAAAAATACAAATTTTAATTGAAAAATGCATCTTCCTTGATTTTTAATAATTATTTTATTTATCCAAAAATCATGAAAATTATTTTGGTACTATTTTATGATATGATCTACCTGTACAAAAATTTTGAGCTTGTTTTGAGAAAGTTAAAATATTTATTATTTTATCCTCTATCATTTCATGTGTAAAACAAATTGTTTAGCGCTTTATAACTTAGGGTTTTGGGTGAATTTTGGGTTGTTTTGTGAACCCTAAACCACACCACTATTAGATGGTCCTTGAGAACTCTTTTAGGCAATGGTGATGATATCTCGTAATGTAGTTCAACAAGTTGGTTTTGTTGGGTTGCAACTTTTATCGTGAAGGAAAGTTGTACTCAAGTGTTTATCATTTCATGCATTCTCGCGCCTCATGTTTATATGCATGACATCATATTAAGCATATGTTATTCTTTTAAGTATAGTGAGCGAAGGTGACCGAGAAGTCGTTGATCAAGCCTCTCGAAGAAGGCTATCTTGTTGACCCTAGCTCGAAAGTATTGTGATCCATCGTCCGAGTCAAGTTACTTCATCAATCAAGGCAAGCCCGGTTCATTTAAATATTCCTTGTGTTTTACAAAGCTTTATATCACATTTGCTTTATGCTTTGCATTAGGTGATAGGAGTTGAGTGACAACCTAATTGATGCATTATCCATCCTTGTTTATTTCGATAACTACCTTGATAAACCGTTTTAGTAAAATGCTTAGAAAAGCTTAGCCTGGCTAAATTAGTTAGACTTTTGAGTAAAAATGTGACAAGTCCCTTATGATAGCCCGAAGGGGCATTTGATGAGAAAGGATGCTATATGATGGAACCATACTTTGGGATATGGTGTTTAATTTGAGACCGGTCGGGTAATTTGCATTGAGAATTGAGTCTCGGTGTAGTATTTCCAACTTGTCGATTAAGGACTGAAAGCGTGTAGGCCCGTGTAAATCGAGACTATGGAACGCAATCTGCGCTGGTCGTTGGACCAATGGCACGCGTCTGTCTGGCGTCGTCCCGAGCGGTCGACCCTAGTTCTCGGACACATACTCCGGTAAGCCCAATCTTGGGGTGTCAAATCGGAAACGCATAACCGCCAAGACCGGGAGTGGAGAGATGGCGGGAGTACATGTTACCCTCGTGGGTTAAAGTCCCGGATTGGAGGTGTGCGGTATTCTCGGGTGGCGTGGGGCGTGGTTCCGTTTTTGAGTATCAAGAAAGGGTTGATATATGCAAGCTTAAGTGCTACATATGTCGTGTGGAAAAAACTCCCCAAATTTGGGTTAATCGATTTCGAAATCGCCGTGCTTCTGAATCACGGAGACTTGGTTTCCGTCTTATATCGTAGTTTAATTATGGAATTATGAAGAGATGGATTAAGTGATGGAACTTCTACAAGTATATGCTATAGTGTAAGATCACCTAGAATAGGTGAGGAACTAAATTGAGATTAAAATGTTGAAAGTAAGGATTCACTACTAGTAAGCTTTTCTGCAAAAAGAGTCCTTGATTCTTGCTAAAAGCCTTACCTTGAATCCTATTAGACCAAATTCCCGAGTCTTCTCCTATTTTCTTTAGTCGGGTAAGTCTTGTTGAGTACTCCCGTACTTTCGGGGTTTGTTAACCCATGTTGCGGGACCGGGCGGTCAGTGATCGGACCTTGTTGTATGACGATCCAACAAGAGAAGAGTGACAATGAGTGAGACTTGAGACCCGTGGGCAGGGTCTGATAATGTTTCATATGTAATAATCTTTCGGCTACTCATACTTATATGTTTTAAAACTTGTTTTAAAACAAACGGTTAATAAAATTATTGTAATATATAAGTCTTCCGCTGTTTTACTCTGATTATGTATGAAAACTGTTGTAATTCTGCAATGTCCTCGTAACGGATCCTGGTTAGAAAAGTTAATAGTACTTTTCAGGTTATGGGTGCACATATGTGATTATTAAAGGTTGTTGAACCGATAATTAGTACATGTGGGCCCTGTAATTTGGAAAGTTCTCGTTACAATTCTCACGCCAAAGATAGCAAAGACAACGAATTGGCGCCGGTCCTCTCTCCATTTGAGTCTTGCATGCACCGGCAATTTGGGCCAGCCCAATGAAAGTCCGGGGAGCAAAACATTCCACTCGCAAGTCACACCTGCGGCCGGCGCTCCACACATCCTTTGAAATTCCAGCTCGGGTAGGATAAATTTCCATGAAGACCTCCTCTGTCTAGCGCTTTGACGGCCGAGGCGAGACGCTCCCCCAAACAAACACCTCTCGGCGGAAATTGACCTCGGTTCAACCGAAAATTCCAACAGCTTCTCCTTTTATCTTTTCTCTTTTCAAGTTTTTCAACACAAACTTAATCCAAAATATATACCATCTTATCCAAATTATGTCAAATCTTTTTTTGAGCACAATTAGATGATATTTTTCAAATCTTTTCAAGGAACCCGTCACTAACCCGAATGCATATGCAATTCAAAATTCAAGTTAGTGGCACTAGGTGAGTAAAAGCGATTGAAGTTTTCCCCTCTTCATAGTACGGTTATCAAACCTAAATCCGGTCATAACCTTCTCTACTCACCTATGACCGGCGAAATGAAATGCCCTATAGGTTATACCTTTGCCTTGCGCATTTCCATTTCGCTCCATCTTCATGTGTCGATGCAACACATGCACCAACACGATCAAGAATGATATGATCCATTTCATATCATCACATGACCTTCTTGGTCCATCGATCTTGACCTCACTTGCTCTTCACCGCTGCGTCGGTCCGTCGGCGCCAAGTCTTGCCCCATTCACCCCCTCGCGGTCCATGACTTCAAAGCCTCGACTTGCCCTTCACACTTGCAACCCGGTCCATCAAGCCAAGCCTTGTCTTGATCTTCACCACCTTGGTCACATGACTCCATGTCATGTCTCATATGCAATAAGCTCCTTCATTACACCATCACATGTGAACTAATCTCACGTGTATAATCTCAATAACACATATTAGTTCACCTAATGTTGACACTCAATTACCAAAAATCACAAAGGGACCTTTCAATCTCCCCTTTTTTGGTAATTGATGGCAACACTACAAAAATATGTAATTGAAGATTAATTCACACTTGGTAGTGGTAACTCCCCTATATGTGTGCCCAATTGATTTGAATTCAAGGTTTGCACACATATAAAAATATGAAAATTATGGGAGGGTTAACACTACAAAGTGATGCTAAGGTGTATAAGATAAACCTTTGAAGCGTGATACCAATCGGAGTTGCAAATTGAAGTTCATCCTTAGCATCATTCATGTAACTAGACATACACCAAAACTCAAGATACCATATGAGATCAACATTATATGCTATGGCTCTTGATCCACATGAAAACTATATATGTCTAGCTACAACCTATGCATGCTAGTTATCATATCATCAATCAAGTTCTATGACTAGCATACACCACACAAGCATTGCATATAGAATTTAAAGACTTATGCAAATGCAAGCAAGCACATGAATATGCACATATCAAATGCAATCAATCAAGTTCATGAGCTTGCTCCCCAACTTGTGTGCTTCTCTTTTGTCCAAGAATGTTGATCCTCTTCTAATCTTCAATCTTATTCCCTCTTGTTCTATGTCCATATACTCATCCCTTTGCCATATATCCAAAGACACCTACATATCTTTGTCCAATTTCTTCCCCTTTGTCATCAATTTCCATAAAAGGTATGCCTCTATTGATACAAAGGTTGTGACTAGGGATAGATGGTTGATTGTTGAACCTTCATTTTTGATGGACACACCATATGTTGGAATGACACCACTTTATAACTACCACATGTGGAAGCATGAAGAACACCTTGAAATGCCACATGTAGGTCACTTGTAGGATCCTTGACCTTGATACCTTGAGGTGGGACACCTCCCCTAAGTCAAAGCATATGTCAATCCATTGAACAACTTGAGCTCTTGTTGGTGAGGGTAGCTTTCTTGAATTGAGTCGATCACTTAAAGTTGAGGATCACTTGTGGAACCACCGATTTCATGTACTAGATATTACTTGAGTTGAATACCACGTGAAAGATATCATATGAAGGAAATACCACGTGTAAAGATGATGTAATAATCTAGCCATGTCTTGAAACTTGCAATGTAGATCCCACTTGAAAGGATTTGTCGATTGTATCCAATTCTTGAATTAGATTGTTTCCATGAGCTTCTTTCTTGTTGATTTGATCTAGATCATTTGCACAAGATAATCTAACTCGGTTTGAACCAATGACAAGCTTTTTCACACCTCATGCTAAGGGTTATCTTGACAATGTTGAGATAAAGTACTTGAATGCTCATCCTCTAGATCAAATACTATAGGTTCACTTGCTCATGAAAATGTCATATGCTACCACTAGATCATATAAAGCATAGAAACAATAGTGGTACCATATAGGCATTAAAACATTTGATTTGCATGAATGATCACTATGTATGACTATATGCACTATCAAGTCCTTAGCAAAGTATGAATGCATATGTCAAGCAATTTCACCTTGCTATGTTGGAGTAGAGGATAGTCATTAGATTCCAATTTAGCTCTCCAACTAGCATCATGAAGTCCAATTCAATAGCTTGGTGAAGACAATACATACCGATTTAAATTCCATGCTTCACCCATATGAAATGAAAACCACCAATGATCAAGTGCACTATCTTCATGTTGTGGTTGGCTTGCTTTCTCTTTGATCCTTGCTTGCATGAGAGAATACCACTAGAATCTTGCATGAAACATCTCTCTATTTGGGTGTTGCTTGCTTCTCTAGATCAACCCATTGGATAGCATCAACTAAGCATCTCCAATAGTTCCTAGAATCTCACTTTCATGTTAGCCATCCAAGCACGGTTGCTTCGGTTTTACCTACAGTAGGCGGCATGCCCCCAAGGAGAAGTGACCTCTCTCCAAGAACCATTCTTGATACTCACTTGAATTGACTTTGGTTGATTGATCCAAATGATGGACTTGATATGATGAATATACTTGATTCTTCTTTAAGTCCTTTTCCTTCTTACAAAGATATTCAATGATCACTTGAACTCATTACTTGCTCTCCATCTTGAGCTTGGTCTTGATTTTCAATTAGAGTACTAGATGTGTACAAGGTACACTCCCCAAAATCAATGGTCTTTGTACTCATGTTTGTTATAGTTCTAACTCAATTCAAAACCAAACCTAGGTGCCTCAAACACTTATAAACAATATTCCAACTTGAGGACCTTTCAATGAGAGTGACTCTTGATCAATCCAATAATTGTCACTTTTAAAGCAGATTTTGTGCATCTCAAAGAATGAACCATATCTCACAATGTACATGTTGAAATGCCATGAAATTTGGTGGAGATGTGAAACACTAAGTCATCTAGCAGCCATAAAAAATTTGAGCTTCATACTCCTTCTAGATTGCTACCAGTTTTCACATCTTCCCACACTACTACATGCTGAAAACTGCTGCATCATAGTTGACAAGTTCCACTCCAAAACCGAAGTACCCTTATCTTCTCATCATGAAATTTTTATAGCAACTTCTACAATAAGCGTTGAGCATGCATACTAAATTTCAAGCCATTCCAATTAGATTTGATCATCCAAATATGGCTAAGATCACAGCTCACTCAAATTTTGCAATTATGGACAGATTTAAGCAATTGAGCTATACTTCATCAATTTGAATCAAACTTGATGCTAACTTGTTTGAATACTTTTACAAGATGTGTATCAATTGAAATCACTTACTAAAGGTCATCTCATGATCATATCCATTCAAACCAACTCAAATTTGACTACTAATCATTTAAAACCATTCAAGCATCTCATAGCAAGCAACATATGCATATATATCCAATTCAATCAATTCATATGCACCCAATTGTATGTGATCAACTAGAAGTATACCTTTATAGATCATGATCATCAAATAGCAAGCTTCAACTTAGGAATTTGCAAGCCATCAAATATTTCCAATGAATCACCACAACTTAAACTATGACACTTGTATGTTGTAGCTCATTTGGACTTCATTTTTCTTGACTTGGCATTGGGATATAGTAGCACTAGGCTTCATTTCTTGACTCAATAACATGATGAACAATGTGAACTCATTTGAGTCAAGCCTCCAATGCCATGGTACCTATACACATTCATCCACTTTTCAATGGTACCCAAACTTTTTTGGGTCCTCTCAAGTTAGGTGCCACATACTTAGGCAAAGCCTTAGTATGAGTAGCGGGATGTTTTGCAATAGCAACCGAGGAGGTACCATTGTCATCCTTTCTAAGCATATTCTTATCATCAATTGAAATAGGCTTAGAATTGTTACCTAGGGGACATGAATGAGCCATGTGTCCCCTTTCCCGGCATAAGTAGCATCTTCTCTTTTGTTGAGCCTTGTCTATCTTGCTCAATTGATGCTTCTCATTGCCTTGCTTCAACTTGTGTGCTTGAGCCTTCTTCTCAAGCTTGTTTGGACAACCCGAAGCTAGGTGGCCCAATTTATCACAACTATGGCACTTGATGTGAGCATGTACATTCTTCTTTTGAATCTTTCTCATCATCTTGGCATCTTGGATATGAGTTGGTTGCCTTGCATAAGCTCTTCCACCCCTTCTTGTTTTCTTCTTTATCTTCAAGTCATCAACTTTAGCTTCATGGTTGAGCTTAACTTGATCTTGAGGCTTCGGTTGAGGCTCTTCTTGTTGCTTCAACTTGAGCTTTTCTTTACTTGGACAAGCTTTTGCAAGATGTCCCTTTTCATGGCATTGATAGCACATGAAATGAGATAGCTTCTCTTTTTCTTGCTTCTTGACCATCTTTGCTATTTTCCTCCCACTTTTGGTCATCTTCTTCTTGATGAACCCAAGACCACTCTTATCATGTAGGTTTCTTAGATTCTTCACAATTTTCTCGAAGAGGACCTTGGAGTTGTAGCACCTCTCTAACCGGTTGCTCAAATTCTTCACTTTCTTTTTGAGCTCATCATTCTCCTTCAAAAGGTTAGTCTCACAAGACATAGGAGAAGGACAAACATCTAAATGTGAAGCACATGGCATATCCAATAAAATATCATAAGAGGTGGATACATGCTTCTTGCCTACATCATAAGGGTTAGCACAAATATGTGATTGATCAAATGACCCATGTGATGAGCTCTCACTAGTTTTAGATTTTTCATTTGAAAACTTCTTAGTGAGAAAAGCATGGTCTTGTACCAAGTTATCATGAGTAACACTAAGTTCCTCATGAGCCAATTTTAGCACCTCATGTGAACAAGTAGTGACATAAAGTAGATGCTCTTGTTGTTCATATGTGTTCTTTAGAAATGAGTTCTCTTTTTCCAAAGTCAAAGATTTAGCTTTCTCATTTTCTAAAGACATGGTCATGCTAGCAAGCCTACTAACAAGCTCATCATAAGAATCAACATGATCAATCACATTATCATTTGATACCTTGGTGTCACCTTGTGACATGAGACAATATGTTGATGTAGTGGATGGACTTGTAGTAGCATCATCAACCAAGCATGAACCATCAACATTTCCACCAAGTGTGCTTGAGGTAGAATCATCGCTTGCATCACTTGAGGCATCTTCATCAACCTTGTCAAGTGAACTTGTGGTAGTTCGATCATCATCTTCACTTGACCATGAGGTGGAGCAATGTTGCTCATCATCCTCATGAATCACCACCTTTAGCCCTCATCGTCCCTTGTACTTGCCATCGTCCCATGTGGAGGCATCGCCATAGGTGTGCTTGATGTCCTTCTACAACACATGTGCGGACACCCTAGTGTTCACCTTCTCAAATACATCAAAACTCAAAGAATTGATTAGATACAAGAAAGCTCTTGAATCAAGTTCAAAAAGATCCCTTTGAGCTTTGGTGAGATTCTTATGGTCCATCATGAAGGTGAGACCACTTGTGACAACCCACCACACTTTAGGTCCCATGGCACAAAATGATCAAGCATATGGTGTTTCCACCGTGCAAAGTGTGTGCCATCAAAAATGTGTGTGTCACTCAAACAAACATCACTAAACCCTCTAGTTTCCATCCTCTCGGGCGGTTAAGACCACTAAAAGAGAGACCACGGCTTTGATACCACGTGAAGGGTCAAGATGTGGACTAGAGGGGGGGGTGAATAGTCCCTTTTAAAAACTAATCGCACCGGCTAACCGAAACTAATGCGAATTAAACTTATCGGTCTAGCCAAGACTTCACCCCTCTAACTAAGACTCTAAATCACCTCACAAAAGATCCTACACAAGAAGAGTGAGGTGACAAGCCTAGATTGAGCTCCTAATCAATTCTAATGCAAGGTCACACAAACCTAAGCACTAGTACTTCAAGCACGGGTGAGCTCCTACACAATTCTAGTAAGCACAAGCACAAAGCCTCTAAGCTCACTAGATGCACAATGGACAAGGCAACACACGCCTAACCCAAAGGCTCAAATTACCTAGCTACACAAACTAAGCAAAGTAACTAAACAAGCTACACAAGCTAGATAATTACAACTACTCTACTCAAGCACAAGCACAATATATATGAATGTAATAACAAGGCTTGTGATGAAGAGATTGCAAACCACCGCGAAGTGTGGACACAAGATGACACCGGTGATTTTTACCGAGGTCTCGGGAAGCTTGCCAACTTCCCCTACTCCTCGTTGTGTCGACCAACACTTTAGTGGTTCCACCGGTTTGGCGAATCACCCGGTGATGATCCTCAAGCTTAATGGCCGATGCCAAATCCCACAAATTGGGAGCTCGATCGAGTCCCTCACACGGTGTGAGTCCTCTAGCCAATCCCTCGAGAGGGTACCGGTGTGAACCCACACACAAGTGTGGTAGCTCAATGACACGCTCCACTAGAGTTGCTCTTCACGATCCCCCCGAGGTGAGCACGAACCTCTCACAATCTCTTCTCCGGAGCACCGCACAATCTTCTTTGCGTGCTTCACGGTCACAATCTCCAAACCGTCTAGGTGATGGCAATCACCAAGAGTAATAGGAAATCCTCAATCGCAATCACCACCTAGTGCCACAAATATGAATCCCGAAATGCAATGCACTAGGTATCTCAATCCCCTCTCAAATTAGCTCTAATCTTGAGTGAAATCAAATGGGGAATAGGTGGATCTTCAACCTCTCAACATCACCCACAAAGGGCTCTTAATCTCTCATATCAATTTTGACTCAAATCATGGGAGAGAAAGAGGAGAGGAGAAACCCTAGTTCTTGCTCTCTAGAATGAAGAAAGGGAAGAGCTTACTGTGCTTTTTCTGGGTTCGAGAACAAGGGGAGCAGCAGCTCCACTTTATCCCCTGGCCTCCACTGCACCAGCTCCCAACGGGCAGCGGGCAACGGTCGGCAGCGCAGCAACCACCAAGGTCCATGCGCTCTTCTATCTCTGGGTCGAACCGAGCGGCGGCGGCTTTTCTTTTCTGTTCTTCGAACGGACCAGTCAACATGCGGCACAAGCAGAAACGGAGCAGCTGCTCTCACACGCTCTCTCTCCCTTGCCTGACCAGCAGGCCCCGCACAAGCAACCAACCGGTGGACGACAACGTGCCACACAGCAACAGTAGCAAATGGCGCCTCCTCTCTCCATTATTAGCACACGCATGCAGCATTCTCTCTCTCTCTCACGATGACAGGAGGAGCAGCGCAGCGCCTCTCCCATGCATGGCCCCACGATGGACCCTCTCATTCTCACGCCAAAGATAGCAGCAGCAACGAATTGGCAGCGGTCCTCTCTCCATTTGAGTCTTGCATGCACTGACAGCTGGGCCAGCCCAATGAAAGTCCAGGAGCAAAACATTCCACTCGCAAGTCACACTGCAGCCGGCGCTCCACACATCCTTTGAAATTCCAGCTCGGGTAGGATAAATTTCCATGAAGACCTCCTCTGTCTAGCGCACAGCCAGAGCAGAGACGCTCCCAAACAGAACACCTCTGCTGGAAATTGACCTCGGTTCAACCGAAAATTCCAACAGCTTCTCCTTTTATCTTTTCTCTTTCAAGTTTTTCAACACAAACTTAATCCAAAATATATACCATCTTATCCAAATTATGTCAAATCTTTTGAGCACAATTAGATGATATTTTTCAAATCTTTTTCAAGGAACCCCGTCACTAACCCGAATGCATATGCAATTCAAAATTCAAGTTAGTGGCACTAGGTGAGTAAAGCGATTGAAGTTTTCCCCTCTTCATAGTACGGTTATCAAACCTAAATCCGGTCATAACCTTCTCTACTCACCGATGACCGGCGAAATGAAATGCCCTATAGGTTATACCTTTGCCTTGCGCATTTCCATTTCGCTCCATCTTCATGTGTCAATGCAACACATGCACCAACACGATCAAGAATGATATGATCCATTTCATATCATCACATGACCTTCTTGGTCCATCGATCTTGACCTCACTTGCTCTTCACCGTTGCGTCGGTCCGTCGGCGCCAAGTCTTGCCCATTCACCGCCTCGCGGTCCATGACTTCAAAGCCTCGACTTGCCCTTCACACTTGCAACCGGTCCATCAAGCCAAGCCTTGTCTTGATCTTCACCACCTTGGTCACATGACTCCATGTCATGTCTCATATGCAATAAGCTCCTTCATTACACCATCACATGTGAACTAATCTCACGTGTATAATCTCAATAACACATATTAGTTCACCTAATGTTAACACTCAATTACCAAAAATCACAAGGGACCTTTCACCGACGATGGTGTTGAGGCGGCGGCGGCGGCGGCCGGGAATAATGTCCTCTCGCTCTCTTCCCGTCTCGGACGGGCGTTCGTCTCCGGCGCCCGGCGGCGAGGGTGTGGAGGTAAGGTCCGCTCTTGGATCTTGTTTAGGAGTGTTCGGCCGGGCGAGGTCTTTTGCGCCTTGGTGCGTGGAGACTCGGCCCCTACTTTCATGGATGCGGTGGTGGCCGCGGGTCTTCGGGAAGATTGGTGGTTCGGCCCGGATTCGGCTTCACTGCGGCGGAGGATGCTATCGCCGGCTCCACCATCGCCGTTTCAACCTGGATAGTGATCGACGGATGGGCGTTTAACAACTTATTCGCCTTTGCGAGATTGAGCGTCTTCTCGCATCCACCTCAACGCCGGCGGTTTTTCTCCGACTTTTGGTGCTTCGTGTTTGGTGGCGGCGGTGGTGGCGGCGGTCTCGACGGAGGCGGTTCTGCGGGCCGGTGTCTGTTTACGGTTGGGTCTAAGGACCAGGTTGTAATTTTCTTATTTGCTTGGGGTCCTTATAGATTATAGGCGGGTAGCTATCATACGTATCCTTATACGGTGTACTTGTATTGCTTTTTTCTTAATTAATACACGTGTACTTTATATATATATATATATATATATATATATATATATATATATATATATATATATATATATATATATATATATATATATATATATATATACGGCAGGCGCTATTCTACACCCGTCTGTAGCATAGTTATTCTACACCGCAGGCTAAATTGGCTAG
Organism: Hyparrhenia diplandra; assembly: GCA_015847255.1. Classification (NCBI taxonomy): domain Eukaryota; kingdom Viridiplantae; phylum Streptophyta; class Magnoliopsida; order Poales; family Poaceae; genus Hyparrhenia; species Hyparrhenia diplandra. Next base: position 411,815 of record JADLZK010001513.1, on the reverse strand, counting down.
AAAAAAATCTTGAGTAATCAACGCAGCGTTCGGTGATAGTCCATACACCCGTGATCTTGACTATCTTGACTAATACCGGGTGTAGCAAAATTATTCTACACACACACAAGTGCTATTCTACACCTGGGTGTAGCGTAATTATTCTACACCAAGACTATTATCTTGTGATTTTAGTATCGTTCGGTGGTTGCATTTCGGTATTAGTCAAAGATGCGGGTGTAGTAATAACTAATCTTGAACGCGTTCAGTATTACTCAGTATTTTTTTCTAGCCAATTTGGCCTACGGTGTAGAATAACTATGCTACACCTGGGTGTAGAATAAGTATATATATATATATATATATATATATATATACCGGCCAACGTATATTTCTGGTACCATATCCATCTCGGACTCAACATGGTTGCAATTGCAAGCCGTCAAGGCGTCAAACATGCTCCCTTCAAACGTGTTGCACCCAAGCTTTCAAATGGACACGCATGTGGCCTCATACATGTCTTGGTCACTAGAAGTTCGCCAAGCCTATCTTCACCGCATGTACACGTACCAAAATACATGTCATTTAAGTTCAGCAAGCCGAACTCTTTCTTTCCGATTTAAATGTTGCCCGAAGAAATCTTGGTTTAATCACAGCCGAAGGAGGGCTCATATAGCACGACGTTTTGATCGAACTGTTATTAAAGAAGAAGAGACCCTAAAAAAAAAACTCACTCATTTATAGTGTGATGTGTTGATGATGCGATTTAGGTTTGGCTAGACAACTGGTTGACGAAACCAAGGGTTTAAAGTTTTGGCTGATTCTTTGAAAGCCGTTTTATTCTTAGAGGTGAATCACATGGTTATGTACTTATGTTAGGTTAGAGGAAGATCGTCCTCGCAAAAAAAAAAAAAAAAAAAAGGTTAGAGGAAGATCGGAATGGAAACTTATGATAAGGCCTTGTATAATCTTGTTGTGATTCATGCTATTTTATTAGATTTGTGGTACTATTGTAACAAGGGAATGTATTAATTATCATCGTCCCACCGTCGCTTCTATAATCCATATTAAATGTGTTTCCCATCATATGTGAGATAAACAAAGTGGTGAGAGTAGACAGTGTATAAGCGTCTAATTCACATCTAATCCAACTTTGTGCTCGAGGGGGCTTGAAGTCTTGCAATAAGCCTAAACTAACCTCTATGTTGGTTTCATTTACAACTCATTGTTTTTTTAGACAATTGCAAAATTGTCCTTGTTTTGAGGTCAAATGCATGTTTGCCCTCGTTTTTTTTTTTTGAATGTTTACCCCTATTTTTAGTCTTCTAGTTTTTTTTTTTTTTTGAGAATGACACAATTACAACGCAGACAGCTCACAATACGCGTAGCACACTCATCCCTATGAACACACATACGCAAACCCTACCCCTATGAGCACCTCCAAGGGACCGAGCACCGGCAGATCACGGAGATTCTCGAGTCACCACTGGCGCCTCGTCGTCGGCGGGAACGCCGCTTACCACTTAATGCATAACGGAAAATCCCGGGAAAATCCCAAGAAAGGTCTGCGAGCACCGGGATTTGAACCCTCGGTGGGTAGCGTCCCACCTGGGCCGTCCTACCATTGGACTACAAGCCAATTAGCATTTTTAGTCTTATAATTGCATGGTTACCCATGTTTTTTTCTCTTTTTCAACTCGAAGAAAACTAGAAAACACGAGGGCAAACATGTAATTAGAGCTTTTTCTTTTTGTTTTGTTGATAAAGCCAGCTTACAAAACAGTAGAACGACACTAGATGTTTAATTTCAACTCTTTTGTTGTAACTTTTAATTTCAACTTAAATCTCTTTGGGTTGGATGACAGGGCACTAGAGTAAACTTTGGATTGGAATTTGAACACACCTAGTAGAGGGAGAGGTTTTCATATTCCCAGTGTGGGGTTTAAACTAGCATCATCCTGTCCCTATTTCTAAACCCAAGACGACAGATCAATCAAGCGAAGAAAAAAATAATTTAAAAGTTTGGTGTGAGTCGAGGAGAGAGGCATCCGGAATTCCACCCCCGCCGGCGATGTCTCCGTCCGCCGACGCCGCCGGGCCAGCCTCCTCCGCCTCGGCGCCCCCGCTCGCACCCCCCCATCGCCGCGCAGCTCAACTACCTCCTCTCGCACTCCAAGCTTCCGATCAGGGTATCCTTTTCACCCCCGCTCTTCCTCGCCTCGCCCCCGCTCTTCCTCGCCTCGTTGCTCGCCGTCTCACTTCGCTCGCTTGCAGGTGGGACAGATCTGGTCCGGCTGCCGCAACGGCAGCCCCGCCGATCGATTCACGCTCGCCATCCCCTTCTGCCTCGACTATGTCCACTGTATGTAACGCACCCTCGCTCGAGCGCTCTAAATGGAAGTACTAGGGTTTGGATTTGTAGCTCAGATTCTGCTGCCGCAGGGGATTTCATCTACAATGCGCTGGCTCCCAAGGTGGCGCCGGACGTGTTGTTCGGGCCGGAGGACGAGATGTTCCAGCCGCTGGTCGATTACGCTGTGGCTGGAAATGACAAGAGCTGCTTGGCGCGTGGGGATTGCCGCGCCCCGAGGGACTCCTTGCCCTCGTACAGGAGCTCCGGTGAGGTTCTTCTTGCTTCTCTTATGTCGTGATCGTCATTGCCTGTTTCTGGTTGGGGGTGGTAGTAGTGCTATTTACTGACTGAGGATATGGTTTGACCATGTTTACGAATACTCGAATAGGGAGTAGTACTGGGTAGGGATGAATGCTGGTATCTTTGCTCTCTGTCAGAGCCAGGATTGAATGAATGCATGGCCTGCCCACTTTATTTTTTAACTTTAGTTTGTGAGATAGGCATGTGGCTTCGATGAAATTGATACCGTGATATGTTCTTGTTGGTGACAATAGCGCACCGAGATACTCCTGTTACTTTTGGTGCTAAGCTTCCTTTTGATAACTGTTTAATTCTAATTTTTGATTGGTGCAGAGAATTGTACATTGAATACCAAAAGAAGCGGGTTCACATGGTGGATGACGCAAGAGTGGCGTTTGAACTGAGCACTGTTCTCTCTAAGGAGGTAACGGCATAACGCACTTCCTCAGTTGCCCATTTGGTGACACTGAGATATTAGATTAGTATGCCACACGTGCAGACGTATGGTCTAGATTTTTTTTCTTACAGCAGCCTTGATATGGTATGGCTGTAATATAGTGAGAAACAGACAGGTTCTTAATAATGTGCTGAAGGTTGAGTGGCCTGAATGACTTATTACAATTTACCAACTGTTTTTCTGAATTTGCTCAATTTTATTATTGGATACATTTGTTGAGAAATGACTTCTCGAAATCATCTCATGAACAGGGCATCGAAGTCTGCATGGTACCTTCTGCTGATAGGGTAAGTTTACCAGTTTCTACACCTTTTTTTTCTTGTAAAATTGATATCTACTCTCACCTCATAATGTTGTATTTTGTAGCCAGATGAAGTGAAATTTGCCGTACCACTTCTGGACTCTGACTTTGACTTTGCCAAATTGGTGCCAGGATGTCCTTGGAGATTACCTCAAAAAAGATCCATCTCCAGGTTAGTCTCTAAAATCACTGGTTCCATGGACACAGACATGAACATTTGATAATAGTAGCACTATTCATCATGAATTGTTGCCTTGTTGATAAATGTTATATCAGCAAACTCTCATCTAGTTAGTCCTGCTGAAACTCCACATCATGACAAAAATTTGCAATGCCATAGAAATCTTCTAGACTATTTATCTGATATTGTCTACTTGGCATGTTGTCCAACCAAGGTACTTATGCACTGAGTAGGATCAAGATGATCACTCTACTATTCTTATCGGCTTCAGAATGTTTCCGTTTACTTTTGTGCACACTACGCTGAGTTTGCCACCTTTTGCATGTTAAGACTGACCAGAACACTGTATCACTGATAAAAAAAAAAGCTGTGGAATTGAAAGAAAGGATTTCACAGACAACAACCTTATTGTTGCATTTAGATGTTCTCTTTACATAGGTGAGGTTTCAGTCATATGTTCAGTTAGAAGTATTTATTCGAATTTTTACATACAAACGAACTGAGAAACATCTAGCAGAACTCTCCAAGTAGTGACTGACACATCCAGGCAAACATATAAATGGGAGAATAAGAGGAAGTAGGGAAAGTGAGCCTAGCTCACTTGGTTGGGTGAGAGGTGCGGCAAATGCACCCAACCACCCAGGTCCGAATCCTGTCTTGGACTGAATTTGGGGGGTGCCTATTTTCTTCTTAATGAAATAACCACCTAGTTCCTCCTAGGTTGGTTCTCTCTCTCTCTCTCTCTCTCTCTCTCTGAGAATAAGAGGAAGTAGTAATGCTGTGCTGCCGGTAAAATACGTTGCGAAGGGGGTATGACCGTATGAGGGGAGCGGGTAATAGTGACTGTCGGCAGTAGGGGTACATGCTAATGTATTTACTTTTTTGGCTGTTAGTTTTCAGTTTGTCTTTCTATAGTTTGGCAACCCAATGGAATATATGAGTTTCGATTGCGAATTTGAAAATATGTTGCCTGTTTCTTGTGCAGGTCATTTTTCCAATCAGTAGGAGTTCAAGTTACTCTTCTATGCCTTCTGCTCCACGACTCAAACTAATCTCGACACCAGATTTGAAGTCACTTCTCTCAGTTGAAGATGTGAAACTCCCTCCATGGTCAAATGGGATGTAAGTTAACTTTCCACACCACTAGATGAAGATTGTCTCTACTTCTGTCTTTTCCTGTTAAACATCATGTTGTGAGACACAACACTCATGTTATGTCCTTATATGTTCTCGTTTATTAGGACGTTTCTCAAAAAGATAGAAATGACCTTGTAACTGATGAGCCCTCATTGGTCTATCATATGTAGGTGCTTGGCGGAGTATCTTCCTGTTTTAGAAGATAGTCTTAATGGCCTGGTAAGCTGTGCTGTTGTGTTTTGCAATTTTCATGTCAATGCCATGCATGTAAGATATATCATGGGAGTTGGGGCTTGCAGAATGTTAACTGGTTATTTGGTTCAGTCGCATTACATTTGTGTCTTTGTTGTGACTATGTTTGACATGGGGGAAAACACAACATAAGGAATAATGAAGGAGGAAAACACAGTAGTTTTAAGCCTAACTGCATTTGGCATTTGCAAGTGCTTTTCTTGCTGTCTAGTTCTTGCATCTTACCCTCTCCTTTTGTAGTTTTTCAAGTGTTTGCTTGTATAAAATGTATGGACTCTTCATTTATCAAAGCATGCTATTCAAGCATTAATGGTTGCCAATTTGCCATGATGCCCAGAGAGAGGGAGTCTTAAATCCTATCATAATGACTTTTCTCTCTCTCAAACTCCTTCCTCGAGCTCCTTTATTGGGCACAGTGACTCCAGCCTGTGATGATGCCCAAAGCTTCTCTGACCATTACTGCCTGACTTGGCACCTAGTTGTTGCCTAGCTGACAACTTTGTGATGTCATGAAAGCCCATAAAGCAGGGGTTATCTTTGTATAATTTTAGTGGCACCTTCTGTTCCTTACATTTTTCTAATTATGCTGTAGCTTGTAGAGGCATCAGCTTCAATTGGTTCGAGAAGACGTTTTTATTGAGGCGCTTAGCTCCTACCTTTGGGAGGCCATTAGAGACTGATCCGGTACTAATATAGTATTATTTTCCATACATAATCATGCATTTTAACGAGTCATCTAATGATACATCTGTGCATCAGAGTTTTTGCAGGAGGGCTACTATTCTTTCCGTTTCTGGAATTTTCACATTTCTGGTATGATACAGAATGCTTGAACCTAGGCCCTCTGTTTTCTTCTCTCCATGCCATAGCATTAGTAAAAAAAAAAACAGGGGAAATACATTTTTTTCCTCTGAACTTGTGTTCCCCCTTTGCACAAAGCAGGGACTTCAAATCATTTACATTTATGGATTTTCAAGTACTTTAAACTGACTACTTTAATGCATAAACAATCAAGGAAACAAAACCTGACACCTGAGAAGGAAAAGGACCATGCATCCAGAAACATGTGAATTCTCATGTAGCAGAACCATAATGATGTATGTCGTATTTGGTCACCAACTTTCAGAATTGTTGGTGATGATGCATCTCCCACAATTCTTATGTTGAAATAATAAAATAACTGTAGGTTTGTGGAGTATGTTTTCCCTTTATTTCTGTAACACCCTAAATTTAGCATGATTTTAAAATAGGTAATTTGATTTATTTTAGCAAATATGTGGTGCATTGAATGTAGTAAAATAATAATTTTTATGAAATTAAAATCCAATATAAGGTTAGACATATGATTGTGCATTCATGCTGGAGCATCTTATATTTCTGTTATGTCGAGTTTTTGTTGAAACTGAAATCTATTCAAATTCTTTTGCAAATGTTTTATGAAACCTGTTGAAATAAAAACAAAAGTATTTCTATTCCTTTTTCTTTCCTCTCGCTATCTGGCGTGAGAAGCCCAGCAACTCAGCTTGGCCGCTGGCCAATTCTTCTTGTTGACCCGTGGCTCATTTCTTTTGGGCTGCAGGCGCTTGGCCCATGGCCAGTTTGGAGTGCAGCGCAGCTGCCCTCATCTCCTTGCTGATCTCGCTGACATCCCGACCCAGGTCAGCGTCGTCGTTCTTCTTTTTGTTCGACACGGACTCGAACTGGAGCTGGGCGCACCGAAGCCGTATCCAAATCCCGCGAGCCCCGGGATTCTTTCCTTGTTTCCGTGCTTGCGTTGTTCTATAAAGAGGCAGCCGCCCTCGAGTCGCCTTTTCTTTTCCATCTACTACCAACAGCCGCCATCGCTCGAGCTTCAACCACGAAACCTAGCCGCCATTGCTGGAGTCGCTTGTGGAGCTCGATTTGCTGCTGATTCTTGCATCGTTCTCGCTGTAAGTCGTTGTTGCAGTTTCGTCTTGTCTTTGCGAACGCATCGACGTCCTTCTCCTCGCCAATTTCGCTCATCTCGTCCCGTCGCCGTTTTGCAAAGACGCCGGCGTCCGCTAAATTGAGCCGTACTCCGTCACCGAGCCTTCTCCGCTCTTGAATCCGAGCTAGGTGAGATCGCTTTTCGACTCCTTGTTCGTTTGGATCAAACCACGTCCAAAACCGTGGACTTTAGAGCCGGTTTCAGATTGTCCGTGAGCTCGGCCGCCGTCGTTCATGGCCAAAGTTCCCAGCGGTTTAACGTCAGATTTCATTTATTTTCGAAATCACGATTCTCTGTATTTACAGAATTGCCACTGTATTCAAATGCCTATAACTTGCTCGCTTTTAAGTCCGTTTTTTGGTGATCTTTACGTCTGGCGTGATCATAGCGGCGTGTAGAATAGTTTTATAAGCTTTTCAACTTATTTTTTCTTTGTTGGTGTCTTGTTCTAATTGTAGCATTGTTTGTTATGCATGATTGGTCCTATGTGGTTGTATGCTGTGATTGGAATAAAGTAGACGGTGAGCTTGACGTGGTGATCTGGAACATGATGACGATCAAGAAGGATTTATCTTGGAGTTTTGGACTTGAAGGAGGATCACTATTAAGGCAAGTATAGTAATGGGATTTGCTTACTTTATTGCAAACATGATCATATAACTTAATGAATGTCTATGCCATGAGCGTAAAGATGATTGTTAGTAACATGGGGAATTGTCCGCTTTAGCGAATCCGGGTATTACAATACAGCTATGGGGGTTATATGGCTCGACATTAGTTCCCTTAAGATCATTTTTCTAGCAACATTGGAGGAAGTGCGAATTGGGTATAGGTCCGCCTCTCTCCACGAAGATATGTGTATAGGCTGCGGTAATGTGCCATGTTGGAAGGGGGGTCCTATGTCCGACGACTTAGCGCCCCAACTTGTTAGACGAACCTTTTGGGGGCTTCTTAGTGGTTCCCGGTGCTTGGGACTTGCAAACCCTTGCATTTGGGAATCGCGACTCATAGTGAAAGTGTACACCTCGACCTCTGCGCGGCAGAGTTTGATAAATCGGTATACTAGCCTTGCCTAAGGTCACGGGGGCCCTTGAACCATAGCATTAAAGATAAAGACTTGTGTTTATTAATCATTCATGTTTAATGTTCTATGCTTTACATTAATTATGTTAAGATGATCATGGTTCATGGGTAAGATATTGCCTTGCTATTCTTGCGGAGTTCGACATGGACTCACTCTTGCTATTCCCCCACACCTTAGGAGAAGTTTAGGCTTGTGATCAACCAGGTCGGTCGGTCCTCAGGGAGTCTACACCAGAAGTTCGAGTGTCTTTCCGCTGTTTGCTAGCTGAGGTTATTTTCTTTTTATATTATGTTCGTTATATTTTAAGCATTGTGAATTGATACTACCATTCATTTGTAGCTATATGTGAGATTTGACTTCCGGGGCTCACATATGGTGTGTATCTCTGTTTTGTTCTTAAAACCGGGTGTTACAATTTCCTCTCGACCTGTCATATTGTTAGCTGCTGAATGTCACATTTTGAATAAAGCATGCTTTCTGTAATTCAGTGGATCTTTCTTTCTTTCTTGACAATTTGCATCATCCTTTTTTGTTGTTTTATATAGCCTTATAATCTTGAATTAGTTCATTATCAAGTGACAAGATTGCAATGTAATGCTGCAGGTTCACTTTTCCATCCCCCTTCAATTCCCAAAGCAACAACCTGCCCTCACATTGGAGAGTTCTCAGGTAATGTTTATTTGTAATTGCATGGTTATTTGCTGATCAGAGGTTTCACTATTAAGTTTTTCCTATTCCATTTTCGTCACCCTTTGATGTTACGCTTGATTGTTCTGATTTATTAAGTTTTTCCTATCCCATTTTCACCACCCTTTGTTATTATTCTTGATTGTTCTGATTTTTGAAAACGAAGACAAAAAGGAAGCAAATATGTAGTTTGACATATCATGAAAATACTCTGCTGCGCATGTTAGGGGAGCCTGGGAAGTCGTTAGTAGCCTGTCCAAAGCTGTAATCTATTGTTCTTTTTAGCTGTAGGTGACGAGCAGCAGGGTCGCATACTTTTATTTTTTTGCCAATTAGATGCTAGTAAGCAAATGATGTATATTAGGCCTCCCACTAGAATGGTTACAAAGCATGCACCATAAATTGTTCCTCCGTGATTTGAGCCTGTGGAATGACGTGTGCCGATCTGATCCCTATACAGCACTGTAATGCCGATGGAATGCCTATTATGTCTCCTCCGATAAATGACTATCCCTGGAGCCCTAGATGGGATCAGACAGAAATGGTTGAACGTATCTAGTAAGTCCATGGTCTATCCCTTTTCCATCTCTATTCTGCCTCTCAAGAATAGTAGAATACAGTTGTGACATCCTTTCAAATTTTGCAGCGACTTCCTGACCGACGAGTGCCAAAATTTCAAGAAGTTCTGCAGCGATGCTATCACTCAGCAGAAGTAGCTGTCATCATTCTACAGCGGAAGCCCCCTTGCTGATTTTATCAGGAACAAGCTGCTTTCTTATTCTCAGCAAGCGCAAACCTGTGTCTACTTGTATGCTGCAACCGTGGTGACCATAAGCTGTTTCCTTCCTCATGTGAGAGGCGGTGGGGGGTCAATGAGGTAACCTCAGGCAGTCAGTCGTTAGGAGGCGGCATAACCAAGCCGGACAACAAGACGGCTTGGTAGCACTGTTTGTTGTTTACGATTTCGTAGCCCAATGTAAGATGCAGACATGGTGACTGTTTGGGATGGTATAGATGAATGCAATCCAGTTCTTTGTAGTACCTTGTAAATATGGATGGATGATGACAACACCCCCTACCTCCAATGCATTCTCCAATGTAATGTGGTGCTATATATGCTGTCAATGTCAAATGTTGTTGGAAAGTTTGCAACATCTATGCAATCAAATTGTTTGTGTTTTCTCGTGATTTAAGCTGATGTCAGGTCCTCGACACAAAACTTGTACGACGCGACGGCAAAATTACTCTCCTTTACTTGCGTCATCAGAGCAGACAATCGTAATCGAAAAGTTCGCAACTGACGACACGCGCCATCAACCGCTGCGGATCGGACGGTAAAGATGCATCCAGGTGGCATCACAGAGGATGCGGAGGGCACTCAACGCAACCCTAGCACACCCACGGCCGCCATCCATAAATACCGCACGGGTGGCCACGCCGGCGGCCATCCCACCCATCCTTCCTCCGACGCCGCCGCCAAGGAAGCCGCCGAATTGTTTATGCTTTTGTTCATCGGAGAGACCGAATGTTCCATCCATGCCCATTTGCGCGTTTTTTTAGTTGGAGAAACCTTCAACTCGTGTTTTTCAATTCGAGAAACCTTCAACTTGTGATTTTTTTAATGCGGTTTTTGTTCGCCGATTTCGATTTGCGCTTCGATTTGTTCCTCGGGGTTGATTTTGATTGGATTTGGGTTGGTCAGATGGTGGGATGGTGCTGGTGCAGGGCTGCAGGCAGATGACGACATGTGTATCCTGCTTACGAAGCAGAAGCTGCTGCCTAGGCACGCTGCCGTGTTGCTCGTCTTCCATGACTCTGATGCCTGCCTGCCTGCTTCGCCCCACCTTGTTGATGGATTAAGGAATTACGCCTACTAACCTGCAGCACCGTCCAAGTTTACTTGGTCACCTTCTTGGAAAAAAACTGGAAAAAAAAAAAAGGAGATTTGGTGTTTGGATTCGATGTTCTTTGGAGGGACCTTGAACGAACTGAGGCAGATGACGACATGTGTATCCTGCTTGTGATGCAGAAGCTGCCTCCTCGAGGCTAGCAGTGTTGCTCGTCTTCCATGACTCTGAGGGGATTTTACATATTTACCATCCTTACGGTTGTAATTTACTCGAATATTACTCTTAGACGTGTCTTACAAATATATCGGTCTTAGGTTGCACATCTTATATTTTTATCACTTTTTCTCTACGTGGCGTGCCAGGTCAGACTGACTTGCTTACACACACTCAGCAGGCGGACTGGAAAAGACCTCCCTACCCCTGCCCTTTCCTTCCTGTGGACGCGCGTTCTCGCAGCCAGTACTGCGCTCGGTCCTCCTTTCCAGGCGCACGCATTTGCATGAAGCATGTAGAAAGATAAAAACATTATCTTGCTCATGTCCGGTGGCACAAGAGAGGCAAGACAAGGCACATTGGTTATAAGAAAAAGTATGGTTCGATGTGCTTTATTATAAGAAAAAGAGCAGTGATTAATTTAAACTACCAAATAGGGCTATGAACTTGTCTTTTGAATGACATGTAATATATGTTATGTTAGTCTGTACCGGGCAAAAAAAAAAAAATTAATTTTTTTTTTTTGACCACGCCGTTCTTGGCGTTTTTCATTAAGCGAGGATAAAGTCAAAACAAATACAAGAATCCAAGACGGGACGGTAATAACTATTACCGAGACGCCAACCTAGCTTCTACTGGATCCACAACAGAGAGCTACATTCCAACAGATTGTGCTACAGAGAAAAAGAAAGAAGCCTACAACCCGGCCGAGGCCAACAAGGCAGCCAAGTGCCTATTCAAAAAAAAAAAAAAAAACATTAATTATTTTACCCCTTTTATGACTTATGTAATGGCAAACAATTAGCCCCTATTTTCATGTTAACATCAATGTGAGATGCCTATTTATTTGGAATGTCCCGATTATTTACTTTCATGTGAACATGGCATGCCAGTATGAACCGGGCTGCTATGGATTTGTTTGTTCTTTTTTTTTTTTTAATGAGATGCCTATTTATTTGGAATGTATCAATTATTCCTTGTGCATTGCAATCTCATCGGTCAATGAGCGTACAACTTCATTGAAAGAAAAAGCGGGGCGGGGAGGTCTTTTCCGTATGGTCACTTGACTGCGTGTGAGCCTCTCAATTCGACATGGCATGCCACGTAGGAAAAAATGATAAAAATGTAAGAGGTACAACTTAAGACTGCTAAATATGTAAGACGTGTTTTAAAAGTGATATTCGAAAGTAAGTTGCAACCGTAAGGATGGTAAATATGTAAAATCCCACGACTCTGATGCCTCTTCGTCCTCGCCCCCAATCAATGCATTCTGTTCAGTTTTTTTTTTTATTCTGATCTGATGATGATCTTAAGAGTTCCTTCCAGTTCGGTTTCTGAAAATCCTTACATGATACAGAAAATGAAATCACAAGTAATGCCAGTATGGCTTCCACATGTACTTGAACTTGACTGAGCCACAAATATACTGAACTACTGAACTAGACATTTGCAATCACAAAGTGACGAAACTTTTTTGAAACAACAAGGTGACGAAACTGAATGACAAAGCTTGAGAGTTCATGAGAATGAGCATCTTTGTTGAATATTAACTGATTTCCTTACTAATCTTGACGGAGTGAATGCGGGCCAAGAAAGAATGACGAAGGGAGCTGAGATGGGTAGGATGGGCACAAACAGTGGATGCAGCAAGGACAGGCCCAAAAAATTTTAAGTTCGCATATAGTATTCAATATGATGGAAAGTCTTAAGGTGGCAGTTTAGATAATTCAAAAGCATTCATGAATTCCAATCAAAAGTATATTAAAATGGGCTTTGTTGCCCAAATACAGATCTGGCTATGGCTTGTAGTCCAATGGTAGGATGGTCCAAATGGGGCGCTACCCACCGGGGTTCAAATCACGGTGCTCACACATTTTCACCTCGGGATTTTCCCAAGGATTTACCGGCGTTATGCATTAAGTGGTAGCGGCGTAAATCCTGGTGCTCACACATTTTCTGGGATTTTCCCAAGGATTTACCGGCGTTATGCATTAAGTGGTAGCGGCGTTCCGTCGACGACGGCGGCGCCTATGGTGACTTCGAAATCTCCGTCTGCCGTACGCCCAGTCCTTCGGCCCTGAGGTGCTCATAGGGGTAGGGTGCGCATGCGTGTGTTCATAGGGGTGAGTGTGCGTGCGTGTTGTGAGCGTCTGCGTTGTACTTGTGTAATTCTCAAAAAAAAAAAAACCCAAGATATATATTTTTAATAATAATAAAATAACTAACGCGGATGAACATGAACACCGGCCTAGCCTATAATGTCGGACAGGAAAATATTCAGGGAATCTAAGTTTTTCTTGGTTTACCTTCACGGGAAACAACTATGCTGTGTTTTTTTTTTTTCTTTAACCCTAGGAGATTCAGATTTCAGAGTTTGTTTTATTTTTTTTTTTCGGTAGTAATTGAAGGGATGTTGATGCAGTGAGATTCAGACTTTGTTATTGGTTCATTTTGATATTATTAATTGAAGGGATGCGATATTAGTGGCGATGCTGAGGCAGACGACGACATTGTGTTGTTTCCTACCTGAAATGCAGGAGTCCTATAGGCTAACAATGTTGATCGTATTCCACGACTCCCGATGCCTCCTCCCCGATCACTTGTATTCTGTTTCTTTTTAAATTATTCTGATGATGATTTTAAGAGTTTATATGTTGCTGCCTGGCAATAATGATAGCGAGACTTATGCTGATGATGATTTTAAGAGTTTATATGTTGCTGCCTGGCAGTAATGATAGCGAGACTTATGCTGATGCATCCTAGCGATGGGCTCGCCTTTCTTTTCGACAACCAAAATTTAGTTTTAAAACCTGTGTTTCTCTTTTTCATCACAAAACACAGAAAATAGGGTGGTCATGACAGAAACATGTCCAGGTAGGGAATAAGATCAGAAATCCCAGCGGCAACCGCATATACCTTTTTTTTGACAAAATTTTGTTTGAAGAAAAATTTCATGTGAAGTACACAAGGTCGAAAATGGTGTCAACAAAGATGCTCGACCAGGAAACTACAGTTTTCAGCACCTCCTTACATATCTATCTTTCTGCAATAGTCACTTGTGAAGGGCTACCCTCAAATGCCTCATTCTAGATCCTCGGGATTAACTAGTCTTGGACTCTGGACTCAGGTCTGCTTCTTCTTGGATTTGCTTTTCTGCGCAAACGAAGTGCCCTGCAAGGTAAAGAGGGAAGGTGTGTCAGCTCGTCGTGGGTCTTATTTCCAAAAAGAAGTTCACCCCAGTTTAGTGAGTAAGAACATACCTCCAGCCATTCATCCATGTTGGCATCAGTTGTTCCAGTTCCGAGCTCCACCTTGGGGGCCTTCTTTGTTTTCTACAACCAAGAAACAAGTCAGTTTAAAAAATATAGCTCAAAAGAGTTTGTGTATTGATCAGTGCCAAAACAAGTTGATGATGATAACTAAATAAGCAGATTATGCACCGCACAGCATTAGTGTATGATTTCCAGTCTCTGTATGATTACCACTCCAAAGTAAACTTTCTGACTACTTGAATGTACTAGTATTCAGGTAAACCACAAAGAAATTCCACCTCACTATGGTTTATTGAATGCTGAACAGATTATATTTACTGAGGAAAGGTACAAATGAATCTAAGAAATTTAGAACACAGGCTTACCTTTGAGAACTGCTGAACCTGGCCATATGCCCACAATCCAAAGAGACCAAGAAGTGCAATTCCAAGGGTGATGAGGAAGACAGACTCAACACTGAGTAAGCCTCCGGCCTCAACGACCTCGACAGTGCCATTGTAGAATACATTCTGGTAAGGGTGCTGGTCGATCTCATACACTATGTAACCAACCAGATCATAGGCTCCAGACTGCAAGGGCATAAAACATTAGATATTCGTGGTAACAGAAACTGATGCATTAAAGGTAAAAGAAACATGAATATCGTGAAATGAAATGTTGCAAAGGTAAAAGAAAATTTAGCATACCTGCAAGAACTTGCTCACAACAAATTTATAGGGAAGGTTGCTTGCACAGAAACAGGAACTGATGCATTGAAGAAATTCTGTAGAAAAAAAAAAAAACAGGTGATAAAAGGTTGTTAATATCATTTAAAAAAAGTTTCACAGTTACTTAAAACTGGACAGATGATGTATATATCAAAAAGTGCCACAGCTACTTCAGAAAGAATAAAAGACGCTAAACAATAAGGAGACTAAATTTCTTTCCTCACCTGAACAGTAAGGTTCTGGCCATACATACGATGGTCAAAAGGAAGATGGAGAGTTGAATGGACAGCAACAACATTCAAAGATGATTCACCTGTAAACACAATGTAAGCAAAAGGGTGTAAGCATACACAGCAATTAGCATGACAATGAAATAGTGAAGGCGATAAAACCGTAAGCCCACAGTACCCAAAAAAAGGTGGGACGGGAAGGTTGCTACGATACTGCAACATTAATTACCAACATAACCATGCCTAAATTTTGATTAGATGTATCGTGGTGTTTCTTCTAGCCACAAATGAATAAGTAGTAAACCTATTAAGACCAACTATCCAAAGTAAGTATCCAATTAAAGTTGGGGTGAAAAGTATAGAAACATATATCAACCAAAAATCAAACTGGTCTGTCAGGGGCCAACCATGCCTTGCAATCTATGTTCTCAATTTAGTTCAACTACAACCAAGTGCCTTTCCATAGTGACAACAAACATGATGATTACGCAAAACTGGTAATATACAAACTAGTTGGACAACATTGAATAACCGAATCAAATTTAGAACTGCATGCTACCACAATGGAAACAAACATGAACTTGCACTGAGTTACTACGCACGAACAAAACAATACACAGAACACATATGCATGCACTTAACAAATTCTGCATGAAAAGACAGATGTAACCCAAGCTCACTGCTAACTCTATCTTAAACACTGATTTGTTGCAACGAAAGCAGCAACAAAGCCTTTTGGTCCCAATCAAGCTGGGGTAGACAGTAGACTAGAGATGGGACTCAACATGAACCACCAGCAATAAGGAAAAGTTGTATAGTATATAAAAGGGAATTAATGACAATTTGCTATATATAGAGAAAAGAAGGAAAGAAATGGGAGGAAACATTATGGTTACCCTCATTTTGCAGACCAACTAGTAATTCAGTTTCTTCACCTGCTGGTACAACTGCAACAAAATAAAAATAAAAAAATTGTTAGCCATTATTGATTGCTGTGACCATGAGATAGACCATATACAATTAAAGGAACATCACATGCTGCAGATATTCATGGAGTACAGTTTAGAGTTTATCGCAAGTGAAAAATACAGAGACCATGGTGAAGTATAATATAAATAATGGATGCTACTTGAAAGTATACTCACTTTTGCCAGCATTTTTGGGGAAGACAACTACTGTCTCTACACCAGGAGCAGGGCTTAAAGGTCCATCACTGGAAACCTGTGTATCATCACACCCACAATACCTAGATCAGCACCTTCAACAACCTCAGCTGCAGCGGCATCTTCCTCCGAATCAGCTCTAGCACCTGTACAAGAGGGAGGAAAGCTCAATTCAGTGCAAAGAACATGGTAAGGAAGGAAGAGTGTATGCGGATTTGTATTAAATGTGGATATGAACAGCAGGAGACATTTGTTAAACAAGATAGAGAAGATAAAACACATCCTATTTGCCAATTCAATAGTTATTACCAATGCTGGGTTGAGCAACAGGATAGAGCATACTAGCAGAGTAAGTTTTACCATTAGCAACAATATCCACTTTGAGTTTCAGGTATAAGACATTGTCAATGATAGAACACAGAGGGAGAAGTTATCCTAGCTGATTAAAAGACATGTGGTGCAAGTAGTTCACCATGATGAGTACTTGAAATTTAAACCCATGGTACTCACTTTAATTGTCTAATGTGAACGGTAACTGCAGTTCACCATGTTAGTTTTAATTACTGAAAATTTACAGTTTGCTTGACAGCAATGAAATCTTATTGAGAAATTTCGGGAAATTCCAATAACAGCCAATCCTCAGACGATTAGCTAGCAACATGCAAGCACAGATTCACCCAATTGAGGAAGTCAGCGTCATATAAAGCCCAAAACTCTGCCAACTAACGCTCCCAAGACCCCCAACCAACCCCGTCGCATCTAGGACCCCACTCTGTACATCCGACCAACGCATCCAAACCCCTTCAAAACCACCGATCTATCCCACAACAGAGCACGCCCCAAGCAAGTCCCAATCCGCCGCAGCACAGCCGAGCCCGATCAGTTCCATTTTCCGCGCGCCGGAGAAGGGGCGGCGCGCACAGATCTAGCGCGGACGGAATTCACGACTAGCGAGCGGGGGCGGATCTGAGTGGCGGGAAGCGAAGGAGGAGAGAGAGAGAGGAAGGCGGGGGAAGCGGCTCGCTGCTGTTACCTCGGGCGGTGAAGGGGAGGCGGCGAGGAGGAAGGCGAGGAGGAGCGCGGTGAGCCAAACCCTAGTCGCCATGGATGTCCCGGCCGGCCGGCGCAGATCGGATCGGATCGGATCGCGCGTGTCTGTGCTTGCGTTGCGTGCGCGAAAGGATGGGCCGGGTACAAGTAGCTGTAGCAGGAGTCAGGACAGGACATTCTCAAAAAAAGGGTAAAAAGGAGTCAGGACAGGACAGGAGGAGAGGAGGCAGTCGCCGCGTGAGCAGTGAGCACAACGAGGTCCACGCAAGCAGTTGGATGACGAAGCCGTCGCATACGGCTGCTGCCTTTTTGGGTTTTCTGTCTCTTGCTTTGCCAAGTCAGCACATTCATGCACTGTTCACACAACACGGAAAAAAATTTCTCCCTTCATGTGTTTTTTTTCGCGAAACTAAATGGATTCCTATAAAAAATTCATGTACAATTTCTATGAAATCTTGTGTACAAACAGGGGATTATGTTAATGATCCTGTCACCAGGGCATCGTGTACTCATATTTTGTGCAGCTTTCATAAAAAACATCTTCTAATAAATAAATAGAGTAAAAATAAAAATACAATCAAGAATGAAGTGGTCTAACCTAAATTCTATGTTTTATTAGGACTTGTTTGGACAGACATGTTTCTACCACCTTACCTCTTAATCTATGTGCGTTGAAGCGGTTTGGAGTAGAATTGAAACTAAGTTTCACATCAAACCACTTCAACCCATGTAGATTCAGATAGATATAGGACAAACAGACAAGACCTTACTACTAGTAGTATAAATGAGGTTGTGGTTGTGGAGAGAAGCACGGAGGGGGGAAAAAGTTACACACCATAGAAAAAAAATTGTCGTTAGCTCAGTTCCAGGTTATTTTCCATGTAATAAATATTATATGTTGTTGCAAGCAGACCAAGGAGCAGGCCACAAGAAATGGGGGATAAGGCAAGACCTAGAGCTCTGTGACCAACTGAATTGTCTACTTTCCAGGGTTCAACAGCAATGCACTCAATCTTCAGAATGTAACTCAATTATAACTCACATTCTCAACAAGCATATAGGCATATAGCTCAATGAGTAACTCACATTCTCAACTGGCCTTATGGCGCACATATCTATAGTTATTCTCGGAAATTAGTTCAATCCAACCCCAACCCGCCCCCCCCAAAAAAAAAAAAAAAAAAAGGACCTGTTCAGCATCATCTTTACCGTCGTCGCTCACAGCACCCTGGTTAAAGCGGTACATCTGGCTAAGGCAAGCACAATGATGATACATGCAGACATGTTGCGAAGTTAGACAGATGGCATAAGGTATTCTACACACCTTGTTCATCATGAAAAAAAAATGTCAGTTACATTCAGCAGGGCAGCACACCTAAAGAAACAATTGTTTGCACCAAGAATTACAGCCCAGGAACCCTGGCCTCCGCCCGAGTTGTATAACACGGCATCTCTACGTTCTTTCTTCCTTCTTTCTCTATCACAACAATCAACAATGCAACAGTATTTTGCATGATACATCAGTAGAGCAAGGGCAGCTGCCTCAGGCCCATTGCCTGCTAGTTGTGTTGATTCAGCGCCATAAACTTGCACTGCTCACTCATCGCCTGGAGCTGCGCTTCCTTCTTGTCAAGCATTGCGCGTAGCCTCACATTCTCCTCCATCACTTTCTGAACTTCAACTTCTTTCTGAGCTTTCTCACTCTCAAGCTGGTTAGTCTTGGCTACTAGTCTGCTCACATAGACAAGGAACTCAATTTCAGAACAAGTATAGTTACAGAATTAAGATTTGAATGCTATGTAGCAGAATATAAACAGACTTGCCTGCCAACTGCTAAACAGACTTGACTTGGTAAAGTAAAGACTAACAGTTTGGAAGACTAGCCAAAGTACCAAAACATGCTCTCCATTATATCTAGAAATGTGTTCATGAACATGCAACAATACCATGGACCTTGCTTTCATGAGGTTTTTAGAGAGGTGCATTTCACCAGATTCCTCTGGAGAATTTATGACCACAACAAACTGACTACACCTGTACCAAGCAAAAACAAACAAGAAAAAAGTAGAAAATAGACAGAAGACAATGAAGAAGCATATGATTTTTTTTTTTTATCCCATATAGAATATGACTTCTAACTTTTTTCACCTCTCATATATGTTTTCTCAACTAGATGACCAATTATGCAAGTGTTTGAATAGCAGGAACCAGGAAGCTTATTAAAAACTGAAATCTATCAGGTCCAGAAAGCAGTAGTTTTGTAATGCATTCAGATGCAGACCAGTAAAAACAGGTTGTATCTTCTTGAACTTGAACCAGTACATTTTGGAAATGTGGAGCAATCTTGTTACGATATAGGAGAATGTGGATTGTGGAGCAAGAAGAACTGGATGTGCTACCACATTACCTTATTTTAACAACATATTTTCTGGGTGTTGACAAGAAGATCAAAGAGTATCAATTTTATTCAAATATTCAATGATAGTTAACTGGACCCAGTGCAAGCAGCAACATTTAGCAAACTCTCACAAAAAAAAGCATCAGAAATGATTAACCATGGAGAAAATTATGAGGGCCTGTGAAGCAGAAAAGCCAGCTGAAGATGTTTTGAGTTCTATGCCCATAGAGTATAGACAATGAGATATTTGCTACTTAGCAAATAATAGGGTGAAGTTGCTACAATAAGAAAGCACTATGGGTGGCTGGAAGAACTCATATCAAACATAGATTATTAGACAAAAGAATTAGATATCAATTTATCATTGTGAAAAAAAAACTACAGTTCATGCAGTGTCATTGCGGGTTCTCATAAACTTCACCAGGCCTGTAGAGTCACTACTGTGTCAAGTGTAAAACCACCCTGTGTAGCAGCTGCATCATACCCAATTCCTATAATGGCAATGTTTCCAGAATTTTATGTAATGAAAGAGTGGACACTTCATTGTTCAAACCTTACTGAATGAAAACTGAGATTAAATAATTTTAAACCATCCAACCAGACTTTTTCTTCAAATTCTAGATTGTTCTGTCCCAGTAAATTGGAACTTTGGGAATGCCCTCATAAAAAGAACAATAACTAAACAGAGCTTGATGGTTGCAAAAATTACCTGTCAAAGAGTTTCTCCATTGTTTCAAATTGCTTTTCTGATGAGAGAAGAGTTTCTCTGACACTAACCAGAGTGCTAATATAAGTTCTGAGCGACTCGAAATCCTGCTTTACCCGACTAAGCTCCTGCTCATTCTCAGCGGCGCGCTGTCTCTGCCGCGTGGTCTCCAGCACCATATCCTCAACCCTTTGCCTCATCTCATTCAGCATCCCATTCGTACCCACCGCAAACTTCTCCATCTCCTCGACTTTGGCATGCATAGTCTCGACCTGCAATGTCTTCCTCCTGATCTCCTCCAACCCCATCCTCACCTTCTCTTTCTCATTAGCGGCTTCGGACTCCGCCACAATCACCCTCTTCACAAGCGACTCCATCACATCCATCACCACGCGGATGGATTTGAGAATGTCGTCCCACATCCACATCCCCTCCAGCAGCATCACCATGCTCAGGACGAGCAGCACCACCACCCTCGACCACCGCCGCCACCGTCCCGTCACGGAACCACACTCCCCCGCAGGGCGGCGCAGGCTCGGCGGTGCCGCCCTTGGGCCAGTCCGCGAGCGGCACCCCGTGGCGGTCGAGGTAGCCGACGCCCTCCTGCTGCCTGATCCCAAAGGAGGTGTGGGCGAGGTGCGGTATCGCCATGATCCTCGCCTTGGACTTGAGGTACGCCAGCAGCGTGGCGATGGTCTTGACCCTGCGGCACAGGTGGTCGAGCTCCCTCCGCGAATCGCCGCCCTCGGAGCACCGCATCCCGACCTTCACCTCCACGAGCCGGTCCCGCAGCGCGTCCACCTGGGACTGCTGCTGCCGCAGCTCCTCCCGCCATTCGCACTCCCTGGCGGCAGCGCCGGCGGGGACGTCCCCGCTCTCCCGATCGGGAGCGGGAGCCTGCTGCTGCTCCATGGATTTGATTGACACCCACCCCCTGCCTGCCCCTGGAAATGAAGAGAAATGGGGAAAAGCAGCAGACGCGAACGCGCTTGGAATCAAATCAAATCAAATCGAGAGCATAAACGGATCTGCGCGCGACGAATTCGAAATTCGCGCGGGGAACGGGAGGGATTCGTCAGGGGACCCGTACCTTCCGACCGGAGGCGTGAGGACGCGGTCGTCGACGGCGGCGGCGGCGGCGGCGGATCGGGTCGTTGATGCGGCGGCCTGTGGTGTGCCTTGGCTTTCTTCGCGCTGGGGCTCAGCGGCTTCGCGATTGCTCCTCCTTGCTCGTCGTCGTCATCAGCTCGAGCTCATCCATCGCCTTTCCTCCCCTACCTTACCCCAACCTTACCCACCCAGTTCGTTTCAAAAAAAAAAAAAAACCTTACCCACCCTGATTCTGATTGGGTCTTTCTTGCTTTTGCTTTCTTGTTCCTTCTTCTCTTTTCTCTGTGGAGGAAAATTCAGTTTGCTTTCATTGGCTCTCTCTCTCTCTTCGATTAGGAGGTGGCTGGCTACGTCACTCTCTGGGCCCTTGTGGGCCTGATGATGATATTAGTAATTAGTAATGGGCTTGTCAGTTGTCTGGACACATTACATTAGGAAAAAAAAAAAATTCTCGAAAACACAGGAGAACTGCGCTTCATTATATTAAAAAGAGTAAAGGGCAAGAGCCCAAACAACACCTCATACATCTCTCACACACACACACACCCTTAGTATGAAGGATTACATTCGCGCCGGTGACATAAGTACAAATTACGACCACTGTTGAGCTAAACACTCTAACTACCGGGGAGGAGGGCAGTCAAGAAAGAAAGCCCTCGAGCCCCTGCCAAAGACCACAAGCGGCGTTCCTCGCCGGCTAAGATCAGAGCACCAGCTAAGCTAGGGGCTGCTCCATCGAAAACACACCCATTGCGATGGTTCCAAATTGTCCAAGCTCCGAGAATAATAAGAGAATTAACTCCTTGCCTCATCAACCCATCAGCGGTGCAGCTGCTAGCTTTCTCCCACCAATCATGGAAGGGAAGCTCTGTAGGCTGAGGGGACAGGAATTGAAGACCGACCTGTCTGAATAGATTGAACCAAAATTCCCTTGCAAACACACAATGGACAAGGAGATGGTCAATAGTCTCCTCTTCTTGGTCACAAAGAGGACAGTACTCAGGATGAGGCAATCCACGACGTGCCAGGCAATCAGCCGTCCAACACTTGTTGTGCGCGACCAGCCACATAAAGAAGCGACATTTGGGCGGTGCCCAAGATTTCAAGATTCTTTCCCAAGGCCCGAAAAGAGTAGATACATTAGGAAAAATTGTGCGTAGTCTTCAGGAAATTGTGCTCACGGGAGACAAAATCAAAACCAAAATGGAACACAAAGGAAATTTTATCACATGTTATTACTCCCTCAATTTAAAATTATAAGACGTTTTAGCATTTTCTTTCACTATGCATATAAACACAGTGTATGTCTAAATGCATAAAAAAATTAATGAATCTAGAAAAGCTAAAACATATGCACAGCTCTGTGACCAACTGAATTACCTAAAATCTCTTTGTTTTGCTTACTTACAACATTCTACTACTTTGTAAGCTACTATCGACAATGTCAAACATGTATCTTGTGAGATTGACCTTTTTTTTTTTTTTCCTAATAGAGCTTTTTCAAAATGAAATATGAAGCAACCTTTTGTAAGCGGAGTCAAGATCCGGCAAGTAAGCCGGCGTGGGAGTTGGAGGACAAAAAGCCTAAACGGTTGTTGCAAAAAGAAGGCGAGAAAACTAGTTTCTCCTGGAACTAGAATTTAAGCCGTTTCAAAATTCAAACTATGAGCATTTCCAACAAGTATTTCTAGAACTCATTGTCAAAACCATCATTTAGAGAGTCATTTTTAATGAAAGTTCTATTTATATTTTCACTCTTTCTAACGCCTTACCCAAATCTTGTGCTCAATCTAGAGAGTTAACCTCACTATCCATCTCCGGCTAGTGAGAAATCTTGAATAGAAAAGTGTCTATTTTTGTTTTTGTATATCTAGTTAGACAGGTTGTTGGAGGTATTTTTTCTTTCACCAAAGTCATTGTTTTGAACAATTTAAAGAGAAGTATTTGCTGTGGAGCAAACCCGCCGCCCAGTGTCCACGTCGCCGGTTTTTCCCTGCCCGTCGCCTTCGGTCATCGACGGTTCGGCGCCGTTGACCTCGTTGGGAGTTGCGCTGGGTGGGTTCGTCGTAGCGGGCCTGGCCGGTCCTCTTTGTGTCGTTGAGGAGGGTGCGCCCAAATACCGTCGTCCGTTGATTGGCTGCGGGGATGGTCCCATCTGTCCGGTCGCGGTACGGGAGAGGTCCACCCGGCCGTCGTCGCCACCACGTCCACACTTGCCATGGGGCCCGCGCCGTGGCGTACTCCCCAGCGCGGCGTGGGTTTGCTTCCCGCCCGTGTCGCGGTCGAACGCTCGCTACTGGAAGCCGTGTCTACTCGGGCTTCGCTGCGGCGCCGAACCGGCCCGCGGTCGTGGAGGGGTCGGCCCGCGGTCGTCGTGGCTCGTAGCTGTGAGGCCGATGGTGGGGTCACCGCCGCGGCCGCCGTGGCGACCCTGGGTGTCGGGGGCTTCGGGTTGCGTATCACAAAAACGAACGGTGGGCGAAGATAGGACCAGTGGGTGTCGGCGAGAAACGGGAGATAAAACCATTGCGCCCCCATCCGTTCTCGGTGGCTCTCCGTGGGATCGCTTGCTCGCTCGGTGAGTTTCTTCCCTCTTCCCCAACGCCATCTTCATCCATCCTTCGCTCCCTCTCTCGCGCGCCGCCGCCGCCGAATCTTATGGATTTGGTCTTATGGCGCGCCATTGGCGGGCTACGCCCTTCGGTGGCGCTTCAGCAAAGGGGAGACCGCCTTCTTTATGACCTACCGTGTGTGAATTGCATCACACGGCCGGCAAGTGAAGGGGGCGAGCCGTCAACCCCCGACGTGGAGGCCGCCGCCGGGGGGTGCGGAGGACCTCGTCCTCGACGCGATCCCTAGGCGGTGTGTCCGGTGGTGGAGATCGTGGTGGTGTGCGGAGGACCCGTCCCCTCGACGCCATCCCCACGGCTGTGAAGGCGGTCAACAAGTCGGTGGTGGCACTGCCGTCCTCGTAGGCTGCCCTTCCTCCAGGGAGCTTGGGCGGAGCAGAGGTCACTCCTAGGGTCGCCCGAGGTCGGACCCTTGTCCTGGTGTAGACCCTTGTGCTAGAAATGTTAAGCAAATTATCGAGTGATATCGTGTTGAGCTGCTACTACAGTGATTCTGACTCAAATCAACATTTTTAGGAAAAGGGACGACCATATTGGGTTATCCTGACTACAGGAAAGTCAGTTTTGTTTTTGCTTCTTGGGTGCACTTTTTCAACAAAACCGAACAACTTGGCTTGTCTGAAAGTTACCACTGTGACTTTACCATCTTTCACTTTAGAGTTGAACTTGAACTAACAGGACAAAAAGCTAGACAGGGTCAGAACAGGATCAGATTGCTACAGAGTATAGCTATCCTTTTGTTTCCAACATGTTCTTCTATCCTGATCCTAGTTAGCTCGTCCCTCCACAGAGCGCGCGCCAGTAGAGTTTCAGACTGGGACTGGCACCAGATCGATGTGAAGTACTCCGTAGAATTTTATTTATTTTTTTAGATAAAGAAGTAGAATTTTATTAAATGTCCCTCTCTTGAAGTGGTAATGGAGCAAAACCAACCAAAGGTTAACACGCTTTATTGCATAATATTAGAAATCAGAACAAAGATCACATTGCTATCGGGTAGAAGAATCCCCAGCCTTTCCATCTGTCCTCCTCTGTATCGATCTTGTAAGCTTGATTGATAGGCCCTCTTGTCTCACTCATGGAGGTGGTAGGCAAGGTCAGGAAGCCGGGCACATGACTCACTCGCCCCCTTTTCTTGCAGTCACACTCGAGCTCTTGGAATATCTCTAGAGGCATCATATTGTTTGCATTATTCGCATGTCAAGTTGTTAACGTCACACTAAAATTCTAGTCTAGCAAAGAAACATCCACGATCGAAGACGACAGATTCTCGTACGCACTGCATCCTCTTGGATTCAAGACCTGTTACAATCATGGCTTTAATTTTGTCTCTTAACTTTATGTTGGGCTTTCATTGGCTGCACTCATAAGTCACTTGACAATATCTATATGACCGTATAATGACTTCATGTTACATATTTCTTGTGATTTGCTTGTAAAGTTGGGTTCCATAAAAGTAGTACCCTGCCCAGGGTTAGATTTCATGACTTAATGTTAGATTCTCGACGGGTCAAGTTATTTCTCGTTTTTTCCCCAATTTTTTTTTTCTAATTTGGGTTAGGCTTTTCGATATAAAAGGGTTTTTGTAAATTAAAGGTTTTTTTTATAAATAGATCAAAAGGTTAAGAATCATGACGACATTAGCTCACGGGGTTGAGTCGGGTTAATTAGTCACGATAGTTACTGCCACTCAGTACTCACGTATATGTTTGCCCATTAGCTCACGGTACTCAGCATGAATGATTTCTAGGTCAAAAGTGCATTGGTCCGTTAGTTTGTTGTATAAATTGTAGTGTCCGTCCGATATTATTAGTGCACGGTGATGCATCACGTTGACCATCAGAGACGACCAATGAAAACTTCTGATAGTATTTCGTTTGTGAAGACTGGACTAATGGTCAGTTCAGAGATGATGATGATGTACTATGTCCAAGGGAAGAAATATGTGCAACTAGAAAACATTCACACTTTGTTCTGCCAGTGTCCTTGACTGTCACAGTGTCACTTAACACTGTACACACTATTCCTTTTCTTTCCCACACAAGGACAGAAATGAGGACAGAAATGGCTGGCTAGCTTTTGCTTTCATCAGTACAGTACCTGTGATTGCTGCAAAGCAAAGGAACATGATGCTTATATATAATTACATAATGCGCCGCCCTTGTATTGCTGCCAATTCGTGCAATTATTTTGAGCAGGAAAACAGAAACAAAATTTAAGTTGTCACCAATCAGAAGACATAAGTGAAGGATGAAAAGATGAGCTGCAGCCTAGGCCCTGCCCCTGAGAGGAAAAGGTTAGGCACGCAGGTAGTACAAGTGAGATTATATTATAGGTGTTTGCTGTTTAGGACAAAATCAAATGTTTTAGGATTAACTGCCCTTGTTCAGATTAATGGAATTAAGACAGGTGTGTGCGCTTTGTGCATGCCGTGCGTGACACCTCTCTCTTGTTAAATGTTAACTATTGTTCTGAATTTAATATCCGTCAATTTTAAAAGTCACATCTCGATCGACCTCATGGACGGGAAGAAAAAAGTGCTTGAAATTAAATAAATACTAAAACGAAGAAGATGAAATGAAGCCAGAAATCCTAATACTTTTTTCTCGCGAGCCTCGGCGTCACCCCTCGGGCGGCTCGGGGGCGAACCCTAGCGCCGCCGCCGCCGCTCCCCCCCTCCCTCCCCATCCGCTGCCCCGCGCCGCCGAGAGCCGCCCGGGAAGCCCGGGCGGCTCGAGGATGGTGGCGGTGGGGCTGCAACTCGCCTCGTCTCCGGCTCCGCGCGCGGCGGAGGCCGCTAAGGGTTGAGGCCGCCCCGACGCCACCGGGCGGCAGCGGGGCGGTGGCAAAGTTGGGGCGGTGGGCGGTTCCGGTCTCTCGCTGTCAGCGGACGAGGAGCTCGAGGTGGAAGGGGTTGGCGTCTTGGCGCGCGGCATCTTCCGGCGGTGGCGGCGCGCGATCCGGTGGAGCGGTGGCGCCCGCCGGTCTCGGGCGGAGACGGGCGTGGGCGCTAGATCCTCTCGCCTGGTGGGGCTGATCTAGCATTCTCGTGCTCGGGTTTGTGCGTCTTTGTCAGCTGCCTCGTCGCGCCGCGCTGACGGACGGCGATGGGGAGGGCTTCACCGGTGTTCCCCCTCCCGTCTTCAGCCGGCTGGTGCGGCGGCGCGGCGGTTGGTGGCGCTGGTGGGGACGCCGTCTCTTCGGCCTCGATCTGCGCGTTCGGCGGTCCACGGCGTTCGGCGGGTCTCCGGCAGCTGGTTTGGCTCCACCATGGTGGTGGGGCCATGGCGACTCAGGTCTTTGCACCGAGGCATCATGGTGGTGCTGCGGGCACACCGGGTCGCCCTCAGTGGTGCTCGCCTCCGGTCCGGTCTCCGCTAGCCGCCGCGGGCACTCTTTTTCTCGGTTGGGGTGGGCTTCGTGCGAAAGCCATGGTGATGGCGCCCATGGGCGCTGTTCTCCCGCTGGGGGCGCCGATCGGAGCCCGCCCACCTATTGCATGAGAGGTTTCGGTGTAATACCCTGTCCACGCCAGTGACGAAGCGTTAGCGGCGCCTTTGGCGTCGCGTCCTTCATGAAGGCTTCGCCGAGACCGGGCCTGTGCTTGGCGGCGGTGCGTCGTTTTGGTGCGGGAAGGCTGCCTTGGTGGACGGGTCCGAGGGTGGTGGTGATTCGCTCGTGGTTGCGCTGGAAGGTGCTGACACGGGGGTGCGGCGATGGTTGCGGTGGTTTGGCTTGCGTGATGGGGTCGTGTGTGGTGGCGGTGGCCGGGGACCTATGGCGTTGGGGGGACGGTCCCTCGCCTATGCCGCCCTTCCCCCTATGGACTTTGGCGGCGGCGCGGCGCGGCGCCGAGGGGGGCCGGGACTTGGCATGGAGCTTGCGTGGGTGGGCGTGTCTATCCTCTCCTGGGGCTTCTGCGGGGGTGTGGCAGCGACGAGTGGTTCGTCGTTTTTCTCCGGTGTGGAGAGCTGGTGGAGTTGCCTTTCGAGGTGTCTCGTGGTCGACGCCCCAATCCGACCGAGCATGTTGATGGAAACTTCGTGTTGATGGCCCAATCCAACCAAGTGGTGCTTCATGGTTATCTTTTCTTCCATCCTCCTCATTTGTTAGTTGAGTTGTTCTAGTGGAGGCTAGTAGTATCGTTTGTGTCGAGGTCCCAATCCGACCAACCATGGAGTTGAGTGGGCGCTGGTTGGGCGCGAGTTGAGTTGATTTTGGTACCTAGGGGTGCGTACGGAGTAGGGTACCCTCCACAATTGTATGGTTTTTCGGCCCGGTTTCCAAAAAAAAAAACTAGTGGCACTTGCCTTTTTTCTTTATTTGTCTAATAGAAATGCGGCAAATCTTTTGCCGTCCTTTCAAAAAAATGAAGCCAGAAATAATTAATTAAGCTCAAGAACACACACATGGTAATAATTGATCTTTTAATTTACTACTACTGATTTTGTACATGTATGTAGCTAAGTCATCACAAAGCTTCGTGTTGTTCATTTCTAGACTTAGCGTCCAGAATCCAGATGCATGTCGTTCATCGATCGTCAGTCCGTGCGTGCTAGCTCCGTCGACGGAGCACGCACGGAAACTCATCCATGGCGCGGCAGAAAAGGATCACCTACTGATCCCGTGACGCCCGCCGCCTGTTGCTAGGCGTAGGTATAGCTAGCTGGCGGCCACGGGCGGGTTGCGCGCAGCGAGGTTGGCGATGGTGGGGCGGCGGCGCATCACCGGCTGAGGCCTGATGGTCGACGCATCAGCTGCCGCCTGCGAGCTCGAGGACACGGGCACGCGCTGCAGGAGGCGGTGACGCCGCGCCGCCGCGTGGAGCGCCTCGTCCATGTCCATCTGGTCGTCCCTGCAGTCCTCGCTGCAGAACGCCACGTCCCCACTGCGTCGCGCGCGCGGGCACGAAGGCGAGAGTCAGTCAGCACACTGCACCACGCGGGCCGGGCGCGCCATAACCAACAAGACACCGGCCGGCCGGCACACCGCACGCCGCCATGGCTCCATGGAACAAGCTTTTTTTTTTTTTTTTGAGACCACGCCCACCTAAGTTGGGCGCGTTTTTCATTAAGCGAAAGGCCAAAAGAAAGGCCGTAATCGGTTACAAGAGGAGTCGCGAGTAACCCTCGGGTTACCCCCAAAACCCCGACACAAACAAACAGCAAGAAACGAAAGGGGAGGGATGGGCGGACCCTCCAACTAACAACCCCATAAAATTGAACCTATTACAAAAATCACACAACACCCGGGTAGCTAGCGGCGATTAAAACCAAACACGACAATAGCGGCAAAGCATCCGCTAGAAACCAACGGCCAAACATCCGTCAAAACCACCACAGCGGCAAAGCATCCGCTCGAACTCCGACGGCAAAGCATCCGTCGAATCAACCTCGGCAGCAAAGCATCCGCGGAAAGACGGCGACGGCGGTGGCAAAGCATCCACCGAACCCGCAGACTTGCACGAAGGACCACCTCGCGCAAAGCATCCGCCCGAAACGACCGCAGCGACCTCGGCGGCACACCGAAATGCAGGCTCGTGGCGACCCGTGACCTCGGCAAACACACACATACCTAAACGCAGGCTCGTGACGACCGCACCCTCGGCCGCAGGCCGGAACGCAGAGCTCGTAGAAGACACATGGATACATGGCGGCAAAGCATCCGCCCAAGCAACGAAAAACACCTCGGCGGCAAAGCATCCGCCCGGAGACGACAAGAACGAGCTGCGGGTAACACTAGCTAGACACACCCGTGAGAGACATGGAGCGCAAAGCGAGGATCAGCAGGACGACCAAACAGCCCCAAGAAGGGGGGGAAGACGGGCCATGTAGACTGTAGTGCTCAAGCGCCGCCTTCAGAAGGAGATCGGCGTCCGAGCGCCGACAACGCAAAAAAGAGCACCAGGTCTTTCGACCCCACCCGCAAGGCGAACCTCCAAACCCGACGAGCCGCGCGAACAACCTTCCACATCCGCTGCCCGGTGAGAAGGCGCGGCCTGCCCGCGGCGTCACCACGGTTCACCCGCGAGACGCACGCCCGCGCCGCCTCGGCCCGCCACCACGGCGGCGCCGTGAGCGTGCACAAACGGAAGAAGGTTACGGTCCCGCGGTGCGTGCATGTGGATGAAAGACGACGCCCCCAAGGAGGTGCATGGCGCTCAAAAGCGTCACCGTCGTCGCCGCGAGCGGGCCGAGCTTTAAACCCCTCCACCAAGAGCAACACCGTCGGCGGCGCGCGTGGCCCTCGGGGACTGCCGACGCGAGGGGCGAGCCCGGGGCGACCAGCGGCCCGAGGAGGATGCGCCCCGCTGGAGTCCCGGATTGCACGCCGCTGCGGAGACACCCCCGCCCACCGGACCCGCCGGAGGGGGGCGGGGCCGCGGGGGAGGCCTGGCCACACCGACGCCGCCCCGCACTACTACAGATTTAATTTTACATGGCGTTTTTTTTTTTTTCGTGGCGGGCATTTAGAAAACCGCCACGGAAAATACTTGGCGTGGCAGCCCCCGCCGGGAAAAACCGTCACGGTTAATGGATTAACCGTGGCGGTCTTTATAAAATAACCGCCACGGTTAATCGCCATTAACCGTGGCGGTTTTATTATAATGCCCGCCATGGTTAATCCCGGGCTATAAATACAGCCCAAACCTTCTTCTTCCTCACGGGGAACTTCTCCATTTTCTAGGGTTTTGAGCTTCAAAACTCTAGAAAACACTATTTCTAGGGGAAGGTTTTGCCCTTGGTTTGATTGAAGTTTGGCACCGTTAGGGGTAATTCCTCTCTTTCTCCCCTCTTTTCTCTCCCTCTTTCCCTCTCTCCCCTCTCTCTCCCTCTCTCTCCCTATGCATGGTCCTCCCTCTCTTTGAGTTGTAATTGAATGTGGTTTGTGCTCTTTCTCTTCCCCCTCTCTCTCCCCCCTCCCTCCCCTTTATCTCTCTCTCCCCCCTCTCTCTCCCCTCTCCCCCCCTCTCTAGATCTCTCCCTTTCTTTTGAGATCTAGTTTTGATCTCTCCCCTCTCCCTCTCCCTCTCTCTCCCTCTTTAAGCTACCTCATCTCTCTTTCCTTCTCTCTCTCCCTCTCTCCCTCTCCCTCTTTCTCCTCCCCCTCTCTCTCCCTCTCATTTGAAGTGTATGTGCTCTCTCTCTATCTCTCTCGTATTCCTCTTTTGCACTTTAGTTAACTCTCTCTAATCATCGATACTTCGATCTCTAATCATCGATCGCTCTCTTTAATTAATGGTTCAGGGATGTGAAAGTGCCGACCGGTTTTACTTCCAACCTCAAGAGCATTGTATCGATGAAAGACCTCGACACTCAAACTTGAAGGCCCATGACTGTCGCCATGTCATGCCGACGGTGTTCCTTCCAATTGTGATTAGGTGCATCGCCCGTAGCTTTTGAAGATGGCCGTTACACGCCCGTGCTACTTTTTTAATCGCATCACGTAGAAGGTCATCGCTGAAAATGACCTACCCAAGAAAAGAGTTCATCACGGAGACTATATGCCGCCTTGAGATGTGCTTACCACCGTCTTTCTTCGATATTATGCCACACCTCATGATACACATGGTCGATCAAATAGAAGAACTGGGGCCTCTCTACCTGACGACGATGTGGATGAACGAGCGGTTCATGTCCTCTCTTAACAGATCCGTCCTTAACCGTGCATACCCGGAGGGCTCTATGATCGAGGCATACACAACAATGGAGTCTCGTTAACTCGGCCGCACTAGATACATCCGGGATGGAAATGCAATCGGCCTACCCGAACACCCGCATGAAGGCGAGAACCCCGAGGGATGGGCTGCGCTGGGGGGAAAGTACGAACCGATATAGACCACGAAACAATCGAAGAAGCCCATGACAGCGCTCCAACCGCTTAGTATCAATGGAAACGTAATGAGAAGCATCCGAGGAAATTCGCAGCAAAGCGTGGCCGGCGCCGCAGGGGTGGGTCTTTGAGACAACACAAGTTGAATTTCACAACGTGGATCGAGAACGCAGAGATACCCCTAAACGCTGATATCAGAGAATCGATGCTTGCATACGGCCCATCTAGCCAAATCATCACATGGCAAGGTTACAACATCAATGGATACAGGTTCCACACGAAAAGAAAAGGACAACAAGAGCGCGTCCGTAACAGCGGCGTTCGGTATGAGGGCATGGACATGGCCACCAAGGAACTAAAGACATACTATGGGCAAATCCAAGAGATTTGGGAACTTGATTATGGCGAGACCTACGATACCCATTTTCCGGTGCCCGGTGGGTCAAGCCAACGGCGGTTGACGTGGACGGTTCGGTTAACCACCGCTCAGCTTTCGAAGTACCGGAGATGATGAGTGGGTACTCGCAAGTCGCGCGGGCCCGTAGCCTACTACCCGTGCCCAAATCGCGGGGCAAAAAGCAACTACATGCGGTCGTGGGAGGGAAGCAAAGGATCGTGGGAGCCGATGGAGTGCGAGTCCTCAAGAGTACAACAACTACGCGAGTTTACGCTCTTTACCGATCATCCAACCAAGATCAAGGAAGTCGAGACACGCGTGTGGGGAATGTCATCAAGACCAAGACAAAGCCCTCGTGCCGCACGGACGGTCGAAGAAGACAAAGTGGCAGCCCCGCAAAAAAAAATAAGTCGATCCTTTTGTAATTGAACCAAATATGTAATAAGGAGATCGCCGCACTTGCTCGAAACCGACTCCCCCACTCGATCTTCATCTTAAAATGGCTCCAAACTTGTCAATTAAAGATTGTATTTTTAAATCGTGGCAAAAACAATTCAAAATTTAATTCTCACATTTTTCATGGGTACACATACTCATAGGAAGGCCACACAAAAAAATCAGAATTTTTTAGTCAACATTTGAATTGATATGAATTTTTCAAATTCATGTTTTGAATTTATTTTGCGTGGCGGGCATTTTACAATGCCCACCACGGTTAATCGATTAACCGGTGGCGGGCATTGTAAAATGCCCGCCATGCAAAATCGCGTTTATATAGGGGCCGCCGTCCCGAATACGCTAAGTCCTCCGCCCGCTTCACTTTTACCCCGAAGGGCCGCCAAATTTTCACGGCGCCGCCGCCGCCGCCGCCTCCCCTCCCGTCCTCCCTCTCCGCCCGAGCGCCGCCCTCGCCTCCTCGTCCTCCCTCCCCGTCTTCCCTCCCCGTCCTCCCTCCCCGTGCTCGAGATCCGCCGCCCCGCCGGGGCTGGGTAAACCCTAGCCGCCGGGGGACTCGACAGATTCGGCCGCCGCCCGCCCGGTGTGCTCCTCCCGTGCTCCTCTCCGACGAGGTCCGCCGCCCCGCCCGGTGTGCTCCTCCCCGCGTCCGCGCTGCTCCTCCCGACGTCCGCGCCCCCTCGCTCCCGTCTGCGCGCTGTGCCGTGCCTCCCGTCCCCCGACGTCCCGCGCCCGTCCCTGCCCCCGGCGCTGCTCCTCCCCGTCGTTCTCTCGTTTTCCGGTGTGCTCCTCCCCGTCCCTGCTGTGCCGTGCGCTGCCCCGGCGCTGCTCCTCCCCGTCCGTGTTCTCGTGATGCCCGTGATGCCATTTTTGCTTCTTGTGATGCCCGTGATGCCATTTTTTCACGCCCCGTGATGCCATTTTTTTGCCGCATGTGATGCTCCTGCAGGATGATGGTTACCGAGCATATGCCGAATGCCACCGCCCATGATGCAACTTCACATTTTTAGATTATTTATTAACCGAGCATATATTGATCTCTATATTATGCCACTATGCCACAAATGCCACTGCCATACTTTATCTATATTTTGATTTAGGTGACATTTTCACGGCGACGCCGTGAAAAATTTGGGCACCTTCCGGGGTGAAAGTGAACGGGCGGAGGACTTAGCCGATTCCACGGCCGGGTACACATATATATGGTGGCTCTCTCTTTCTAACTCTTTTAAGTCCCAACCTTAGACTCTATTTTCTCTACTACTGTGTTGAACTTCTGTATAGGAATTATGTACCCCATCAGCGGGGACAATGGGTCAGCCCGGACTGCCCAGACTGGTTTGAGCTTGGCAAGTTCATGGTGCCCAAGGGCCAGCTAATCGAGGAAGAGGAGTGGGACACTCGCAGGTTCCACATAATATATCGGCATGCGCTTGATCGGGGGTGACGGACTTTCATTTCGGGGTTTCTAAAGAGCTCTTTAACATGGACGAGGACATTTCACTGCCACTAGGCTTCGACGAAATGTGGCGGTTGCTACGGCGCCAGGACCTCGACCAATCCGTTGTCACCCTCTATGCTGCGTGAGTTTGTTTACCGATCATTATGCGCCAGACACCACTAATTCTAGCTCTTCGATCCTAGAATGACGTGACCACATGTGTTTGCAGGATGCAAGCATTAATAGCCCGAACGATGAATGAGCCAGTTGTGTTTCTATGTCCAAAGAATGATAGACGTGGCATATTTTTCTCATTTCGGATGGAGACCCGGAGGAACCAAGAGCTCAAGAAGCGTGGGCAAGGCTGAACAATATAAACACTATAAAAGTTTGTGCGATGCAAAAGTTAGAGAGATGGCGGACTACATCCGCAAGTGCATGAAGAAGATCAAAGGGCCGGGCCGGTCTTGTCGTTGCGCGCCCAACATATCAAGTAAGTCAAAAAATAATACTTTTTATTTTTTGAACACTTGGAATCTATCTCTAATCAAATAAAATGGTGTAGCCTTGCCGGTATACAAACAACAGCACACACCGCCACTTTGGATTACTTGGCTAATCTTCCCTCGTGATGGATGTGCCCTTAGGCTCGACTTCGTTGTATGATACGCACAAAGGCCTCTATAAACATTTTGAAGAGGCCTTGCAACCGTAAGTCACGACACTTGTATACTATTTCATACCATAAACTTACGTAAGTCATGACACCGAGGGATTTCGCATGGGCTTACAAGGATTACTTGGCGCACCCGAGTCATACGATCGAGGAGGCAGCCCATACGCAAACAAAAACATGGGAACCAAATGAAGATCGGCGAGATTTCGAGGTATATATATGTAGCATTACTCGCTTTGCTCGCCCATATTGAATGGTCTCATAATATTCTAACCATTTTCTCGGTACATATATCGGTGCATGCAAAGTCGCGGTAAGCGACCTATAGGAACCAACCCGGTGGTTTCTATACCTGTACCTTCATATCCCGCAGTGGCGTGTACCGTACTACGTGGCGCCAAATGGCAAGAAAACCACGAATTTTTTTGGATGAAAGGCTTGGATGACCTTACGTTCAAGAAACTGGTTGGCGCCATCTCGTAGGGGCGTCATTGAGGGGCGTTGTGCTACCTACCGCCATTTCTTCGACCCTAACAAAGAACCTTGCTACAAATGAGGACTTATGGGAACTACGGACCGAGAAATGCGCTAGACATGAAGGACTATACGTGGGATGGCCCAGACTTGTAACCTAGCTAGCTAAACGTGTTTGAGCAATCGATCGTTGGATCGAGTTTTGTAAATTGTGATGTGTAGTGTACAGTCGTCACTTTTAAACTCTAAGTGCTTTATAAATTGAATGTCCATATGTTAGTTGAATGTTAAATTGTGATGCATATGTTCAAGATTTATGTGAATATTCTCTTATTTTATTATTTAATATGTAGCTTAAATCACAATTTACAATTTTATAATATTTTTGAATTTTTTTTTATTAATCCTGAATTTCTTAACCGTGGCGGGCACATTATAAAAAACCGCCATGGTTAATACATTAACCATGGCGGGCGCGTAACAATGACCGCCATGGTTAATCTATTAACCGTGGCGGTTTTTGTTAAACGCCCGCCACGGTTAATATATTTTCCATGGCGGGCATGGAGTCCGCCACGGTTAATCGATCGATTAACTGTGACCCTCTAGCTCCGTGGCGGACACAATGCCCGCCACGGAAAATCTAAAATGCCCGCCACGGAAGTTCAATTCTGTACTAGTGCCGCACCCACCGTAGGGTGCACCGCGGCGACCCCCGGGCCGCGGCGGAGGTGGGCGTGCTCCCCGCGGCGCCCTCCGGCGACGTCACGCGGCGCTGCGCCCCCGCCCAGGCCGGATCCGCCGGGACCGAGCCCCGAAGAGGGCCAGGGCGCCGCCCGGGGGGCAGCCACGCCCCGGCGCCCCATGGAACAAGCTGGGAGGAAGAAATTAAAGGCGCGACCGATGGCAAGCACACGCATTTGTATATGAAGACGTCGCGGTCGCAGGCGATGCTCTTCTTGCAGAGGTAACAGGACTCGAGGTAGTGAAGGCGACGACGACTCGCCACGGCGCCGGTCATCAGCTGACTCATCGCCACCCGGTAGAACCTCGTGCCCACCTGCACATACCCCTCTTCCTCGTCGTCCTCGTCCATCGCCTCCGCCGCCGTGACCTTGCAGGTCACTTGCATGCGCGATGAGCGTGGAGCTGTGGACATCGACGACCAGTCAAGTCTCGATCTCTCTCTCTCTCACACACTCTCTAGCTACCAAAGGCAGCTTAGCATGGTGGTAGTCGATCCCTTCCGATCTCTATAGCTACCTACTTTAATTGCTACGCTGACCTCTCCACCATGCCTTGCTTGCAGGTTTGTCTGGCTCCCAGACAAGACAAGAAGATGCTGATGCTGGCTAGCTCCTAGCTTAGGTATGGTATGGAGCCATGGCGGCGATATGAGATGATGATGCCCAACGAATGAGGCGTGTTCTTCTTCCTCACTACTTCTTCGATCTTGTTGGTTCGGTAGACGGAGCTGTCCCAGGAGAGGAGAGGTTATATAATGTTACTCGACTACTTGTAAATGTGTGCGCGTGCCGCGTGCGTGTGCGGCTTGTCTGCACGCGCGCTGCCTGCCTGCCTGCCATGCTTGGGGTCCGCCGGTCCGGAGGTGTATGTCGTTGCAAACTTGCAACTCGCAAGCAAAACCATGGGTGGTACCGTGGTAGGGGCATCAGGAGGGCATGGGCAGTTCATGGAACCTGTTGGCGGTGATTAATGTATGTGTAAGCTAACCTGCAATCAAGTTGATACACGCCTTAATTTTAATCAATATATAATATATATAAACGATCCATCTATCATCTGGTAAGGTAAGGGACAAGCAACGGATCAGATGGATAACCATTGTTTATTCACAAGATTCCGTTCTTAATATATATACCCCCTTAGTTTTAAATTGTATAAATAAATATATAGTTTTAGAATTTCTTTTTTTAGTACATAGTACACACAAACCCTATTTTTATGAGCACCTCCGAAAAAATGGACCGACAGATCTAAAGATTCCCCAAGTCATCACTACGTGCATACAAACATACGCCGCGTAGCTAGCTAGATCGATACTTTTAATTAATAAAACCTACTGTTATGAAACATGTCGTCAGCGGTTAGGACCTTCCCCTCTCCGTCTCTCACGATGATGAAAAGTAGAACAAGTAGATACAAGACAGGGGAGACTATTCTTTATTCATCTGAATATCTGTAATTACAACATAGAGCTCCCCCACATATATATAGTCCCCGCCAAGACCTCGAGTTTCGGTAAGAGCCCACATACAAACGGACTAGGCTTAGGATTCATCCTTCTCCTTTCCTTCTAGGACAGAGTCCCCGTGTTTTACAACACTCCCCTTGGGCGATTACCACGATATGCATATGCCTCATCAAAAACTCCATCCGAAAACCCAAAAGTGGGAAAAAAACGGATCTTGGAGAAAAGAGTACATCACATTCGTTAATTGTATTGCACATGTTGTCTCATTAAAAACCTTGTGTGAGAAACCTTCGGTAAAAACTCACATAGGAAAAAAGAGTACAACATTTAACCTTCTTGATCATATATTCTTGAGGATATTCTATTCTTCATGATCTTCTCCATATGATCTTCGTATAAACTTCAGTGTTTTTAGCAAATATGATCTTCTCCATCTTTGTAATTCTAGTGGTTTACCTTAGAGGCAAATTCAATAAAATATGCTCCCCTCATAAAGCCAAACTTTGAACTTCATTGTTCAAACCACACTTTTTTATAAACATGTGTAAATAAAAGTTGGCTCATAATTCTTCTATGAATTATATGGGAGCAATATGCTTCATGCATAATGACCACCTTTAGTTGTGCAAAACAAATAAATACTATCCTTTAGAGAAATAGATCCTTTCAAAGGATTATAGGGGTAAATAAATTAATATTCAATATCTTCTAGATAGTGTATCAAACTTATACTAGAGTTTGGATACTTATAATTAATCCTTAGTGGATTTTCAAATTGTATTCTATAAATCTTCGAGATTTTGATTGTACATATCCATCCTTGCAATTGGCACTTAGGGGATAATTAAATTGCCAAAAGCACCATTATTCTTATACCTTCTATGGTATATAGAGGATATCAATACTACATTGCTAGCTTTTCATACACTTTCTAAGTGTTTTGATGACACCTTCATGGTGTTTAAGATTTCTCATTTTCTTTCTCTCGGGTCTATATTTACTTCAGGTATCAATGGTGCTTATTCAAAAAATTGGCTGGTAAATCCTTCATAGACTAATTCCTTCAAGGATGTATTTTCATTCTAGTGAATTATTAATTCTCTTCTATGAGATATATTCTACTCCGCTTCATAAGAGATGAGTGATACACACAATGACATTGAGTTATTCACTATAAAATCATTCGATTGTAATCCTTCTAGGACATGCTCTTCTTGAGACTTGAATAATATTCATTCGGGAATATATACCTTAGACTTTAATACTTAGTATGAGATTTATATAAGTTGTGATTTATATTCTTCGGGAATTATATGGATTTTCATAATCCACTATTAACTGCATGTTCGATATTCGCTCGTTTTATTTGCCGTAGACATAGCGTAACATTCATTTCTTCTTAATAGGAGATTCAACCTCAATTGCATTCTTCATTGACCCGATATAATCGCTACAAGAGATTTTGCCATGGACTTTATTTTTCGGATCCTGGGTTCTCATAAGAGAAACATTTACAATTAAAGAGGTAGTTTGTCGACAATTATTTTCTTTTCTCCCAATACTCTCACAATGTGAGAATATTCTATCTCTATCATTTCCCGGACAAGAGATGGTACATTGTTCTGCATACCCAACACTAGTGAGGTGCTTGCGCTTATTGTGTTGGATGTCATCTTCATGATGATCCTCTTCATGAGGTGCTTAACCTTCTTCGTGAGGCGTTCTCTTCACGAGAATGGAGGAGTTCTATTTCTGTTCTATTTAACGTGTATACACTAAACTAGAACCCACAAAGGCCCCCCCGTAGATTTTAGATTGATAGTATATAACATTTAGTTTACTACTAGTAAACACAACTTCTCGTTATAACTTCAAGTTACTCCTCTCATTTTAAATATCCGGCATATGCTCGCTTTAGGCTTCACAAGAGCATTAGTCAAATTATTGTTTGACTTAGTGCGTGATACTATTCCCCGCTTCAAGCTTCAAGGAATATTTCTTTTAAGATCATTTTTCTTCCGTGGAAATAATATTTGACATTTAAAATAGGCTTTCTCTTCCCCTAATGTCAATATTAGATCATTAATAGCATACTTCAAATGATATCCCCTATCATGGGCTTAAAACAATTCAAAT
Organism: Hyparrhenia diplandra; assembly: GCA_015847255.1. Taxonomy (NCBI): domain Eukaryota; kingdom Viridiplantae; phylum Streptophyta; class Magnoliopsida; order Poales; family Poaceae; genus Hyparrhenia; species Hyparrhenia diplandra. Next base: position 372,158 of record JADLZK010001513.1, on the reverse strand, counting down.
TCATATATCTCCAACTTCAAGTGGAGGCCCATTTATGTATGCTATGATTAAAATCTATGAGAAATATTCACGCACATATTTGAACACGGGGTTTTTATTCATTATGCAAATGAGCTAGAATACTTAAAGTGCATTTAAGAATGTTCAACATTCCTACAAAATCAGGGATGTTCTCCCCTAATGTGCACAAATCATAGTTTAGAAAACTATTTCATTCTCTAGCTTCTTTATTAATTAGCCTAAAAAAATTGATCCAAGTACTCATACAAAAAATGGATCATACACTTCAAATGTATAAAATACACAACTTTCAAATTCACATGGAATTTTCTTCTAGAATTTTCTAATTGCCTTTAATGCAAAAAAATCCCTTGATGCCTTTTCTTCATAAATCCCAAAATCATCATAATTGTGTTATCCAATATCTTAGTTCCACAACTATTCATCCCATCAAATTGGTTTAGTCTTCATTGAGCAAAATGTGATAAAATCACTCCCCCTGATCTTAGGCTGCTTGGCCCTAGACCAATCTATTGCTTATGCATACGATGCATCGAAAGCAAATCATTCCTTAGTTCAACGGAAACCATATAGACATAGCATTCTAGCTAGCCAATTTGATTATGAGGGAAGCGCAAAGGTAGCTACTAGCTACAACTATAGGCGCTATGCTAATATCGATGCAAAAGTGGAGATAGTTGCGGCTCAATGAGATACACAATCATGTGTAATGTGGAATGTTAGTATTCAGTCTAACATAATAGATAACAACAAAATGCAGAGCTACAAGCTTACTTGCATTAGTGCAAAAGAGAGAAAGTTAACTCGGCCTAAGGGACACGGGGCGAGAACTTCAAGTCCCGATACATGCACTTAAAAATTGATTTAGGACGGCTATGCCTATTAAATATATATTATCCACATGTTCTTACGCCTTTACCCAAAATTCCTCCCCTTTTCATGCCATAACTACTTTAAGTAGCGATTTGCTTCATGCATTATCTATGAATAGTCACTTCTCATGCTTCATAGAATTCAATCATACTTCTAGTATTCATTGATTATGGCATAAAATTTACATATCCAATGTACTATTTAATGTACAACAATAGACTTAGGGTAGGATATAACTTCTAGTTCTTGAGCTAAATTGATTCTTTCAAGATCAATTAATATGCCAATATAGTCCAATTGTTCATGTGCTTTAGAAAATTCGGTTTCCCATCGACCTACATGGTAGTGATGCACAAAGAACTATAACCTTCTTGGTTATTCAAGGCTTCTTTGTGGATAAAATGAATGCAAAATTTATTTTGATAGGCAATAGGCAATTGTTTATATGTGAAACATATAAACCTAATTTATTCCATGAGAAATTTGTGCATATTACTTCAAGTAAGAATTGCAACTAAGAACATTAAATATTTCATAGTAGTCTTCAAGCTAGCAAATTAACCATTGAGCACGTAATTCAACAGGGAATTACAATTTAATGCACAACCACCACTACTATCAAGACTTGGGATAGTTCTTCTTCAAGAGAAACTTTATATGTTCTAAAATAATATACATTCTCGCATGTCTTAACTTCTATACTTGACAAGCGGTAGCTTCATGCTTTATATTCAATAGTTATGATATGTAGTCACACGCCTTTCAAGCGTGTAACATATGCAAGCCACATATTCAAAATTATTGTAACTTAATAATGTCCTGGTTCATAAAGTTGTCTAAAAATTCCAACTCAATTTTCATTTGAGTAATTTTTGATGATAAATTCAATACTTCATGTATTGTATTGCTCCGTGATATTCTATACATAGGAGACGTTTCTTCGAGAATATATTTTGATAAAATTTATTTCCCATCATGTCTTCTAGACATTATGAAGCTTCAAGCTATTGTAGAGCAGCATTATGAGCATATAGGCTTGAAAATTCAATTTTCAATGCAATATGACGTTATGGAATCATAGTTTGGGATTTTACTCATGCGGTGACTCCCACAATACATTTGTTATTTTTCTCGATCATATACTCATTCTAGAGAGTAAATAGGAAATATATATCCTTAGTTTACTACACTTCAATGGTAGCAAAAATATCCTACATGGATTTAATAATGATCATAACAAATAATTCTACTATTCGAGTAATTCCAGGATATTGCTTCTTTTAAGGCATGCATATTAACATAACATAGACCATGTGCATATAGGTTTACTACATGTAAATGAGTAGCAAGGTGCAAAAAGATAGTGGATCGTTACTCAAAATAATCTTAGAAGCATCCTAGCATTTTCAGGGATTATGGTATATGCAATTTTTCAGAATTTATACCAAGCATTCATTCATCCCAAAAATCTATGCTAGGAAACACAAATATGAGCCTCTCAATGGTGATAAGTCTAAGATCTTCAAGATTTAGAGAGCTCATAAACCTTTACCATGTTTCTAGAATTGTTCAAAACTTTACATGGTATATAATTCATAATGTGTGATATATATAAATAAATAAATGCATTCAAAAGAGCATAAAAAAATATCAACACATGGTACCGTACGTAAACATAAGCATAAATTAAATACTATAAATGTATACAGATAGAAGCATTTTATTGTTACAATAATTTTCTTCTAGAAATTCTAACCGTTCCCTTTGATCTGTCCGACGACGCAGCAGCTACTGGGCTATGTGGTGGCGCAACTTTCAGGCTAGTGTCCAAGATTTGAGTCGCATGCAAGCGTCGTAGATAAGAGTCGCGTGCAGACACAACCAGTGAGATTCAGCTCACGTTTGAGCAGAAGAGGTCGTGTGGGTTTAGGCAACGGTGGTTCGCATGCAGACGAGCAAGCCACGGTGTCCATAACTGGCCGATTCAGTTCTATAACGGTGAGTAGTGCTGCTACTTGCCTACTTCTGGTAGATATATATAGATATAGATTCACATGAACCGATCTTCTTGCCTGTTAGATTTGGGTTCATATTTAATTAATCAGTCTGCGAGAGCTGATCAAATTTTGTCGTTGGACTTCATACAACGCTTTTGTACCCATTAAACTGTTGATATTGCCCCTGATTTGGCGTTTAGAGCCGAGGATCGTGACCCGTGCGGACTGCGATGCATGCAGAAGTAGGGGTGCAATCCGAGGTGACAGGGAAAACAACTACAGGAAAGATGGTTTGGATTCGTAGTCATACGTGATTCAGATGCAATCCAAATTTGATTAGGACTTGTCGACTTCTTGCCGGCACATGCACGTGGCTCTACTTCGAGTCGAGTCAGTGTTGCACTGATGCTAACATTAATTAATGACCATGAGGTTAGATCTTGCTGGACCGGCCTCTAAACCTAATTTGCATGGCACCGTGGTGGCTACTAGGCCCATCGTAACAAATTTTCTTCATGCATGTACGGTAACTTATCACATGTGTGTCTGTACTTCAGGTACAAATCTATACGCATCTTGCGCTCGGTAAAACAATACCCTAACTTCGATGGCGGGGGAACACAAGCAATCTGCGAGATGCGATACTTTCGTACCTTTGGTTCTTGAATTCGAGAAGAAGCGAAGGTTGTCACATAGGACAGTTCGGCTAGGCCGTGGGGACCCGCCGGCGTGGCGATGAGTCGATCGCGGTGCAGTTAGTAGCGGTAGAGGTAGCGGATCCGTTCCGCTAACAACGTCGGGGATATCGACGTCGTCGGGCGTAGTCGTCGCGGCGGGGACGTCGGCACGGCGTCGGTGCGAAGATCGGGCGGCAGCTTCAATGGCGATGTCGACGAAGAGCTTGTCGTGCTGATAACGTGTTATGAAACATGTCATCAGCGGTTAGGACCTTCCCCTCTCCGTCTCTCACGATGATGAAAAGTTGAACAAGTAGACACAAGATAGGGAGACTATTCTTTATTCATCTGAATATCTGTAATTACAACATAGAGCTCCCACATATATATAGTCCTGCCAAGACCTCAGAGTTTTGGTAAGAGCCCACATACAAACGGACTAGGCTTAGGATTCATCCTTCTCCTTTCCTTCTAGGACAGAGTCCCTGTGTTTTACAACACCTACGTCACTAGAAAAGACAAATGATTTACAATTTAAAATAGAATAGAAAGAGTAGCATACGGTTTCTATAGTACAGAAATATGAACATAGTGGCTTCATCATCTTTGTGTTGAATTTGAATGCTTGGCCAATTCTTACTAATTCATAATGTTCCTTAGAGCTTTTCTCTTGGCTGGTGAGAGGTAAAGGAACTACACTACTGCACGAAAGAGCGGCAAGTTGAACTGAATGACTGATGAATATACAGTGCACACTGTAGTGGTGCCTCGTCATGCGTGTGTGGTCTCTGGTCTGGTCAGATGGATGGCCCAGTGCAATGCCATGCAGTGCTCCTGGCTGTTGAGCCGTGTCTGATTTTTTTTTTTTTTTTTTTTTTTTTTGATAAAACATACGGTTCTAAATTATGGGCTCGACCAAATCGCGAGCAACAAGAGTTTTTACAAATTCTGGGGGGGGTGTGCCCAAACAAATAGGTCGCCCGGGTCCCAACTCATAGCAAACTTAGCTAATTCATGGGCTATTACATTGCAAGATCTCGGAATTGAAGAAATCCCATTGCAAATAAAGTGCTCACGTAACATCGAACGTGTATCACTTATCATTAATCCACATGTTGCCAAGTCCATCAAAGAGGATTGAAGAGCCTGTGCCAGAACAACAGCGTCAACCTCAATTTGTATATGAGAAATACCATAATCTGTGGCTGCCTGGAGAGCTTGTTGGCACGCCGCAGCTTCAGCAGTCAATGCGTCTGGTATAGAACCCAGTCTTCCTGCCCCGCTAAAATCGCTTGGCCATCATGATCACGGATAATAAAACCCCAGCTGCCCTGCAAAGTCTCCTGGATAAACGAACCATCTGCATTAATTTTCAAAAATCCCTGTGGAGGGGCTTTCCATCTTGGTATTATCATCTCATTAGGTACTGACTGCTTCTCGTTCTTTATTCCCAGATCACCCAGGAGCCTCAGAACATCAGCTGCTACTGCGTCTTCTGATAATCCTTTTTCACCTTTGTTTATTTTGTTTCTGACAGTCCACCATTTCCATAGCAAAAGAAAAAAATTTGACACATATTTCCTCTTTCATATTTAGCACTTCTGTTATCATTTCCCAAGCTGAATTTTTCGCCATTAACATCTGCCGAATGGGCTCAAGGGAAAGAATATACCAGCAGTATTTGACCTTCTTACACTTCAGAAAGCAATGACCTCCATCTTCATCAAAACGATGGCATACTGGACATCTTGTATCAAGCAGAATCCCTCGACGGCGTATGTTCATTTTCAGAGCCAAACTATTACGCGTCAATCGCCAAATAAAATGTTTAACTTTTGGTGGACATGGAATTTTCCACAGCTTACGCCAAACAGCTCTTGGCTGATTTTTACCGATGCCATTATCACTGCTCTCACCCTTCTGACGGCACTTCACCCGTTGTTTCTCATCATCCAGCACATGATAAGCACTTTTAACTGAGAATAGGCCTCTTCGATCAAAATGCCAAGCCAAGATATCATCGTGACCTGGGTTAGTTGGAGTTGCCAGAATTCGGCGGACATCATCTTCCCAAAACACATCTCGAACCATCTCCTCATCCCATGTGCCTGAAAAAACGGATTCAATAGTTCCTCCACTTTTGTCAACAAAATATTTCCACGAGGAGTGATTGGCCTCCTTGTCACACCATGTGCAATCCATGGGTCCTCCCAAATTTTAATTTGAGACCCATCACCCACTCTCCAGATCAACCCCTTCTGCAAGGCTTGGATTCCTCTCAGAATACTCCGCCAGGTGTATGAAATGCCCGGTCTCTCTTTGGCCTGTAACAAAGGAATATTTGAGCCATATTTTGCCATCAGTAAACGAGCACACAAAGATTCCGGGTTCTGCAAGATCCTCCACCCCTGACGTGCCAGCATTGCTAGATTAAAAAGATGGAGATCTCTATATCCAAGTCCCCTTCTTCCTTTCTTCTACACATTTCCTCCCAAGAGACCCAATGCATTTTATTCTCCTTATCTTGTTGTGCCCACCAATATCTACAAATCATCCTGCTCATTTCATCGCAAAGGGATTTTGTCAAATCAAAACATGACATTGCATATGAAGGAATTGCTTGTGCCACTGCCTTAATCAAGATTTCTTTGCCTGCCTTCGAAAGAAGTTTTTCCTTCCACCCCTGAATGCGCTTCCAAAGGCGTTCTTTTAGGTAAGCAAATAAACTAGCCTTGGATCTGCCCATATATACCGGTAAACCCGGATATTTTGCACTCGTCGTATTCCTGTGTTAGTTCCAAAGTTTGCATAAAGAGTACCCTATCCTCTGCTGTAGTATTCTTCTGAAAAACAATTGAAGACTTCTCTTTATTTATTTTTTGCCCCGAGCATGTCTCATAAATTTGTAGAACATGTCGCAAATGGACTGCATTCTCTTCATTTGCTTTTAGGAGAAGCGTGAGTCATCTGCAAAACAAGAGATGAGTAATGCTTGGGGCTCCTGCACATATAGTAACCCCTTGGATTCTTCACGCCTCCTCGCCTCATTTATCGGGCTTGAAAAACCTTCACACACAACAAAAAAGAGGTGCGGTGATAATGGATCTCTCCCGTCGTAAGCCACGCGACGGGATAATTTGTTCAGTCATTCCACCATTCACTTTTATTCGGTATGTCACGGTTGATATGCACTTCATAATTATATCGACCCATCTATCATGAAAACCCATTTTCCTCATTATCTTCTCCATAAAAGACCATTCCACCCGATCATATGCTTTGCTCATATCGAGTTTCAGCGCTGCATATCCATCGCCACCACGCTCTTTTTATGCGCATAAAATGATTCATCTCATAGGCAATAAGCACAATGTCTCATGTCGGCGCCCGGGAACAAAAGCACTTTGATTTTGGGAGATAATATCTCCGCGTAATAATCTTCAATCGATTGCAAAGAACCTTCCCGAAGCAATTTTGTATACAACATTGCATAAACTTATTGGGCGCAAATCTTTAAGTTTCTCGAGATTTTGCACTTTAGGAATAAGGATTACCACTGTATCGTTCCATGAAACGGCATCGGCCCACCCTCCGGAAATTCCTCACTTCTCTAGTGACATCACCTCCTATTGTTTCCCAAAAAGATTTATAAAAAATTGCAGACATACCATCATCCCCCGGCGCCTTCAAATTGCCAATACCATCCAGTCCATTTTTTATTTCTTCATCTGTAAATTCCTTCATTAAAAAATCATTCATCACCGGTGTAACTCGGGCTGTGACACATTGCGCAGAAATTCTCCGTGCCACTTTTGCATGAGATGTGAATAGATCCCGATAAAAAGCAGTCACTGCTGACAGCATGTCATCCTCCTCTTCCAACACTCGCCCATCCTCCAAAATAATCCTTTTGACTCTATTTCTACGCTTCCTATCTGTTGCATACTGATGAAAAAATTTTGTATTCTTGTCTCCTTTACTTAGCCAATGCACCTTAGCTCTTTGTCTCCAATACAGGTTCCTTTGCTCCTCCAACCTTTCCAAATTTAAATTTCAACATATCTATCCGTCCTGCAACCTTATTATCAATTGGTCCTCGACGCTTCTCCTCCAAGGCCTTTCGAGCTCTCTTAATTCTCTTCTCTAAGTCACCAAGTATATTCCTACTCCAATCTTTTAGATCGAGAGCAACATCTTGTAATGCCTCACGTACTGTTCCCCCACGCACGTCCATTGATAATTTCCAAGCATTTTCCACAATCACGCCGCACTGTTCCTCTTGCACCCAGCCTGCCTCAAACCGGAATGGAGGATTATTTTTTCTACAAGACAGTTGCACGTTGTCCCATTCAGTCTCCAAAATGACCGGTGTTTCGGATCGCCGTTAGTTACTTTGAAAGCCGGGAATCGAGCTCTCCACCCACCATCAGCCACTGCCCGATCCAAACGTTCACGAACATAATACTGATCGTTGTGATTATTATTCCACCAAGTGAATGCATCACCCATGTACCCCAGATCGGTCATACCACAGTCATCCAACGCCTCCTTGAACGCATCCATACAAGTTTGTGATCTTGGAGGTCCTCCTTCCTGTTCACATCCCAACAAAATTTCGTTAAAATCACCCATACACAGCCAAGGATGACGCCTTGCTGCATTTAGTGTTCTCAGAGCTTTCCAAGACAAGAATTTTTGGTCCGGTTCACCATAGAAACCCGTGAACCTCCACATAAACCCATCCGCCTCTGTCACATCCGCATCGATGTACATCCTAGACATCATACGGACATGTAAGTTCACCCCTCTCCTCCAAAAGATTGCCAAACCCCCACTTCTCCCCACACAATCTTTCACCATCATATTTACAAGCCCCAACTTCCATCTGAAACCATCCAACTTGCGCTCATCCATTTTTGTTTCGGACAAGAACAAGATATCGGGGTCCTCCTCCTTCTGAATGCTCAGAAGGCCTTTCACTGCCGCGCCGTTCCCCAACCCGCGGCAGTTCCACGCAATGATCTTCATTGGGTCCCGCGGAGCTGTTCCGACGGCCCGCTTCCACTTTGTGTTTCCAAAACATTAATCTCCGCCACGCAGACTTCTTTGCCTTCTTCGAAAAAAGTTCGTTATCCAGTTCCATAGGATCTTCGACATTCCTCTTCTTGCCTATCTCCACCACTGGGCACCCAAGCTGGTTAGACTTCATCTCTCTACTAACCTTCTTAAATTTTCCCCTCGCCTTCTCCTCTCCTTTCTTTTCCCCATGCTCAGGCTCCTGTACAACATTCAAAGCCTTAGACTCAGCCACGTGAATGATTTGCATGGCATTATTCACATTGCCATCTTCGCCCTTCCCGTCCTCTTTTTCCACTCCAGATCCTTGCACCCGTGGAAGACCGGTTTTGCTTTTTCGTGTATGATCGGCCGATCCTCCTCCCCAGCAACCTTCTGATGATTGTGGCTCTCCTTCTTTTCATCTTCCTGCCCTTTTCCAGTGATTTTATCTGGAGATCCCCTCCAAGAAGGAGCATCACTCCTTGATCCCCCAGCAATATTCCTCCATGCTCTCCATGCTCCCGTTCTACCTCCATCACCATTGAATCTTCTTTTTTTGGTGGAATAAACCTTAGCTCTCTACCAAACTCCTTAGTCGCCTTCTTCCCCACATTCATCTGACATACTTTGTCCGGTATGCCCAATTATACAACAACAATAGCAAAAATCAGGAAGGAATTCATATGACAAAGGACACCATCTGTCATCACGCCCTTCTCCCAACGAAACGGTGACACCCCGCATCAATGGCTTGCGGATGTCCAACTTCACTTTCACCCGCAAGAATTTGCTGCAAGAATCTCATCTGAATTTGAATCAGCTTCCATCTCCATGAAATTACCCACCTCATCACCAATCACTTTCGGCGGTTGCTTTATTCATCGTAACCCATAGGCAAATTAGCGATCCGAACCCAAATTGGAATATAGGCAAACTCAATCTCATCGAGGGTTTTAGATCCATCAAAGTCTGTCACCACTAGCAATTCATTTGACACCATCCACGACCCTCATCTAGGGCTTTCCTCTTTCCGCCTGCCTGGCCAAAATTGAGGAGGAAATAATTGTCTTCCAAATCTTTGCAAACGGTACCTCTCATCGGACACGGACCCACCCCAAAGCCTTCTCGATCACCGGGCACGAACACTTTTCTCGAGAAAGCAATTTTGCAAAAGCCTTCGAGACAACTTCTGTCTTCCCCGCTCCTCGGATCCTCCCCCAATACGCACCTTCTTTTTCTCCGCCGCCGACAACCGCAGCCCCTTCATCAACTCGGACATCTTCTCCATGGCGACCTTACTAGGGATCGGCTAATCGCCAAAGTCCTAGAAAAACCTGCGGTGAAAACTAGGGCTAGAACCTATTTGTGGCTGGACTCCAAACAGAGAATTGATCACAGACACAAAGGGATGGGACTGTGGACTCAAAACCCTGAGATCAAAAGCGGGATCAGGGCAAGGAACAAGAAAGATTTGAAAGAAAAGATGTGGAAACCTAGACCGTCTAGGAAACAACTCGAGTCACCTGTTGCACAGGCGCCGAGACCTAACCGAACAGACAGAGCCGTGTCTGATTTGATCGGCATGCTTCCTGCCTGTACCTGTACCTGAACCTTTACCATGTCGGCGGCATGGGCAGGCGCATCTTTTTTTTTTTTTTTTTTTTTTTTTTTTTTTTGAGAATGATGGGCAGGTGCATCTGAGGCAGCTAGCCAGGGCCAGCTACGTTCCGGTGGGCTATCCTCTCGGGTTTCGTCCCAGGTCCCAACGGCTGGTATCTCTGGAAGGAAGGAAAGCCCAGCCCATGGCATTCCGTTCCAGCCTGCCGCGGCCCACCACTGAGGAGGCGGCGGCGGCGCCCATCAAACCCGTCCACGTCCCCGGTCCAGTCCAGTCCGGCCGCTGCCCGCTTCAGCGGCGTGTGCGTGTCCGCCTCCTCCACCACGTCGTCCACATCCTCCCCTTCCCGCGCCCGTGCGGCCGTGCCGTCGTCAGGACCCACAGCCCGTGGCGTGGCGTGCAGCAGGGCCCCACCCGAAGCAGACCATAACCGTGTGGTGTGGTGTGGCTGTCCTCCTCCTCCTCCTCGTCTTCCCCAGCACAGCACAATGGACGCCGCCGTCTCCCTCTCCCTCTCCCTGCCGCTGCACCACGCCCACGCCGCGCTCCCGCTCCCTCTCCCTGTCCCGGCGCCCCACCACCACAACCACTGCGCGGTCCCACTCAACCACCACTCCTCCGCCACCGCCACCGCCGTCGCCGTCGCAGCGCGACCCTGCTCGCCCTCGCCCCCGGCGCGGCTCGCCCCGTCCATCGCGTCCGCGGACCCAGCCCCAGCCCCAGCCCCGCCCGCCGCGCGCTCCTCCGGCCGCGCCGCCACGGGGTACGCTGCCGCGCTGGCGGACGCGTGCGCCCGCGCCGGGACGCTGCGCCGCGCCTCGCCTCGCGCCACGCGCGCGCGCTGCTCCTCGTCCGGCGGCCAGAGCGGATGCTGGAAGAGGACGGCAGCAGGTGGACGCGCGGGTGGCCGCGCTCGTCAGGATGCTCGTCGCCAAGGGCAACACTGCGATGGTCGCCGAGGCACTCGCCGAGTTCGCCGCCATTTGCGACCACCTGATGCCGCACCAGCCGCCGCGCGCGCGCCACGCCGCCTACTAGGCCCTGCTGGCTGGTTAAGCTTAAGCTAGCTGCTAGCATCCCGTCAGTGTCAGATTGAACATTTATTTGTATTCGTCATGAAAAACACTCCACGATCATTTGTACGTCCATGAATACACATATGCTTTCTACTCTGCTACTACGTACATGCAAAGTTTTTCTAGCTTTGTACAGTCTGCTACTTCATGCAAATTACTTTGTAATGGCGCCTAGGGAATGTTCGTTGTTGTATTATTACCATTGATTATTTGGAGATTCTTCCATGTTATGTAGTACTCCAGTATTAAATACTAATAGCATTTCTTCTAATCTGTCAACACATCTGAACGTCATCACATTGTTCTTGTTCGGCAGCAGTAGGTAGCAGCAGCAGCAGCAACTGCTCAAGCTTTAATTGGTTTAGTTTGCTTGGCTGCAAACCACTATACTGGATCCTGTAATGACCTATGTTCTCAATTCCGTATTATGCATATATATACTTACAATCTCATCATGCTGATGAGTCGTTAAGCAGGACAGGACAGCAACTGGAAATCCAAGAAATAAAACAAAACACTTCAAGTGTTCAAAGTAGCAGTTGAGGATTGCGCATCGAGTAAGTCGATTTTTGCTGACGCAGATTATATTTAATCCAAATATGTCTCGACCAATCAGCTTCAGTCTATTCAATTCTTCAGGTCCACTTGCAAACCTAACGCTAATGTCATGTGATATGATTAGGTTAACCGCTAATGTCATGTCATATGATTAGGTTAAGAATTGCGTAAGATCGACATGATATCTGCATATCATCGCTTCCTTCTTGGCTGCTTCTCGTCTGATGCTTGCGTTTGTATTTGAGACTCGATAGAGAAAATTGCGTTTGTATTTTGATTCGTATTACCTTCCACCGTCATTTAATTTATTATTTCTAGCAACCCAGGTGGATGGAGATATGGACTGGTAGACACATACGACGATCGATCAGATGATCCGATGGAGAGGGCAAGTCCTTTGTCCAAACAACTAACTTAAGGGGAATGCTGTTAAAAATACCAACGCATATGCACCTACATTCATATTGATATCCTACGTACATTTTTACTCTTTCTACATTGAATTGAAGCAGAAAGAGGAAGGTGTGTTATATAATATGTACCAAACTTTTTTCTTTGAGGTAAATATATGTACCAAACTCGCTGTAGGACTAGTACAAACGTACACCAACAATTTAAGTACTCTTGCTTTAATCCCTATATCAGCTAGCAGTAGTCTCCATTATGAAAGATGCTCTCCAATAGCAAGAGCGAGCGTCTTCCTCTCAACTACTCTCTTATCTATGTATGCCAATGTCACCACCAGCAAATGTATATTTATATATGCAGACACACAGATGACATATATATCTAACCGCAGCCACCAGCCTAGGAGTAGTGTGTACGTAACGGGAGATGGAAGAAGACTACGTGTTCAAGATCGTGGTGATCGGCGACTCGGCGGTGGGGAAGACGCAGCTGCTGGGGCGATTCACCCGCGACGAGTTCTTCCTCGACTCCAAGTCCACCATCGGCATCGAGTTCCAGACGCGCACCGTCGACATCGCCCGCCACCGCGTCAAGGCCCAGATCTGGGACACCGCCGGCCAGGAGCGCTACCGGGCGGTCACCAGCGCCTACTACCGCGGCGCGCTCGGCGCCATGCTCGTCTACGACGTCACCAGCCGCCGCACCTTCGACCACACCGCGCGCTGGGTCGCTGAGCTCCGCGCTCACGCCGACAAGTCCATCGTCGTCATGCTCGTCGGCAACAAGGCCGACCTGGCCGGCCGCCGCGCGGTGGCTGCAGACGAGGCGGCCGCCTTCGCTGAGGAGCAGGGGCTCTTCTTCTCAGAGGCGTCCGCGCTCAGTGGGGACAACGTCGAGCGCGCCTTCCTCACGCTGCTCCAGGAGATCCACGCCAACGTGTCCAGGAAAGACGCTGGAGGCGGCACCAGACGAGGCCACCGGCGGTGCCAACGACGTGCTGGCTCTCAAGGGCACCAAGCTGTCGCTCGCTGATGAGATATCCATCATGGAAACGAGCGCCATGAGGAGAGCAAGCAGCTGCTCGTGCACGTGACGGTGGTGCATGCATAATTTGCACATACACAACAGCTCATGGAATTTAATTTGTTTGGAAATATATATTTCACACAAAAAGTCTGCTTGGATCAGTGTTCCAGCTCGTACTGTCGACTAAGTTCAAACAGTTTGTGATTTGAAAGAAATTTTCTTAACGGAGATACTAAAAGATAAAAGGAGCGTCATTATACATGTATTATATGTAAATAATAATCAGACCAAACAAAAATCGAAGCACGTTTGGGAATATGATGAGACACAGGGCCCTCCTTTCTGCATTATGCTGTAATTCGCTAACCTAGAGTAGTTAAACTTAAGACAAAATACATGGCAACCAAGGCCAATTGTTGGCCAGACAACTATGGAGTTCTGAGTTTACCGCCCACAAGGGCATGAATTTTGAACGATCAACTTAGACACCAGGGCACACTTGCCACTTTGCCAGCTGCAGTTAGCTTCAAAAAACCAGGTGCAGCCTCGCCATGAAAAAAGAAATAATACATATGCTGCACCTCTGCAAGCTGCATAAGAAAATCTAACGGTACCGACGTAATGCCTGTGTTTACTCCACTGTAGATTTTCATGAGATCTAGCAAAAGGATTAGATTAAGGTGAAGAAGGCTCTTGCGGTTCTGACTGACTGTTCTGAACAATTCGAGACATCAGCTTAGATATCTCAAAGATCGCGTTCTGTACCTGATCATCTTCTGAATCTGTCGGCCGTACCCACAAGGGTGACTGCAGTCCTGAACTTGCAGCCTTCTTGCCCTTTCTAGACATTGATAAGGCTCTCTCCAAGTCTGATTGTCTCAAGGGTCTAGGTTTCTGAAATAGCAGTGGGAAGAGAAGAAACAAAACCAGTGTGAGACTAGTAATAAAACTTTTCTCTTCACTTGTATCTAAACATAAACAACTACAGACACATATAACCTGAAGTCCATAACAATTCTATCTGAATTTTATGCACGAATCTAACCTATACAACCAGCATATGCCAAGGCAACAATCAACACCATTATGTTAATAGATTATAACAAACACAGTTGAGTTATCAGAAGTAAATGTAGCACTAATATAAGTCAAAAAATGAGGCCCCTTTTTTGAGCCCTGGCTGGCAGGCCCACAATGAGTTCTAGTCTAGCCATGAGTTGAATTTTTTAGAAAATAGCATGCAATCCTGTATAGCTCCAGATTAAGTGGAAACAGAAGTAAGAATACTCACATCTAATTGCCTCCCGTTTTTCTCATTGTCCAATAGCTCCCTGATAGGGTAGAATGCTGCCTGCTTGCACAGCTTTAGAATGTCTGACCCAGTAAAGCCCTCACACAATCTTGCAATGTGATCGTAATCAATATTAGGCTCCACATTTTCTCCCTTCAACACAACCTGAAGTATCTTGCTCCTTTCACTCTGAACAGGAATTCCAATCTCAAATATCTGAGTAAAAGCGCCTTAGGATAGCCTCATCTAGTTCAGAAGGCCTGTTTGTAGCAGCCAGAACCATTACACGAGCATTCTCTGAAAAGACATACACGTTATCATTAAGTACTGATCAGAGTACCATATAGGAATTAGGAAATGAGTTCGTACAGGCACATCAAATAATTTGCATATCCAGGTGTCAAAATAACAACCATTCAGTAAAATAACAATCATTCAGAAACAACATCTACCACCAAGGAAACTGTCACGTGATAACCAAGCAAATAAGTGTCTAGTTCGTATTGACTTCTTATGTCTGGCTTAGGCACACAACTTCATGCCGGTGAAAAAAAAAATCCCTATATCCACATGAACATGACCAAGTCATTTGATTTTTTGCTAAAGTACTGGGGAATCATGCTGCATTAAGGAGTCATTTGTTTTTTGCTGGAGTACTGGGGAATCATGCTACACTAAGGAGTTATTCATGAACAGTATAGAAGGCCATGTTGCCATCTACATATTTGTATAGATCCAATGGAGAAGGATCTCAGAATTAGTTACTTTTAACAGGCGAAGGCGGAAAGTAGTTCCCATGTCATGGCAACAACTTTCTTTGGTTTCCGTGGTTTGTTGAAGCTGCAAATAGTTTCTTGAGAATAGTCAAGAAAGGGAAAAAAGACAACTTTCTACATTGATTTTAACAATTTGCATACCAATTACCAAAATACAGCAGCAAAAGACAATAGGCATGCATGTAGCAAAACAGCTCCTCAGAAAGGGAAAAAGGACTTTACTATTCTATCGAACATGCAGAGTGCTGCATTTAATTTCATTCGCGAAGATCACTTTCGACTGTACAAGAGCAATCTCAACGCACACATCTACAATCAATACGTGAAACAGTTCTTTCATTTCTCAAAAAAAAAGGGAAACATAAACGCACAGAAATTAAGATAAAATTGCCTTATTTTACAAGGACCAATGGATAGTTTATAAACTGAAAACGCGTTTATCGCTATTAAGCTATTAGTTTGCTTTCTCTGAATTTTACACAGCTTTCCGCATCAAAACTTCTGAAAACATAGTACTACTATCACACTAGTATTGTGGTTAAGAGTCACAAGCATGTGTGATGCACGGATATCCTTGTCAATAACAACACTAATCTCATCAAGACAGCACAAATTATCACGCCAAAGCAGATTATTCTCATGTAAGCTAACATCAATGAATGTACACTAGTTGCTGACTGTTCATTAGAGACAGAGCCAGAAATCATATAAGGAGGGGGCCAACTAGTAACAATTTTGTACAAGGGGTGGGGGGCCATCGTCTTTCAAATTTAAGACACAAAATAGATCTGTGCACAAGGATGTGCAAGAAGGTGTCATGACTCCCCTAGCCACCCCTACTAGCTCTATCCTTGCAGCCAGTGCATTGAAGTTGTCCCACATGACCATACATAATGACAATCAATGGAAGTCCGAGCAAGCGAAACTAAAATGTGATAACCAGAGATAAAAATACACAGTAACCAACCAGTGAACGCTTGCAATCAGACCACTGGCCAGTCCCCAAGGGAAAATCATCACAGTAACCAACCAGTAACCACTAATGTCAAGGCTACAAGAATCTCCATACAGATATATACAACAGAAAGTCATGATAGTACATAGACATTTTTACACATCAATGAATATAGTTGGCATTATAAACTAGCTCAAATAGAACAAATAAGAAACACAAACTAAGCCAGAGCAGTGGTGTAAACAGGTTTGTTAAGAGTGACAAAACATACGGCCGGTGTGGGATTATTATTCCCAGAAGGTCTGTATTTATTTATAGGCTTCAATCATGGAAGAGGAATGAAACAAGCGCTGCTGTGGGATTATTATATATTCCCACAAAGCACAAAAAAGCTATGTGTTAGCTTAAGTCTCTAGAATGTCTGATTTAACAAAAACAGGGAAAGAGCATCTCTTATTTTAAAACGTGAAAATGGAAAAAAAAAAAGCATTGCATTATTAAGCAATAATATGCGGTTGGCAACATTTATCAATAACAAATGGACTGGTGCAAACAAAAAACAACCATGGATGGTGCTGACAATCAAGATTTATTTATGCTAACAATGTTCTATACAGGGTGCTTATTCAAAGTAGAGTTATGCTCTTTTTTGCGGGATCACTCATAAGCATTACCATTACTGCAAGCAATGCTTCACATGTTCACATCATTGTCAACAAATTTACAAATGTATGTTCTATGTTGTACATGGCAGCAGGCAAAGTATAAGAGGACTCACGGTCGGTGGTGAAGCCATCCCAGAGGGACATGAACTCTGTCTTCATATTAGTCATGGCTTCATGGTCGGTTGTCCGTCGCTGCCCCAAGAAACTATCAACCTCATCGATGAAGATAATAGCGGGCTGGACCTTGTGAGCAAAGACTAAATACAGCAGCCACTGCCACAGTAATAAAATACCAACATCAGTGTATAGCATAGACACAAAAAAAAATACAATTGGCATCAATTCTAAATTAGTAATTATGTGGACAACTAAACTAGCAATGCAAATCAATACAATACACACTGCTGCAACAGCAATAATAACCTATAAACATCAGTCCATTGCATACAAACAAAAGAAGAAGAAGAAACTACTATAAATGGTATGTATTATGTGGATTCCTATAGCATGCCAACACAAAAGGCTATGCAATTGCCATCGTTTCTAAAGCAAATAAGTATCTAGTAGGCAGCTTGAATAGCAGTGGGACTAAAAATGCAGTGGAGCAGCTGCTCCCACAGCAATAATAATGACATATAAACATGGCTACTATAATTGGTATGGATCCAAAAGAAGAAACTACTATGAATGGTATGGATTCAAAATCTGTGGATTCCTATAGCATCCCAACACAAAAGACTATGTAATTGCCATAGTTTCTAAAGGAAATAAGTATCTAGTGGACAGCTTAATTAGCAGTGGGACTAAAAATGCAGTGGAGTCACAACATATATACGCACATCAGTGTATGGCTACTATAATTGTTTTGGATTCAAAGCAGGCCGATATCTAGTGGACTAGCATTAAATAGGCAAGAGGATTAGGATCAACCAAGAGTGCAATCGCTCACCGAGCTTCTGGGCGTCCCCGAACCACTTGCTCATGAGATTGGAGATCCTGACATTGATGAAGACAGCGCCAGACTCCCTGGCGATGGCCTTGGCGAGCATGGTCTTGCCTGTACCGGGCGGGCCATAGAGAAGAACGCCCTTCTGGGGGCTGAGGAGCTTGCCGAAGGTGAAGAGCTCGGGTCGGCGCAGGGGCAGGATGACGAGCTCGTAGAGCGCCTGCTTGACCTGGTCGAGTCCGCCAATGGAGTCGAACTCGACATCGATGCTGTCCGGGTTGATGACGTCGCACGCAATCACGTCCTGTCGGTCGGTGAGATGGTCAACAGAGGATTAAGGCGAAGTGAGCTGAATGAACCCTAGATGGATGGGGGGAGGAGGGTGGTGTGGATCGGAGCGGAGGAGGAGGAACGGACAGACCTCGTAGGGATTGGTGGAGACGAGGGGGCGGCCGAGGCGCTTGGCGATCTCCTTCTTCTGCTGCTGTGCCTTCTGGGAGGCGGCGCGGTTAGGGTCGAGGTGACGGAGCCCCGCGAAGAGGACGAGGCAGCTGAGCGCGGCGCTGGCGGCGTACAGCACGAGCTCCTGCACGAACCGTGACGACTGCTCCGACGACCCCATCGCCACCACCCTCGGATGCTGGCTGAGGCTTTGCTCCGTGCTCCCCGTCCG
Source organism: Hyparrhenia diplandra (assembly GCA_015847255.1). Classification (NCBI taxonomy): domain Eukaryota; kingdom Viridiplantae; phylum Streptophyta; class Magnoliopsida; order Poales; family Poaceae; genus Hyparrhenia; species Hyparrhenia diplandra. The sequence continues at coordinate 353,540 of JADLZK010001513.1, read as the reverse complement.
TCCCGCGGATGCCGGAGGGAACACGCACGGTGATGGACAATCGCCGCCGCCTCTGGCTGGCTTGCGGAGGAAGAAGGATTGATGGTTGGATTCGCGGGGGAGCACGGGGAGGGATGGATTGGATGGATTGGATTAGTGGAGGGGGTCGGCGGCGCGAGCGGGGGAGGGAGGGATTGGATTGGATTCTGCTTAGTGCCTGTGCTTGGAGGAGGGGTTTGTGTCTGGGCAAATTGGGAAGTCGGGTGTCGGGTTTGCCTTTGCTTGCCTTTCCTTTCTTTTTTTTTTTTTTTTTTTCTTCTTTTTCCCGAGACTTTTGGGGCGGGGGAGGTGGATGGATGCTTCCGGCGAGGGGAGGATTACTGCATTAGATAGATTAACGGCTAATTATTGGACTCTCTGCTCATCAACATCTGTATCTTTCTGTGATTTTTGTTGTACGGTGAGCTACTGGACTCTGAATTTTCTGAATTGGAAAATATATTTTTCTGTCTGTGCACGATGATTTGGATTGTTTTGTCTTCGGTAGAAAAAAAAAAGGAAAACAATTTTGTGTTCCTGCTGCTGCTGCTAGCAGTCCAAACCAGGCATTACAAACCAGCTCATTTTTTGAACTACAGTTTGTAGCGTATTTGGATTCCGAGACTAAATTTAACCTATATTGTGTGATAATTATATAACAAAAAAGAGACTAGTCATAGTGTCGTGGTCTGGTACCACCGTCGCAGTATATCTGGCTAATGCGTGCTCCGAATGGCCTAGCTCTAGAGACAATGACATAAGATTTATACTGGTTCGGGGCGAAATCAAGCTCCCTAGTCCCAGGTGTGATCACTATCCGAGCTCAACGCTCATACCGGGATGCGTACAAGCGAATCGAGAGGGGATCGGGGTCCCAAGTCTCTAGGATTGAGGCAAGTGCCAATATCGAGTGGGATGAGTGGATGAGAGAGTGGTGAAGACTAGCGAGGGCTAATGCTTTTCTTGCTCCTCTTGTTCTCCTTCTCCCCTTCTGCCTTAACCGAGAGCCCTGCCCCTCCTTTTATAGCAGCAAGGGGAGCAGGACATACGAGCTCTTCGAGTTGAGGCGGGAATGGAGGGAGTAAAGAACTACAGAGAGCGGGGGTAGGTGAAAAGAGCTCTCTGATCGAGCTCGTGGATTGGCCAGAACTTTCCTCGAGCTCTTGGCAGCCTTTGGATGCTGAAATCGGTCGTCGCCCGTCACGCCAATCCGGTCGGGGTAGTGGCGAGGCATCGTGCCGCCCCTAATCGTAGTTGGAACCGGTCTCGCCGTGTCATGGGCGCGGCCATACCACGGATGAGGTGTGCATACGTCGTCTGTACTTGAGGATACTTTGAGCGGCGCTGTTGGAGTCGACGGGGTATGGAGAGGTGATTGACGTCGTCGTTTTCCGCCACCGTGTCCTCCGTGGCCACAGTTCCCGCCAAAGTGGTTGGCCAACTCCCGTACTCGCAGTCTTCCCGCGTGACGCCAAAGGGCGAGCTTCGTTGGCGAACGCCGTTGCGCGGGCTCGTTGAGCTCGAAAAAACTCGAGCGAGGCGGAAAGAGGACCCGGCCTGGAGGACTCGTGGTGCACAAATCTGGGAGGCCGCTTAGCGGAGACCTCGAGTGAGGCGGGGAGAGGTCTCCCCCTCCGAGAGAGCTCGTGTACGGGAGAGTTTGCCGCGGAGGGGGGTGGCCACTAGTGGAGCCCGTCCTCGACGTGGATTCCTTTTGCTCGAGAGCTCGAGACGGAGACGGAGTTCCCCTACGATTGTTCTTGAACATGACGCCGAGGTCTTTAGCCAATTGATTAGGGTGTCCCTAATATCGATCCCCCACAAGTAGCCCCCTCGAGGATTTGGGAGAGAGGATGTCTTTCCCAAATGCTTGTTTGCGTGATGGTCGCTGGGGGGTTTTGATTTTTGCTCTCGGGGCGCTTGCAAGGCACTTCGGTGTAGTTTCGAGGCTCCGTGAGAACGGAGAGTTCTCGCGAGGCTTTTTTGAATTTTTGTGGGCTCAGACCCGTGCCCTTTGCAGCGTGCAAAGGGTGGTGAGCTCGAATCCGCCTTACCTCGTTGGCCGAGGCCGAGTGCTCGTTGAGCTAATAGCGGATTGTCGAGGTGAGGCCCGAGCTCGCCGACCGTTCGTTCGATCAGCTGGTGGATCGACCCTCGAGAATCGAGAGCCCGACATCCACGGTCCTCGAGCCCCCGAGCGTGGCTCGGGCGGCGAAGCGCCTCATTCGGCGAGAGTAGCCTCGGAGTCGTTAGTGGGCTCTCGGCGGGGAGGCGCGCAAAGCCCCGAGTCTCTTCGCGAGCTCGGGCGTGGGCCGCCGGCGCGCCGCCCGCGTGTGGCGCCCTTACTGGGATGTCCCCCGGGCGGCTCGCGTAGCTCTTATGTCAAGCTCGGCCTTCCGAACCCTTGGACCGCGAGCTGGCGCGCCGAGCTCTATTCGTTGAGCTCGAAAATCGACCATTGTCGAGCTTCCTGGGCATTTACCTCGTGGTAAAATAGCCGTTGGGATTTTTATGTCGTTAGGCTTTTTACCTTGGACGGGGGTTGCCACATTAACTCCGCGGCCGTCGGACTTTGCGAGGTGGCGGACACGCGTAGTTGTCGCGGTGGCCGCATAAAGATGCGACGGCGGGAGCCTTCCCCACCCCGACGCTTTCGGCGCTCGGCCGCGCCCGCGCCTTATAAATAGGCGGGGATCGGGGTCGAGTCCACCTTCCCTCTCCCCTCGCTTCGGCAGAAGCCAAAGAGCACAGAAAGAGGGAGAGAGAGAGAGAGAAAGAGAAGGAGGATACTCTACCGCGATCCACCTTCCACCTCCCCCGCCGCAAATACCCGCCCGGAGCGCGGAATGGGTACATGGCAGCGATCGACGGCGACCCCTGCAGCTGGGCCGGAGAGGTGTTGCCTTGTCAGCGGGCTGCCGTACCCGGCGACGGAGGCCGAGGAGTGGGATTATTCCACCGTGCCGCACGGGTCCCCCGATCCGGCCGGGTACGTGGTGTCGCTCGTGGCCTTCCACGAGCGCGGGCTCGGCGTGCCTGCCGACGGCTTCTTCCGCGACCTGCTGGGATATCAGGGGCTCCGGTCCAGCATCTGACGCCGAGATCTCGCCGCTGTTCGGGCGTGTGATGATGCCGTCTGCGGCCGGTTGGGATTCCCAACTAGGAGCTCTTCGTGCACTTCATCTACGCCAAGATCTAGGGCCGGCGGACGGGAGTTCCGGCCGCCAATCGCCTGCGTCATGCTCCAGCTGGGCAAGGTGGCAAGGTCCGCGAGCTCTTCCCTAGGCGACTTGCCGACCGCGAACCCCGGGTGGAGGGAGGAGTGGTTCTATTCAAGAACAACCCCACCACCCTTTGCCCACCACCGGGGCGGACATTCGACGCCGGCGAGCGACCTGGGCGCCGAGCCCGCACGGCCACGCGTCAAGGGGCAAGTGGAGGAGGTGGCGTTGAAGGTGAAGGCGCCGCGACGCCGGGTTGACGATGAACCACATCATCGGGACCGCTTGGCGGCGGCGGTGGTGCCTCTCCAACGACGGCGTCTTCGCCCGGGAGATGAAGGAGCTCGCCCATTCCTGTGGACGGTGAACGCATCCCCACAGGCGGTCAGGTGGGGAGTGGTGGATGGGTCGATTGACGCCAGACGGGCGTCTTGCGGGTCCGGGAGCTCCCCAAGTTCTCCCAAATGCGTAGACGCAGCACCGGTAAGAGCTCGGTGCTCGCTTTTGTCGGTGTTGCCCTATTCGCCGCCTCGAGTTTTCCCAGGGGTGGGCTCGAGTTTCCGTAGGTCGGCGAGGTGAAGTCCTTCGGTGCGCATCCCCTGCCTGAGAGGGCGTGCCTGGCGACGCCGACGGGCTCCCGAGGGGACGGGCTCGTCAGCGGCGGGCGTCGGCCGGCGAAGGGGCGCGGGCGCCGAAGCGGCGGGAGCTCCCTCCATCGCCCTCGAGGCCCTCGACCGAGGATTCGGGATGTCGCCGAGGCCCGCGAGCTCGGCGCGCTGCCGACCGCGCCATCGGCGGAGGCGGTGCCCGTCCCTCCGCCTCGTACGCCGCGCGCCGGCGCCCGGCGCCAGGGCGGGTGCCCCGGCGAGGGCAACCCGAGGATCCGTGTGGCCGGGCCGGTGCCGGAAGAGGAAAGTGTCGACGCGGTGAGTTCTCTCCTCCCGTTGTGGCTGCGACATGACATGTCACTTGCTCGCGCGCTTAGGCTCTCATTGGTGTTGCGGCGGCCCGCAGCCCCGAGAAGCGCGCCTCGTCGAGCGGAACGAGCTCTCGTCGGGCGGGACTCGGGCCGAGATGACGAGCTCCCCGGATGCCTTTTTCGACGACGAGCTCGGCTTCCGCGAGCTTGAGTGAGGCATTGGCGAAGCTCGGGGGCTGCCATGGCGAAGTTTGGCGATGCCCTCGACGACGAAGCTCGGCGTCTCTGAAGCTTGAGCGGCGTTGGCGAAGCTCGGAGCCTGCATGACGAGCTTGGCAATGCCCTCAACGACGAGCTCGGCCTCCGCGAGCTCGAGCGCGGCGTTGGCGAGCTCGGGGGCTGTGCGAGTTCGACGGAGGGGACCGTGGTTGTGACAACGAGCGCGGTGATGGCGGCGATGAGCGTGGCTAGCGGGGTTGCGATGATGGCGTTGTTCCCCGTTCAGGGACGCTCTCGCCCGAAGCTCGTCGTTGGTGGATCTGGGCGCAAGCGATGAAGAGCCCCGTCCGACCCAAGCCCCGTCGGCGTCACTTCCCCCTTCCGTGGCCAGGTCCCGCAAGGCGTGCGGACCGGGTTAGTGAGGTCGCGCCCGAGCGCGCCGACCCGTCGAGAGCAGGCTCGGCGTGATGCGGGCGCGCCGGACGCCCGCCCGGCTCGAGGGGGCGCGGGCGAGCACGAGGTCATCGAGATCTCGGCGACGACACGAGGGAGGACGAGCGGGGAGCGGACCGACGATGTCGGGACGCGGGGGTGCGTCTGCCGCCGAGACCCCGCGCCGCCGTCGCATGAGGAGACGCAGCGCCACCTTCGAGATCGCTCGGGGGGACGCACGGAGGTGGCGCAGCCTCCTCGCTTTCGGCGGTCGAGGAGCGTTCCCCCTCAGAGTCCAGAGATCGTGGTGACCCCGGTGGCGATGCCGGTCAAGCCCCTGCGACTTCGAGGGCGGCCGGCGGCGATGGCGGGAGATCCGGGGACCCTAGCATGAACGACGCCTTCACGCAACTCCGCCGGCCGCCCAAGGTATGGACTTATCGCCATCGTCGGGTTCCGAGCTTCTTCTTTCCTGCAACCTTGCTGACGTGTTTTCTGACAGGGCGTGCAAGATGCTGCCAGGGGGTACAACCGCTTGTCGACGTCCTTCCTCAAAGCCGGCAACCTCGTCGTAGGTCTGACGGACCTGTGTGCCGAGTTCTGCCAAGAGCTCGGGGAGGCGCAGTTCCAGCAGCAGGCCGTCGGAAGCCGAAGCTCCGGGAGGTCGCCGTCTTGCCGGGAGAAGCGGAGGAGCGCGCTCGCCGCACGCGCAGGAGAGGGTGGATGCTGCCCTTCACGAGGCGTCGGCTGCGACGAGGAAGCTCGAGCTCTCCCTACGAGCGCGCCGCGGAAGATGGAAGAGGAGTCGCGGCCCTCCGCCCGGCGCTTTGGAAGCGAAGGAGCTCGGCGCTCGGCGCTTGAGTTCAGCGCAGCAACTCCGCCAAAAGCAAGGACGAGCTCTCCGCGGCCTTCAAAGATGAGCATCCTATCCCGCACTTCGTTGTTTTTAGGCTTTTTGTTTGTTGGGGCTGACCGTCGTCGTCGGGCGGAGCCTCGGCGTATGACCGCGAGCCGCCGAGAAATGTGGTGCTCTTGCCACGCGACTATCGCGAGGAGGGCCGGCTCAACGCCGAACGAGACTTCGGGGCGCAACGAGCAGGAGCTCTACCCGAGCCGTGGAGTAAGCGGGCGGCCGCTTCTCGACTTGCCTTTCCGAGTCGTGGGTGACTCTTTGTACTGAACCGTCTTCTTGTTTTTGCGGGGGGAGAAAGAGAAGTCCCCCCCCTCGGCGGCCCGGGGATGTCGAGGACAAGGCCGGGAGCCTGGCGTCCGCGAGGCCTCCCCTGCAAAGACACGCAGCCACGCCGCAGAGAAGGAGGCGGCCTTTGAAGCAGCGCACCGGCGAGCTCGTTGATGCGAAGAAGGAGCTCGAGCGTCTCCAGGCTCATCTTGCCAAGGCCGCAGAGGAGGTCGAGGGCTCTCGCCGCTGCGTCGAAGGTCTTCTTTGTCTCGGGGCCGAGGGGCGTGTGCGACGCCCCGGCGAGGGACGGAGCCTAGTGGAGGCCAAACCGGGCTCCGGCCCCCCTTGCCATGTGAAGATTTCAATACATGCATGCTATTTGATCGAAGACATATGCATGTCACCCTGCATGCAAGAACTAAATCACACCTTTCTCTCTCTATGTTAGTTGAATAATCCTGGGTCTAAGTAATCCCGAAGCTTTTTTAATACACTTAGCTATATGTTTATGTAAATGGCCCCCCCCCTGGTTTTGCTTCACCCTCCGCCGCTGGTCCTCGGGGTGGAGAGATGGCGGATCCGGCCGAAGCGGGTGTCGGCGTTCCGCGCAAAGTGACAGAGGACGCCGGCGCGTGGTCCACAAGGCTATCGGTGTCATCTTCAGCCATTATCCCGGCATGGACATCGAGGCGGTGAAGGCGAGGTGGGCACCAGGCGTTGACGATGCCCACACCGAGGAGAAGAGTGCCGCCGCCGAGGTTGCCTCCGCGGAGTTGTCCGCCGAGCTCTTCAAGCTCGCTACGGAGGAGCTTTGCCGCCCCGAGCCCGCTGTGGGAGAAGTCGAGCAGCCCGAGCCGAAGCCGCGGGCACCACCTTCTTCCGAAGCGACGGATGAAGATCCCCGTGCATAGAGAGTGGGAGCTCGAGGGGCGAAGCCTCTTTGTAATAAGTTTCTAAGTCCTCGTGGTCGAGGTATTATCAGAAAAACTTTAGGGGAGCTGTGGCTTAATGAAAAAATTCGCGCCTTTCCTTTATCGTTTTACCTTTACTTTGACTTTTCACGAAGTTCGCACTTCGAGCGCCAGATGGCGGCCATTTCGTTAGCCTCGGAGGCGTATGAGATCGTTAGGCAGTCGCGCCATGCTCTTTACCGATGAGCTCGTTACTTAGTCGCTTCGTGATGTTGTGTAAGGGAAAGGAGCGCTGTTGTCGCGTTTTTGTGAAAAAATTGGTGTGTTGAAACGATGGGGTGTGCGCCCCATTCCTTTAGTTCCCCAAAGCAAGGGCAGGCCTTTTGCGGGGCAAGGGCCGTCCTTGCTCGGCCGCTTGGCTTAAGGTGTGAATTCGAGATGCTTGCACGGTTTTTGCATCGAATTGGTGCTTTAGCGAGCTCTTATAGCTATGAGGTTTCAAATACATCTTAATTGGTGCTTTAGCGAGCTCTTATAGCTGTTCGATGTTCCATGCGTTAGCGAGGACTCGCCCTTGGTGGTCCTTGAGTTTGTGCGTGCCCGGCCTCAACACTTGGTCGATGGTGAAGGGACCTTCCCATGGCGCCGAGAGCTTGTGCTTGTCCTTCGAGCTCGACTCGTCGCGCAGACGTGATCGCCGACGCCGGCGCTCGCCCCTTGACGTGTCACTGTGGTAGCGCCGCATGGACCGCAGTGGTACTTGGCGGAGTGGATGAGCGCGATGTCACGGGCTTCGTCGAGCTGGTCGGCGGCGTCTTCGAGCAGCGCTTTGGTTGTTGTGCTCGCCGGGCGTCCGAGCTCGGGGAGCCGTATTCGGCTTCTCGGGTAGGGAGGACCGCCGACCCGAAGACGAGGAAGAACGGGTCCGCCCCGCTGGCCCCGCTGGGTGTGGTACGAAGACTCCACACGACCGCGGGAGCTCGACGAGCCATCGACGGCGTATTTCTCGAGCCTCCCCGAAGATGCGGGACTTCACGCCCTGCAGGATCATGCCATTAGCTCGTTCTACCTGCCCGTTGGTCCGGGGGTGGCCGACAGAGGCCGTGTCGACGCGGATGCCGTGATCGCTGCACCAGTCGATGAAGACTTCTCCCACGAAGTTGGTGCCGTTGTCGGTGATGATCGAGTTCGGGACCCCGAAGCGGTGGATGATGCCGGTGAAGAACTTGACGGTCTCCTTAGCTCGACACCGCGCATTGGGCATGACTTCGATCCACTTGGAGAATTTGTCGATGGCGACGAGGAGGTGCGTGTAGCCTCCAGTCGTCCTCTGGAATGGCCCCACCATGTCGAGGCCCCAGACGGCGAATGGCCAAGTGAGCGGGATCGTTTGAAGGGATTGGGCCGGGAGGTGCGTCTGCTTGGCGAAGAACTGGCAGCCCTCGCAGCGTCGGACGACTTGGGTGGCGTCGGTGATGGCGGTAGGCCAGTAGAAACCTTGGCGAAAGGCTTTTTCGACAAGAGTTCGTGGCGCTGCGTGGTGGCCGCACTCGCCCGCGTGGATTTCTCTAACGAGCTCTTCACCTTGTTCGAAGGTGATGCAGCGCTGAAGGACTCCGCTTGCCCCGCGCCGATAGAGCTCTTCTCCCACGAGGGCGAAGGTCTTGGCTCTTCGGGCTAGTCGTCGCGACTCCACCTGCCCCGGGGGAAGCTTGCCCTCCTTTAGCCATCACAAAGAACGGACTCGCCCGGTCCGGCCGGGGTGGTCGAGTTCGACCTAGCCCCCGAGCCGGCCCCCGAGCCGTGCGGGAAGAACTCGTGGCCGGGCATGCCTTCAGATTGGGTGGGCTCGACCCTCAAGGACATCGATGTCCATGGGGTCTCGACCGTGGAATTTGAGCTTGCGCCCTCTCAAGCGGGCTCCCCTCGAGCCGTATCGAGGGCTTGCGTTGCTCGTGCATAAAGACTCCCGGGAACCGGCAAACGGTCTGACGCGAGCGTTTGGCGAGGGCGTCGGCGTCGTCATTGAGGTTGCGGTGGGCGTGGTTGACCTCCGGCCCGTGGAAGTGTTCCTCGAGCTCGCGGACCTTCTCGGTGGTACGCCACCATCTTCGGGTTGACGCATCGACTTCTTTCATGACTTGGTTCTTGATGAGCTCGGAGTCTCCCCCGACCTCGAGGTGCCGGATGCCGAGAGGTCGCGCGATGCGCAGCCCATTCACTAATGCTTCGTGCTCGCCACGTTGTTTGAGGCGGGAAGTGCAAAGTATCGAATACTTCATGCGCACCTTCTTGGAGAGGTGAAGACGAGGCCGACGCCGCTCCGTGCTTCTTCACCGATCCGTCGGGTGCAGGGATCCAGTACTCGATATCGTCGGGCTGGGTGGTTGTCCGACCTCGGTCCACTCGCGACAAAGTCCGCCGTGGCTTGAGACTTGATGGCGCCTCTCGGGCGCATAGGTGATTTCAGCTCCCATGAGCTCGACGCCCATTTAGCCATGCGGCCCGCGGACCTTGGGGCTGCGGATGACCTCTCCAAGAGGGTACTTGAGACGACGGTGACCGGGTGGGAGTCGAAGTAGTGTCCGAGCTTGCGGCCGGGTGATCGCCGCCAAGGCACAAGCTTTTCGAAATGTGGTGTAGCGAGTCTTGGTGTCGGTGAGGACCTCACCGATGAAGTACAGGGGCGTTGCACCTTAAGCGCGTGCCCTCCTCCTCTCTCTCTCGACAACGAAGCGGTGCTCACCACCTTCGAGGTGGCCGAGATGTAAAGGAGGATGGGCTCATTGGTCTGGAGCAACGAGCACGGCGGACCGGGCAAGGAGTTGTTTCAAAGTCGGTCGAGAGCTTGCCGGGCCTCGTTATCCGGGAGAAGCGCCTAGTCTTCTTCTCAAAGAACTTGTAGAGGAGGCTTCTCCCCGAGTCGAGCTATGAAATGACTTAGCGCCGCGAGACAGCCCGTGAGCCGCACGCATTTGACGCTCTTAATCGGCCCCATGTTCGTGATGGCGGCGATTTTTCTCGGGTTGGCCTCAATGCCGCGCGAGACGATGAAGCCGAGCAGCTTCGCGGGACACCGAAAACGCATTTCTGGGGTTGAGCTTAACGCCGAATTCTCTGAGCTTGGCAAAGACCTTTTTCGAGGTCCGGGATGAGCTTTGAGCGCTTTGTCTTGACAACGATGTCGTCGACATACGCTTCTACGAAGCTTCCGAGGTGCTCTTTTGAAGACTTTCTCGCATGCACCTCGGAAGGTGGCGCCGGCATTCTTCAAACCGAAGGGCATTGTAACGCAAAACAATGCAATCCGAACGGAGTGATGAAGGAGGTGGCGAAATATCGAGCTCGTTCATCGCTATCCGGTGGTAGCCGGGAGTAAGCGTCAAGAAAACAGAGTGTCTCACACCCGGAGGTGGAGTCAACAATTTGGTCGATGCGCGGCAAAGGAAACGGATCCTTTGGGCACGCCTTGTTGAGACCCGTGTAATCAACACACATTCTCCATTTCCCATTCTTCTTCTTGACTAGTACGGGGTTGGCTATCCACACTGAATGATACACCTCCTTGATAAACCTAGCGGCTAAGAGTTTATCTATCTCCTCGGCGATTGCTTGGCGTCGATCGTCATCGAAACGTCTAAGCCTTTTGCTTCACCGGCCGGGAGCCGGGTTTGATGTTCAAGGAGTGCTCGACGACTTCTCTCGGTATGCCGGCATGTCGAGCTCTCCACGCAAACACATCGAGGTTCGCGCGGAGGAAGTCGACGAGCTCGCTCCTATTTAGGAGTGAGCTCGGACCCCTACGCAGAGGGTGCGCCCATCCTCATCGACCTCGACCTCCTTGGCGTCCTTCTCGGGCTCGAAAGCGCCCGTGGCCTTCTTTGAGCTCGTCGGATGAGCCCGATCCCCGAGCCGCTTGAGCTCGTCGTGCGGGCTCGTGCTCGCGTCTTCTTGAGCTCGTCGGATGAGCCCGATCCCCCGAGCTGCCCAGAGCTCGTCATGCGAGCTCGTGCTCGCGGTCTTCTTGAGCTCGGGTCCTCTGCGCTGGCCCAGGCCGCCATCTTTGGTAGCATTTGCTCGATCTCGACCGCGGCGTCAGCATACCTGGGATCGGCGGCAGCCTCGCGAAAAGCGTGCTCGAAGGTGGAGTCGACGGTGATGACCCCCCGGGCCCGGGATCTTGAGCTTGAGATAGGTATAGTTGGGGGACGGCCATGAACTTCGCATAGCATGGCCGCCCCAAGAGCGTGGTAGGCGTTCTCGGCGGGAAGCACCTCGAACGTGAGGACCTCCTTATGAAGTTGTCCGTGTGCGAAGGTGACGGGGAGGTCGATTCTGCCCGAGCGGGATCATCTGCTTTCCCGCACCACGCCGTGGATCGGGTCCGGCGAGGGGCGGAGACGCGCCTTGGTGATGCCGAGGGCTTGGGTGCGTGGACGAGGAGGTTGAGGAGGCCGCATCCATCCATCGGCCACCTTGCCGAGGCGCTTGCCGCCGGCGATGGGATCGACGACGAGCGGGTACCTTCCCGGGTACGGATATGTCGGGGTGATCCGCTTGTCGAAGGTGATCGCCGAACACCGACCACTTGAGGTAGGTGGGTGTCGCAGCTCGGTGAAGAGGACCTCGCGGCGTGAGCTTCGTTTACGCTTGGACTCGTAGCCCGGAGCTCGCCGAAGACGACGTTGACGGCCGCCGTCCCTCGATGTAGACGCCGTCGCCATCGGCGTCCTCGAGCTCGCCGCCGTCCGGGTCCGGCCGCCGCTTGCTGCCGCCGCCCTTCGCGTGCCCATGACGCAGCTTCTTCAGAGCCGGCGCCTTTCATCTTGTGCTTGACGGGGCCCTCGTGATGTGGACACGGGGCCTCGAGCATCTTGTCGGCGTTCCTTGTGGATTTAAGCCCTTCCCTCCCTTCGGAGGGGTTTGGCGCTTGTCCGCGACGGCGACAAACTCCTCGGGTCGTCGTCGCCATCGCCGGGGCGCTTGTTCTTCTTGTTCTTCCTCTTGCGGGAGCGGAGCCGATCCTCCCGTGGCCTCGTCGTCGGCCTTGAGCTTGCCCTTGCCCGTGACAGGCCGAGACGGCGTCCTCTCCCTCGGCGTGGCGGTGGTGAGGTCGAGAAGCTCCTTTACGGACCTAGGCTTCGTGACACCGAGCTCGCGGATGAGGCTCTCGCAGGTGGTGCCGAAGGTGAACGCGGTGATGATCTCGGAGTCGGAGGCCTCGGAGAGGTTGTTGCAGAGCTTGGAGAAGCGCGATGTAGTCGCGCGCTCTCCCCTTTCTTCGCTTGCATCCGCAAGAACTCCCGTGTCGTGCTCGGCCGTGTGTAGGTGCCCCGAAGTTGCCGACGAAGACGTCGCGCGCAGTCCTCCCAGTCGCGGATGGTGCCCTCCCCAAGGTGCTCGAGCCAGAACGAGCGAAATCTGCAAGATAGAGAGGCAGGGTTGCGGATAATGAAGAAGAAGTCACTTGCCGGCTCCCACCGCCCGGCACCCGAGACGGTAGTCTTCCAACCACGTTGTCGGATCGGTCTCCCCGTTGTACTTCTCGCACCGAGGTCGGGGCTCGGGCGTGAAGGGAACGGGGGCCGCGGGATGCGCTGCGTGCAAACGCCTTGGGCGCCTTTGAGCTCGAGCTCGAACGGGCGGCGATCTCGCCCGGGCGATGGGCTCCGCGGCCTCCGCACGGGTGTCGGGGTCGTGACTCTTGTCCTCCTCGCCGCCGTGGCGCCCCAGCGCTTGGCATGCGTGCGACGACGCTTTTCGCTGGTCGTCGCCGTGGTATTGTGCCGTCGTCCCCGGGGACGTTTTTGTCTGCGCGGGCCTCCGCCTTTCGTCGGGCGTTGATGGTGTCGCTACCGCCGCGTTCTCGCCGATCCGTCTACGCGCTGCGGAACCTCGTGATGAGAGGAGGCCTCGTGCTTTCTTCCGGTCGTCGGGGTGAGACGCGGAGCTTGCCGCCTGTTACCGCGCCGCCGGCCACGAGCTTTTTGACCTACTCGTGGGTCCGGCGTGCTTTGGGGTCCTCGGGGACCGGACATTCGCGCAAGAGCAACGCGGCGGCCGCCAGGTTTTGGGAAGCTCTCCCAAATACCGGCGGGAGCTGCTCGGCGTTGTCATCGCGGTTGATGCGGTCGCGGACGTCCCGTGCTCGAGCTCGTGCTCGTGGCTGCTGCTTCTCCTGCTCGGCGAGAAGAGCTTGCTTCTCTCGAGCTGCCTCCTGCTCGAGCTCCTCGAGCTCGTCCAGGCGTGCCTTGACGCGGTCGACCGCGGGCTCAGCGGCGGGCGACCGGCCGTCCTCTTGGAGTGTGCTCGGAGTCACCGGAAGGGTGGCTATCCAGTCGCCCTCGGGTGTGGCACATGTAGCACTGGCGTGTGGGGTCGCAGTCCATGAGGCTCATCCCGTCGAGGGCGAGCTCGAGCTCGTGGACTGAGGTCTGCCGGGGCTCATCGCCCCAAAAGAGGGGGAGACCCGGCTGGCCATCGGGGTACATCTTGGCGTATGCCGCCGTGAATTCGTCCACCGACAGCGACCGTCCTCACCGGGCGAGCCGGAGGACGACGTTGGCGATGGAGAAGGTGACGTCGCGGAACGAGGCCTGCGTGGGCTCGCCCCGTGATGTCGGGGAGGAGGTCCTTGATCGGACGAAGAAGCGATCCGCCGTCGCCGCGGATGGGGGGCGGGCTCGGTGGAGCCTTGCCCCATGTCGCGAGGGCGGAGTCGGTGGCGCCACGGAGGCGTCCCGGATGTCCTCACGCCGCATCGGGCGGGTGAAGACGCCTCCGCGAGGGACTTCTCCGGCCGGTGCCGGTGAAGTTGAAGGTGCCGAAGCGCAGCACGGGCGCTCCGGTCGGCGGTGTCGAGGAAGAAGCCATCGAAGTGGTAGATCGTCGCACTAGCGCTCCCCCTACCTGGCGTGCCAACTGTCGTGGTCTGGTACCACCGTCGCAGTATATCTGGCTAATGCGTGCTCCGAATGGCCTAGCTCTAGAGACAATGACACAAGATTTATACTGGTTCGGGGCGAAATCAAGCTCCCTAGTCCAGTGTGATCACTATCCATGCTCAACGCTCATACCGGGTGCGCATGCTTAATCGAGAGAGGGATCGTGGTCCCAAGTCTCTAGGATTGAGGCAAGTGCCAATATCGAGTGGATGAGTGGATGAGAGTGGTGAAGACTAGCGAGGGCTAATGCTTTTCTTGCTCCTCTTGTTCTCCTTCTCTCCTTCTGCCTTAACCGAGAGCCCTGCCCCTCCTTTTATAGCAGCAAAGGGAGCAGGACATACGAGCTCTTTGAGTTGAGGCGGGAATGGAGGGAGTAAAGAACTACAGAGCGGGGGTAGGTGAAAAGAGCTCTCTGATCGAGCTCGTGGATTGGCTAGGAACTTTCCTCGAGCTCTTGGCAGCTTTGGATGCTGAAATCAGTCGTCGCCGTATGCGCGAATCCGGGTCAGGGTAGTGGCGAGGCATCGTGCCGTCCCTAATCGTAGTTGGAACCGGTCTCGTCGTCATGGCCGCGGCCATACCACGGATGAGGTGTGCATACGTCGTCTGTACTTGAGGATACCGTAGCGGCGCTGTTGGAGTCGGCACGGGGTATGGAGAGGTGATTGACGGGTCGTCCTTCCGCCACTGCGGTCCTCGCGCGTGGCCTTCCCGCCCGTCGAGGAGTGGTTGGCCAACTCCCGTATTCGCAGCCTTCCGCGTGACGCCAAAGGGACGACGAGCTCGTTGGCGGACGCCCGTTGCGCCGCCTGAGCTCGAGCTCGAGCGAGGCGGTAAAGAGGACCTGCCTGGAGGACTCGTGTGCACAAATCGGGAGGCCGCTAGCGGAGACCTCGAGCGAGGCGGGAGAGGTCTCCCTCCGAGAGAGCTCGTGGGGAGGAGAGTTTGCCGCGGAGGGGGTGGCCACCGGGGTGGGAGCCCGTCCTCGACGTGGATTCCTTTTGCTCGGGAGAGCTCGAGACGGAGACGGAGTTCCCCGGCGATTGTTACTGAGACATGACGTCAGAGGTCTTTAGCCAATTGATTAGGGGTGTCCCTAATATCGATCCCCACACATAGGCTAATGACTTTTGTCGGCATTCCGCTCAGCCTCCGTTCTTATCCCCCGCTACAAAGGTTCGAGGCGGAAGGGCGACTTCGAGGCGGAAGCGTTGCCGGCCGATTCCGTCGGTCCCCTTTCCTCTCCCGGCCGTCGCCTCACGGAGAGGGGAAGCGGACCACGGAATCGCCGTCTGCCCATGTATATAGGTTAGGTATGGAGTTATCTAGGCCTAGGTTTTGCTTGTCGGTGGTGTCCGCCGGCGTGGTTAGGCTTTGCCGCCGTCGGTTGACGGTGTAGCCGGGCCGTCCGGGGTGGCGGTCGTTGGAGCCACTTCGCCGGGCGAATAAGGTGCTCCTTTTCGGCCCGGCGGTGGTGTTCGGCCGGATCTTGGCTGCCATGGTCGCCGTCAGGTATGTGAGCCTTCCTTTTGGTGCGGAAGGGCATTTGTTCTTCTCTTTCCCTGCGCGTCTTTCTTCCGGTTGTGTTCGGCAACCGCGGATCTCCTTTCCTTTGGTGGTCGATGGCGCCGGAGCGGATTGCTTCTTCCTCTTCCGTTCAGGCGGTGCGGATGGGCGATGGTCGCTCAATCGAATCGATGTACCCGGGGTTGAGGCAGCGGTGCGGGCTTTTGCGGCAGTTTCAAGGTTTGGGAGTCCCTTCGCATGGTGGAAGGAGGATCTCGCCGGAGCTCACTCGACGACGCCGGCGTGGACGGCAACGGGGAGACATTGCCGGGTGTGTGCGTCAATATTTTCTGTACCGGGTGTTTCCTGCAAAATCGCAGGGTGTACTGTTACCTTTATTAATCTGATTTCCCTTTTCAAAAAAAAAAAAAAAAAAAAAAATAGGCTAATGATCGAGAGCGAATGGCTTCATTTTTATTTATCTTGTTAAGTCCTGGATTCAGATACCTCCTTGGATTTTCCCTCTGTAGCTAGAATCTTGTGTAGTCTCTACCTGTAGTATAATCATTGTGAGATCTAGATATATAAGTAGTACGTTTAGTGCAATGCTGTCATAATAGGACAAAACAAAATGCTCATATTTTCTGGGAGTAAAATGAATTCCACGCCTCAGATTAACCTTATACTGGTAGATAGAGATATGATTCATCGTTGTTGAGGAGAGATTGAGAGAAGATGCTTGATTTTATTTATTTTTTTATTTTTTATTTTTAGAGCAAGAGAAGATGTTTTTTTAAAAAAACTTCAACACGGACCGGAGTCCCCAGTTTCCCGGACACCAAGCCCGACAAGAAACCGAAGCAGGCAGCAGAATGAGGCCCAGTGCGCGGTCCAGCCCAGCCCATGAGCCAAATTAAGCATCCAAGGGCGGCAGCCCCAGCCCCAGTCATATAGCAGGCCAATTCGAATGGCCCATCTCAGCCCACCACGCCAAAAACAGGCGACGGCTACCTCTTTCCCTTGGGCTGCCGTCTCCGTGTTCGCAGACTTTTGAGTGGCAGCTTCAACATGCTTCACGGTCCAAACTTTTCTCAAAACAAAAACTATTTTAATCACTCACCTTTGCTCTCTATTATTTGCTTATATATTTGTATATCACATTTTTTATATTGTATACGGATTTTATGAAGCTATTCAGCTGATTTTGGGTGATAGCTGATTATGGCTGATTTAATAGTATTCTGAAAGGCATTCTGAAACAAAGATAAGCCAATACAAATGAACACGCTCTATATTTGTCTAACCGTATGGCTACAACTCCAAATATTTTTTTTTTATGATTATTGTCTCAATTAGTAGTCTGTAATGCTTCACGCCTTTGATCGACTCGATGGGTTTGGTAGGCTTGACGGGCTTGGTTGATATTTTTTTTTTTTTTTTTTTATTATCATCATCAACCTGTAACCAGCCTGGTTGTGATAATCAAGATTAACACTGACACTTTCACCATCGGTGATGGACACTTTGGAGCGGCGGTGGCGATATGTATGTAGCAGTGAAAATTCTAAAGCTATTGGTGTTTGTATAATTTTAAAGTTTTGACAAAACCTTATCTAAACGGCGACATTTTTTTTTTTTTTTTTTTTTGGTTGACAGAGAGCGTTGCTTTCAAACTTTTCAAGCTCGATCGGGTATAGTTAATGTCCAGAAGAAAGGTACAGCTAGTACTCGGGACACGCCCAAAACCCAAAAGCGTATCCTCAGATGTGATGGGCAGCATGGTGCAGCGTCGACTTTTGAGCTACCGTACTCCTACATACCATACCGATGCAGAGATCAGCAGAGACGACGTGATATGCCGGCCGGCCGGTGGCCTTTTTGGGACGCGACAGCGTTTCACACCAACTCTTACCGACATGGAGTACGGTACACGGAGTATTCCTTTCACAACGGCGTGCTTCGTTCTGTACGTGTCTCAAGAGTAGTGTGTACATTTAAATTTTATTAATCAAAGGAAAGACAAAGTGGTATTTTGAAAAATACCAATAGTTATAGTTTCAAAAGTGTATACGACAAAAGTATATTACATTGATAAAGAGTACACTCGTCCATTCTAATTTAATTTCAGAGACGCCGGCCGACGTTCAATTTGTGTCGGCAGTCAGCACATACGATGCTCATGAATTAGAAATATGATGAGTTGATGGTCGATCCATCCCAAACTTGGACTTAGCTTTGTGAGACACAAAGTGTAGGCACGCCACGTCAAAACAAAAGTCTTATGTTACCAGCTAACCTTTGACTATAGCAGAGACAAGTCATGTACTACTTACTATACACAACATCAAAAGTTCTATGTGCCATGCTGCCGATGACGGACCCGGGTTTTTCTTCAGCATGTACTGTGCCCGACCTGTCGTCGTTCGTCGATATGGATCTCCATCCAGCAGCCCACACGCACGTTTCCACGTCAGGACTTGTACCTCGATCGATCGTAGCAGCTACCCTGGCATGGAAACAATGGAGCAAGACCGACGATCGAATTGCGGCCACTTTTAAACAGGAGCAGCGCGCGAGTGAGAGAAAACTACTCCCATCATCACTTGACGACCATATCTTGGCGGCGTTGGATACATTACAAAATACTAAAGAAATGGTTCGATTTATTTTATTTTCTTTTGTAAGAGAGTTGTTGCAAATCTATATATTCAGGGGACACACCTGATATTTTTCCCTCTCCATTGTTTTCAAGTACTCACTACCGAATAACTAGATATCCATTGAGTAAATGTTTTCCCGTGAGCTAACAAAATAATCACGGGGAAAACACAGGACCCCCCCGTGAGCAGGTTGAAAACGTCACGGGAAATAAAATACTCACGGGATAACCAATTTCCCGTGATGGAAAGCTCACGGGATATCACTCGACCATTTCCGTGAGGAGGCGCTCACGGAAAAGCGGCATGGCCGTCGGCCCAGCCCCGCTCCGTCACTCCGTCAATCTTTCCCGTGAGAACTCCGTCAAGCTCACGGGATACCTCTTTCCCGTGTGCAGGCTTTCCGTGGGCGGAATAAGGGCCTCCTAAGCAAAGGGTACCCTTTCCCGTGAGCGCCACATCCCGGCTCCACGGGAAAGACGTTCACGGAATTTTTTTGGATTTTGATCCCCAAACTTTTTCTACACTTGTTGCACATCATATGACACTCAATATTAAAGTTTGGGGAATTATTGACTTTATTTGATATATTTAGGTAATTATTCTCTTTTATGGGAATTTATGAAATGAGGCCAAATTTGAACTACAAAGTGCTTCAATTTTTTGAAAAAAAATAGTAGAAAATTTATATTCCTCATACTCAACACAATGTAAGGTCTTGCATTTAAAAAATAATGAAATCTAGAACATCTTAATACGAAATCATGAACGTTAATCCTGTTCGAGTGGTTTAAAAATTCTAGAAAATAAACCGATGTGCAAAAAATCATGAAATTTGATAATATGTCATGATATCTTATGCCGAGGCTATGATAAAAAATTGGGAACGTTTAGCACAAGTTGGCACGTCACGATGTTCACAAGCTCCAACATCTACGTAGAAGTTCCACGTTTGTTAAGAATGATCGATGTGATTTCATGTGGATGTGGCGGTCAAGTTGTGGTTTGGCTACGAAACTTTTTCTATATGCAACAGACCTCGGATATCATGTAATGTCTACTTTTCGAGAATTTTTTGGATTAAATTGGTAATTATTATAATTTTTTTGTTGTAGTGAAGTAAATACAATTTTGAAAAAAAAGAGATAGAAACACATAAAATAATGGCATTTTTTTTTAGCGAAAAGGATCAAATATGTATGTGTGAGTGTATGTGATAAGGTATTTTTAAAAGTAATCTTGATCAAAGTTTGAAAAATATATGCGTTAGAAAAAGAAATTGGAGGAATAATTTTAATTTAAAATTTCCATTTCCCGTGAGGAGCTCACGGGAATGGCAAGGTATTTCCCGTGATGGATGTCGGGGGCTCACGGGGAAATAGCTGGTCGGTGGGACCCGCATCGCATGTGGCGGGTTTGGATATTTAAAAAAAAAAAAAACTGCTTTCCCGTGTTGGATATGTGTGGATCACGGGAAATATCTGGTCGGTGGGACCGCATCGCAGCTGGATATTTAAAAAAAAAAAAAACTTCTTTCCGTGATGGATGCGGGTGGATCACGGGAAATAGGCGTCTTTCCGTGGCGGCCCAGATCCATCACGGGAAACCGATCTTTTTTTTTTTTACAACACACACTCACTCTCTCACACACTCGCTTCTCCACTCTCGCCAAGACACACACACGAACGCACGCCGACGACCGCCCCCGCCCACCCCACCCGCCCGCCGGCGACGCCCGCGGCGTCCCGCCCGCCCGCCCGGCCACGCCGCCCCGCCCGCCCGACCCGCCCGACCACGCCCGGCCGACGCTGCTGGCGCCAATCGCCGCCCGACGCCCGCCCCGACCCCGGGGGCGGGCCCCTGCCCCTGCCGGCCTGACGCCAGCCCTCTGCCCCGGCCCTGCCCCCGCCCCTCGGCGCCTTCGACCAGCGCCCCCGGGGGCCCCGCCCGCCCCCAAGGGAAGGGAAGGAGTAAGAGGGGGAGGGGAGGGGGAAGGAAGGGAGGAGGAGGAGGGGGAGGGGGAGGAAGGAAGAGGAAGAGGAGGGAGGAGGAGGAGGAGGGAAGGAGGGAGAAGGGAGGAGGGAGGAGGAGGAGGAGGAGGAGGAAGGAAGAGGAGGAGGAAGGAGGAGGAGGCAGACGCCCACTGTCGCCCGGCGTGTCCGCCACCCTTGCGACCTCGCACCGCTGCCACCCGCCGGCGGAAGAGAGGGAGGAGGACCGCCCACTGTCGTCCGTCCGGCACGCCGTCGTCTTCAGCTTCGCAGGTTGTCGGCCATTGTGCCCTTGATGTGGATATGATTGTCGGCCATCGTGCCCTTGATGTGAATGTGATTGTCGGCCATCATGCCGCAGTGTTTTTGTTTGCGGTGTATTGAAACCTCCCCGTGCGGGGGAGGTTCTGTCGAAATTTTGAACTTATCCCCTGTGTTTCTTTTTATGCAGAGAGGAACCCTCCGGAGGCGAGTCGCTTGCCGAGCCGGAGTCCCTTGGCGGCCCTGATCTTCTTCCTCGTCGGGTAGCCTGACTCCACCGCGACCCTAGGTATATCCCTTCCTTCCGTGCCATGGTCGTAGCTAGATCGCCTTGCAGCCGCTTAGTTAAGCTCCGTTCGAAAGAGATACGGTTGGAAGTATGCAGATCCCCCGCATACCTATAACCGTATCTGCTTCGAATTGTCCACGTTTTTAGACAGCCCAAGGATGCGTAGATGAGGTTCGTTCCATGCTCCACTCTGCCCGATTCGGAGTTTCGGCAGCATCTCCCGTTGTTCTTCGAATACACGCTCCCTCTCTGGGAGGACGTGTATTCGGAGAACAATGGAGGTGTCCGAAATTGCCCCTCTGATAGGAGGGAGCATGGAACGACCTCATCTACGCATCCCTGGTGGGATTAGGACCTATCTTCACCTACTAGATGGTAGGATCGTTGTGTAGATGCACCGCATTCTTATATTCTCGCTGAAATGATAGAGAATGGATGACCGTGCGTGGATATACAATGGCTGGAGGAGTTTTGGAGATTTTGACCGTGAATGGGTTAGCAAGAGCAGTGCTTTCGTGGATTATGCTTTTCAGAATGCTCGAGGTGCGAGTAAGGTTTGGTGTCCGTGCAAGAATTGTGACAATAAAAAAAGGCAAAGTAAGGAGGACATGTCTAAATATCTTCCCAAGTATGGATGGACGGCGGGCTATAAGCGGTGGATCTTCCATGGTGAAACTGAGCGTATGAGAGACGAGGTCGTGAGGCAACGCATCGATGATCTTGCTTCTGATGCCGGGATAGGAGACATGATAGATGACTTTCATGCCGGAAACTTTGAGCAAGGACTTGGGGATGAGGGGGAGGAGGAGCCAGAAGAAACCGCAAAGGCCTATTATACCATGTTGGAGGCGGCACAGAAACCCCTTCACGACTATTGTGAGGTCTCTAAACTAGACGCCATCTCACGTCTTATAGACTTGAAGGCCCGATGCAATATGAGTCGAGACGGCTTCACCGACATGTTGACGATTTTTGGCGGCTTGCTTCCGCGAGGTCACGTGCTGCCAAAGAACATGTATGAGTCAGAGAAACTCCTCAAGGTACTCAAGATGCCATACGAGCAGATACATGCTTGTGAGAACGGGTGCGTCTTATTTAGGAAAGAGTACAAAGATGATACGCACTGTCCAAAGTGTAAATCCTCAAGGTTCATAGAGGTAGACCCTGGTGAAGGCGGTGAGAAGAGGCAGCTTAAGGTCCCCGTGAAAATCCTACGGTACCTTCCCTTCGCACCGAGGTTACAACGGATGTACATGACCGAGGAGTCTGCGAAACAGATGACATGGCACAAAGATGGGCGTCGCTACAAGCCTGATAAGATGGTACACCCATCCGATGCCGAAGCATGGACCCATTTCAACAATATTCATCGTGACAAAGCTATGGAGGCTCGTAATGTGCGTGTTGCGCCGGGCAAATGAATGGGTTCAATCCTTATGGGTTCAATCCTTCTTCTTCCACATAACCTTGATTTAATGCATACTGAAAAGAACATCGCCGAGTATTTTCTTGGAACATTCATGGAAACGGCCAAGTCAAAGGACAACGTTAAGGCTAGAATTGATCGCAGAGTTGTGTGACGACCGAAGCAAGAAATGAAGCCTCCTAGCAATGGCAAGAGATGGAAAAACCTAAGGCCGATTACGTGTTGAGCAGGCCCCAAAGGAGGGAAGTACTTGCAATGGTTTCAAAATTAATGTTCCCCGATGGGTATGCGGCAAATCCGAGGAGGGAGTGAACTTATCCACTATGCGAATCCTTGGGCTCAAGAGTCATGACTACCACATATGGATGGAGCGGCTTCTTCCAAAGTGATGCTTCGAGGCTATGTCCCCGATCATGTCCGGCATGTGATGGCGAGTTGAGCAATTTCTTTTCGGCGACTTTGTGCTAAAGAGTTATCTCGGACCACACTAGAAGAAATGGAAAAATTGGCACCTGTGTTGGTCGTAAGTTGGAGAAGATATTTCCGCCGAGCTTCTTCGTTCCGATGGTGCATTTGATTTTGCACCTTCCATACGAGGCAAGGGGTGGGTGGCCCCGCACACGTTTCGTTGGTGCTATGCTATTGAGAGAGTTCTGAAGCATGTTCGGTCCGACTGTAAAAATAAGTGTAAGATTGAGGGTTCCATCGCAGAAGCAAAGGTTCGGCAGGAGGTGTCGACTTCACATCAAAATACTATGGTGACAACCTTCCTAGCTCGCATTATCCACCCCTCGTTACAATGCCGATCAAAATGAATCAACCCTCGGCCTTTTCCAAGGAGAACTAGGACGGGCAAGTGGTTCAAAAATAAAGACCTTGACAAATTCAGTGGATCGGTATAATGAATTATATACTTTTCAACCTAGACGAAGTGCTTCCTTACATACAGTAAGTCACAACTCTAAGCCCAGTGAAAGGTCTCTTTGGTTTTTGGTAATTGAGTGTCAACATTAGGTGAACTAATATGTGTGATTGAGATAATACACAGGAGATTAGTTCACTCATGATGACGCAATGAAGGAGCTTTATTGCATATGAAACATGACATGGAGTCATGTGACCAAGGTGGTGAAGATCAAGACAAGGCTTGGCTTGATGGACCTAACGCAAGTGTGAAGGGCAAGTCGAGGCAAAGGAAGCGATGGACCGCGAGGCGGTGAAGCTTAAGCAAGACTTGGCGCCGACGGACCGACGCCTTGGTGAAGAGCAAGTGAGGTCAAGATCGATGGACCAATAGTGTCACGTGATGATATGAAGTGGATCATATCATTTGGTGATCGTGTTGGTGCATGTGTTGCATCGGCACTTGGAGATGGAGCGGAATGGAAATGCGCAAGGCAAAGGTATAACCTATAGGGCATTTCATTTCGCCGGTCATGAGGAGCTTAGAGAAGTTTATGACCGGGTTTAGGATAGATGGCCGTACTATCAAGAGGGGCAAACTTGTTTGCATATCGGTCATCTAGTGCCACTTGAGCGATCTAACTTTGCGATGTGTTAGGATCGAAAACGTGGCGTAAAAGAGCTAACCGGCCTTTGAAATGATTGTGAAAATGCTAACACACATGCACATGGTGATGTACACTTGGTGGTGTTGGCACATTTGCAAAGGCGGCGGTGATTGCGCAGGATTGAGTTGGGTTGGGAACCGCCATCCTCCCGCCGAGCTTGCAGGCGGGATTCGGGCGCTGAGAAAAATGAGATGCATATTTTCTATTGCGGCAGGATGCATCGTAGTGGTGAAAACATGCTATTCCTCGTGCTCAAGTTTGGTATACTTGATGGGTAGCATGTTGAAGAGAAGGAGTCGGTGTTTCGGTGGAGTTTTCGCTGGAAATCGCCGACCGGACGCCGATCGACGCCGGCGGTGCAACCGGACGCACGCACGGCGGACGCCGGCGGCCGCGCGCTCCGCGAGAGCTCGCAGCGCCGCTTTGACCGGACGCCGATCGATGCGCCCGTGCTTGACCGAACCGTGACCGACGCCGGGCAGCCGCTGGTCGCGGGGCCAGGTTTGTTGTCGCTTGTGACCGACGCAGAGAGACGCTGACCGACCCGCCGGCCCCCCCGGCGCCGCCACGGGCCGCTGTAAGCCGGGATTTCCTCCCAACAGCTCTATTTGACTTGGGGGCTATTTATACACCACATACCCGACTTGTTTCGGGTGTTGAGCACACTTGGGCCTTGGTGGCTTGTGTTGTGGTGCTTGAGAGCCCTCCCACTCACTTGTGATTGATAGAGTTCATCCAAATCAAGGTGAGGAGTGATTCTAGTGCATTCGCGTTGAGAGATCGCATTCGTTGGCACTAGGTGATCGTGTTGCAAGCCGGTGTGCTTGTTGCTCTTGGAGGTTGCCACCTCCTAGACGGCTTGGTGGCAAGAGACTTCGTGAAGCACGCAACGGAGATTGTGCGGTGCTCGAAGGAGGATTTGTGAGAGGTTCGAGCTCACCTTGCGGGGATCGCGAAGAGCATCACTACTAGAGCGTGTCTTTGAGTTACCTCACTTGTGAGTGTGGTGTCTTCGCGGTGCCTTGTGATAGGCTCACTTGAGAGTGGTGTCTTGCGGTAAGCCTAAAGGCATTTGGCTTGGAACCGAAGAACCATCTAAGTGAAACACCAAAGGAACCACCCAAAGGTGTTGGTCGACACAACGAGGAGTAGGGGGAAGTTGGCAAGCTTCCCGATACCTCGGTAAAAAATCACCGGTGTCAACTTGTCTACTCTTCTCGGTGGTTTGCATTCTCCAAATCACAAGCTTCGTATTTACATTCATATATATCTTGTGCTTGTGCTTGTGGAGTAGCTCTTGCAATTACTAGCTTGTGTAGCTTGTTAGTTGCTTTGCTTAGTTTGTGTAGCTAAGTAATTTGAGCCTTTGGGTTAGGCGTGTGTCGCCTTGTCCTTGGTGCATCTAGTGAGCTTAGGTTGGCTTTGTGCTTTTGCTCATTAGAATTGTGTAGGAGCTCACCATTGTTTGAAGTACTAGTGCATAGGTTTGTGTGACCTTGCAATAGAAACGGTTAGGAGCTCAAGCTAGGCTTATCACCTCATTTGCTTTGTGTAGGTTTTTTTTCGTGAGGTGATTTAGAGTCATAGCTAGAGGGGTGAAGTCTTGGCTAAACGAATAGTTTCAATTCCGCATTATATTTGTTTAGCCGACGCAATTAGATTTAGAAAGGACTATTCACCCCCCCTCTAGTCCCCATCTCGACCTTACACGTGGTATCAAAGCCGTGGTCTCTCATTTAGTGGTCTTAACCGACCCGAGAGGATGGTGACTAGTGGGCTAGATGATGCTTGTTTGAGTGACACACATATTTTTGATGGCACACACTTTGCACGGTGGAAACACCATATTCTTGATGATTTGCGTGCCATGGGACCTATAGCTTGGTGGGTTGTCACAAAGCGTCTTGAGCTTGTCGTGGATCCCAAAAATCGTGCTAGGTTTCAAAGAGATATGATGGAATATGATTGTGAAGCATATTGTTATCTAACCAATGCTTTGAGTTGTGATATGCTTAGCAAGGTAAACCTCAAAGGATCCGCACATGAGTTGTGGGAATCCATCAAGAGCACCTTTGGAGATGCCTCGACATGGGATGATGGTGAATTTGAGGTTAAGGCACCCAAGGAGGGAGCTCATGAGAATGTTGAGCAAGATTGCTCCACCTCATGGTCAAGTGATGATGATGATGATCATTCTACACCAAGTTCACTTGACAAGGATGATGATGACGCTTCAAGTGTTGCAAGTGATGATTCTACCTCAAGCACACTTGATAGCAATGATGATGGTTCATGCTCGATCGATAATGCTACCACAAGCCCATCTACTACTTCGACACATTGTCTCATGTCACTAGGTGACGCAAAAGGTATCAAATGACAATGTGATTGATCATGTTGATTCTTATGATGAGCTTGTTAGTAGACTTGCTAGCATGACCATGTCTTTAGAAAATGAGAAAGCAAAAACTTTGAATTTGGAAAATGAAATCTCATTTCTAAAGAAAACATGTGAACAACAAGAGCATCTACTTTATGTTACTACTTGTTCACATGAGGTGCTAAAATTGGCTCATGAGGAACTTAGTGTTGCTCATGATAACTTGGTACAAGACCATGATTTTCTCACTAAGAAGTTTTCAAATGAAAAATCTAAAACTAGTGAGAGCTCATCACATGGGTTAATTGATCAATCACATACTTGTGCTAACCCTTGTGATGTAGGCAAGAAGAATGTATCCACCTCTTGTGATGATTTACTTGCTATGCCATGTTCTTCATATTTAGATGCTTGCTCTTCTTCTATGTCTTGTGAGACTAACATTTTGAAGGAGAACAATGAGCTCAAAAATGAAGTGAAGAATTTGAGCAATAAGTTAGAGAGGTGCTACAACTCCCAAGTCACCTTTGAGCATATGTTGAAGAACAAAAGAAGCTTCGGTGACAAGAGTGGCATTGGCTTCAACAAGAGCAAGATCAAAGGCAAAAGATGGGGCAAGAGAAGATATGAAAGAGAAATGAAGAAGCAAGAACAAGAGAAGCTATCTCATTTCATGTGCTATCGGTGCCATGAAGTGGGACATCTTGCAAAGACTTGCCCAAATGAAGAAAAACTCAAGTTGAAGAAGGAAGAAGAGAGGCTCAAGCATGTCAAGTGCCGAAAGTGCAATGTTTGGGGCCACCTCACCTCAATATGCCCAACCAAGAAATTGGTAGAGCATCAAGATGAGCCTCAACCAAAGCCACAAGTTGAGCAAGAAAACAATCCCCAAGATCAAGTCAAGATCAACCATGAAGATAAAGTTGATGACTTGAAGATGAAGAAGAAGACAAGAAGGGGTGGCAAGGCAAGAGCAAGGCATCCAACTCATATCCAAGATGCCAAAATGATGAGCAAGATTCAAGCAAAGAAAATAAAGTTTGCTCACATCAAGTGCCGTGAATGTGGAGACATGGGACACTTTGCCTCGGAGTGTCCTAACAAGCTTGAGAAGAAGGATCAAGCAACTCATGAGAGGCAAGGCAAAAAGAAGCATCAAATGAGCAAGAAAAGAATGGGATCAACATAAGAGAAGATGCTACTTATGCCGGGAAAGGGGACACATGGCTCATTCATGTCCCCTAGGTGAAAATTCTAAGCCTATTTCAATTGATGATAATATTGTGCTTAGAAAGGATGACAATGGTACCTCATTGGTTGCTATTGCAAAACATCCCGCTACTCATACTAAGGCTATGCCAAAGTATGTTGCACCTAACTTGAGAGGACCCAAACAAGTTTGGGTACCATCAACAAGTGGATGATTGTTTGTAGGTACCATGGCATTGGAGGCTTGATTCAATTGGATTCACATTTTTCATCATTTCATTGAGTCAAGTATTGAAGCTTATTGCTACTCATATCCCAATGCCAAGTCATGACAAGTGAAGTCCAAATGAGCTACAACATACAAGTGCAATAATCCTAGTTGTGGTGATTTATTGGATATTTGAAGGCTTGCAAGAATATTTGAAGATGAAGCTTGCTATATGATGATCATGGGCTACAAAGGTATATTCTAGTTGATCACATATATTGGTGCATATGAGATGATTGAATTGGATATATATGCATATGTTGCTTGCTATGAGATGTTTGAATGGATTAATTGCTTAGTAGTTAAATTTGAGTTGGTTTGAATGGATATGATCATGAGATGACTTTTAGTATGTGATTTCAATGGAAATATGTCTTGTGAGAGTATTCAAACAAGTTAGCATCAAGTTTGATTCAAATTGGTGAAGTATATCTCAATTGCTCAAATCTGTCCAAAATGCAAAAAATCTGAGTGAGTTGTGATCTTAGCCATGTTTGGTTGATCAAATCTTATTGGAATAGCTTGAAATTTGGTATTCATGCTCTATACTTATGGTAGAAGTTGCTGTATAAGTTTCATGATGAAAAGATAAGTGATACTTCGGTTTTGGAGTGGAACTTGTCAACCATGTTGCAGCTGTTTTTCAGCATGAGTAGTGTGGGAAGATGTGAAAACTGGTAGCAATCTAGAAGGACCTTGAAGCTCAAATTTTTATGGCTGCTAGATGACTTAGTGTTGCACATCTCCACCAAATTTCGTGGCATTTCACCATGTACATTGAGAGTTATGGACTATTCTTTGAGATGTACAAAATCTGCCAGAAAAGTGACAAACATTGGATTGATCAAGAGTCACTTTGATTGAAAGGTCCTCAAGTTGGAATCATGATTATAAGTATTTGAGGCACCTAAGTTTGGTTTTGAATTGAATTAGAAGCATGACAAGCAATGAGTACAAAAGCCAATAATTTGGGGGAGTGTACTTTATACACCTTTGGTACTCAAGTTGGAGATCAAGACCAAGCTCAAGATGGAGAGACAAGTTTGAATTCAAACGATCATCATGTCTCTTCAAGAAGAAAGAAAAGGGACCTTTAAAGAAGATATCAAGGTTACTCATCATATCAAGTCCATCACTTGGATCAATCAATCAAATTCTATTCAAGTGAGTGTCAAGGATAGTTCTTGGTGAGATCACTTCTCCCTAGAGAGGGGTGTGCCGCCCATGAGTGGGATTGACAAGTTGGGATGCTTGGAGGGGCCAACATGGAAGTGATGATCTAGGAATATTCAAGATGCTTAGTTGAAGAAATCAAAAGGGTTGATCAAGAAGAAGCAAGCAACACCCAAAAAGAGAGACATTCATGCAAAATACTCTTTGATGTTTCTCAAGCAAGCAAAGATGAATAGAAGAAGCAAGCCAACCACAACATGAAGATAGTGCACTTGATCATTAGTGGTTCTCATTTCATATGGGTGAAGCATGATATTCATATTGCTATATTTGGTCTTCACCAAGCTATCTAATTGGACTTCACATTGCTATTGCGGAGCAAAATTGGAATCATATTGACTATCCTCTACTCCAAGATAGCAAAGGTATCATTGTAATGTGCATGATCATTTCATCCCTTACTAGTATGCGGTTAGTGCATATAGTACATGCTTAATAGGGTCATGCATAACAAATGAAAGTTTTAAATTCATTACTACCACTATTGCTTGAATGATTATATGATCTAGTGGTTTGTACATGAATTGGTTCATGAGCTAGTGATCCCAAGTACTTGATCTATTTTGGATTGCTCACAAGTGACAAGTACAACATTGGCAAGATAACCCTTATACTTAATGAGGTGTGAAGAAGCTTGTCATTGGATCAAACCGGACTTGAAAGCTATGGCAAATCATTTAGTTCAAGTCATCAAGAAAGAAGCTCATGATACAATCTAGTTCAAGAATTGATCATCAAGTGGCCACCACATTGCAAGATATATCATATTTCTACACATATGGTGTTCTTGCTCACACTCAAATGGTACTTATTGTATCAATGGTGGTTCCACAAGTGATCCTCAACTTTAAGTGATCAATTCAAATCAAGAAAGCTACCCTCACCAACAAGAGTTGAAGTGGATTGACATATGCTTTGACATAGGGGGAGGTGCCCCACCTCAAGATGAAGGTCAAAGATTCTACAAGTGACCTACATGTGGCATTTCTAGGTGGTTCTCATGCTTCCACATCTGAGAGTTACAAGTGGTGTCAATCCAACATATGGTGATGTCCATCAAAAAATGAAGATTCAAGACTCAACCATCTATCCCTAGTCGCACCCTTTGTATCAAAAGAGGCATACCCTTTATGGAAATTGATGACAAAGGGGAGAGATTGGACAAAGATATGAATATGGGAGAGAATGGAACATGGACATGGACCATGAGGGAGCAAGATTGAAGATTAGAGGAGGATCAAAATTCTTGGACAAAAGAGAAGCACACAAGTTGGGGGAGCAAGCTCATGAACTTGATTAATTGCATTTGATATGTGCATATTCATGTGCTTGCTTGCATTTGCATAAGTTTTTAAATTTTATATGCAATGCTTGTGTGGTGTATGCTAGTTATAGAACTTGCTTGATGATATGATAACTAGCATGCATAGGTTGTAGTGTTAACCCTCCCAAAAAGTTTCATATCTTTGTATGTGTGCAAACCTTGAATTCAAATCAATTGGGCACACATATAGGGGGGAGTTACCACTACCAAGTCGGATTTTATGATGCTTATCCAAATCTTGACTTTGTGCTTAAATGTTGGATAAGTGACATAAAATCCAAACCAAGTTAGCAATTTATACTTGTATAAAGTGCTAGCTTGAATCTAATCTTAAATTCCATATCTTTGTAGTGTTGCCATCAATTACCAAAAAGGGGAGATTGAAAGGTCTCTTTGGTTTTTGGTAATTGAGTGTCAACATTAGGTGAACTAATATGTGTGATTGAGATAATACACGGGAGATTAGTTCACTCATGATGACGCAATGAAGGAGCTTTATTGCATATGAAACATGACATGGAGTCATGTGACCAAGGTGGTGAAGATCAAGACAAGGCTTGGCTTGATGGACCGGTTGCAAGTGTGAAGGGCAAGTCGAGGCAAAGAAGCGATGGACCGCGAGGCGGTGAAGCTTGGGCAAGACTTGGCCCGACGGACCGACGCTTAACGGTGAAGAGCAAGTGAGGTCAAGATCGATGGACCAATAGTGTCACGTGATGATATGAAGTGGATCATATCATTTGGTGATCGTGTTGGTGCATGTGTTGCATCGGCACTTGGAGATGGAGCGGAATGGAAATGCGCAAGGCAAAGGTATAACCTATAGGGCATTTCATTTCGCGGTCATGAGGAGCTTAGAGAAGTTTATGACCGGGTTTTAGGATAGATGGCCGTATTATCAAGAGGGGCAAACTTGTTTGCATATCGGTCATCTAGTGCCACTTGAGCGATCTAACTTTGCGATGTGTTAGGATCGAGTGGCGTGGTAAGAGCTAACCGGGCCTTTGAAATGATTGTGAAAATGCTAACACACATGCACATGGTGATGTACACTTGGTGGTGTTGGCACATTTGCAAAGGCGGCGGTGATTGCGTGATTGAGTTGGGTTGGGAACCGCTCATCCTCCCGCCGAGCTTGCGAGGCGGATTCGGCGCTTTCGAAAAATGAGATGCATATTTTCTATTGCGCCGGATGCATCGTGGTGTGGTGAAAACATGCTATTCCTCGTGCTCAAGTTTGGTATACTTGATGGGTAGCATGTTGAAGAGAAGGAGTCGGTGTTTCGTGGAGTTTTTCGCTGGAAATCGCCGACCGGACGCCGACCGACGCCGGTGCAGCGACCGGACGCATCGACGGACGCCCCGGCCAAGGCGCTCGGCGAGAGCTCGCAGCGCTGCTTTTTGACCGGACGCCGCGGATCGGATGCGCCCGTGCTTGACCGAACCGGTGTGACCGGACGCCGGGCAGCCGCTTGGCTGTGGGCCGTTGCTTGTCGTTTGTGACCGACGCTAGAGATCGGGACGCTGGACCGACCTCGCCGGTGCGTCCGGCCCGTCCGGCCGGCCGGCCGCTAAGCCGGGATTTCTCCCAACAGCTCTATTTGACTTGGGGGCTATTTATACACCACATACCCGACTTGTTTCGGGTGTTGAGCACACTTGGGCCTTGGTGGCTTGTGTTGTGGTGCTTGAGAGCCCTCCCACTCACTTGTGATTGATAGAGTTCATCCAAATCAAAGTGAGGAGTGATTCTAGTGCATTCGCGTTGAGAGATCGCGATTCGTGGCACTAGGTGATCGTGTTGCAAGCCGGTGTGCTTGTTGTTCTTGGAGGTTGCCACCTCCTAGACGGCTTGGTGGCAAGAGACTTCGTGAAGCACGCAACGGAGATTGTGCGGTGCTCGAAGGAGGATTTGTGAGAGGTTCGAGCTCACCTTGCGGGATCGCGAAGAGCATCACTACTAGAGCGTGTCTTTGAGTTACCTCACTTGTGAGTGTGGTGTCTTGCGGTGCCTTGTGATAGGCTCACTTGAGAGTGGTGTCTTGCGGTAAGCCTAAAGGCATTTGGCTTGGAACCGAAGAACCATCTAAGTGAAACACCAAAGGAACCACCCAAGGTGTTGGTCGACACAACGAGGAGTAGGGGGAAGTTGGCAAGCTTCCCGATACCTCGGTAAAAAAATCACCGGTGTCAACTTGTCTACTCTTCTCGGTGGTTTGCATTCTCCAAATCACAAGCTTCGTATTTACATTCATATATATCTTGTGCTTGTGCTTGTGGAGTAGCTCTTGCAATTACTAGCTTGTGTAGCTTGTTAGTTGCTTTGCTTAGTTTGTGTAGCTAAGTAATTTGAGCCTTTGGGTTAGGCGTGTGTCGCCTTGTCCTTGGTGCATCTAGTGAGCTTAGGTTGGCTTTGTGCTTTTGCTCATTAGAATTGTGTAGGAGCTCACCATTGTTTGTAGTACTAGTGCATAGGTTTGTGTGACCTTGCAATAGAAACGGTTAGGAGCTCAAGCTAGGCTTATCACCTCATTTGCTTTGTGTAGGTTTTTTTCGTGAGGTGATTTAGAGTCATAGCTAGAGGGGTGAAGTCTTGGCTAAACGAATAGTTTCAATTCCGCATTATATTTGTTTAGCCGACGCAATTAGATTTAGAAAGGACTATTCACCCCCCCTCTAGTCCCCATCTCGACCTTACACCCAAACCAGGACTTGTCTTCTACTACTTAATATTCTACATCCAACCCTTTTGTCTCTCGTTGGTATAGGAAATTTCAAAGGCAATTCAAGGCCAACGAACGCCGCTGAAGCACATGAATTGGACACCCCGCTTAGACGAGGGTTTGGCGATGGAAAACCCGATTTCATTTGTTGGTTCAAACGCCGTGTATCGTCCAATTCATGTTCAATAACGCCTCGTTTGATATGCTAACGAACCTGTCTCATTTCATATATCCCGCTTGAGCTTGCGAGCCACGACCGATCCGGGTATGCATCCCGAGCTCATACAAAGTTGCCAATGGCTTTGAGACCGGGGTTAGGTCATTTACCTAAGTATGACGTGAATGGATATCGCTACCACACAACGAGCTATGAGCGAGAATCGACCAAACCGAAAAAACCACAAATACCGGAGTTTTCACTAAAGGTGATGATGGAACTAGCACTAAAGGTTATTATGGAAGAATTGAAGAAATATACGAACTCCATTTCCCGGCTCTAAACGGGTTGCTCTGTCGTGTTTAAGTGCCATTGGTTTGATCCCGAATTAACAAATTCGGACCTCGAACAACTTGGGATTGTTCGGATTCGACAAGATTCCCGTGATGGCCGGAGATGATGTCTACATTGTGGCTCAACATGCCACACAAGTTTATTATCTCCCATGGTGTTGCCGTAGCGACGAGCGGCTAAAGGGTTGGGATGTTGTGCGCGAGCAGGTATTGCCACACGGTAGACTACATCCCCAAACGAGGGGACGATTACCATTTTAATGCAAACACATATGAGGGGAGAGTTCTTCCAAGAAGAAGGGCTACAAGGTAAATTTGTGATAGAAATAACCGGGCCCAACGAAATGGAAGTAGACAATGAAAGTGTTGTTCATGATGAGGAGGACGAGGAGGTTCGAGATGCAAAGGACTTACTGTTACTTGAGAAATTACTTAAGGACAAATGCGGTGTTGACGTCGTTCCTCCTCCCATGGATCCCGCCAATCTTCATATGTTGGAAGACGTAGACATGGATGATAGTGATCATGAGGATTATGATTCGACAAAGGTCTTGAAATCGTGACGAGGGATGAGGATTATTTCTAATACATGTAATACTATGCATCTCTTCATAATTATGTTACGATTATTGATTTTTCATCTCTTCATAACTATGTTCTATTTAATTTTGCATTTTTACTAATTATGTACATCTAATTGATTATTGATTTTTTGCGGGTCATTCAAAAAGATGCGTCGAATGAATGTCTTGAAGAAAATCGTGAGAAAATTCAAAAGTGTTGCCTCGCTAGGGCAAGGGCAAGAGCAAGGGAGGCGTCGAGCCCACGGGGTAGGGGCAGGGCAAAGGCGGCGTGCAGCCGACCACCGTCACCACCACCGGAGGAGGAGGCGGAGGCGGAGGCGAGAGGCGGAGGCGGAGGACGTGGACCTCTCGGCGTCGCGAGAACGCGATCGCCGGGCGGCGTCGCGCGGACGCGGAGGGGACTAGCCGAGTACGGGAGGGGGTTCCTCTTCCTCCGCCGGAGGCGTGTCTACTTACGAGGCCCCTCCGGACTCCCGGATCGACAACCCGGTGAGGAGCGTAAACCGACCATAAGACCAACACGGCCAAGGTAATTTACTTTACACTTTAGCACTACTTTCTTATTTTTCGTGTTTCAAAATCGTAATAGGAACTAATAGTTATTCTTGATCATTTGGGCGGGGTTTTGTTGTCACCGCGAACTTCGGTTCAAGGACGCCTTCCCTCCAAAGATTCTTGGTATTACGGTGAGGAAGCACTACCACGGCCTTGTTAAAATCGGCGGAGTAGAGTATCCCCGTCACGCCGTTCCACCAAGATGCGCGAACTTTAAGGACAACTATGATGAGGATGGCATAAAATATAATAACAAGGCCATTCATGTGGTCAAAGAGTTTTGGGTAAGTCTATGTCGCCTTTGTACAAATACATCGCTCCAAATTCTAATGTTAGAAATAATGACTTATTACATTGCTTCTATGTGCGTAAATACTTCAAGTGCGAGGAGGGATACTGAGGTCGAGGGGCGGATGAAGTGGCTCTAACCGCCGTTTCAAGCATGTGGCGAGACATGTGGTACGAGGCACGAGGCCGCCGTCGGGGCGTGGTACGCGCTAAAGGAGACCGAAAGGCTCGAAAAGCATGAATGGAAAACGCCGAATCGACCAAAGAACAATACATGGAGGTAAATATTGAATGCTCATACTAAGTTTAATTATGCTTAATGTGATTTTTATAATCGTGTTATACTTGGTGTCCTGTAGGTGATTCCGCGGTGGTGCTTGTCGCATAGGCGTTCTTTGGGAGCTTGTGGGACGGGTGGGTCGCTTCTGAGACTATCGGGGCGTCCCACAACGACCACCGGGACCGGCGTGCCATGATGCCAGTACCACACCATCAAGGCAACATTAATCTCGCGACCTACCAAGCTAGATATGTAAGTGTTATCCAATTCTTATTTTCTAATGTGCAACTCAATACTTTCTTACCATTCTAGCTACTTTTCTTTTTCACACACGAGGAGCGGACACATGGCACGCAAATCAAAGACGCCTCGAGGCCTTTGCTAACTCCCACACGGCAGGTATAAAGATCCCGCGGTCGTCTTCAACCCCGAGGTCGGGCCCGGCCTACACCAACCCGACCGCCTATGAGAAGATCGGTAGGGTACACGAGGTTGCGAGGGAGCGTATGGAGAAAGCTTCGATCCCCTCGCGCCACGACATTGAGGGGGACATCGCCATGATCGCCGGAGGAGGCAAGAAGCACGGACGGTACTATATAGGTGATAGAGTTATCAACCCGCACAACACAAAGAAGCTATCCGAGCTCCGAAAGCACGCCGGGAGGCCCGTGATACGCGAGCGGCCAACCACTTACCCGTGCTACGCCTCTCGGACTTGAGGTTTATATATTTTTATTTAAGGTTCATTTATCGTTGAATACTATTTCTCCGTGTTCTAACTTTGTGTTGAAATAGGCCCAAATAGAGGAAGAGAGGAAGCGGCGGAGGAGGCCGAGGAGAGGGAGCGGGCAAGGGCTCTGGCCCGGAGCAAGAGAGGGCTCGAGCGGAGCAAGAGAGGGTCGAGGCAACACCGTAAGAGCATGGAAGCTCTCCTAGCGTACCTCCGGCGTGTTGGTGGCCAGGTTGGTGTCTGCGGTACGCCACCGGAGATCGCCTTCCCGCCACCGCCCGTCTTTCGCCCCACCGCCCGTCGTCGTCCCCACCGCCCGTCACGGTCACCCGTCGATCTTCCCTCCACCGCATGGAGCCTCTCACCCGTGAGTTTGTCTCCGTAACTCAAAATATGCATATATGAATGTGAATGGATATGATCTGAAGTTTTGAATGCACCATGAGATGTGCACGTGGACATGTGGTTGTCGGCCATCGAGCCGTTGTTTTCTTGCGTGTTGGAAAGCCCTCCGTGCGGGGAGAGGTGTTTGCCGAAATTTCTAACTATTTCTATTTTTTTCAAGTTAATAGATTCTACCTTGAATTTTGTCTCACAAATTTCTAACTATTTATCTTTGCCTACGTGCAGGGAAAATTCTCATGCCTCGAACCCAACTCCGAGCCAATCACAATCGGACGCTTGGGGAACGCGCTTCGAAGGTTGGAGGCCGTGGCGTAAATTTGTCATGATCTAGGTTGAAAACTTGTGCACTTGAACTTGTGAACTTGGATTTTATTTTAGTTTGTGAACTTGTGGTTGCACTCATGGACATGTGGTCGAACTTGTGACTTTGTTGGATGTTATGTAATATATATGTGGTATTATGGATTTATCGAGCTATATTTGTGATATTATGCAATCACTTTATGTATATATATATTTATATGTGTCATTTATGTGCTTTGGAACAAAAAAAAATAGAAAAAAACACAATTTCCGTGTGTTGCTCACGGGAAAGAGGCCAAACCTTTCCCCGTGAGTGGTGGCGGCTCACGGAAATCGGCTAAATGTATCCCGTGAGCACTACTTGGCTCACGGAAAGATCCCAGATATCCCGTGAGTCACACCGTTAGGCTCACGGGATATCTCTCGCAAAACGCCGTTTCACGCAACAGGACACGTAGCCCATAACGGGTTCAACACACCTCCACCGTTGACGGCCCCCTCCCCCGTTAAGTCTATCCCGTGTGCTAAGTGGGATCACGGGAAATAATATCCCGTGTGTATATTCAGTGTTCACGGGAAAGGGTGATTTCCCGGCGATTTCGTTCCCGTCACGGCTATCCCGGGTTTTACCCCCGGGATAGCCTTTCCCGTGTGGAAATGGGTCTTTCCCGTGAGCAAAGGCCTCACGGGAAATTGCCTGGTTCCGGTAGTGACTCCCTATGTTTCAAATTGTAAGTCACTTTTGACTTTTTTTTTAATCCATTTAGTTATGTATGTAGACATATTATCTTTAGACTCACAGCTCTAGTGCGTTCCATGTAGCGTGCATATATGGCTATATACAATTGTTAATGTGTAATCAAAGCTAAGTAAGTACTCCATTTGGCCAAAATAGCTAGCGGGTGGTTTTTGCACACAAAATCACTTAGGGTCTTGTTAGATATGCTAATAACTAGCAAGATAAAGTTAGCACAAATTATCTCTATTTGGCCAGCTAATGGGGTAATGCCGTAATGGCTAGCTAGATTGTGTGCGGAAAAACATAGCCTTCGCTAGTTTGCTTGCAAAACCACATCGCGATGATCGTTAGCAGAGAGAAGACCGTCCCAACAGCACTGACGACAAAACATCCATCCACGAACCAAGCAGCAACCATCACTCTCAGCAGCCGCTAGAGAGGAGGCCAACGACACAGACAAAGCATCTGCCCAAGAACCACGGCGGCAAAGCATCCAACAACGAACCAACCACGGCGACCATCACTCTCGGCAGCCCAGCAGCTACCCGAGAGGAGGCCGGCGACACGGCGGCAAAGCATCCGCCAACGAGCAATACGGGCGGCAAAGCATCCGCCAACGAACAGTAGTGGCAAAGCATCCACTACAGCAGATCATCCATCTTGTATTGGCAAATTATTCTCTTAACGAAATACGGGTAAATGGCTCGACCGTGAAAAAAAATACGACATCCAGCGACAAAGTGACATGTGCATAGGGGTTGGGTTATTGCACTGCATTCTTTCTATCTCGAGAGGGGCGTTCTTGGATTGGTTTCTCATCACCTTTTATGTGAACGTGATAGATTCCCATCCGCATGGGTACTTGGACAAAGCAACAAAAATGCAGCCTAACTTATTGATTGGTAGAGAAAAGATCATTGGATACACTGATACAGACAGACACACACACACACACACATAAAGAAACCAACACACAAAGAAACCAACTGATCGAACTGAACTTGGCCAAGAGAAGAAGTATACAAATGGGACTGAACTTGGCCAAGAGAAGAAGTATACAAATAAATGGGAAGGCGCTATTGAGACGTACAGCACGACCCTACGACATTCTCAAAAGGGCGTTTCACAACATGTGCGAGACACTAGCCTAGCACTGAAAGAAGCCATCATATGCATTAGCTAGGCCATATTTAGGAGTGTGTAACCTTTGCTTTGTCAGGCTCGATTGCGACGTAACCTGAACATCAATTAACAATCTGTCCTCCGGTATGGGCCTCTGCCAACTTCTAGCCTCTTCTGCAATTAAACAACGACATGTGTCCGTGAGTACAAACTCCGTCTAAAAAATATACAATTTTAAATGTTAGTTACTGTTCTCAAATTTTGAATACTTTGACTCAGCAACAGTTTATAAATCTTTCTTTTTTTTTTTTGAGAGAGGGACGGAGCAGTCCTCTATAACATACGTAGTATACTACTATATATTAGATCTCACATCACCTCTCATACTGAATACTGAATTTATTTATATATGTATATGTATCACCTCGCATACTAATAAGAATATAATATGTATCATCAAATTTGCCGTCGTTGCTACAAGCTTGCATTCTATTGAACTGCATATCTAGCATGGGTTCAAGATGTGTCGGCGTGTCGCATTTTATTAGGCCGCGCTCAATGCTCATGTTTTTTTTTTTTTTACTACCTGAACAAATGCGCTGCTTCCTGTGTGCCTTCTCTTTTTCCAGAAAAAAAATACGCCTGTTCTGTTCTCTGCGACTGCAATGCAAGCATACTCCAGAGGGAGGAGAGTGAATTGTCAACTCAGTCAGACAGACACCGAGGGTCCAGGTCCAGCTGGTTCAGCTAGGCACTGGTCATACTACGTACTCCCTCTGTCCCCATGGACTTCGTCGTTTTTGACTTTTGAACTTCATCTTTTTGACCATCCGTTTTATTCAAAATATTTATGCAAATCATAAAATAAAATAATCAATATTCAAGTATCTTCATTGATAAAATAAGTCGTAAAAAATAAATTATATTTGTGCAAAAATTTTGAATAAGACGAAGATCGAATAAGATGGCACGGAAATCGAGTGACAAAGTCAGTGGGACGGAGGGAGTACTATGCATGGAGAGGCATCTGAAATGGTCGTCGTCTGATGCTGCGTTGCATGCGTGACATGGACAGCCTGCCGCATGGCCTGTTCAGGCTTCTCGTCCTCGATCGGTCCTAGCTTGTCCTAGCTCATCTCAACCTGCACTGCTGCCCTGCATGCCACTCCCAGTCCGCGCGCGGCGCAACAGACCTATCATCAGCTTGTGAGAGATAGCTGCCCTGCCCGCTCGTGCTTGCAGGCTTGTTTACTCTTGCGTGGAGGAACCAACAAAAGCTAGGATCTTGGCAACGTCGACGGGACGCCGCCGGGGCCCGGCCCGGAGCCGGAGGCGCCGTGGCGGAGCTAGCCAGCCGGGCGGGCATGCATGGACGACGACGACGACCGACGACTGACGAGGAGTGGCGGACTGCGTCGAGGTCACATCGGTCGGTCGGCCGGCCAGACTCTGGACTTCGATATATCGGAGCGAGCGTTACGGAGGATCCTGCTTGCGTTCCCGCTCCATCCATCTGCGGGAAAGTCCAGTGAGCAGCGAGCGACAGCGAGATATAGCAGCGCACCGCCATGGATTTGCCGCTTTCTTTCTTCTCTCCGGCTCCCTATCGGCGCATGCACGGAGCCCTAGGATGGGGAGCTGCCGGTCATGGTCATGGTGGTCATGGCCATGGCGTCGTCTTCTCCTAGCTGCTCTGATCCGTCATGTCTTTTAATCTAGCTCTCGTCTTGTTGCCAACCAGGCGTCCAGTCCAGGTGGCAGGAGGGCCAGGACAGCAGGCCGCCGGGGCCTGGCGGGCCCCGGCCGGCCTACTTCTCCGATCAATCGCAATCATATCGTCCATCATAAACTCTGCATTTAAGCCCGTGTCTGAACAGGATCGATCGTCGGGCGTTCCGGCTGTCGTGGGCGCATGCTCCCCTGCCTCGTTCTGTGACTGGGAGTATGACACGTGGGGCCCGCCGCAGCCACCATGTATGGATGGGTGTTGAAAGATAGTATGGAGTAGCACTAACCTAGACAAACCTAGACAATGGCCCCCTTTTTTCTAGGCTCACTAGAAAAGGTTTACAGCATGGTATGGAGAGATAGAGAGGTGCCCTTTTGAACCTTACTTTGTGTCTTATAAAAAAACATGCCTTTTTGAATCTTACTGTAATTGACTAGAGGGTGGGGCCTGTTGGGCAGCCTAAGGCTGACTCCAACAGCACAGCCAAAAAAATGAGACCTATTTTGGCGTTCGAAAGGCCACACACGCTGAAACGGTAGAGCATCCAAAAACGTTGCTTCTCCAACAGAGAATGCAAAGGGCAAGCCCCAATGACCGAGCCCTGTCTTCAGCCGAGGGAGCAAGCGTCGGCGATGGCGCGACAGCACTACACGCTCCTCCGCCACCGAGGTCCGCCGAGGCTCACGTCAGACGTCGCGCCGCGAGGCCCGAGCTGCTTTGCCATCTTCGGGCGAGCCCGAAGGGAGAGCAAGAAGAAGGTGGAGGACGGCGGGCCGCCGCTGTCACGGTGAGCTCGGGGCCACCATGCACAAGCAGACTACGGCGGCGCCGTGGCCGCGAGGGAGTGAGTTCGAGGTGGTGTTATCGTGAAGACAAAGCAAATGCTGGCTGCCCCTTTCGATCGTGAAATCGACGGCGGCTCCCCAATGCTAGTTGCCCCGGGATCAGCGGACGGCTCCCCCAATCTTGCGCGCGTGCGGCGGTTACCACGACTCGCGCCCAGCGGTTCCCGCCTCCTCCACTCCTCCGAATCCGCCTCGCCATGCCGCGCTACTCACGGCCGCTCCTGCCCCGCGAGACCACCTCGCCCGCCGGCCACCCTCCGCCGTGGACCGCCTCCGCCCACCTGGCGCTACCACCCAGTGCCGGGCGCGCCATGCCGGCCTTCCGCGCCGCCCGTCGCCGCGTTCATCGCTCTCCGCTGTTCCTCTCCGTCTCTCGCTACACTACCCAGGGCCGCGTTCATCGCTCTCGTCTCTCATGCGGCGCAAACGCTGCCGCTTCGCCGGCCCGGCCCGTCCCGCGGCCGGCGGATGGCGCGTGCTCCGCACACATCTCCAAGCACGCGGCGGGAGGTCGCATCTCTCCGGACATGTGCGTGCGGGGTTGGCGGCGGAGGCGAAGCAACCACCAGACATTTGCATTACCAGGAGAGAGGAGATGCACTTGTGGGTGTCCTTTGGGCGGTACACAAAATGCATCCAACGTTTAAGTCAGCTGTTGGAGAACATTTTTGAGAGGCAAAGCATGGTTCAGGATCTATTTTTAGCTTTTAGGTCTCCTGTTGGAGACAGTCTAAGCCTATTTTAATCGCCTAGACAATGACTTGACATGCCATATGGTTCTAAAATTTCAGTTTCAGATCGAACAAGTTATTTAGATACAAGGATTAACTTAATAATAAGTGGACTGATCAATTCCTTTGTCGTTCGAAATAAACTCTAACAACAAAGTATGGACATACCTAAAACCCTTTATATATATACACATGACCACTGGGTTATGTTTATGCAATTGGATTGCCTAGTTAGACACTGACTTGCTTCGGGGCAAATGCTGTATGGCTCAGAACGAATGAGTTTAAGAAAATGTCATATGTCTCTATTCAAGTTTTTTAAAAGACTACATTTTGTAATTAATCTAATGATTCTTATCGGTATCATAATGAGTAGTGTTTTTGTATAGATCTGGTCAAAATTTAAATTGATTCACTTCTCGGAAAGTGAGAATTATATTCTTTTAGGATGGAGGGGGAGGGAGTATTTAATTCAACATGATTATGTATTTGGGTTAGTGAAGTATGAGGAACATCTCCAGGGATTACTAAGTTTAATCGGCTTAGTTGAAGGACGACACTTGGTTTAGGGAGATTAACTTGGGCATCTCTAAACAAATGACACCATAAATCAAAATATGTATATATGCATGTGAGTCCTCTAAAATATCTCATGGGAAATTTACATAGACATCATATCATATTATGTGTTTTTACCCGTGTATTAGGATTTCAAAAAGTCAAAATTCATATATCTTGGCCAATATAAATAATTAGTCGAATCATATGCACTCCATCTATCCTATATTACATGAAGTTTTAGAATATCTCTCACGAAGACCAATACACAAGGCAAAAAAACCAAAATACCCCTCAAGGTTAAGGAGTAGACATAAAGGTATATACCGAGAAAATAGAAATATGTATTGGAAACTGAGAATGTAAAGCATTTTAGGATGAATTTTGAATTTTATAAGGTCGTCTATTTTGGTAGTGATGGAGTATGTTTATATGATGAGCATAAAAGATATATTATGATATATCCATATTTCGATATTTGTCTGACGGAATATTAATTATTTTTAGCAATGGATAAGCAATTGTTGGTGGTCAAAGTAGAACCTTTATACAAATCCTAAATTGTAAATTCCTACGATACCAAGCAAAAATCAATCGGCATATAATAGTGATGGTGCTACAAGCAGGTACAGAAAGTTTGGCACATCTAGGTTGTCGTCACACACACACTGACACTGCAGCTGAAGAAGAAAAAGCAGGGAAAAGGGTAGGTAGGTGAAGGTAGCAATTCTTGTGGGCAATGCTAGATGAGGTCCACCATAACTCCGACCCCTAATAATCAAGATCTCTTCTTCCTCCGCGCGTCCCCATTGCACCAGCAGCAGCACAGCTAGCGCACACAGCAACCGGCCGGGACCGGGACAGCTCCCCTTGGAACCAGCCGTGCCTGGTGGGGGGCCGCCCTTCAATTCCTTGGTCGTCCTCCTCCTGTGCCCATTCAACTCGCCGGCCGCCCCACCATCCATTCCTAGCTGCTTTCTTGCTTGCAGCTACCTCCCCTCCTCCTCCTCCTCCATATATACATACCCGCCCTTCTACCTTCATCTCCTCTCCTCCCTTCTCCTCATCTCATACCCCAAAAAGCTGAGGGGTAAGCGAGGTGTGAGGCACGAAGATGCAAGGGAGACAGGATGCCGGTGGTAGAATCATCAAGATATACAATACAGCTAGAGATATACATACATATCATAGTCCACTCGATCTATAGAGGCATATGTAGATAGATCAGGGAGCCTTTTCGTGTTTGAGGGGAATGTTGTCTAGCTCGGGGGCGCCGCCGCTCCGCTCCTTCCTTCTCTAGTCCTCTTGCTTCGTCCTCCCCGATCTCCATCTCCATCACTCTCTTCGTCTGTCTTCTTGATTCTTGATTCTTGAGACCAAGAGAGGAGGAGATGGGTGGTGTAGATCTCGGACCAGGCTTCATTCCCCCCAAAAGGAAGGGCTCCCCATGATCTTGATTCTTGATCTGCGCGCGCCTCCACCTCCATGACTCCATCAGATGAGCTCCATCTATCCGTCTTGTTGGGGGTATGTACATGCAAATCTGAACCCGGTAAGCTAATTACGCCGTTTACTTTTGCTTTGTTGTTTTCATCGTTCCCTCATTTGCAGTTTCTGTTTCTTGAGCGTATATATATATGATATGGGAACTGGGCAGATAGATAGACAGATCTTGTGGGCGTGGATGCCATGGTGAAGAAAACTGAAGAGAGGAGAGTAGCTGCATCCTGCATGAGAGATGCAGATTGGTGTAATGATGGGTGGGCATGACTGCATGAAGAGGACCAGTGGGCAGCTGCAGCTGCAGCTGCACACATACCCATGCTCATGTATGGATGGTAGTGGGGATCTTTCTGATTCTTCTTCTTTCCCAAGTCCCCTCTCTCTTTCCCTTGCAATAATTACCCTGTGATGAGCTGACTGATGAAACAAGATTGAGGGTGCATGTGTGTGAGCTCTAGGGAAAAAGTTGCCATCATTAAAGGCCATGCATCTCGATCTGCTCCCCTCTCATCCCATTCCCATTCATGCAAATCCTTCTGATTCAGAATAATCCGATGGTTAGTTGGAGGTGTATCTTTATACCATGTAGGTCTAATTTCAATCCTTATAAATTTGCTTAAGTTCTTCTTACCTCTTCCTCCCTCGTTTTGCTTGCTGCAAAACAATGTTCTGAGATACTTAATATACCCAGCCGCTGTTTACTTTCTTTTTGCTTCACTCTGTTGAAACTTTTTGTTTACTGGCATTGTGTGTTCATAATCTAATTAAAACTTACCATGTGTTCTTGGCTTTAGCTTATACACGAATAAGAGCGCGCAAGCATCACCACATGGAAGATACTTTTGTTTAGCAACCAGATTCCAAATTATTTATGTTCTCTCTCCCTAGAGTGTAGACCAATGAAATCTGCAGTATCAAATAACCATCACATTAAACCATCGTCATATGCATGGAAGAAATGAATGTCATGTATAATTGTTGCTACATGTAGATCTAGCGCAGCAGAAGGAATCAAATTACACTGTACACTGTTCAAGTAGGTTTTGTATTGCTCCTTGCTCTCCAAAATGTACCAATAATTGGTCCTACTCCTATATATATAGGTTTCAGTTTATAGGAATGGTGGCATGTACATTCTTATTCTTGCTGCATTTAATTTGGGAGAAGCAATGAATTTAATTTAATACTTTCTTCGTCCCAAAAAACATGCAACTATGGGATGCGTGTCACAAACTTTCTCAACTTTGACTACGTTTATAGAAAATACGTGCAACATTTATATCTCCAAATAAATTTATTAAAAAACTAGATTTAAAGATCTTTCCAATGATACTAATTACTTAGCATAAATATTTATATAT
This sequence comes from Hyparrhenia diplandra, assembly GCA_015847255.1. Lineage (NCBI taxonomy): Eukaryota > Viridiplantae > Streptophyta > Magnoliopsida > Poales > Poaceae > Hyparrhenia > Hyparrhenia diplandra. Next base: position 308,615 of record JADLZK010001513.1, on the reverse strand, counting down.
TTTAATATATAATTGCCGGTAGTTTGAAAATGTTGACTTCTCGGGAGCGAGAATTGCATGTTTTCTGAGGCCGAGGGAGTATGTTGAAGAGGGATGTGTGTAGAGGAAATTGCTTATATATGCTTTGTTTGCTCTGCTTTCTTGACAAAATAATGAATTTCTTGATACTATGGTTGGCAACTTGGCATTGGCACTGTTACAACCTACATACTGCTAGCAGCTAGTACTAGTAATACTGTGTTCTTTGCTCTGTGAATATGTAAAACTCAATCTACAGGAGAGCTTGTCATGCATGATTTGTATATTTTTTATGAAACACTATTAAGCACTATCAAACTGTTAGAGTGTTTTTTTTTTACTGCAAACTGCTGAGTGTTGACACGTTACTCCCAGTATGTAATAGCTAGAGATGCTTGCAGATCTTGTCCACTTCTTGGGAACATGAATGCAGTATAGTAAAAGTGAAGCTTGATTCGTTTATATAATCATGTAGTGTTGGTATACAATATGCTACAGTCTACACTACCATGTCAGAACCTAGAAGAGATTAGGATATATACATGTATATATAAGTTAGATTAGTGTATTGTTCAGGCCTTGACACCGATCGATGCATTGATTTTGGTGTAACCTAGCTTGTTGCTATATTGAATAACCAGAAATTAGCTCTGACCTGCTTGCTGTTTCAACCTAGCTAGCCTTGCCTGAAAATTCTAGCCAGCTTCCCCATACGCGTGTGTGCTTGCGCTGTACCATGCATGTTTATTATTTTTTGTGTCGAGATGCTTTACACCTTTGGAGACGACTTATTGGCAATATGTTAGCGCGTGCTGGAGCTAGAAGAATGGTGTTTCCAATGCCTCCAAATCCCTAAAGATTCTCTTGCTATGCACACATTGTCTTGTCATAGCATTTCATCACATTTTGCATTTTTGCCAATCTCGTTGCTGATCTCATTTTCCCCACGAAAAATAAACACGTCGGTTTAATTTAGCATTTGGAAAAACCGTGAGGATCTAGAAATGTATAAAAAGAGGGTGATCAAATCATCTTAAACTCTAGAGCTCCACTGCCATGCATGGAGGTGTGCCGGCAAGAGAGGTTTTGAGCTGCACTCACTGCACCCCACTGTAGATTGGCTCCTTGTGAGGTCAATAGAATTGATTCTCTTCAACATTTGTTAGAGCTGGGTACTGATTTTTTTTTGCCAGGATGTTATTAGTGCTCCATGCTAATTTATTAATTATAGTAATTAACTAAGTGGTTAACAAATGACGTACAAATGACCCCTTTTCATAGAAGCCATGCCTATTAAGTATAGGCACATGCATGGTTCATTTTACGTCTATGTTCATACTCCCTCTGTCATGTAATACATCGTATTTTAGCATTCAAAACTTAATACTAATACTAAAATAGTCATATATAAGGGATTCTAGAAGACACAAGCCGATGTTGCATTAAATATTATCGTTTATCAACCAATTGATCATAATTAAGAATGTTGATGATAACACTAATTAGGAAATAAAGTTGGGGGACACATATTTTTTGTGTTTAGTCTAATAATTTGTCCCAATTTTTTAGAATACACTATATTATAGAATAAATGGTATATTACAGAACAAATTGAGTATGTCTTAAAAATTCTGTAATGTCAAAATTTTGGGATCGGGGAAATATATGATAATAATGACCTAATTAGGATAAATATTTTGGCTCCATTGATATATGGTGTTGCAATTATATATATTATATGACAATTCAGTAGAATCATCCAGGGAACTTGTACTCACTTATAATCTGTAGAATAATCTCGAGAAGCAATATAAGTACTCACCCGTCTCTAAATAACTGTCGCAATTGGTATGCGTGCCACCACTTTGACTCAATAAAATTAGATTAAAAGATCTTTCCAATGATACTAATTATATAGCATTAATATTAATATTTTTCAATTGTAGAAAAAAATGTGCTAACATTTGTCTCTCTAAATAAATTATATAAAAAACACTAGATTCAAAGATCTTTTCGATGATACTAATTATATAGCATTAATATTAATATTTTTAATATCTATTTAGTTAAGGTTGTTTCTTGGCAACCGTAAACGATAGTTACTTAGAGATGGAGGGTCTATTTTTTTTTTAGAGTTGGAGGGTCTAGTACACATGTACGGAGCAGTTGTACATGCATCTGCACGTCCACGCTCATAGAACTAGTCAGTGACGTGACGACGAGGGGTGTGTTTAGATATGAAAACTGGGATTACAGTACTTTTCGTTTGTTTATGGTAAATATTATTTTACTACTATGAGGTAACTAGGTTTAAAAATTGTCTTGTAAGATACATCTAAACCGTGTAATTAGTTATGTTATTTTGTTTACCTATATTCCATACTTCAGGCATGTATTTTTGGTATATTTAATGATTCGATCTAATGGGAATTTTAGAAATTTTGAAGAAAAGTTACGAACTAAACACACGCCGGTGGAGTGGAGTGAACACTGTCAAAGTAGTACACACTGGCAGGGCATTGTAGCAGGGGAAGCCATGCCGCGCGGTACACGAGCAACAGGGGAGACCTGAGCTGCATCCATCCGCCGTTCCCATTTCTGACGCCCACAGAGAGACAGAGGAGCCCCTTTTACACGCATCGGTGTACTGTACCTGAGACATGCATGGTACTGGTACTACCATATCGATTGATGCGTGCACTGTACCCGTCGCCGTCGTCGTGCATGAGCCGAGTGAGACGGTGACCAGTGACCAGACCACACGGGCAGGGCGCTGCAGGCCAGCCGTTGCAGGAGTGAAGCTCTCCTCGCTCCACAGTTACTACTAGTCTACTACTGCTAGCAGTAGCTTCTCTTGACGTGAGGGCTCATGCAGATGCAGATGTAAGGCTTGTTTAGATTGCAATTTTTTTCAACTCAACTCTTATAGCATTTTCGTTTTGTATTTGGTAAATATTGTTTAATTATGGGCTAACTATGCTCAAAAGATTTGTCTTGTGATTTACAATTAAACTATGTAATTAGTCATTTATTTTACCAATATTTAATCCTCCATGCATGCGTTCAAAAATTGATGTGATGGAGAGAGGGTGAAAAAGCTTGGAACCTTGAAGGTAACTTAACAAGCCCTAAGATTCAGAAGCCAGCAAGTTAGGCCTTGTTTAGTTCTCCTCCAACTTCCAAGTTTTACCCTCTCTCTCCATCACAGCAATTTTTGAACGCATTTATAGAGCATTAAATATTGGTAAAATAAATAACTAATTACATAGATTAGTTGTAAATTACGAGAAGAATCTTTTGAGCCTAGTTAGTCTATAATTGATAATATTTATCAAATACAAACGAAAAAGTCTACTGAGAGTTCGAGTGTAAAAATTTACGATCTAAACAAGGCCTTAGCAGTACTGGTGCTCGCTAGCAGTGGAGTACCTAGGCCATGTTTAGTTCCCTCCAAATTCAAGTTTTTTCACTCTCTCCATCACATCAGTTTTTAGACGCATACACAGAGCATTAAATGTTGGTAAAAATCAATAACTAATTACATAGATTAGTTGTAAATCACGAGAAGAATCTTTTTTTGCTAGTTAGCCCATGATTGGATAATATTTATCAAATACAAACGAAAATGTTACAGTAGCAAAGTTGGAAATATTTCAGCATCTAAACAAGGTCCTACAGTGGAGAGGTGTGGTGGGCAGCAGCTTCCATATCGATGCATGGTGATTCGCGTGTTGGCGTGCAGTGCAATGCAGGCAGCAATGCCGGTTCAGTGCTAATAAGCTAGAAGATGATCATCAGGTGGCTCTGCAAGTGCATACTGTCAAGTGTCAATGCTTTGCATGTACTCGTAATAAGCATCTTAAAAACGATAAGTAAGACCATGTTCGTGCTTGTGTTTGTGCATGGCAGCTGTTGAGCTCTTGGGCAATGGCCATGGTTGCGAGTAAAATTTGTTTCGATGGCAGGCCAGGTATCTCGTTGCCTCATTGCCTGCCTTTGAGAAATTGAAACGGAATCTGATCCAGTGGCGGAGCCAACGGGCCAAACAAACTCGAAGCACAAAACGCCCCATCGGGCCGCAAAACTTAGGCCGACGAACGGAACGGGTTGGCGCGCTAATTTTTTCAGAAGGAAAAAGTCATATTCCCTCCCCAACTATCGCGAAGTTCACTTTTCCTCCCTCAACTCAAAACCGGACAAATCACCTCCCTCAACTTTTCAAACCATGCATTTTACCTCCCTCGGGCGGTTTTGAAGGTGGTTTTGCTACAGTAACCGCGGGTTTGCTACAGCGCCCGTGGTTTTGCTACAGTACAGGTGCCTTTGTCTTTTCTTTTTTTTTTTAAAAAAAAATCCGGTTGAATCTTTGAAAAATCATAGTAAATCATAAAAAAATCATAAAATGAAAATCCAGTTTTGTTGGACTCCACATGAGTAGATCTACATAGTGAATATATAATATGGTATACTTTAGTTCAACAAAATAATTATAGAAGTTGCATATATGAATTATTTCAATTAATTATATATTCACTGTAGAACTTTGTACTAAAGCATATCATATTATATATTCACTATGTAGATCTACTCATGTGGAGTCTAACAAAATTAGATTTTCTATTTTATAATTTTTCTGTGATTTACTATGATTTTTCAAATATTCAGCCAAATAAATAAAAAGAAAAAGACAAAACCTTCGTAGCAAAAAAACTTTATACTAAAGCATATTATATTATATATTTACTATGTAGATCTACTCATGTGGAGTCCAACAAAACTGGATTTTTCATTTTATGATTTTTCTATGATTTACTATGATTTTTCAAAGATTCAACCGAATTTTTTTTAAAAAAGAAAAGACAAAAGGCACCTGTACTGTAGCAAACCCACAGACGCTGTAGCAAACCCGCGGTTACTGTAGCAAAACCACCTTCAAAACCGCCGAGAGAGGTAAGATGCATGGTTTGAAAAGTTGAGGGAGGTGATTTGTCCTGTTTTGGAGTTGAGGAGGAAAAGAAACTTCGTGATAGTTGGGGAGGGAATGTGGACTTCTTCCTTTTCGAACAAGAATGAATTGGGGGTTGTGTGGGCCGTTGTCATCATGGGCCCGCCCACTGATCGGCTCAACGCATGGCACTGCCCATCCTCAATGCATTGTTCTCCGGACCTCCTGCTGCTGTTTTTGCTTCAGTTCTTCCACTCGTTCGATGGGTAATTCAGCCTTCAGGAGTGTGGGCGCGCGTGTGGCAGCGACAAGAGGTGGATCTGGCCACACCAAGCTTGAATTTGCAACCAAGAGGAAACACTTGATGCAAAAGCATCATGTCCACTGGCGGATATGCATGGTAATTCATAACACAACATTAACATGGGTTCAGAATTGTTTCATTTCTGCAGGCATCCTCATGTCTTGTCTTGTGCATGCCTTCCTTCATTTCCTGATCCCAGCCAACCAAATGTCACCACGCCACGCCCCATCTGAGCCAGCCCAGGGAAGCCCAATGTCCAAGGAAGAGCACCAGGGGTCGGTCCAAGAGCATCCGCGTCCGTGGCCCAGAACGGGTCTGTACTCGTTGTGGGCCGGCGAGAGAGTAGATAAGACGAAGAGAAGATACAGCACGGCAGCACCTTCAAAGCTGTTCAAAGTGAAAAAAACAAGAGTAACTATTGGCTCCTTCCCCTCTATGTCCCAAAGTATTGAACCAACTATCTAGGTGCTTGATCTATTCCCGCAAAGCCTCTATGTCTAAAATAAACCACGCGTTAACGAAATCCGACGTGGCCGTGCCAGAGTGGCGAGAGAAAGTGCTCGGTCATACCAATTTAGCGTAAAAGCCCTCAATTTATTCCTCACTTTCAACTGCGGCGCCACGCGCCCGGCCCCGCCGCGGCCACGAGGCTCGTGCTCGAGGGCCCGGGCCTCTCCGGACCGCCGCGCTCCCCGGCGCTTCGCCATGCCGGGCGGCCTCCGCGTGCTCGCCACAAGGGCAACGGTTTCTCGGTGAGATCCCGACCTTTGTATGTTGCCGCTCGCGGGGCTCAAGCTGTTGTTCCTCGCCGGAAACGAGTTGTCCGCCCGATCCCGCCATCGCCAAGGCGTACGGCGCTGTACCGGCTCGACGCCGTCCCAACAACTGTCGGCGTCGTGCGCCCCGGAAGCTCGGCTTGCGGTGATGCTCAGCGACACGCTCTTCTTCGCGGTGTCAAACACACGTTGATGGTGGTGCGGGCGGACGCCGGCTCACGGCGGACCATGGGCGTGCTCCTCACTGCGCGACGCCGCCACCCGATCCCGCCGCCATCACCATCGCGTGCCCTACACCAACACGGTCAGCCGACGTTCGACAACACCACCGCCATCATCGCCGCCCTCGAATACGGCGCGTGCGCCGCAACTGCGCTCCGAACCTCCCGCGATGCCACCGTACACAACGACACGGGCACGGTGGCCAACTTCCGGCGATTCCGGAGCATTGCGAAGCGCGAGTACCCGGCTGGTGCCGTGGATAGTGGACCGTGTTCTTCTTCGCCGTCGGGCTCGGCGCCGACCCGTGGCGAAGCCGCGCGTTAAATGCGTGCCAGGGCCCCAACGGCACCCGATTCAGCGGCGTCAACGCGGCGTGCTCACGGCCTACTTCCCGCGGTGCCGGCGGCGCCGTTCAACTTCACGCACGCCGCCCAACAACACGTTCGTCACGCACGACACCCGGTGGTACTCCGGACACCGGCATCCCGGGCACCGAGAGCCACCCTCCGCACTTGCTCCGGACACCGACTTACGCTATGGTGGCGGCGTCCTCGCCTTTGGGAAGCCCGGCGCCTAGGCAAGCGGCGGCAAGGGGAAGATGAGCCGCGCAGCCGTGGCGGCAATTATGGCCAGGGATTTCACCGTGGTGGGGTTCGGCACAGCCCCGGCCGCCCTCGTCTTCTTTCGGTGACAACGATTGAGGGAGAGTGTGGCTGGAGTTGAAAGTGAGGAAGGAATTGGGGGCTCTTCTGCTAAATTGGCATGACCGAGCACTTTCTCTTCCACTCTGGCACGGCCACGTCAGATTACGTTGCACGCGTGGCTTATTTTAGACGTGGGTGCACTGCGGGAATAGATCAGAGATCTAGATTGTTGGTTCAATAGTTTGGGGACGTAGATAGGAAGGAGCCAAATAGTCTGAGGACCTACGGTGCATTTTACTAGAAAAACAAATAGTACTAAAATTTGACGGATGCTAAAAGACTGGTTTTGTAAATCAGGTAAACTTTTTTCGTTTGGATATGGCCTTGCTCAACGGCCCGGTCAGCATGTGCTCACACAACAAGGCCCAAGTAAGAACAGTGGAACAATATTATATGTAAATAAAATAGTAGCACAAACAGTTTTTTTTTTTTTTTTTTTTTTTGAGAGATCTGTTATTGGCTTTCATTAATAAGAGAGGAGCACAATAATTACAAGGTTTTGGCGCAAGAAGCACCTTTTTTTCCTAGCGTTCACAGAGATGTGACTGCCCTGCCACCCCTAAATTTTAATTCTACTAACTTACATAATGACTGTGATTGACAACATTGAGGTGCGGCAGCACAACTGTAGCCCTCTATGTGTTGAGTTATTTTATATTAAGTTTAGTTAGCTGGAGTTGTCATGTGGAGGGTCCCGACCCCTCATGTTTCTTGCTTTTTCGTTTGTGTTATGGGTTTTATTGGTAATTCATAGATTACTTATGAATTTTTTGTATCAACTATGTGTAGTCTATTGACCATTTTCTTCTGCTTAATGAAAAATGGGCTATATCCCCGATCTCAAAAAACTCTTGCTTCATCTCGAATTGCCCTAAAAGTCTGCCCTGCCGATCTTGACGATCTGTTGAAAACCTGATTATTTCGTTCCTTCCATTGTTCCCAAGAAATGAGCATGAGTCCATGACCATTGATGTTACTCCATCTCTTAAGTGGCGTTACGTCCAACAGTTCCCATGCCAGTGTACCATTTGCCTAAGTCTGAATTCTTTTTTTTTTTTTGACCTCTCATCTAAGTACAGCTGTAGTATCTATTTGGATACAAACACACACCGCACGTACGCACGCACACCTCACACACACCACCTTTGCATACGAACAAACCTACAACTACACCTAGAACTAGAACGCAAAATGACGGACACTTTCGAAAATCATCGGACTCAAGCCGTGTGGCGGCACGCCACTTGACCATTGGGGCACATCTGCGTGAGAGGCAACGGAAATTATTGTGGGAAGCACTGTTCCCAGGTGAGACACCGCAGGTGCCGAAGCTGGGCTTCAACCTGGGCGGGTGGCTTGCCACCGGCAAAAGCGCACCAACTGAGCTGCGCTCAGTCCTCAGCCTAAGTCTGAATTCAGCATCCAATTTGCTGGTCTAATTGACGTTAGATTGATCCAGGCGCTAACCTTATCCCAGACATTGTAACACCCTAAATTTTGTGTTTTTGAAATAGGAGAGAAAATGATTTATTTATGTATTTTTGTGCACATGGAATATAGGAAAAAGAATATTTTTGTTAAATTAAAATTCATCATAGGAAGTAGAAACATGTTCGAGCATTCATGCTGGTGCATACTCATTTTTATGGTGATTGGTTTTGCTTGAAACAGAAAAGGGCTTCAAATTTGTTTAAAGAGCTTTTGAAAATTTGCTTTAGTTAAAAAGAATTATCTCCCTTTCCTCCTCTCTTTATTCTAGCCCGAGTGGCTTGTTAGCATGAACATGGCCTGCGTGGCTATTTCCAATTCTTCTTGGCCCGTTCATTCATGCCTTCCTGCTCTTGGGCCGTAGTGCCTTGACTCAGCCTGGTAATGCTCACGCTTGCAGCACGCCGCTTTCCTACTAGATTTGATGACGTTTCCGTCCACGATGTCAGCGTCGTTGACTTTCATCGTGTTCGAGCCGGTCTCGAAGCTGACTCCGCAGGACCCGCCGACGTTGTCATCATCTTCCTCACGAAGGAAAACCAAGCTGCCGCTTTCCTTTGTCTAACTGCCGTATTCCCCTCGGCCTCCTTTCTTTCCATCCTTGGAGCATCTTGGGCCTATATAAGCTTTTGCACCACGCCGTTCCTTCTCCCATCTACTCGCGAGCGCCGCCTTGAATTGCAACAGCAGCCGCACTGGCCCTAGCCGCCATCACGTCGACTGCTGCAACCCTAACTCGTCGCCGGCGCCGCAAGAATCGAGTTCGGGAGTTCGTCGTTCCAGTCTGCCGTAAGCCATCTGCCGACCTTCGTTTCATCTTGTCTATAAGCAAAAAGCCGTCGAGCCTCGCTCTGATCTCGCGGAGACGCTGCTCCTTTGCACTCTTAAGTTTGTTGTCAGGCTTCTTCGTGTCGTATCGAAGTTGAGGATCCTGCTCTTTTCTTTGCAACGTTCAGTTTTGCTCACGTCACGTCGTCCCCATCATCGTACCTTGCAGGAAGCCATTGTCGTCCCTCCGCGTTTCATGGCTACATGCCCGGTCGTCCGTATTCCCGTCGTCAAAACCGCTCATGGACCATGGTGAGCTCTTTGCTTGTGTAGTATCTCTCATGTCTCAACCGACGTGCATGCCTTGTTGCCAGCCGTGCATGCATGTTCATCATGTTCTTCACGTCTAGACATTATCTTTCTTTCACTTCAATCTTGTAGCATTAGATCACCGATCCTCGCCGGCACAGCTCGCTAGCGTTGCTTTCTGTATGCATGCCATTCCTATCTGAATCGGTCCATCGCAATGCCTGCTAGCTTGATGTTCTTAGCTTTCATGACATCATATGATGACGACATCCGTTTTCTTGCCGTTTTCCTTAAGAAAAATAAATCATGGAATACAATGGAAATACGCATATGTATTCAATCACCTTGAGATCCTCCTATATCCAGCACGTCGTCCATCAAGCAATCAAAAAACCGATTTCATTTATTTTATTTCGAAAATCAAGTTCCTGTTATTTATATAATTGCCATCCGATTTGAAAACCTCATAGCTTTGTCATTTTAAATCCGATTTAGTCCGTTCAAATTTCGTTAGATTCATAATTCCGTTCTCTACGTGTCAATATCACTGTTAGGTAGGTTTTAAACTTTTAAGTTTCGAAATTGAATTTAGTTTATTATTTTATTACTAATAAACTTGTAAAAATTCATATCTACGCCGTTTTAGCTCCGATGCCGGTGATCTTTACGTCTGTGTGATCGTAGTGACGTGTAGAATATTTTTATAAGCTTTTCAAACTGTTTTTCCACTATTGGTGTACTGTTCTAATGGTAGTCTTGTTTGCCATGCATGATTGGATCCATATGTTCGTCTGTTGCTGATTGGAATCGAGTAGACGGTGAGCTTTACGTTGATGATCTAGAAGAAATTGATGACCAGGAAGGATTATTTTGAAGCTTGGACTTGAAGAAAGGATCTATTTTTGAGGCAAGTATAGCATGGGACTATCCTTGTTACCTATTCACTGTTAATCACTTAACCATATGCATGTGTCTAATTCGTCAACCTTAAGGACATCCTAGCCAGTTATTATCTTGTTCATTGAATCCTATGGGTTATTGCATATGGGTAGTTCTTGCTAGTGCTCTAAATAAATAATTATGATCTGAACTTTGACTGAATGAATAACTGAAGTGATGGATAAAGACTTGAATGTTGGTAACATGGACTTTAGAGTCGGGCTCATGCTTTTTCATGATGCTTTGGACTCTCCATAAGGACTTATCTGTCGTGATCATCCGGGATATACAAAGATGCAGCTATGGGGGCTACATGGCTCGGCTTTAGTCGGTAAGGTATAGTGTTTATTTGTGTCGATGGTTACCAAACGGAAGAGAATGAGTTGTAGCCCTATCGCTATTGGCATACTTAGATAACCCCTTTGAAAGGCTTTATATGGTTTTTGGATGTTTTGGGCCTTGCTAACCCTTGCATTTGAGGATCATGACCCGTAGTGAAAGTGTACACCTCTGCGCAGAGTATAAACTGTTATAACAGCCGTGTTCGCGGTCATGAACGGCCTTGGAGACATTACAGAATAGAGATGATGTTGAGACATGGACATGAGATGATGATGATGATGGAACGGAACGATGACGATGGACTGTCATGAGAACGATGTTTATGATGATAATGTGGGCTAATGGGTTAAGCACAACTTATTGCTAATTAAATGCTAAAACTTTGACTTACTAAAATGCTTACCGCAGTTAAACCAGTGTCAAGCCTTCTGAGCCTCATAACCCCATGTTATGCTTGCGGAGTTCGACATGGACTCATCCTCTATTTCCCCCACACCTCAGGTGAAGTTTAGGCTTGTGATCAACCAGTCAGTCGGTCCCTGTGGAGTCTACACCAGAAGATTGAAGAGTCTTTCCGCTGTCTGCTAGCTGAGGTTATTTGCTTTTATATTATGTTCGTTATATTTTTAAGCATTGTGAATTGATACTACTGTTCATTTGTAAACTATATGTGAGAATTGACTTCCAGGGCTCACATACAGCTTTATCTGGTTTTGCTCTTAAAACCGGGTGTTACAGACATCCTTCGAGTAGTAGCACTCCTGGAAAAGGTGCGACACCATTTCCAGGTTCCGCATGCAGAATTGACAGAAGCACAAGCAGTTCAATAGCCAAGGAAAAGGAACAAACTATTGTAGACACCAGCACAATTTGTTTTTGCGCTCCAGAAACTCTTGACTCACCTGTGTAAAAAGACTGCCCCTCCTCAAATTTGGACATTTTAAAGACAGTGGCGTCACCTATTCGTCCTTTTTACTCGGTGGTAATGACCGGATCCATGCATGGTTACTATAGAAAAGACAATTTTTTTTTTGATAAAGTACACCTGTATTAATTAAGGGAAAACCAATACAAGTACACCGTATAAGGATATGTATGATAGCTACCCCACCTATAATCTATAAGGACCCCAGCAAATAAGAAAATTACAAACTGGTCCAGCCGCAACCGCCTCCGTCGAAGACCGCCACCACCAGCCGCCACCGCCCTCAAACCTGAAGCACCAAAAGCCGGAGGAAACCGCCCGGCGTTGAGGTGGACTGCGAAGACGCCGATCTCGCAAAAGGCGAAGAAGTTGTTGAACGCCCATCCGTCGGGATCACTATCCAGGTTGAAACGACGATGGTGGAGCCGACGATAGCATCCTCCGTCGCAGTGAAGCCGAATCCGGCCGAACCACCAATCTTCCCCAAGACCCGCAGCCACCACCACATCCATCAAAGTAGGGGCGGGAGCCTCCACGCACCAAGGCGCAAAAGACCTCGCCCGAAACACTCCTAAACAAGATCCAAGAGACTCCCCATGCAAACATGATGAATTTAGCACCGCCGATTTCGTCATCAAACTCATCGTCGTCACCTTCACCGTAATTGTCATGGGAGAACACAAATCCACCCGACATCCGGATAGATATCGTTGAAAAACTAAATCTCCCTAGCCCACCGCCATGGTCGTATAGAACCAAAGCGAGACAAAGAGACGGGCTGGAGTACCTTATTCTCTATCAATGGTGATGTCTTCGTCTTGCCATCACCGTTGAGGAACGACATGCTTCATTGCTCCATCGATGATCTTGACAACGCCTTTACGCCGTGGCCAACCTCTTCGATTGGATCTCCAGAGAAACCCTAAACTTGAAGACTCAATCTACTAGGAAAAACTTATTGAAAACGATGGATCCCCACTCCCTTCAACCCCCGTGATGCGGGCGCGAAGGGGAGGGGGGACCAGACGACGGGAGCCGGGCGGCGCTCCGCCTCGCGTGGACGAGGTCAATGCCGGGTCGGTTAGAGGAGCGCGTTGAGGGTGTTATTATCTACTTTGGTAGAATGTTTGGAAGGAACTAAATAGAAGAACCTTTCATCAAAAATCTCTACAACCGAGCCAAGTAGCTCCTCTGTGCAAAGATGATATCCAACTACTAAAAATACCCAAACAAAATCGTCCACCGGGCGTGCGAAGATTTGCTCGCTCCCACGCACGCCCGGCTATTTCCCCGTGCCGCTCTCTCTCTGGCGGAACCGGCCGCCCGCCCCACGCGATTAGCCCTGCCCTGCTCCGCCGGCGCACGACGTCTACTTCACAGCTCGCCTTCGCGGCCTTCTATTTCACGCACGCCTCCCACGTCCCCAGCGGACCCGGCGACCCCAGCGCGGGCGGGCGTGCGGGCGCGGCAGCCCGGCGACCTCAGCGCCAGCGGGGTGCGAGCGTGGCCGGTGCGTGATGCTTGCGGCAGCCGCGTCGAGGTTGCGCGTGCTAGCCATGCCGAGAGCGCTGAGCGAGCCGAGGAGCTCCTCCCCAGCCCTCCCGCCGTTGGCCCGCCTGGCCGCGATGCCACCCACGCCGCCGGAAACGGAGACGGAGCCGGAGTTCGCCGAGGTCGACCGCACCGGCCGCTACGGACGGGTAATGCCTCCCTTCCCTTCCCGCCTCCGCTCGATTCGGAGGCCTCTGATCCCCACTCCCGAGCTCACGCATTCCACATTCTTGCAGTACACGGAGGCTCCATGTTTTCCCTCTTTCCAGATTCAACCTCTTCAGCCTTCAGACCCGAGATGCTTTCTAGGGCCTTTTGGCTGATGCTGGATGAAATTGGTGAGAATGAACACCAAGGTGAATAGGTGGCTGAGATTTATTTGTAACTGCATTCTCGAAATCAGGCACTACGGCAGTAACTCTTCCCCTGTTACTGAATCTAGATAATTGTTCAGCCCTCTTCCTTGGAATGGCTAGGTAGTTTTTTTTTTTGCCAATAAATTGGATGGTTTGGTTGGGCAAAATAAGATTCCGTAGAGATCTATATATATATTTAGTTCGGTTGGAGAAGGTGTATATAACAGCGTCGCTTGAATGATCAGTTGGCAATTTGTGTCTTTAGGAATTCAGAAGAATCTGAATGCTTGTAGATGTGTTGCTCCTAATAAAGTGGCATCAACAGACGGATGTTTCCTCCATTATTTCACTTGTTCAGTTTAGCTTTTTGCGTAATGTTACAATAATCTTTTTGCTTAAATATTAAACTACTGCAGTTTTGAGATATCCAAACACTTCCGTTACATATACATTAACTCATGACATTGGAATATGGGCTATGGGGTAGAGTATACTATCATTCTTTGTCAAGTCACTGGTGGCTTTCTGTAGGCAACACCTATGGTGTACTGATTTAGTGATGCTCGGTCTTCTTTTAGTGATCATGATTCATTTTAGGATTATTAGTAATTGTTACAGTCATAAAGCCTGAAAGTGAACTTTATCCTCTATTGGAAACATTTGGTTGGAAACAAGGAAGGCCATTCCTGCTCTATTTAATTGATATGGATCTAAGCGAGCAGTATATTAATTCATCCAACCAACTGGGACCAATTCAATTAACAAAAAAAAAAAAAATAGCTAAAAGAAATGTTAATATGGCATATGAGACCTTTTTTCTCCTTTCAGCAAGAGACTCCTTAACTTTGATAAACAAGAGGGGGTCCTCAAAGGAAAATATGAGGGCGGTTTCAGAGTGCAACTGAAATATCAGAACCTTTCCAGTAAAATCGCATCATGATATTCCTTTTTTTTAAAGTGCTTTGTAGATAAAGAGACCTTTTTTTCTTAAGCAGAGTTGTTTGCATTAGAAATCATTTCATATATGTTTGATGGGAGCCAGGGAGGAATTCTCAGAGTTGTAGCAAGATTATTTTAGTAGCCAGCTATAGATAATGGACTTTGGCTAATTTCCAATTTGTCAAAACTTTCCAAATTGCCTCCTAGAAATTATGCAGCTTAGCTGCAATAGAAGGGCTGAATGGTATGTCGTTTGAGTCCTCATAAAAAAACCAATTACATTTTTTCAGCAAAGGGTCACTTAAGCTTCTGAAATCTTCAGGACTGCTTAAGCCTTGATATTTTACACATGTACCATTTTGTAGAAGAAGCCTGTATCAACCTCACATTTCTTCCAGCCCAACACGATCTGAGTATGACTTGGCACTCAACTGGATGCTTACAATCATTTCAGAATACTTCACAAGGTAGTAGACTCAATTCTTTTGAAGATTTGTACCCATGTTATTGTCTTGTGTCGCACATTCATGCATTAATTTGTGTGTCCAATCAGTTTGTAGAAGCACAAAGAAGCCAGGAAAGGTTTGCAAGTCCAGTCGGGTCGTGGACGCCCGTGCCGTCGGCGTGTGGCAGCCTCTCCTTCGTTGCCGGTGCAGCCTCGTTCGCCTCCAGCAGGTGGCCTGCTGCCTGCAGGCCAGTGGCCAGTGGCAACGCAGGCCACCAAGTAGACTCCATCTCCATGCCCGAATTTCCTGGTAATTTCTTATATTTCCTGGTAATATCATGCCTTCATGGTTTTGATGGGGTGGTACGTCACCATAGGCTCCCTGAAAGAGTCTAAGGAGGCTTTGGAGATCGCGAGATCGGTTGCGCTCTACTGCTTGTTATGGTTCTTTGACTGCTATGCTTGGTGGTGCTTGTAACGTGTTCTGTGAAATCCACCTGAGAAGATGTCTTGTGTGTGTGCTGAAAATAACAGATTTGCTTTCATATACATTCCGATGGATCATGGGTGTGGCAGCACATATAATTTGAAATATGGACTAATAATCTTCTGAGGTACAGAATATATTCATGGCCATATATAATTTGGTAATCGATCTATTACATTCCCTCCTATTGAATTCTGTGAAGTAACAGACAGACAACGCTGGCATGGTCCTTACATCTATTGGTTTTGTATTTGCCACCTGGTTGCAGATTTAGAGGATGGTGTTTATCAATTATATGCCATGGTATTCTGGTCATCAATTATCTGGTTATATATGCCATGCAGTTTTGTCAACTTCTCATGCTACCTCTTCCAGGTCCTACCTCTGTTTTACATGCTTCCCTTCCTTCCTTCATAGATTCTATATTAGCTAGATTTTGCTGGGAAAAAACGATGTACTAGGAAATCTGAAACTTAATTAGTATCTGTTGTAGCATTGTGACAGGAGTTGAGTTGAAAAATACTTCATTTATGTTTCATCTGTTTGGTAAAGCATATAGACTTTGTTATATTGCAACATATATGCGTTCTGAAAAGTTGATGAGGTCATGTGCTCGGTTATTCCTTTATTATGTATAAACAATATCTGTGTTGATGCATGCTCCTTGCAGATAGTGCCCTACTACTAAAAATTTACCAGATCATAATGTGTCCTGCAACTTTAGCAGATGATATTGGCAACCAAATTATTCAGAAACTCATGACAGGGTGCTGAATGTTATTGAGAGATTTCCTGTTGGTTGTCAACGGCATTAGCTGTCCTCTACTTACAGAAAAAATTGCCACAAAGTTTGCGATTGGTTGCCCTTTTTTGCACTGTGGATATGCAACATATAGTTGTGCAATTATGGACTATTTGTGTATTTCCTCTTCCTCCACCCCAGTGGAGACACCGAGCATCAAATTGCTGGCTGCGCTAGATTTAGTTACTGCACAAAGTTCTATATATAGGTTCTCCCAAGCACTACATGTTATGGCATTATTGCTTGGTAGAACAAAACCAAAGTTCATTCCAGTATCTTGCAGTGCCATGTGGCTTCCTTTTTACAGTCTTTTTCAATAGGGTACACTGTTAATTTTGTTGTTCTTTGTTGCCTGGTGCCAGAGATTGTCGATTCTGCACATGTCCCTATTATCTGTCTCTGCACATTTGCATTTGAGGTGTATTTGTTTGTGATGTAATGCTGCTGCAAAAATAAGATAATTTTTTATTGATCACAAGGTTATCTCTGCACTGCAAAATGTCTGAAATCGATATTTCTTTATTTTTTTGAACAATCTATGCATGACTATTGACTGATGCTGAAAGAGAGGGATGGGAGAAGAACTTTTCTCCATGTATGATCATGACCTTTGAATTCCCTAATGGAACTATTTGGCACGTGCGCGTGTGTGCTTTGACTGACAGTTTGATCCCGAGTAAAGGAGTGCAAGGCCTGCGTTTAGATGGCAAATTTTTTATCAAAAATTTGCTAGTTTTTCAACTCTTTTTCCATCACATCACATTAAATACACCAAAAGACATATGTTCGGAGCAGAAATGTAGGTAACAAAAATAACTAATCATACAGTTCTGTTGTACGCGTCACGAGACGAATCTTTTGAGCCTAGTTAGTCCATGATTAGACAATGTTTACCAAATACAAACGAAAGTGCTACAAGAGTTGGAACAGTGTTTTTTTTGTTAATTTTTAGCCATCTAAACAAGGCCCAATTGAGGAAAATCCAGTTAAGAACCAGCCATTCCAAACATCTTCTCAAAAGTGCACTGAACGGCCATTGCCTTTTCACAGGAAGCAAAACTTTTGAAACCCACCGACAAGCTCATGACATCTCGCCACCAAAAAAGAACCCAATAGGCGCTTTGCATGTGGAGCAACTGGATTATTATTATATAAAGCCTGCCATGTGAGCTGAGGAGTGTTTCTGTCGTTGTAAAACTTGTTTGCAAATTAGTAGCAAGGCTTTGTTTTGCATTTGTTTGCAAATATTCTTTTTCAAGATGAATATCTTATCTATGCTATAACATGATCTGGAGATATCAGCCAGGTTGTTCTTGTGACTCATTCCAAGCCCTAATAGTATGCTAATACGTTATACATATGTTATGTTGGCATTACGTGTTCCCGTTAAGTAACGCGCAAGCATTTAACTAGTTCAACAAAACAACTAGACCATCTCTACAACCACGGTTTTATAGTTGCGGAGCTAGTGCGCAATAGTGGTTTGGAGCTTCGCCTTCCTGAAAGGGTTTGTTAAGTTTGTTTTTGTTTTCTTTTCCTCGTCTAATAAAAATCCAGTAAAGCACTTGTTTTTTTTCCGAAAGTGTGCTTAGCACTTGCTTCATTTAAAGAAAGTTACAAAGACGCGTCCATTGTGTCATGCGGTGAGACACCGGAGACAACAAACCGGATGAACTTTTACACAAGACACCGGCTTTAACAATGAGCTAGGAGGCGTATTAACTGAAGGAAACTAGTTGTGTGACCAAGGACAGTGACAGCCGGATCAGCGACATGATCCTCCTGAAGCCCGCGGCGATCCAGGCGTCTGCCTCCTCCAGTAAAAGCTCTTATTGTCTTCCTAAAAGGAAGTGCTGTCTAGAATCTTCTAGTATCTTTCTTGTAGCGCGCCTCCGTTCCCCTGCCCAAATTCTGTCTCAATTGATTGTTGGTGTTTATTATGGAATGAAAGTGATTGACGCTGCTAACAACGCGTCTTCATGTGACAACAGATGCCATGAAACACCGTGCAGTGCCGCGCGTACACAATTGTTTTCGCGGTCCCCGTCCCGCGCAAGCGAAGGTTCGCAGAATTAAGCATCTCCCAACGAACGTGTGATGTTTCTTTTTCTTGCGATCACGCTCGACCAAGGTAACAACTGGTTACCCCATTGATCACGCCCGCAAGCGCGTTTTTCGTCTCCCAACGAAAGTGTGATGTTTCTATTGGGAGAAGGTGAAAGAGATAAATGTAAAGGCAAATAAACTCGTTGTCGATCACATGGTATTTATGCGTAGTGGGGGAGAGGTTATGGAAGTAAACGCCCGTCAAGCAACCACGACGACGCACCCGTCTTTTTTACAATCTGGCCCTTTTTTTGAACAAATTTTACATTCAGCCCCTTGAGCGACATAACTGCATCTTTAGACCCGGGGGTCGGAGCCATGGCTCGTGGCGCCGAGGTTGAACGTCTCGGCGCCACCGCGCACGACGCCGAGGTGTTTGCCCGCCGACAAGGTGGCGAATGAGGTGGCGTTGACGTGGCGGGACCTCGAGCCACGGACCACGGCTCCGGAAGCCGGAGCCACGATCTCGGGCTCGAGCTGAGCCACAGATCTTGGCGCCGAGGGCTAAATCTGTAAAAATGACAGGTCCCCTGCTCTCTTTCCCGAACCAAATAGAACAAAAAATCGAAAATCCGCCTTTAAACGCCCACCCGCCGCCTCCACCGGTCCCGATCCGTCGCGCCGCCCACCGCCATCCTCCCGCCCCACCGGACGCCGCCGACCACCGGACAGCCGCCGCCGCCCCAGTCCCCGTCGGCCGCCCGCCGCCACTTCGGTCCTCCACCACGCAATCCGCGGCGAGGGCGGCCCCCACCTCCTCCTCCCCCGCGGTCCCCGCCCGGCCGGCGCGGGCGGCGGCCGCGCTTCCACGCCGCCACCCGGTTTTCCCCCGCCACCGCCCGCCCGGTCTTCCCGCCACCGCCGCCGCCGCCACCGCCGCCCCCGGACTTGCATCGACGCCGCCCGTCCGCCCGTCTGCTTGTGTATTTATGTTAATGGTCCAACCAAACCCTGTGCACCTGAGATGTTTGTGTAAATGTCTTACCCATGCCTGCATGATTTCGATTGATGGTGATGGTGCGTCCGCTGATCCTGGTCTACCACCTGTGCAAGGGTGTGACTTTCGTCCATGGCCACTGGGTGCTGCACCGTGATCTCAAGCCGTACAACCTACTCAAGATCGGGAGGTCTGCTTTCCATTGGTCTTCATCTCCATGGATGTTCCCGACTCTTGTATCTGATTAATAGGAGGGTCTAAATTTTTCTGCAGACTCTAACGTTGTGGTACAGAACACTTGAGGTTCTTTTTGGCGCCAATCACTACTCAGCGCCGGTTGGCATATGGTCCATGGGCTGCATATTTGGTAACATTTCGATGAGCTCAGAGATCCTTGTCAATGCAAACTGCTTCAGCAATGGTGATGATGGTTGCCAACAGAATTGTCATTGACATCAGACAAGACATGGTGGGTGTTTGATGAATTGTTTTTTGCCTGAGCACACCCAATCTTTTCCAAATACCGCCAAACTTTGAATTTTCCATATGGTTCTATAGTACAAACTTTACCATTTGCTAAGGTAGATGTATGCACTGAGCCATTACTGTCCACTGTCCAGATTGTTTTCGAGGAAAAAAACAAGACTGAAACAAGGTATAGGGAATCCTCAAGCCAAACACAACAGCTTCTAAATGACTACATATGGGGAAACACTGAACTGAGCTACTGTATCCGATAAGGTCAATCTCTTATGCTTGTTACTATTTTTGGGCACTAACCTTGAAGAAACAACTTGTGTTCATTTTTCAATAAAGTGCACTGATAAAGGATAAATGAAAAAAAATAGTTTTGTGTTACAAAATTTACACACGGTTTGTAATTAGCATTACAAATATCTGAAAACTTCGTTACTACAATTTTTGTTTGCCAATATCAATGCATGGGCGTGAAATGATTTCAAACATTGTTTGTTCACAATATTAATATGTTGTTCCTATGTCTTTTTGATGAATGATTCATTTTAGATAAGAAACAGAATGATGTTATGATGGTTTGCATCATAGTCAAATTTCTCTTTGGATTTTTACTATTCGCGTGGTTAGTGTTTATTAGCTGATAATTGAGAGCAGCAACGTAACCCAGTTTCATTTTTTATTTAGGTTTAAGCTGTTGATGCAAACCCTTTAGGTCGTTCAGAATGGACCTCTCGCATGGCAATTTCAGTGTTGAGCCTTTGTTTTGCTCCGCGTGCTTCTGATTTTGGTAGTAATTTTGTGAGATTAGCCATAGTACAACTAGACCATTTATGATCATGTAACTACTACTGCGGCGCAATTGACAACTTCTAAAACTTTTAATGGAGCAAATGTGTAGGATGTGTTTGATTCTCATTCCTAGATGTGTATTACCCAAAGCAACAACCTTGCTCGGAAGAAATTTCAAAAAAAAAAAAAAAAAAAAGTTCTAGAGTTTGAGATGGTTAATTTTTAACAATTATGATTAATTAGTTAATTCAAGGTTTTAAATTACCTTTGCATCATATAACTGAACTTTAGATGCTTCATTGTGTTATTAATTCAGAGAGGCAGTGTCATTTCTATTCATTATTATGAGCAAATTGATTCGCTCATTGTCATATGAGAAAAAAACTTGTTAGGAGAGGTTGAAACTTTCCTACTTTCTAAAAAGCCATGCATACTGTTATTTAAATAAATACGCACATTGAACATGTATGAATGTATGATGCAGCAAACGAACAACTAAACTTGAATTTCAATAGATTTTTTTTGCATATATTAGTTGCCCTTTAACCACAATTTAGTTTTTTTTGGAACGTTAGTTGAACATTATATTTTCCCGTGCAACGCACGGGCATTTACCTAGTTAAAGTCAAATATCTGACCAATAGTTATTGATTTTATCATGCAGATTCCAGTCTGTAGCCTACCTTCAGCAAATCTGGTGGTTTGAGGTGGTCGGTGAAGTCGATTTCTGCTTCCCTGTTGGAACATATAGCTTGTACTTTAGGGTCCATCTTGGGAAGTTCTACATATAGCTTGTACATATAGCTTGTACTCATCCAGGAAAATAGCAAAGTAGCTCTTTTCAGTCTTCCTAGGTACTTCAAACACATGATCTTTTTTGTAATTTCAGCAATGACATACTCCCTCCGTTATGATTTATAAAATGTTTGGAGTTTTTTAGTTTTTGATTTTTGTTAGGCGCATGGAGAGAATTGAGGCACATGTCGCATTTCCTTTTTTGTTTTTGCTTTCGTGCTCGAGACTCTGGCTCCGGCAACTCTAATCATAGTGAAGACTCATTTTTGCATATAGGTCCTGAGCCACGAGCTCGGAGCCGAGATCCGTGGCGCCGAGCTCGAGCCCAGACCGTGGCTCCGAGCCGGAGCCGTGGTCCGTGGCTCCGGCGGTCCCGCCACGCCAACGCCACCTCGCTTAAGCCACCGGTGAGCGGCCAAACACCTGGCGCCGTGCGCGCTGTGGCGCCGAGACGCTTCAACCTCGGCGCCACGAGCCATGGCTCCGACCCTCCCTCGGTCCAAAGATGCGCTTATGTCGCCGAGGGGCTGAATGTAAAATTTGTTCAAAAAAGGGCCAGATTGTAAAAAGACGGACGACGCACGTACGCGGTAGTGCCGGTGAGTCTCCGTCGTACTAGCACGGTCCAAACTCCCTTCAAGCAACCACGACGAACTTATGTGATAGTGTCGGTGAGTCTCCGTACTGGCACGGTCATCTCGGGGAAGACTTCTACGAGAGGACATAGCGCGGTTCGTGTTTGACGGAGAGTATCCAAGGAGTCGGTTGAAATAACCCGACAAGGATATTTGTAACAGTTTCAATAAGGAACAGTGGGCGGCTTTGTTTATGTATGTACGTATGTATGTGATTTTGTGGACCAACTGATCAGGCAGGTCAATGCGTGCGCGCGTATACAGACGGTGCGAAGCCACGTCAAATCTTGGCTGATACTGAAGCAAAAGCGAACCTTGTAGCAGCCTTGCGCGCGCACGTCGCACACATTAATTAACAGGACTGCTATTCTTAATCTCTTCTTTACACCTAAAACCCCCGCCGCTGGCCCCTATTCGCTTGCCTGTTTCCTTATTATTAAGTCGTAGCTGATCAACATTACAATGAAATTGCTGCGGTTAGCATTCGTTTGTGGCAACACAACTGCTCGCCTCTCTGTTTTCTGAGTGCACCCGTCTTCAAAGCTTGCCGCCAGCTAGAAGATGCAGTCCCGCGCATGTCTAGCACATCTCGACGAGCGGGCCGGCGCCACAGCGTGGTTGACGACTGCGCGCACGACAGGCGACGCAGATAGGCGCTGCAGCGTGACCGTGGCCAGTGGCCTCGCGGCCGACGAGCCTACGGGACTCCGCCGACCTGACGAGCGGCGGCAGGGCTCCCACAGACACGAGCGCCGACGGCGTGAGCATCTGCACCATCACGGAGACACTGGCGCGGCCGACTACCGCGAACGCGTGATGCTCAAAAAAAAAAAAAAAAAAAAGGAAGAAAGAAAGAAAGAAAGAAAAAACTACCGCGAACACGCTCCTCTCCTTTCCTTGTTCAGCGTCTCGAGCAGTCCATCCCAGAGCTCTTCGTCTCGGTGTGCGCGGCGATATCTAGCGTCGTGTGAGCATCTCGGGCGTACGCATGTGCCGGCGCCGCAGCCTCCACTGTGTCGAGGACGGACCAACGACACCAGAACACCAGTCTTGACAAGCAGCACGCAGTCTTTGGTCTTTAGTCTTCTTTTAAAAATGTTTATAAAAACTACCATGACCAACCAAAGTGTGTGCTCGACTCGGTCATCGAGCATCGTGATGCGAGCCAGGCACGTTGGTATAAAAAAAAAACAAGCTACTTGTACGAAGTTCACTACTGTGGTTAGGTAGAACTACATAGTACTAACCCTGGCTGGTTAGATATAGATCCATGGTGGTGGGTGCTGCTTCATTCCACGGACAAGCTTGCCCTCTTTCTCGCTTCCACAGACAAGTTAGTCTGTTTGAGAAAATAGATGCAGCTTACATCCTCACATTTGCTCGATCGTGTGTGCGGCTGGATCTGATGATGTTTAACCCTTATTAATGGCTTGGCTTATCTTGTGAAGCTTTGGCCACATTTGCCTGGGAAATTATAAGGGCAGATTGGTTTGCGAGGGTACCTATATATAGTGCTTCCCTTCATTTCTTCACCTGTTGGCTTGGGTTCTGTATTCGACGGTGAGTTCAAGGACTTTCTGTTGACTTGCTTCTCCAATTTCAGTTGTTTTTTCAAATGATTCTTTTGTATTACCTTTTCTTCTTCCAGATCTGTTCTTGCTATACTTTTTTTCTGGATCAATAATGACTCCGGTAGTTTAATTCTTACTATACCATGTCTGACTGGCGAAGCTAATTAAAGGCGATGTATTTATCTTGAGTACGTAGATTTGTACTATATGAGATGTATAATGTGGTCTAATTTCAGTTAAAATCGATGTTTTTTTATATAATTTTAGGGGTTGCATTTCCAGTCTAAGTACTATGTACCTGCCACCCACACCCTCTTAATCGTGGACATCTAGGCTCTAGATGATAGAAACCGCCCGCTTTCACAAATCACCAGTGACTCGGTGAGCGCTTAGCACCACCTCCAGGACATATATGAGTGTTAAAGCTATCACACAGTCAATGCTAAAAAAAAAGGCTATCACATAGCCATGGTTTTCAATTTTGGTATTAGATTTTTTTTTGGTACCTCACGGTTTTCTATAGATCTACTCAAAAAGTTAACATAATTTATGATTGCACATCTACTTAAGTAAAATATTATGCAATATAAGCAATAGAGATATAATACTAGAGTTATTTATTTTCAATAAAAACAAATAATTATTTTCAAGATTTTCCTTTCAACCACCCTGAAATTGTAACACCGACGGATTCCGACGGGCGTTACGGGCGTAGAGACGACGTAGAACGGCGGCGAACGGCGAGGTAGGGGCGGCGGCGCTTGGTGGAGGCACAAAGGCGGCGGCGCGCGCATGAGAGAGAGCTAGGGTTGAGAGCCAAGACCGGCTGTTGGGAGTTACCCTTTTAATTTTTCTCGATTAATTTCAAATGATTACAGCTCCCTTGTATTTATATTCCGGGGAAGACTTACACAAGAAGTAAATCTATTTTATTTCCTAATCTATTTCTATTTTATCCCTAAATAACAACCGCTTGACGGGCGGCAGACGGGCGGCGGCGCGCCGGGCTGGCCGGTGCCCTCGTCTTGCGCCGTGGCCCATGGGCCCTCCTCGATGTGCTTGTGACAGATTTCCTCCCCTTTTTCCCCGACAGTCGCGCCCCTCGCGCTGTCTTGTTGCACGCTTGTCGCCGCCGGGCGGAGTAGTCGGCGCCTCGTCTCAAGACTATGGCAACCATTTTGCATATGCAGGGGTCGATGCATTGCAGCCGGTTCCCACGTTGGAGGTGTTGTGGGCAAGTGAATGGCTTGGCCAAAGATGGGGTTGCTCACCTTTGTTGGTGCTGGCCCGATGGTTGGGAGCCTGTTGTTTTCGTGCTCCATAGTTGTGAGGTGAAGCTGGATGAAGGCCTCCAGGGTAGCAAGGGGAGGCGACGAGGTAGGGGACGCCCGCACGTTCTCCTTGTTGTCGCATTTTGCCGTAGTTATTGGAGTGGTCGCCGATGAAGAAGATCGGCACCGGCGGGCGAAGCTATGTGTTAGCTCCTCCATCGCCACGCGATGCTCGCCGCGTCTTGCGTCCAAAGGCGAGGACGTTGGTAGGTGGACGCCAACCGCTTGAGCAAATGCCCCGCCCGCTGCTCCCGCCGGAGCCTCGATGTTGCCGGGCGATGTTGTGGAGCTCTTGGTCGCTCGATGTAGCGAGGCGAACCTTGAAGAGGGCCTCTGGGGTAGCGACGAGGTCGACGAAGTAGAGGATCGGTGTGGGTGGCATGTACCTCATGTCGCCATCGGTTGAGCTCGCAAGTCGGAGCACGTTGAAGACCTCGTAGGAGACGGGGGCGTCGAACTGTGGGACGAGGTGGATCGACATGGTTGACGTGCGGGGTGCCTCCAGTTGCACCGCAGCCCAAAGCTTGTTGCGAAGCCCGTTGGTGAGCTTAAGAGCGTAGTCGAATTGGAAGTCGATGTCGTCGAGGATCGAGGGAGCCGGCCGGTTCGCCCGGGCGTCTCGGCCGTCATAGCCAAGTCGCCCATGGTGTTGTGTCCGCCGGCCGTATTGGAGCCGTGTGACGGTCGGGCGGCGGGGCGCCGAGGAGACGCGCAAGGTGGATCGCTGTGTCCCTTGTCCTGGGCGCCCTCGCCGCATCAGGCCCATAGCATGTCATGGGCGCAGATGTAGTCGTTCACTCGTGTTGGCACGAGATCGCCGGTAGTGTCGCCGTTGATGGTCGGCCCAAAGCCGCAAGTGAGACACCGTGGTAAGGTGTCCCCTCCCTCCAAAGGGCGCCTTTCTCGTCATACGGAGGAACCAGAGAAAGAGGAGTGCCGCCTTGTCGTGGATAGCGGCGTACCTTATGTATTTGTCGTGATGATGTTCCGTTGTCGTGGTGCTGATGGGGGCGCCTTTTGTGCTAGGATTGGCGCCATCTGCGCTGGAGCTAGCGCCGTTGTCATCATGAAGCCGGCTGGTTGGGGAGCCTGAGATGCACCTTGCGGTGTTGTAGCTGCGAACGGATCTGCGCAGCTTTTGTTTGTCGATGTTCTCCGCCATAGTGTATGTCGGAGGGACGCTTAGCGAGCTTAGCGATTGATCTCGCCGGGCGGAGTGTGGAGAGTAGACGATCGTGTTGGCGGCGGCGCCGGCGGGACATTGTTGTTCTCATCTGCGGTGGCACCCCTGGAGGTGTCGTCGTTGTCGTGGACGCCGTGGTTCCGGCTATCGACGCCGGGTCGGCGGCGGCGCCCGTGGGAGGGGCGTCGTTGCCGTTGGCGGCGCCCTTGGGGGCATCGCCGCCGCCATCGCCGTTGGCATAGGCGCCCGATGGCGTCATTGATAGCGAGGCGTTGTCGATGTCGAGGACGCCGTGGTTAGCGACGTTAATGGTGACGTCGGGCGACGCCATTGTAGCATTGATGATGGTGGTAGGGGCTCCATGTTGGTTGAGATGGACTTGGTCGGTTACCGGTGGGAGCGGGTGTCGGCCCGATCCGCGAGGCCGTTGGCGCCGTTGGTGTTCATTGCGCCGGTGTTGTTCATGACATCATGGTCGTGACATCGATGTCGACGTTAGGTGATGTCGTTGTGTTGCCCATAGTGACGTTGGCGTTCCGCGTTCCCGATGTCGAGACGACGCTGTTGTCATTATAGGAACTTATCTCGACCGTTCGAGAGGCTTCGCGACGCTGGCCTAGTTGGTTAGGGCTTTTCGTCGAGCGGTACCGTGGACGCCGGTGGTGGCGTTCGATCCGAGCCGCGATGGGGCGCCCTTGGGGTAGTGTGCTTGTTGCTTGTAGCAACGGTGATCGTGGAGGGGATGACGCCGGCGGCGCCGTGGGAGCACCGTTGAAATTGGTGGCGCCCATGGTAGGGGCGTTGCCGAGGAGGCCGCCCAAATTTTGCCGCCGCCTTCATGTAGGCGAGGGTGGCCCGCGAGGATGGCGCGTTGTCTTTGGGACGAGAGGATGGAGCCGTATTTCACCTTGACGTGGTTGGAGATCGCAGCGTCGCCGGGCGGCGTTCTCGATCCAAGCGCCGTAGATGACCTCCATGATCATCTCCTCGGTAGGACGGCAACGGAGGGCCATCGGTTCTTGACGGGCGGTGGTGGTGGTTGGATCGGGCTGGTCTCGAAGTACCACGCGCAACACTCCCGACGGATTCCGGCGTTGTTACGGCGTAGATGACGTATAGTGGCGGCGGACGGCGCAGGTAGGGGGCGGCGCTGCGGGCGAGCAGGGCGCGCGCAGATGGCGGCTAGCGGCGCGGCGGCGGCGCTGGTGGAGGCATAGGCGGCGCGCGCTGCGTGAGAGAGAGCTAGGGTTGGAGAGCTGAAGACCGGGGTTATTGGGAGTTACCCCTTTAATTTTTCTGATTAATTCTAAATGATTACAACTCTTTTGTATTTATAGTCCGGAGAAGATTTGCACAAGAAATAAATCTATTTTATTTTTCTAATCTATTTTTATTTTATCCCTAAATATCAACTGCTTGACGGTGAAGCAGACGACCGGCGGCGGCTGGCCGCTGGGCTGGTGCCCTGCGTGTGCCGTGGCCCATGGGCCCTTCTCGATGTGCTGTGACAGAAATTATATATAGAAATCTGTGAAATTTATTAAGTGATTTTCTTTTGTTGAAAAACTGATCCCAGATCATCACAACAGCCCGATTTCTCATGCACTAAATAATCAACTTCGATATTTGCAGGACCAAAACTACTCTGAGCTAGTACGACGACGAAGTCCTGGCCAAGATCACTCAATTTATTAATACTTTGAGGTCCCATTTTGAGGCTGCCAAGCAGATTAGGGAACTCAAGGCTCGTATAGTGGACATACATGAACGGCGTAAGAGGTACACAGTCGAATTCGACAACCCTACGGCGAATAAGGTTGATCCTCGCATATTTTCACTCTACAATGAGTCAGGAAGTCTTGTGGGCATTGATATCCCAAAGGAGAAGCTTACGCAGTGGGTGTTGGATGAAGACAAAAGATTGAAGGTTCTGCCAATTGTAGGTTTCGGAGGTTTAGGCAAGACTACACTTGCTAACGAGGTGTACCGAGAAGTTGGAAGGCAGTTCGATGGCAAGGCATTTGTGTCTATTTCTCAAAAGCCAGATATGAGAAAGGTGCTCAGAAGTGTGCTGTTACAACTCGGGCAGCATCCATCGTACCATGCTTGCGACGTAGGTGACCTCATCACCGACCTCAGGAATTACCTACAAGACAAGAGGTACCCTCTTAAATTCTTACAGCCCAATACGTTACATCCCAATGTTAAAATAAGAGCATGCATTGTAGTTGTAGCATCAATTTCCCAGTACGTTGCAGGAGCTTTACATAGAGCTGGTTCTTTTTTAAAAGTGAGAATGCTTATTCTGTTAGTTCAATAATTAATATAATATGCATGCAATGTGAATTTGTAGGTACATCATCGTAATAGATGATCTGTGGGATGTTCCAGCATGGAATGTTGTAATATGTGCTTTTCCAGCAAATGAAAAACACAGCAGAATCATAACAACTACAAGAGACGAGAGTGTGGCTAGGTCATGTTCCAGCGACCATAAATGCATCTATAGGATGATACACTTGAATGAGCAAGACTCAAGAAGATTGTTCTTGAATAGAGTTTTTGGATTTGAACATCATTGCCCTCCAGAGTTCACAGAAGTTTCATATGCAATTTTGAAGAAGTGTGGTGGTCTACCTCTTGCCATTATCTCTATAGCCAGTATTTTAGCTTGCCAACCAACAAATCTGAAGGAACAGTGGGACAACATACAGAAATCTCTAGTTGCTGAAGAATTTGCAACAAACCCCACCTTGGAAGACATGATGCATATCTTAGATCTCAGCTATAAGAGTCTCCCCCGTCATCTAAGGTCTTGCTTTATGTATCTCCGTACTTATCCAGAGTATCACAAGATCAGTAAAGTTGAGTTAATTAGACGGTGGGTAGCAGAAGGTTTTGTGGGTAACTATCAAGGGGGAGATGTATGGGATGTTGCTGAAAGCTATTTCAATGAGCTGATCAACAGAAGCATGGTACAACCTGGACACGAAGATGGTACAATGAAGATTACATACTGCACAGTACATGATATGATGTTTGAACTGATTGCAAGGAAGTGCAGACAGTGGCGGAGCTACAGGGTGGTCCTGGTGGGCCGCGGACCACCCTGAGCTCAGCCCAAGCAACAAGGCCCAATATGACAATATCGCGTGAACGCACTGGTCGTCGTTTCATCTGCCTGGCGAGCGCAGTCTCTTCCTCTTCCGTATTCGTTTCTATCGTAGAACTGCCGCTCGCCATCCTCTTCCCATCGTAGATCAAGACTATCAAGTGGAAGCCGTGTTCCACCTGTCTGCCACCGCCCGGTGGCGATCAGCGAGGCAGCAGGGAACCAGTTACCGGTCCCGGCGGGCGGCGATCAGCAAGGCAGCAGGCCAGCAGGGAACCAGCGCCCGGCGGCAAGTAGCGCTAGCAGATCACCTGTGAGGATTTTGTCATAGCAGATCAACGAGGCAACAGGGAACCAGCGCCCGGCAGCGATCAGTACGTTCACGTTCACTCGTTCAGCTTATCCGTATATGTGTATACCTATACTCATTTATTATTTTATTTATTCATAGATCTTAAGTTCATACTGTCGTACTCAATCAAGTCTTAGCAAGTTCATAATGTCAGTGTCTTTGTCTCTTGGATTCCAATTGGGTATGTTAAATTTATAGCTACAAAAAAAAAATTATATGATGGACTACCCTAGCTTGAAATGCTATGTTAAATTTATAGCGACAAAAAAAAAAAAAATATACGATGGACCACCCTAGCTTAAAATCCTAGCTCCGCCACTGAGTGCAGAGAAGATGACTTTGTAAGTTTCGTGGTTGATCCACATGTGTTGGCAAATGGGCAGAACAACACTCGACGTCTCACCATAGACTTGAGTAATGTAGACGATGGCATAATGGACGTGACCAATACTGAGTGGCTGTCACAAATTCGTTCTCTTGCCATCTGTGGTGGAGGATCAAAGTGGAGGCCTCGTTTATTGGAATTTAAGGTCCTCCGGGTGTTATTCCTTGAATTTATTAAGGCTGAGATGACCATAGATTTGACTTGTATCACCCACTTGTTACAGCTAAAATATTTGAAGGTTAAATGTCAGGAATGTTCAGAGGTACCCACCATAGTGCTGCCTGGGCAAATCGATAGGCTGCGGGATCTGGAGACGCTCGAGATGCCTCGAGTATCTGTTTGCAATATCCCATCAGACATTGGTAACTTGTTGCATTTGTCCCATCTGGTCTTGCCATGGAACGCCAAGTTGCCGAACAGGATTGGAAATGTGAAATCTCTGCGCACTCTGCGTGGCTTTAATCTGTCAATGAGCTCGTTGGAGAACATTAGCTGCCTTGGACAGCTCAGCAATCTGGAAGACATTTACCTCAACTGTGACTTAGATTACACGGGATGCCCAATGGAACGGATGACTGCTCTGGCTACGTCCCTGCTGAAACTCGACCACCTCAAATATCTCTGCGTGCAATCTTCTTATGTCAACTGCCGAGCTGATGCTCTGAGCAGCTGGAGTTGTCCTCCTTTCCTCGAACTTAAGGAGCTTGATGTGGTGGGGCTGACCTTCTCAGAAGTTCCCAAGTGGATCGGTCGTCTCTATTGCATTACTGATCTGAGACTTGGGGTGAAGAAGACGCTTCAGAAAGACATTAGTATCATTGGGACCAAGCTACCCTCTTTGGTATATCTCCGGCTGAGGGTCACTAGCGTCCCTGCCGAAAGGATCCTGATAGGCGGCTCGACGGGGTTCTCGCTTCTCAAGAGTTTCGACTTCGACTGTGATGGGGTCTCGTGCCTGACGTTTGAGGAAGGAGCGATGCCCAGCCTACGGACGCTCTGTTTTGGGCTGGATGCACGTGAATGGGACGGGGGGTACGCCCCACGGCCTCCACCACCTCGCAAGCCTAAAGGAAGTACAAGTATGGACGAAACGGCAGTACCAACAGACCCGATCTGTAACTCCTCTGATGAAGGACATGTTTCATAATGCTGTTGTCGACCTCCCGAGTGGCCCAGCTTTTACCTTGTTTGAAGGATTGCTGACAAGGTTAGTTTTGATCATCATAATTTCCAACATCTACTCTACTTACTATAATTAATCTAGCTGTTCTGATCGTACTAGTGTTTCGAGTGTGCCACTCAATTACAAACTACTTACTGTACGTACTTGACTTGCTCATCATATGATTCGTGAATATGTGCAGGCGCAGAGAGGTGGGGTCTTCACATATTTGAAGGCGTACTTGTCGATGGAAATAATCGCTGCGTGGTGCAGATTCTTCACATACTGCAACACATGGTTGATTTAGGTCACGCTGTTTGGTTTTGTGATTGAGTGATTGTCAACGTTCAACATTTTAATTCTATTTTCTTTTTATCTTTTTATGCTTCGGCTATGTTCACCGCACACGCGGAAGGGAGTGTGAAGACGTATCTCTTGGTTCGTGTTGTGCACCGTGGAGCTCGGAGATGGTAGGCGACGGCGAGGTGAAGGGGCCAAGGAGGACGTGCGGACGATGGACCGCTGGAGGTGAAGGACGGACGTGAGCTTGGACCGAGGGACGGAGCGGCGGGCGGCTAGCCATGGTGGTCGACACCCGGACATCGACGAATGCAAGAGGACGTGGCGGGACCGCGGTCGATCGGGTCAAGACGGCGAAGCGTGCAAGCGTAGCGGGGAGCTTCGGACGACTTGGCGACTTCGGGCGGTCAAGACGGCGATGACACGTGTCGAGGAGGTTTGGTGGTTTGCCCTCAAAACCATCGGGCGCTGGTTTGGTGGTTTGGGCCTCAAAACCATCGGGCGGCGGGTTTCGCGGGTTTGGGCCTCAAAACCCGGCGGACGCGTTCGGTGGACGGAAGGACGGCACGTAAACGGCATCGGGGAGGTTGCGTGGATGCAAGGCTACCGATGAGGAGGCGCGGTGGCCGTCGGATCAAAAATTACCCGTAGTCGACCAAAATAGCCCTAGGTTAGTGGTTTGGCCTCATATGTCGGAGGGCAAAATAGGGATGAAAAAATAAGGACCATATATAGAGGATGGCAGCCATCCTCCCCTTCTCGCCCTCTTATTTTTCGTTTTTTATTTTTCCCCATTTTAGGGTTAACTTCGCTAGAGGTCAAAGAACACCAAATTGCTGACTTTGTGTGGTGATTTTCGAAGGGAAGGGCAGCCCCAATCCTGCCTGTCTTATCCGGGCTTTTGATCCGTGTTTCTTCCTTCTTTGCTGTGATTTTTCTTTGGGATATTTTTGGATCTCGTGTTCTGTTCTTGTTGTGGTGTGCAGGGGAACAAACGAGCTGTGCCCGTCATCCATCAGCGAAGCAGCGAACGGCCACCACGCGCGAGCAGCAGCGCCCCGGCGGCTTCCGTCGTTTGGCGTGCGAGCGCCTCCGAGCGGCTGACCGCTGCGAACGCGTGCGCCTGGGAGTCAGCGCTAGGAGCGCGTGACCGCTGCGTCCCCAGGCCAAGCACCAGCGATCAGCTGCGCTCACAGGAGTCAAGCGCAGCAGCAAGCAGGGGCAAGGGCCGGCGTCAGGATCCTGTTCGGCAACAGCTACTAGCGGGGCCCAGCTTGGTCTCCTTGTGCTTCTAGCGACAGCAAGCAGCAGTGCCGTGGCAGGAGGCCTGCTAGCTGCCGGCCACGCTAGGCAAGAGAGCAGGAGCAGCACCGGGTCAAGGCAGCAACGATCCTTCCTGCAGCACAGCAACGAGACGCGAATTGACTGAAGGCCGACAGCAGCTGACCACCTCTTCTTCAAGCTCCGTTCTCTCTTCGTCAAAGGTCGATTTTTTTCTCTTGATCTGTGGAATTGGTCTTCGAGCCAATCTTTCATCTTGTGCAGGGCTGCTAGTTCCAGTAATTCGTTGTGCAATTTCTAGCTTTAAAAGATCTTAGCTTAGTGCTTGTTTTCCTGCGTATCCTAGGTGTTCGATGAAATGTCCAAGTAGCTAGTTCTTCTAGTTTCTTCTCGAATTTTTGCTAGAATTATTTTAGGCTCTAATCTTGTTTATAATTATGTTCCTGCAACTTGTTTAGTTGTAGATTTTGAGTTTTTGTAGTAGCTTTATTTTCTTGTCCTAGCTTTAGTTTATTTCTTGCTAAATAGAAAATCCCAAAAATATTCAAAGCTTAGTTTAGCCTTTATCTTGTCTTCTTGCAATGACTTTATATCGAGTCGAGAATTTGTCTAGTTACTCGTCACAAGTTGGCGTTGGTAATCTAGTTCGGGAACCCACTTCTTTTCGATAGAAGTTGGGAATCTCTCTTTGTCTCTCTTTTTTGAGGTTGGGGGTTGAGCCGATGACCAAAATTGAAAAGGAAAATCGAGGCTCCCATTCACCCCCTCTCTCAGTCGCCGCTTCGGTCCTTCAATTGGTATCGGAGCCGGTTAGGGATCATATCCACCTTAATCGGTCCGTGATCCACGTAAGGCTTACATGGAGAGGTTTGGTCACTATGGTGGCAAGTCTCCTGAGTTTGATGGCACCAATTATCCCTATTGGAAGATTAAAATGCAAGCACATCTTATGGGGATGGATTGGAGAGTGTAGGAGATTGTTGAGGATGAGAACTACCAAGTGTTAGCCGCTCGAGCGGGTGAGGAACAAATAGCCCAACACAATGCCAACAACCGAGCGAGGAGTGTTTTGTTCTCTAGCCTCAAAGACACGAGTTCGAGAGAGTTGCCACTTGTGAGACTCGCTCGTGAGGTGTGGAAGATGCTTGAGAGCTACCACGAGGGAACCCCACAAGTCAAGGCCCGCCTATATGAGACCTACAAGATAGAGTATAACAACCTAATCCAACTTGATGGCGAGTCCATCGATTCTCTTTGCAAGGTTTGAGACGATCCGCAACAAGCTTTGGGCGAACAAGCCGTCGGAGAGGCTTGATGAGCACGAGAAGGCGATGAGGCTCTTATGCGCTCTGGATCGGAAGGTGTGGGGCGTGAAGGTGTCCGCGATCATGGAGTCTCGCAAACTACGACACCCTCACGCCCGACGAGCTCTACGGCAAGCTCAAGTCCTCCGAGATCGAGGCACGCATCCAGCGGCTCAAGAACCCATCTCCGCGCCCAACGTTGCACTCGTCTCGGGTAAGGCGGTTCAAGTTCTTCTCGCTAACCCTTCACGAGACCGTTAAGCCTTGTCTTCTTTGGTGTCCGTGACGAGAAGGAGCGAGATGGAGTGCTGGGGGGACGACGAGTTGGCTCTCGCGTCATCGGCCGATTCGCGCGGTTTCACAACAACCGCTTGAACTGGTCGGCGTGGCGGTGCTCCCTAGGGCGGATGCTTCGAAAGCGGGCGATCCGGACCACTTCATCGCCGCATGCCCCAAGAAGAACAAGGAGAAGCACTCCGCGAGAAGTACTATGACTCCCAGGCAAAGCGCAAGGACAAGCGTGAGTACATCGCCGGCAAATACAAGTCCAAGAAGGGCTTCGACAAGAAGGCGATCAAGAAGAAGTACCTCAAAAGCGTGCCAAGGAGAACAAGGACGCCTTCTTCGCCTCCCTCGGCGCCTCGACAACGACGGGCAAGCTTCCTCCAAATGACGAAGCCCGAGCGCAAGATCGAGGGACGACTGAACGGACTTTGCTTCTTCACCCGACTCCAAGCACGGGGGGGCTTCGCACCATGGCCCTTGATCTCGGAGCGGTGATCGACAAATACGAGCCACACACGGCGGCGACTCTTCCCCTAAGGTATCTCCTACAATCGAATCTCTTACTTATGAGGTTGACTCCTTGGGCGATGCGCTTGTGTGTCGTGAGAAGTTGCTCAAGCGAGCAGCTAGAGAGAGGAAGGAGTTTAAGGAGAAGTGGGAAATGGCTATGGTTGAGATAGAGTTGCTTAGGAAGCTTTGTGGATGTGTCCGATGAGATCGAGTGTGACGCTTGTGCTATGCATATGTCTAACATCATGTCTTTGCAATCCAAGTACTACGCTTTACTAGATGAG
This sequence comes from Hyparrhenia diplandra, assembly GCA_015847255.1. Classification (NCBI taxonomy): domain Eukaryota; kingdom Viridiplantae; phylum Streptophyta; class Magnoliopsida; order Poales; family Poaceae; genus Hyparrhenia; species Hyparrhenia diplandra. The sequence goes on along the minus strand of JADLZK010001513.1, from coordinate 273,496 downwards.
CACGTTGAGTGAAGGCTAGGCCTATGTTGTTGAGTGCGTGCAAGTCTTGTCCCGGCTTGCAATCTGAGTTGGCGAGAAGGTTGCGGCTTGCCGTGTTTGAGAAGGCCAGCCGTATAGCACCGCGTCTTTGAAGTGTGCTAAGTGTAAAGCTTTGGAGATGGAGGTCATGTCTTGTGGGCATGACAAGGAGAGAGTCGAAGAGGAGAACAAGTACCTTCGCTCTTTCCTGAGTTGGGTGTCTAGTGGAGAGCCACAGCTTGGTATGATGATGAGTCGGTTCAAGAGGGAAACCGACACATCGGGATTAGGCTTTGCAATAGGTGGGAAGGGTAAAGTAATCTATGGCAAGGTTGGTCAAGGTAGTGGTTTGAGCCCGAGTGAGAAACCCACAAACACTCCCAAGTTGACCAAGGTCACCCCACCTGAGCCTACCAAGCCCATTGTGCAAAATGGCATTCTCCAAGAGACTCCAAAGACTCCACCTCCCAAACAAGTGTGGCTTCCTAAACCAAACCACCTCAGGAACCCACTTGACACTTTGCCCAAGATCCCTGAGGAAACCCTTCCTAGAGCTAAGGCCACAACAAGAGTGAACCATCCACCCAAGAGTGTGAACCAACAACCACCCAAGAGAGAGGTGAGGTATCACCGTGAGTACCGGTCGAGAGATGGTCACTTGTTTGAGTTTTGCTTTAGGAGGAAGAGGGATGCTAGGGCGTCAAGTTGAGTTTGAGAACCGTGACTTGTATCACCCACCACTTGGCATGTATGAAAGGGGTGTGCGGTGCGGTTCAGAGGCGCTTGCTAGGCCAGGAGGTAGGAGGCCTCGGAGGGCTAGGCCACGCGTTTGTGAGACCCCGTGGTGGTCGTGCTTTCGCGAGTGGATATTGATCCTCGCTTTGGGAGCTTTGAGTTTGACACGAGGAGAGCACCACGCTTTGCTATGCGTGGTGAGCACTTTGGGAAGAAGGGTCATGGGATGTTTGTTTTGCCTAACGCCTATCTTGCGTAAAATGGTCAACACCGGTATTCTCCTAAGTATACTAACCCCCGAGTGTTGTGCCATTTGCTCATCCCATGTTTTTCCAATGATGCGGTGACCAAGTCTTGGGTTCCCAAGTTTATGCCTCATTAACCCTTTGAGATCCAAGACTTGGGTTTCTTTGTCCTCTCATGTGTAGGTATGAGGGGCGTGGGGTGGAGAACATGTGCTTAGTGAAACTTGATCCTTTGTATCTTTGTGATCAAGACTTGATGGTCCTCTACACTCACTTTGATGGCCTCGAAGAGGCATGTGCCTAATTGTGACACCTACACACATCGTGAGATATCATATACACTCATGCCTTGTACATTCATGATTTCTCTACTTGTGGTATGAGGTAGCTGTTCATTTGCTCACTTGTATATTGCTTGCATGTATCATACTTGTATAATGCTTTTATATCCCCTTTAGCATGTGTTATTTTGTGTATTATATGCCATGCTAGCCTTTGTACCCTTTTTGTTTCCTAGTTTTCTTTTTTGCTAGGTGTCTTTGGTTGAGGGGAGTTGGGAGTTTGCTATCCTTTTTTGAGGGGTAGTTGTGTAGTTGATGTACAGATTGTAGTGTTAGGTTTGTTTTGCTTTGTGCATCATCTTGTATCATATTGCATTCATCATGTACACTATTGCACTTTGAGCTTCCTGTTTATATTGATCACAATGAGACTATGCTCTCGCTTTAGTGTAACAATTACATGTTGGTGCTTACAGCTTGTGCTCTTTACGCTTAATTGATATATGTTATGAGCAAAGTCGTTTTTTCATGTGAACTTGCTTAATAACGACGAATCTTGTAAAATGTTCACCATCGAGATAGTTCCTAGCATGTTTAGGTTGTTGAGATCCTTTGTGCTTATCATGTATGCTAGGTGACTATGTCTCATTCACTGAGTTATACACTTGCTTAGATGACCACATGCTTTTATCCGCTAAAATCTAAAATTTAAGCTAAGTGTATGAAAAAGACCGAGATGGGTCCATACCGTCCCACATCCAAGTCTTGGGACTGCCGCTCATTGCACTTGAGTTGAACCCGAGCTTGGTAGTGTTTGACCCGCACCATTGTCTTAAGCTTCGATTGCTCACAAGCATAGGCTTGACATGGTTGATTAGTAAGGCCGACGGTTGTGGATAACCACTTTCGCACTCATGCTTTGTCCAATGCTTGTGACCGCCGCAACTCCGATAACTTGAAAATTTGACAAGTGTTGGCTTTATCTTTTTGCATGATGTATAAACTTTGCTTGGGGTAGTTCACTTGATATACATGTGTAGCACTTGGTAGATTTCCAAATTACTTGTGCTATGTGCTATTCTTTGTGGTGGACACCTTTTCTAAATTGCTTAAAACTGAATCAAAGTGCTTTCATGCCATATTTCGTATCTCTTGATCGGTTTGAGCACCGTGTTAAGCACTTGATTTTGTTGTCATGACACTACTAGAGCATCTTCTCATTTGGACTGCTATAAACTTGAAGCTCTCTCTCATTACATTTTCATGCATTTCATGGCTTGATTAGTGCATTTGTCAACAAGGGGAGAAAGATACAAAGACATTCTTCTCGTATTTTTCCGGGGGAGTAGCACTTTGAGCTAGATGTGTTGAGCCTTTTGCCTCTGTCTTGAGGGTCTAGCTATTTGTGTGTGAAAGTAATTGGTTTGGAGCTGTGCTAGTGGTGTTGAGCCCGTTCTACCTCTTCTTGAGGACTAGCCGTTTGTTTAGCTTGGTTGTGTCGAGCCTTTTGCCCATGTCTTTGGGAACCAAGTTTTGCTCCCTGCTTGCTATCCAAAGATTTTGTCTAACTTGTGTTCACATGGATGTGCTATCTTCTACCTTCTTTTCGTCTTTGTGTTGAATGTTGACAATGCACTCATCAAGGGGAGATTGCGAACACATGGTTGATTTAGGTCCCATGTGTTTGGTTTTGTGATTGAGTGATTGTCAACGTTCAACATTTTAATTCTATTTTCTTTTATCTTTTATGCTTCGGCTATGTTCACCGGCACTCGTGGAGTGTGTCGAAGACGATCTCTTGGTTCGTGTTGTACAGTGTGGAGCTTCGGAGATGGTAGGCCGACGGCAGGTGAAGGGGCCAAGGAGGGCGTCTTGGGGACGATGGACCGCGGAGGTGAAGGGACGAACGTGAGCTTGGACCGAGGGACCGGGCGGGCGGCTAGCCATGGTGGGCACACACGGACATCGACGAATGCAAGAGGGCGTGGCGGGACCGTGTCGTCGGGTCAAGACGGCGGCGTGCAAGCGAAGCGGGGGAGCTCGGACGACTTGGCGACTTCCGAGGGCGGTCAAGACGGGCGATGACACGTGTCGAGGAGGTTTGGTGGTTTGCCCTCAAAACCATCGGCGCTGGTTTGGTGGTTTGGGCCTCAAAACCATCGGGCGGCGGGTTTCGCGGGTTTGGGCCTCAAAACCCGGCGGGCGTTCCGGTGGACGGAAGGGCGGCACGCGGCGGCATCGGGGGAGGTTGCGTGGATGCAAGGCTACCGATGAGGAGGCGCGGTGGCCGTCGGATCAAAAATTACCCCGTAGTCGACCAAAATAGCCCTAGGGTTAGTGGTTTGGCTCATATGTATCGGGAGGGCAAAATAGGGATGAAAAATAAGGACCATATATATAGAGGATGGCAGCCATCCTCCCCTTCTTGCCTCTTCTATTTTCGTTTTTATTTTTCCCAATTTTAGGGTTCTTGCTTTGAGGTCCAAGAACACCAAATTGGTGACTTTGTGTGGTGATTTTCGAAGGGAAGGGCAGCCCCAATCCTGCCTGTCTTATCCGGGCTTTTGATCCGTGTTTCTTCCTTCTTTGCTGTGATTTTTCTTTGGGATATTTTTGGATCTCGTGTTCTGTTCTTGTTGTGGTGTGCAGGGGAACAAACGAGCTGTGCCCGTCATCCATCAGCGAAGCAGCGAACGGCCACCACGCGCGAGCAGCAGCGCCCCGGCGGCTTCCGTCGTTTGGCGTGCGAGCGCCTCCGAGCGGCTGACCGCTGCGAACGCGTGCGCCTGGGAGTCAGCGCTAGGAGCGCGTGACCGCTGCGTCCCCAGGCCAAGCACCAGCGATCAGCTGCGCTCACAGGAGTCAAGCGCAGCAGCAAGCAGGGGCAAGGGCCGGCGTCAGGATCCTGTTCGGCAACAGCTACTAGCGGGGCCCAGCTTGGTCTCCTTGTGCTTCTAGCGACAGCAAGCAGCAGTGCCGTGGCAGGAGGCCTGCTAGCTGCCGGCCACGCTAGGCAAGAGAGCAGGAGCAGCACCGGGTCAAGGCAGCAACGATCCTTCCTGCAGCACAGCAACGAGACGCGAATTGACTGAAGGCCGACAGCAGCTGACCACCTCTTCTTCAAGCTCCGTTCTCTCTTCGTCAAAGGTCGATTTTTCTCTTGATCTGTGGAATTGGTCTTCGAGCCAATCTTTCATCTTGTGCAGGGCTGCTAGTTCCAGTAATTCGTTGTGCAATTTCTAGCTTTAAAAGATCTTAGCTTAGTGCTTGTTTTCCTGCGTATCCTAGGTGTTCGATGAAATGTCCAAGTAGCTAGTTCTTCTAGTTTCTTCTCGAATTTTTGCTAGAATTATTTTAGGCTCTAATCTTGTTTATAATTATGTTCCTGCAACTTGTTTAGTTGTAGATTTTGAGTTTTTGTAGTAGCTTTATTTTCTTGTCCTAGCTTTAGTTTATTTCTTGCTAAATAGAAAATCCCAAAAATATTCAAAGCTTAGTTTAGCCTTTATCTTGTCTTCTTGCAATGACTTTATATCGAGTCGAGGAATTTGTCTAGTTACTCTCGCCACAAGTTGGCGTTGGTAATCTAGTTCGGAACCCACTTCTTTCGATAGAAGTTGGGAATCTCTCTTTGTCTCTCTTTTTGAGGTTGGGGGTTGAGCCGATGACCGAAATTGAAAAGGAAAATCGAGGCTCCCATTCACCCCCCTCCGGTCGCCGTTTGGGTCCTTCACATACATCGATCGCGGAATTAATCATCGTCCCACCGCGTCACTCGGCACCTACTCATCACCAGTTATTTAACCAACCCATCTGTGCTGCTCTGGTCTCGTTCCATCCATCACATATTCACATGTCCAAGGATAAGGAAGATGGAATGGAGCACAGGACACTGTATGGTCTTATCATTTATTTATATTACTAGAAAATATGCCCGTGTCGTTGTAACGGGAGGAAAAACTATTAAATGATTAACCTAATCTTATGTATTGAATTTAAATACAATCTTGATAAAGTTTTTCTTTCACTGTAAGGAACAAAATATTACTCATGAATGTATCATAACTTTGGTTTTCATACTACATATATATCTATGTGTTGTAGAGTTAGATGTCAAGTTCGGTGACTTCTTATAAGGATTCACAAAAATATGTAAATTTAATATCTTATTAAAGTCAGTAAGGGACGTGTCTCGGATTCCCCATGTTAGCCCCTATCAAAATCTGTACAGATATATGTGGAGAAAATAGAGATTTGCAGTGGTATTTGCATATACTTTGGAGAACATTTGTTCTGATGATTAGATTGGACAAAAAAATACTCAAGATTTGAACTTATAATTTGATCGGTTAGTTCATCAACTAATTCATGTCACGGTAATAATTTATTCATAATTTAAACCAGCAACTTAGTAATAGAAAAATGTTTATTATGCAGGAAAAACATAAAAGTTTCAAAATAAAATATAACAAAAAGGATGTATCGTGTTTACCTGTATTAGTGTTGTTATTCTTTTCTTTCAACAATGATGCACAAGCATTATTACTATCCATTCGATAATAACCTATGGACCATACTTTTATAGTTTGTAAAATAAAACATGTTTTGCAAAATATAAAGAAAAATATAGTACCTCAATCAAACGTTGTAGTTGATGAAAGTGCTCGAAACAATAATTCTCCAGCCTCCTGGGACACTTTAGTGTATGTGCAGCAAATAGCCACTCAACGTAGTTTCTTGTATCCATCTAGCAAAATCATTAACTGCTTTTCATGTAAATCATGCACTTCAGATGGTCACCAGGCACCAGCGTTGCCACGGATTTCGTTTCCTGCAGATAAATTTAAATAATGTTTTTCTTGGAGCTAGCAGAGTAGGAGTCTGTTTTCCAATTCAAAAGCATGACTTGCGTTCGACGCGGACAACACTAATACGAACAGGAAGAGGGCCGAGGGAGCGGGGCAAGCCCGGTGCCTTGTTCAGGTACCAGGCGCAGAGCGGCATGGACTCTCGCGGACTCGTGATTAAGCTGAGCCGAGACAAATACAACGCTAATACGAACAGGAAGAGGAACGCTTAAAAAGGAACAGGCAGACAAATTTTTAAAAGGGACAGGCAGACGGACGGACGGCAGATTGGCAGAAATTGTCACATTTTATTATTACTAGGAAATATGCCCGTGCGTTGCTACGGGTGCACATGTCAAAAATATATTTTTCTTCCTCTGTCATTTTCGCTAACGGAAAAGATGATTTTTACTATTTTATTGATTCTTTTCTTAAATATATGTTGTGTAAGTGAAAATAACGGAATGGAAAAATAAACATAAAGGAATACATTTGTAGTGCGAAAAGAGATGTTATGGTAACTCGGAAGGGGACCATGTTTAAGCCGGTTGAGGCAATATTAGAAGGTGAAAGAAGGTGGAAAAAATGTACATCATAAATTTTTCCTAGTCGCGGAAACCGTCAGCCGAATAGCCTAACTATGTATAGCATAACAATGCCCACACGTTGCTTTGGTTAGTGCAAATTTTGATCATATAAACTCATTGCCATTTTGCTTTGTGAGTAGTTCACTACTCGTTTAGTCCATCATTGTAAATTTGTTTTTTGAGCCTGCGTATATCAGTTAAATTTGGATATAAATTGAAAAAAAATTAAAGTTATAGAATCAGTAAGCACATAGTAAGCACATTGCCAACTTTTCCAGCTTCCTTGTTATCAACGGGAATAATTTTTTTCTATTTAATGGTATGGTAAATGTTTCCTGGAGCTACAACGGACGACGACGGTCATCAGAGTGTCGCACGTGCTGGTGCTCTATTTTTCTTTTAATTATTGAGAACCGACACGAATCCACCGGCCACCTGCGTCGCAACAGTAGTACAGCACGGTGCTAGGACGTGCTGGCTTTGGCTCGCCAGCACAGCAGCAAGCCCAGCCGGAGGCCCCGAGGTCGCGACGCAAGACGCCGCCTCCGACTTCGAGCGCGAGCGGCGAGTACCGAGACCTACCTGCTCGACCGCCCGCATGGGCCTGCGCGCGCAGGCTAGCTTGCGAGCCGGAAGGTAGCAGCACCCAAACGAGACTTAAGGCCCAGGGCCGGAGTGAAGGCCCAATTCTATGTACACAAACATCGAATCAAGCTGCCAGGAGTATCGTAACACGGGCGGACAGAAACAGGTCAGAGAAGGCAGGCAGAAAAAGGGGGTGGAGGCAAAATTTTTCTCTTTATTAGTAGGTATAGACTAAGAAATATGTCCGTGCGTTTCTACGGGTCAATAATACATTTTTAACTTTATATAATTTATTTATCCCTCTTTGGTTGTTTCCATCTAAGTACCTTAATTTTTCGCTTGATTAAACTATTCTTTTATTAAATATGTTGTGGCATTTGCGTGGAATAGAAAATCTTTCAATAATAAATGTGCAATACAATATGTTAGAATTTTTGGGAAAAACATACCGCTCTTCTTTTTTTTCGAAAGAAACATACTGTACTTAACAGCAAGTAGCATTTCCAACATTATCTAAAACATATTAGGAGATTAAAAAAGGTGCAACTCCAACATTCTCCAAAATTGAATTCAAAAACTCATCTTCTTTAGTTGCGGGCGAGAGCGGTCTGCGTCCCCGCGGCCAAATCGCTTCGCCCAACGTCACGAACGACAATGCCTCATGGTACTTCTAGGTTTATTTTCCTGAAGGAATACGGGCGGTAGTTCCAGATTTATAATAACGCATACGTTTAACCTCATGCCTAATGTTATCAAGCTAGCAGAGCTCACGGTGGATGGCGCCTGCGCCTTCTGGGTCATGCATGGCTATAGCTGCCATCTGACCGTCCGTCCATCCGGGAGGTCGTGGACGTGCTCATGGACATTATGATGACGACCATGGCCAAGCTATCGAACTTCTTGCCCCTCCTCACGCCGCTTGTCAGGAAGTCCGACCTCCCGCGCGGCGCCACCATCGAGACGCTCATGTGTGTGCGGTCCGTGCCAGCCCTCACGTCCATCGTCCTCGACCTCAAACAGAGTACGGGCGACGTCAAGTACCTTTTTCGATCGTCAAAGTCCGGCAACATGGGCAATCATGTAAGTCCGCAGATCGACGCACATACAACTCGATCGATTGATGCATCCAAGGTTTTCCGTCCATCCATATTGTTTTTGGCGATGGGATCTTGATGCATGTGTTGTGCAAACGTGCGTGCGTGCATAGGAACTTGCGTGCCATGGTGTGGAGCCCGACGAGGTTGGGGTGGCGCCAGCAGGGCGCCGAAGCGTGCCTCACGCAGACGCCGGCGGTTCGCGACGGAGATTTCTTGTTGCCTCGCCTCCGAATTTCTTGATGGCGACCACCGACCGGTCTTGCGGTGGTGTGCCATGATGACGGCGCCCGAAACTGCCATTGCCGATCTCGCCTATCTGCTTGTAGCTGCGGGTGCTTTCCATGCATAGCCTCCGCGCCTCCTCCTATTCTCGCGGTGCTTCCGGCGGTGGCACCATCTTCGATCATAAGCGCGAGATGGCGCGATTACGTTACGCTCATGGGTGCTCCCCTGGCGGCGTACTCGTCGATCTTGTATGCGCCTTGTGGTACGCATCAAAACCGGACAAGATCGACTGCTCGTGGCCTCCATATGGCCTCGATGGCAACGGACGGAAGGAGGGAATAGAGTTGTACATGCGTTGGACTCGTGGCGGACAGATTTTTGGTCGGACGGGGAGGCTGGACGACGGAATCGTATTCATTACAGGCGGGGAGGGAGAGAAGAGCCGGACAAATTTTCTCGAGAGGGCAAGGCGTACATGGGTAGGATTCGGTGGAGAGTAGCGAGGCGTAAAAAAACGCAGGAAAAACGCTGGCGTAAAAAAGGTGGAAAAAGAGGTGGGACTGAAATTTTCTCTCTTTTATTAGTATTAGTAGGTATAGATATAGATATAGATTATGTTTCAAAGGCAGACTGGTGCAATTGTGTCAACCCACCGACGTGTCTTCCCAAATCATCCCTTATTATTTCGAAAGCACATCATTTTATTTTTTATTTTATTTATTTTCTCCCTTTCAGCTTATAGGCTGCCTTTGCACAAGTGTGTGTCATAAGGTTTAATTTGAACGTGTGAGAGATATTTTAAGCTCGAATATTTGTTTCCAATTATGGTTTATTTGCCATGTGCCGTCATTGTTAAGTTTTTTTTTTCCAACACCTTGTCAAGTCATTTGCTACAAAGGTATTTGTTTTTTTTAATATAAAAACAAAGGTATTTGTTTGTACATTGTATAAAGACATCGGTAATACTCTCATAAATTATAAGCCTCTTTAACTTTTTTTTTTGATACATTAAGTCAAAGCGACTTATAATTTAGATCCGGGGAGTACTACCTAATCCTACTGGAGTAGCTTATTTCTTCCTCTTGACGTGCGAGCTAATGAATGTGCAGATGCCACCGTGGTACAATCTGTTAAAATTAGCCTTCACAGTCGTAAAGTTGTGTGCTAATTCACAGTGGTAAAAGGTTTCTGCTAATTTTTAAGCACAGAGGCGTCCAATGAATCTAACATAGCGAACATGTAAGATCACAGGTGGCAGGTATCTGTATTTAGGCCAGTCTCAATAGAAGGTTTCACCTCACAGTTTTCAAAACGTGATACTCATCATGAAACTAGATGAAACGGGGGTCTATCCATATCTGCTTTCATGGCACGGTTTCATAGAGATTTTATAGCCATTTGTGGGTCCCACTATTTTTCCCCAACCTCGCATCCTGCTTTCGCACCGCCTACTTCAGAAACACGCACCGCGGGAGCACGCCTGATAATTTGCAGCGCAGGGGAGTTCGCCGGCGCATGGCGACCTATTCTCGGCGGAGGGGGAGCACACCCCGGCAATTCGCGGCCACAGGGGGAGTTCGCCGGCGCATGGCGGCCTATTCGCGGGGGGATGTCCCGCGGACGTATGGCTCCGGGGATCGCGACGGATGTCCCACGCTGCTGCCGGGCGCCCGCGCCCGCCGGAGAATCCGTGACTCGCTCCCGCTACGCTGATGGAGATGCCGCGCGGCGGTGCCGGGACCGGCACCCATCCCCTCGCGACGGACCTGCTCACCGCGGCGGCGGCGCGGGACCCGCTAAGCCCCGCGGAGGAACGGCGGCCTTGCCCGCGATAGCCACGATGAAACTCCGAGCGTCTCAATGGGGCGTTTCATCCTACTTCATGGCATGGGAAACATCGCCAAAGAGTTTCACCATGGTGAAACGATCCTTCTCACTCCTCATCGTTTCATGTAAAAATACAAATTTAATAATGTAGCATCCTATTTAATAGAGATTTTTTACGGTGTTTGGAGGAACCATCGGTTCCTCCCGTTCTATTGGCTTTTGCCGGTTCCTCCACCTAATTCTTTAATTAAGACTAGATTAGTCTTTCCTAATCACGGCTTCTAATCACGGCTTCTCAGTTGCAGCCACGAACTCCGTCTCCCTCCGTGCGGTTCCTCGCCGCCCTCCCGCATCACCGGCCTCACCCTTCCCCATCGCCCGTCATTCCACAAACCCTCCGCCCGACTCTCTCCTCCAATCCTTCTCCGCCCCCATTGCCGGCCACCTCCCCGGGCTTACGTGGATCGCCCGGCTGCGTTCCTGAAACCGCCCGCGCGATAAGCCTTGGCGGCGGTTGCCTTGTCCCGTGAGAGAGGTTAAGGCAGCGGTTTCTCCCTTGCCGGCGGCCCTGCGCGAAATTTGGGCCGTGAGTTCTCCGGTCGACGAACTGAAACAGCGGGGGTGAAATATGATCTGCAAGTGGCTTGTGCACTTGTTCTTGTCACGGAGGAGGGACGGGGGCGCTTTGTAGGTGCTCGTCGTCCGGTATGATATCTCGCCTTTTGGCTGCTCTCCATCTACATCTAGTGCCGATCACCAGATTCATGTTCCATCTTTTGGGCAATAGGTAGAATCGTGAAAACGCGTTATCAATTTCATGGATCTTACTTGTGGCATGTGTTTGAGTGCAACCATAGTTTCCTGTCGGTATTTCTTTGATTATAACACCAAGGCTATATATATTTCTGAATTGAATGTGATCTCCCCACCTCTGCCGGCATGCTATATTAATTCCTGAAGAATTCTGGAATGGGTTCCTATGTCTTCATCAAATGATGTTCTAAATTCCTATAGAAAATTTAAATATTTGCAAGATATTTGCAGGTTACCTGCAATCAGTCTCATTAAATATTATATGGGGGTACCATTAGGCCAAGCTTGTGGAGAAGTCCTGCCCGAACACATGGTTGATTTAGGTCACATGTGTTTAGTTTTGTGATTGAGTGATTGTCAACAATCAACATTTTTCTTCTATTTTCTTTTTATCTCTTATGCTTCGGCTATGTTCACACCACACGTGGAGTGTGTCAAGACGTATCTCTTGGTTCGTGTTGTGCGGGTGTGGAGCTCGGAGATGGTAGGCGACGCGGGTGAAGGGGCCAAGGAGGGCGTGCCGGGCCGACGGACCCTGGAGGTGAAGGACGGACGTGAGGGCTTGGACCGAGGGACCGAGCCGGGCGGCTAGCCATGGTGGTCGACACACGGACATCGACGAGTGCAAGAGGGCGTGGGCGGGACCATGTCGACGGGTCAAGACGGCGAGCGTGCAAGCAGAGCGGGGAGCTCGGACGACTTGGCGACTTCCGGCGTCAAGACGGCGATGACACGCGTCGAGGAGGTTTGGTGGTTTGCCCTCAAAACCATCGGCGCTGGTTTGGTGGTTTGGGCCTCAAAACCATCGGGCGGGCGGTTTCGCGGGTTTGGGCCTCAAAACCCGGGCGGGCGTTCCGGTGGATCGGAAGGGCGGCGCGTGGCGGCATCGGGGAGGTTGCGTGGATGCAAGGCTACCGATGAGGAGGCGCGGTGGCCGTCGGATCGAAAAATATCCGAAGTCGACCAAAATAGCCCTAGGGTTAGTGGTTTGGCTCATATGTATCGGAGGCAAAATAGGGATGAAAAATAAGGACCATATATAGAGGATGGCAGCCATCCTCCCCTTCTTGCCTCTCTTATTTTCGTTTTTATTTTTCCCAATTTTAGGGTTCTTGTTTAGAGGTCCAAGAATATCTTTGGTGACTTTTTGTGGTGATTTTCGTTTGGGAAGGGGAGCCCCAAATCTCCCCTCGCCTCCGGGCTTTTGGATCAATCTTGTTCCTTTGTGCTGTGATTTTTCTCTGGAATTTTGGATCTTGTTCTCTGTGGTTCTGTTGCAGGGCAGCAGTCTTGAGCTTCAGCTGGTCGAGCAGGTCGGCGCCGGCCATCCAGCAGCAGACCAAGAGGGCCGGGCCGTGGCAGAGAGCAAGCTGCTCCAGGCCACAAGGCAGCCCCTCTGCTGGTTCAGTCCCGCAAGGATTTGGGCAGCCGTGGCCAAGGGGCAGGTCGGCAGCAGCAGGCGGCCTCCCTCGCGAGCAAGCCCAGGCGGCCGGCCATTCAGCAGCGACCTGCACGGCCACGAGCGGTTCCCAGCACGCAGCAGCAGAGGAAGCAGCGCAGGACGGCAGCAGCTGCAGCACCAAGTCGGCAGCATCGATGGCCCTTCGTCCAAGCTCGGTCTCTGCCAACTAAAGGTCCTTTCTTTTTCTGTGAAGTGGAATTGGCCATCGAGCCATTCTTTTTTTGCTTCTTGTGCAGGTAGCTGGATTGGGTTCGTAGGTGCGAAATCCTGGCTTCTGATGATCTCAATTCAGTTAGTTTTTTACTGTGTCCACAAGGTGTTTGACGAAATGCATCAGCAGCAGCTCAGTTCCTTCTATTCGTTCTAGAAGTGCTTTGGAGAAATCTGAGCTCCTTCTCGATTTTCTAGCTAAGTGCGTTCTTCAGTAATTTGCAAACGAGCTTGAGTTAATGTTGTCCAGAAATTTGTGCAGCTCGTGATTGTTTTGGAATTTCATTTTGTGCTGTTTCATCCAAGCCACAGGAACGTAATCATTGCTTGTTCCTTTAACTAATCTAGTTACGTGTGTGCTGGTTTTAACCTGAGCAAGTCTCGGTCTTTCGTTTTCAGAACCATTCCACCTTGTCAGTCCGATTCTTGCTGTGTCCTGCCGAGTCCAACAGCAGCAGTGCATCAGTTTGCACGCCGAGCATAGCAGTTGTGTCATTTGAGCTCGGTTTTAAGCGAACCGGTTTTTGCATTGATTTTCTATCGTGCTGGGGATTTTATCTAGGTACTCTCGTCACGAGTTGGTGTTGGTATTTTAGATTTGAGAACTTCGCTTTTTCTCTATAGAAGTCGGGTGGCTCATTTTCTCTCCTCTCGTTCGATCTTTGCTCTCGCGTCGGTCGTGTGTGATAGTTTGAGGTGTGTCCGCTGTGTTCTAGGGAACATCCACCCAACCATTTGGGTCGTGGACATCTCGGTGCTCTCTTTGCTCGTGACACCTTGCTACCGCTTAGCACGTGTGTTACTCGACTCCCGTTTGAGTTTGTTTTTTTGAGGTTGGGGGTTGAGCCGATGACCGAAATTGAAAAAAAAATTGAGGCTCCCATTCACCCCCCTCACAGTCGCCGTTTCGGTCCTTCAAGTCCTACTCTCCTAGCTTCCCTCGTGTTGTTCTACTAAGTACTAAGCACTGTAGAAGCTTCAGTTTCCATCCTCACCACTCCCTTTCAAATTGATGAATATGCTTTCACAGCCACAGAATCTAGAAGCACCTGCTGAGATTTTTTTGAACCTCTGATCCATCTTTCTTGGCCTGGCATTTTTCTTCAATGACTTCTTTTTTCTTTTTCTTTGCTAATTGATGTGATGTCTTGGCGATAATGACACTTGTATAATTAATTAGTTAATCCTAATAGTGGAAGAAATGTTACAAGCATCACTTCTTGGCTTCCTGTCAATGCAAAATTATTGTACTCTCACTACATTATAGAAAAGTACTGATCATATGAAAAAGATATTTGTGTTGCAACATGAGCTTTGCTGCATCCATCATAAACTTTGATGGCAATGTGTGCATACAGTACAAGAAAATTTGCTACCAGTAGAATGAAAAAAAACTGGGTTTATTGTACTTCAGGAGAATAGCAAGTAAACCATGATAGGTTGTGTTGAGATGACTGCACAACTTCATACGATTCACTAGTTTTTCTATATATTCTTCTTTCAGTAGCAACACTTAAGAAAAGTGTTGAAGTAATCAAATGGGCAAAACATTGGGCAAAACTTGCACCAGATGCTTATCAACACAGATAGAATTGCAAGCAAAACACCAAGCAGAGATGACACAAGTGGATAAGCATATATAACTACATAGCAGTCTTCATCATATATATCTGCATAGCAGTTTTTACATCCATCATCATTAACTATAAACAGAACCAGATGCTACTATTACATCCAAAAGACCCTAGGTGCTACATAGCAGTCTTCATCAAATATATTTGTATATAGATGTATTTTTACATATATTTATAGGCAGGCTTCGAGGTGCTTCTAACAGACTTCCATCCTACTTCTTCATCAGTTTCTCCAGATCCTACTTCTTCAGGTTCATGGCATCGGCATTGGGCTGAAATCTGCTGCTCATTGTTTCTTTTAGCCTCAGACAACATGCCCTCATAATACTGCAAGTATAAACATTTGGCAGATTAATGCATCAGAGATAAACAAATATGTAAATGCAAAAATGTTTAGCTTCTGATTGTACTCACTCAGCTGTTAGTTCCATGATGGCTTCTAATTGTTTTCTTTTCTGTTGTAGCAGCTCTTCTTCCTTCCTCTGGAGTCCTGGCTATGTGATTAATGGAGCTATGGAAAACCTGATTGGTGAGGAGGAGTAGAAGCCTAGTATAGTGCACTTGAAATCAGAGAATGGAGCCTGTAAAAACTAGCAATTCTAAGATACTGTAGGCTACAGTTCAATGAAACATGGTATAACAGCTCACGTTCAGTTGAGAAAAAACAGGAATAGAGAAACCTGCCATTTTCAAAAATGGCCCTCATTGCAGTCGTGTAATTTGATCTGTGGCCTAGGTCGGTGCAGATCAGGATCAATGATTCAGGATTTATCCTATTGCCTTGCTATTTGTATTGGCACTAGTGTTTTAGGTACTTTAAATACATGTTGTCCTTTTTTTTTTTTTTTTTTTATTCACATTTCAAGAAAACCATCTTCATGGAGATGTTGAATTAAATACATGTTGTCCTATTGAAAATTGCATGATTGGTGAGGAGGAGTACGCTTTGATCCTTCAGGAGGAAATCTTGTCCACACCTTCTCTTTTTGATCAAATGCTGATGGTTTAAGATCCAGCAATGTAGGTGCCGAGTGCTTTCCAACAGAATGCCGGTGTTCCAAAGCTAAGAACACGAATAAATTACGATTGACAAACTTCAATTTGATTTCAATCAGATTCAAATTAAAGGAGCAATTAATGCATGAGTTAGAAAATAAACAACAAGCAGATTGGTGGATGATGTCCTACGGATCTGGTTGATTTCTCCATAACCAAAAGCAAAGCACTAGCTTACTTGATTTCTCCATCAATACATCGAGTTTGTAATTTTTTAACAACAATTGGCAAATTTGAACTTTGGTACCTAGATTAGTCAGGGGTGCTGTAGCACAAACATGTATTGGACTATTATTCAAAGGAAACTACGGGAGAAACAGCTACTCAGGCATTTCATCGAACACCTAGGGGGCGCAGGAAAACAAGAACTAGAGTGAGTTGATTAAAAGCTGGGATTTTCCACAAGCAAATCTCGATCTAGCTGCCCTGCAAAAGAAGAAGATAATTGGCTCGATGGCCAACTCACAGTTCAAGAAAAGATCAACCTTTGATGAAGGAAAAAAGTCGAGCTTGGCGAGGGGAGGTCGACGCTGTCGCTCTGCTGCTTGCTCTGGTTCCTTGCGTCCTTGGCTGCCTCCTGCTCCGTGCGTGGTCAGGCGCCTAGCAGGGAGCCGCTGGGAGCAGCTGCCCACCTGCCTTGACCAGGATCGAGTTGGGGCCGCTTGTGCTTGCTGGCCGCGCGTGGCCGTGCGCCTGGCCGAGCAGCACGCGACCGTGCGTGGCCTGCCTGGTGAAGCAGCTGTTCGCGCCGAGAGCAGCAGACCTGGTGCCGCGCTTGGAGTTGCCCTTGGCCACCGCTCCCCATCACCTCCTGACGCACCGACTGCGGCAGTATGCACGGTTTGGCGCGGGAGATGCGCTGCTTGTAGTCGCGCTCCTGCCGGCGGAAGTAGTCCATCTTCTCCCTTGCCGTCATGTCCTCGTCAAGTCCATCAGCAAGCGGCGGCATGAGCCCCACGTTGACGAACTTGAGCCGTTTCACGGCCCCAGGCCAGACGTTCTCGGCGTAGGTGACGGTGAGCGCGAGGGTGCCGTCCGGCTTAGGCTTGCCCTGGAGGCTGATCTCCTCGAACATGCCGGAAGACGTCATCGTCTCGAGCTCATCGTCCAGCTGCGACCGGGTGTACACGCCGCCGGGCCGAAGCGTGGTCATGTCGTCGAACAAGAGGTTCTTCTTATCTTTCTCTCCGTTGGCGGCGGCGCTGGCCCCGGTGCCGGATCGGCGGTCGAGGAAGTTGAGCTCGGATACCTTGTACCTCCTCCTCCGGTCGAGCCTGGAGAGTGTCACCGGCGTACGGGTGACCGGGAGCCCGTGCGCGTCCCAGTCTCGGGCCTGTGGCTTCCCCTTCGTCCGCGGCGCGCGCCGCGCCTGCGGAGAAGATCCACGACAGGAACCCGACGTCGCCGCCTCTGGAGGCCGATCCGCTGCCCATGTCGCAGGCGGAGGAGGAAGTGGCGGCTGTGATGGCGGAGGCTAGGGCTCGGTTACTGGATCCGCGCCTCCCGCTCCGCCTCCGTCTCACGCAGCGCCAGCAGCACGTGCTCCATCGTCGCCGGGAAGTGCTGCGGCGGCGGCATCGCAACGGGGCCAGGAACAGGGAGGCGGCACGGGGGCGGCGGCGTGAGCAAGGCGGCGAGGAGGCTAGGGATGCGAAGGCGGCGTGGGGGCGGAGGAGCACGGCGGCGGGGAAGTGCAGCGGCGGCGAAGTGGGGGCGGCGGCGTTTTTCGTGGGAGCGACGGAGCGGGGGCGGATGAACGCAGCTTTTTTTAAAAAGGGATGAACGAACCTTTTTAAGTTGATGACTTCTGATTCGGAAGAATTCATGTTTGATTAACAGGAAGTTTTCCTTGTTAAGGAGAAGCTGCTCCTAATCAAATTAAAAAGACCATTATGCTCTTCAACATTAATTATAATTCGCCTTACGCCATGGTTCCTACCGCCATTTTAGTTCCTCTAATCCTGCCTCTACCTTTTTGGCCATTTGGATCGTATCCAAATGAAGGATCCATATTAATTCCAAAGCGTAGTATAAAACCTCTATTTAATATGTATAAAACGTTGGTAAAACCCAGTGAGACTGACCTTGTTAACGAGGTTCAGGTATGTCTCCGAAACTGGACGGCGGACAGGCGCGCCCGACACGGACTGACCACCCACACCGATTGCCCGCTCTGTGATCCGGAGCCGGAATTGAATGCGCACATTGTTGTGTCATGCTCTTATGCTCGGCAGGTCTGGACCCAGATTGGCGTCGCACTCAACGTTCACCACGCCATGCTTTTGGAAGCATCACCGACTGGTGGGAAGCCCGGCGGGCGCCATGGGCGGGAGACCTGCAAGCAAGTTGCAGACTCCCTCCTCGCTCTAGTAGCATGGGAACTTGGGAAGGAGAGAAACTCCAGGATTTTCCGCAGCGCGTGCTCTCAGCCGCAGGCCCTGTTAGACTCCATCAAGCTTTTCGTCGACCTTTGGGCGCAGGCTGGGTCAAGAGGTCTTCGGAGCTTAACTCACGTTGTGGCTGTTTAGCCTTTGTTGCAGTTTTTTCTATTTTGCTGTTGTTTGGGCGCTTGGTTTGCCCGGGTCAGTTGACCACGTTTGGACTATCCATCGCCTTGTATTACCTGTGTCAGACTTCTCTCTCTTTCGCTTAATATAAATACGCGCAAATCTTATGTGTGATCGAGAGAAAAAAAAAAAAGCATGCTAGCTACAACAACAACCCCCTCTTATTATAAGAAAACCGAATTACAAGAAAACTACTCTATATAGAAGCCTCTAGCCAAACATCAAGTCAAGTGTCGGAGACGCGTTACCGTGTGTTTGGTTAGAGAGTGGACTGGGTTGGGTTGGTTCCATCCTCGGTTTTGGGGATGACTCCAACCCATCTCGGTTTTTTGTGGACTTCGGGTTGGGTTGGTTCCATCCTATTTTTATGTTTGGTTGGGGGATTGGAAAAGAGGGTCACGCAGGGTATATTTGACACCGCTTTGCTACAGCACAATGGGTCCCGCTTGCCGGTCACGTCCTATCTTCTTCCTCACGACTTACCTGCGCCTCCCGAGGCCGTCTCAAGGCCCGACCCTCGCCGGAAGCCGCCGGCCAAGGCGCGCCCCCGCCCTCGGTCCACGAGTGCGGCGTCCGCCATGGCTGCGAGTACTGATCGGGCCCGCCATGGTCAGCGTCCGCCACGGGATGCAAGATGGCCATGGAGGTTCTGCGGCGGCCATGGGGGTTGCGGGGCCGCGTGGGAGCATGTGGCCATGGAGGTTGCGAAGCGGCCACGGGATGTGGTGGCCATGAAGGTTGCGAAGCGGCCATGGAGGTTGTGGGCGGGCCCCGCCAGAAGCCGAGGGCGCGCCGCGTCGAGCAGCTACGCCGTCAGCCGCCAGTCCGCGAGCCCGCTGGGCGGACGGCAGCCGCCAGGCCGCTCCACGGCGGGCGGCGCGGCCACGGCGAGTCCGCGAGCCTCGCCGAGTCCCACGGTGCACAGCGGTTGCTTCACAGGGACGAGCGAAGACGGACAAGCGGCGGGCGGCGACGGAGGAGCCTCGAACCCCGCGTGGAGTTCGCTCCGTCCGCCAGATTTCGGCGGACGGGGTCGACCGGGCATCCGGGCGAATATTCGCTCCGGGGTCAAACCCATCCCTAGCCGCTCTCCAACCAAACACCCCAAAAACGGGTTCGACCCAAGACCCCAACCAAACACACGGTAGACGACGCTTTTGTCACCCGTAGAAAGCGCACTTCCAGGAAGACATTTTGATCCGATCCGATGGCAAGTGAACGGGCCAAATTCGATACCCAGAACAACCGACTGGGCTGCAAAACTTGGGCCAACGGTTCACATAAAAACGGATCGGGTCCGATTGCATATGTGGGCTGTTATTTTCATGGGCCCGGCCTACCTAGCGGCCCAACGCATGTCCTATTTCAATTTGATGGGGGCAACAGTTGCTCAAAAATTCTCAAAAAAAAAAAAAAAAAAAGAAAACAGTTGCTCAAAAAAAAAAAATGATGGGGGCAACACCGTGCCTGTCCCGCTACACAGCACAGCTTGGTCAGTGCCGCTCGCCCGCATTAGTCATCAGACAGAGACACAGGCTGCATACTCGTTGCCCTGAGTAAAATCTAGCAAGCTTGCCTTTTTGCAATCAATTGGTGTACATAACATGGGTTCCTCGCCCTCAGTAAAATCTAGCAAGCTTCCTTGAGCCTGACCCGCTGGGGTTGGAGCCCCTCGCGAGCACGGCGCCGCACGCGTGGATCGACCCAATGCTGGAGGAGTTCACCGCCTCTTTTTGCTCCGGCGTTGGCCCACGATGATTGGTGGGCCAAGATTGCGGAGAACGAAAGCTGCTGCAATGCCTAGCCAGGTGCGCCGAAGCCATCACAAGCCCACCCATGGAGTGCTGTGATCCGCCCGAAGAGCAGCCCACCGAGCAGGCCGAGGAGTGCGCCGATGTTGACCCGTCGGGCTCCGGAGCCGCTTCTGATCACCCGGCCGAAGACTCACCGGCAAAGGCACTACTGCGCGATCCATCCTAGAGATGATAGAGGCTGAGGTCTCATTCCGCTGCGCACGCCGCTCATCCAAGGAAGGCCGAGGCTGTGCGGGCGAGGACCCCGTCTCCATTCACTCGCCGCGAGGAGCGGCCGCATCGCCGCCAGGCCGAGGGCCGCGGCGGTTCAAGCTCGGTTGTCGCTCCGGGCTTCGGCGTCGATGTCGCCGAGGACGCGAACCGAAACAATTGTGGATGACAAGGTGAAGGCTGCATTCAGGAAATATGACGACGCCAAGCAGACCGCGCTTGGACGTCTTTGCTTAATGGCTGATTCGATGTGCAAGCCTTGGACCTTGATGTCATC
This sequence comes from Hyparrhenia diplandra, assembly GCA_015847255.1. NCBI lineage: Eukaryota > Viridiplantae > Streptophyta > Magnoliopsida > Poales > Poaceae > Hyparrhenia > Hyparrhenia diplandra. The sequence continues at coordinate 253,006 of JADLZK010001513.1, read as the reverse complement.
GGGTCTTGGGGACTTCGGGACCCGAAAGTGGGTGATTCGGTCCTCGTGAGCAAAATTTGTAACAATGTAGTCATCCATTTCGAGCTTTTGGTGTGTGTTTGGGGCTTTCGTAACCTGGGTTACTTAGCCCTAATTTGTATTTCTTTTAGTTTTATTCCGCTTAATTAAAAACGCCGCAACAGCAAATGTCAAAAAAAAAAAAAAAAAATCTTGGGTTCATATTCCTGAACAATGGGTCCCAACCAACCAAGAAGAAGCCCAAAATTACACCAGAAGAAGAAGAGACCAACAATCTTTTAGCACCTTCATAACGAACGAATGACTCCACAGAGTCGCATATACTGTAATACTCCCTCCATTCCATAATACTTGCAATTCTTTGACTTATATAAATTGTGTTTTGACCTCTCGTCTTATTCAACTTTTTTAATAAATATTACCACTTTTTGTTATGACTTATTACATCACTAAAGATATTGTAATGATGTTTTGTTTGTTTTATAATTTACATAAAAAAATTTGAATAAGACGAGCAGTCAAACACACAGTTTATATGAGTCAAAGAATTGCAAAGATCGCTGTGGAACGAAGACTAAGCTAGCGGGTGTATTGCAATCCAATCACACTACTTATGATTGATGACTGAACTTGACAGCTGAAATGACACTTTTGCTTCAGCTTGGCAGGGAACCGGGGCTGCTCCTTCCACTGAATGAATTCTGAAACCTACGATCCCCCCACACCCACAGTAGTGAGCCTAGCTGGTCGAACCAATAATGATCAAATCCGCCTTTAATCATGCATGTATTTGCCCACCAGATGAACAGGACAGACATCTGACCCTAGCTGTCCAGACTCCTATCCTATCCACCGGAGGATCGAAAAGAGAGAGACGTCGTCGAAGTCTGAGAGCTTTTTTCTCCCATTTCTCACCATCCACCAGAGATCATATCTGGCCTCCGTCCATGATTAGAGACTCGTCGTTTTCGTCCGACACCCATGTATCCCAATATCTCATGATGCAGATTTTGCTTGCGTTGGAGCCCCTGGCTAGTAGCTAGTGTGTGTCCCTTCCCTAGCTAGCTACTGAAAGCAAGACGGATGGCTGGGAGGCTCTCGATCTGCACGGACGATCGAGCTCCGTGGATGCTGCCGGGCCACCATTGGCGAGTGCACTGCAGCCTGCAGGGCAAAGGAGGACGCGAGCCGACGGCTGCGACGGCGATGGCGAGGCGTGGTGGGCAGTGGCCACTGGCTAGGCCCAGTTACAGTCCATGCTTAGTCATGGTCGCGACCCTGCTTCATTCGTCCTGCCTTTCGGAATTATTGGATTGGATTCGTCTCCTTTTTTTGTCACCGATCGGTCGGTCTCACTGTGTCTTCTCCCTCGGTCTCTGCTTTTCTGCATGCAGCAGCAGAACCCCATTTTGTTTTCCTATGTATCCAAGATTTGTTTTCTCTCTCTCTCTCTCCTTCTTTGTTTGGAGGGTAGACCATGAACAAGAACAACCACTGTTTTTTTCTAAATTTTTTGCATGAGTATGTTTGCCTTGTGAGTGAATGTATAGACTTCTACCGTATAGGATGTTTATGTGGTAAAAATCTAATTGTATAATCACTAAATTTTGTCTTGCACATTGTCAATCGGCCCATATCAAAACATATTTTTCTCTGCACATGACTCTCAGCAAGAACAGAGTCCACCACTGGTTACATGTGACTAAAAACTGTGTCAGGCTCCGAGTGAAGAACGAACCTGACGGAATTGTGGAGTAGAAACAGAGATCAGCAAGAACAGATAAAAGGAAGTTCAGAAAGAGGCAACACAAAGAAGATAGCTAGTGATTCGGCTCGATAACGATTCAGAGGTTACATTACATGGTGCCCTTTATAATACTCAGGCGACACCCAACCCCACTAGTATAGTCAGCCTAACCACGCGCAACCGACAATAGCAAGACAACTGTTTCCTGACCGACAATACTCCCATGCCGGCTCTTTTACAGACGCTAACTCTGAACCTTCAGCCACAGTGACTCTGCGCATCTTCTTCCTGTATGTGACTGACAAAAACCATAGTACCGTACTATGTACTACCCAAGAAATTTCACAACCGAATGAGATGGACGTTGGCAAATTCCGCACACATGACATACACACGCTCACTCTTGGTGAGTGCTCACCTTTCCAGTGCACTATACTACAGCTCCAAAGTCCCCATCTGGAAAGGAATAAGAATACCTTCTGTTGTCAAATATTTTTCAGGGGCCCTCCCCTCGGTCTCGGACTTTACTATATATAATAATGGAGGAGCTACACTCAGCTAGCTAGGGATTGGACGACGTTTGACCGCCATCCACCAACCAAAAACCCTTTCGATGCAGCAAGCAGCATAGCTACCTCACGTTGCTTTGCTTTGGCCGAATTATTGGAAGCAAAGCACTTGTGTGTGAAGTGTGAACCCCACAACCCTACACTTTGCCCGGCAGTGGAGTCTAGGAATCGTTTTGTTTCCTCCTTCATGGTACTCCACTACTCTAGTGCACTCTCCCAGGAGTTTCTTCAGTCACATGGAATTTATTTATTTGTCGGTCAACGCGGCTGATCCGAAATTATATAATGCACATAGATTTTCTGGGATGACTTTGTGAAAACATTTTTTTTTTCCTCTCCGTAGAGATATTGTTTGATCTTTTGCTTTACTGAATTTTCTAGTGATGCAGTATAACAACCTCTATGGTTCTCTGGAATTGAATAATTATTAAGCATAAGGATTGTGGCTCTCACCATATTTATATAAACACATCATCCTGCTTTTCTAAGAAGTGGTTCTGGTTGACTTAACCAACTGCCTTTATAAGTGATACTATGCAGCATTGTAGCTTACAAAACATCTCTAAAAATCGATTTCAAAAAGTGATTGACATAATAAAACCATCCTTGAAAATCTATACATTTCCAGTCGTTATTGACATATTTTTAGAGACGGATTTCTTACGCCGACCGCTCATAAAAGTGATGATTTCAACCACCCTTAAAAATCATTTTAGGGCAATTAATTAAGTCAACCGCCCTTCAAATATTGCACAAAAAAATGCTCTTCAAATAGCTATTAAATAAAAAGATTTATAAAGTTTTCAAATAAAAGTTTGATTGAAGACAAAATTTATATTAAAATGTAAATCTCGATGAGATCTAAATAAAATTTTATAGTTGATGACTTTTATTTGAGATCTCATATATGGGCTGAAATGTACATTTTAAGTTCTTAGATTTTAAAAATCAAATTTCTGAATTTTTCGCCTTAGGTGGAGAGACGTGCTATACAAAAATTGTAACACCCAACAAGGTCTATCGCTTTCTAAGATCATTTAGGAGTCGGAAATTCTATACAAGATTTATATATATCGTTATAAAAAAATCACATTATGATTTCTACGATCTGATGTAGTAACTTTTTCTCAACCCGTTTTTAAAATCGGTTTTGACCATCACCTCTTTTCCTATCTTAATTGAAAGGCAGAGCTCTTGCCATTTCTTTTAAAAAAAAAAAGGTTGATTTTGACCATCTCTAAAAATTGTCTGCTGTGTGATAGTGAGAAGAGGAGAAATGAAGTTTGTTCATGTGTGGAGTGCCCGCACCAAAACCCTAAGACTACCATAGTGATGAATTAGTACCTTTGTTCTCTTCTGTGCATGCAACAGATTCTGTTCTTCTTCCGTTTTCTTTCTATACAGACTGACCTATAGCAGTAGCAGCTAGCAGATTCTTTTCAGTCTAAAGTTGACCGTGCCACTGAAACGGTGTGGTCAGTCAGTCACAGAGCCGGTTCATGCTCACCCATCAATCCAAAGTGTGTTCAGTCCTGCAGAACATTCATTCTACTGAGAATTAATTACTGTATGTTATTATCCAAAGTGAACATAATTGAACGTTCAGATATAGTATATATATAGTGCCTATATGCCTCTCTACTGGCTCTACACAACCAAAAGCAAAAGGACCAAAGCTATGGAAATGTTTATAGACACACACAGACAGACACAGGTGGTGGTTCACAAGTCATGGATGGATGGGGCCATGGTTGGTCCCAAGCACGCAGACCAAAAATAAAGAAAAACCAAAGGTGCCAAAACATTTGTCTTGCATACTATACTTTGAGGACAATAATGCATGCACACAAACACCTCTCTGCCGTTTTTTTTTTTTTTTCGATCCTTTTGTGTGTCCTTGTTGTCCTTTCTTCTTCGTGTCAATCATGCCCGAGTTTCTTCTACCATTCCTTCCAAAATCCACACCTTTTATGTACGTATATATATATTTCTTTCCGACTGTCTACCACCACTAGGAACCAACAGACGTCATGGGCGCGCGGCTTAAAAAGAAAGAAGCAAAAGAATGGTCTCTTGCTCTTCTAATCAGCTAGTTTTAGTTTGTTTATCATCAATTATTGGCCTTCGTAGGACATCTTATATATGAAATCTCTCTGTTCCTTTTTATACGTGTTTCTCATTTCTCGATATGTAAAACATACTTAACTTTTAACTAAATATGTAAAATAAAATATTAATGTTTATAATACTTAATTAGTATCATTGATAGATCATTCAATCTATATTTATAATAAATTTATTTTCTAGATACAAATATACAATATTTTCTAAAAACTTAGTTATACTTGAGAAAGTTTGGCCAATACAAATTTCACGGCGACACTTAAATAGGCACGGAGGGAGCATGTGCTTTGGGTGCTTGGATTGCATATTTACATTACTAGCTTGCATGTATATAAGCAATATAACCATAGGCTCTTGTTAGTATATTGATGACTAGCGACCAAAAGACATTAGTAGGCCGCAAGGTCAAGATCGAGTGCGCAACAAGTTATGCTTCCTCTCCATCGGTCTTTTGGTGATATCCATATTATGCATTATCGGCTATCCCAAACATCAGTTTATTTTATTTATGGCTGATCTAGATATTTAATTACATGATCTACAAGATCAACATTAGGTCACCTTAGAGATGGCATGGAACACAAAATTTGATTTATTTTATACCTATTTTAGGTATATTCCAAATAAAGGAACTTCAAGATCACAAGGTTAGCTCAATTGGGACCCAAAATTTCTACAGTGCGTGCAGGTAGCGGCCGCAGCGCATCGCGCGACGCGGCGGCGGCCCTCGTTGTCGTCGTGGCCGTTGGTTGGAAAACCACAACGACCACACCTTAGACTGTCTGGTGACGGTAAAAGCATCCTGTGAAGTCCACGTGAGCGCCACGACATGGATATAGCGTAAAAAATCTCTGCAGCGGTGTTCTGCATGTTCTCCGGTACGAGCGTTCCCTCGGTATATATGGCGCGGTACCGTGACTTCTGTAAAGTCTCTCAGCGGTCCCACCTCGCATGCGGGAGAGAGAGCCAGAGAGGTGAGAGAATGCATGCAGCGGACCCCACAATTTCAATCAACTAAAAAATACTATAACTCACAAATTAAAAAGCCAAATTAAATTCGATTACACCATCAATTTGTTTTAATAAATCCTTCAAAACTAGATCTCACATAGATATGTTTAAATAAAATTATAAGTGGACCCCACTAACGATAGTTGATATAGAGTAGAGATATAAAAAAGCGATGGGTGCGAGGAAGAAGTCTTTGTAAAGGAGGAATCTTGATGGACGGGATGTATAGAGGTAAATAAAACATGAGTGCGGATAGTCGAATCACGCCCGCTCCAGGTGGGCCCCATCCCGTCCGCAGGTGTAGCAAAATCTAAAGGAAGGTGGACCCGATCCTTACACGTGGGCCGTGTAGCCCGCACGCGTCCCGGCCGATCGATGACATCATGTCCTCATCCACCGTACGGCGGTACCGGGTGGTCTGGCCGGCCACCGCCGCCACCTGTCTCGCCTAGCTCGTCGACGGTAGGTAGGCCAGGCCACCGTATATTTTGGCCGCCAAGTACGTACTCTACGTACGCGTACCAGCTGGGAACGTACAACGTAGTACTTTATACGTACGTAACGTGCCGACCGGGCCGCAGGCCCGCAAGGGTTTTCCTCATTGCATTGCATGGATATACGGCGGCCGCGACTAGATAATATATTGTACATGGATCATTAATTTCTCGTTGAATAAAATCTTGTGAGATCATGTCCTTGTTTTGAAAGATATACTCGTTAGGGATTATGTGGTGTGTTGGTAGCCTAGCTTGTAGGAGGGACTTGTGTGAGACAATCCTAAAAAAAAAAAAAATCGAAATTGAACCGGCAATTTTGCGTGCCATGGGCACATGATTTTTTTAACGATCGGTAATGTAGTAGCAGTTTCAAAACTGTCCCTAAAATGAGATTTTAACCTTCTATAAAAATCACCTTTTTTCAATTTTTTACGATTTACGTGGTAGGTGAGTAAAACGTCACCGCTTTAAAAAAAACGTTTCTAAAATCATTTTTTAACTTTTTTAAAAAAGTTTGATTTCTTTTATCACTGGTGTATAAATGGTTTTAAAACTACCCCTACAATCATTTTTTTTTTTTTGACAAACTCACATATATTATATTAAGCGACCAATTTACGATAGGTCCCCTAAGAGGAACAAAATACAACAAGGTCCTCGCAAAAAGGATAAGAGGCAACCGCAATAGCGAAAATGCGATGACGACGACAACGAAGTTCGGGCCGGGCGGGGGTCGAGGGCGCGGATGGCGATACACCGATGGAGGCTGCTTGCAGCGTCGGTTGTAGGCGGTGGACTGAGCCGTAGAGGTAGATCAAGTCGGCCAACCAAAAATCCTTTTGATGTCGCCGCCGATTGCAAATGATGGAGCTCAAAGTCACCTGTGGATGGCGAAGTCGCCGAGTTGACGCCGAGGAGGAGCCGCATGGTTGGAGCATGAATCGATCGATGGTCGCAGGGAGGAATAAAGGCGGGCGGCGATATATGGGGGGTTGAAGCGCATCTTGGCGGAGATGGGCGGTGGAGGAAGATGGGGTGGGGAAGGCAAGATCTGGGCGAGAAGGGGAAGGAAAAGATTTTATTTGTCAAACTCACCATGGCCGTAATGCCGCCGCCGACGATGTAGGCTGCCATAGCAAATACGATGGCGGCGGCAAAGGATTTCGCCAAAGGAGACTAGCCATCTCATGGCAAAAGCTAAAGCTATATACTACTAGACCTAGGGAACAGGAAGGGGAACCCGACCCCCCACTCTCATCGCCCGTGGCCGGAGAGGATGGGCGAGGGCCTATGGCGGCGGATCTAGTGGAGGTCAGCAGAAGGAGAGAGGGAGGGTCGGACACCCGCATTCGCCCACTACTAATGAGACCTCCCTATCTCTACAATCAATTTGACCACACCAAACCCTTCAACTACCACAAGGATGAATTACCTTTGTTCTCTTATGTGCAAGAGATTCCTTATCCGTTTCATTTCTAAAGGCCGAGCTGCGTTCTTCTCAATTTAAAGTTTTTTTTACAAGAAACACATATAACATATTGTCACAACAACCGGATTACGCATGCACCCTCAAAAGAGGACCAAATTACAATTAAGCCATGGATCTCAAGAGGAAGAAGGCATGGTCGCCCATGGTATTGGTGACGACGCCGCCGCTAGCGAAGGGTCGCAGGGGCGTCGAGGGCATACACCCGGGTGGATTGACCGCGCAAAGCGTCGGTTGAAGGCGGGCCGGTCTAGCCATCGGAGAACGAGCACTCCGGCGACCGAAGGATTCAGTTGAAGCCGTTGCCGGAGGTTGAAGAAGAGGCTTGGACCAGGATCCTAGGAGGAGGCCGCCTCCGTCGTTGAAACACCAAGAAGGAAGCCACCTTGTCATAGAAGAGAGCTCCAGATCGGTGGTCGCTGCGCGTAAGGGACGGCGGCGGTCGGGTGGAGTCGAAGAGGGCGGATGACGCCGCCCTGACGAGGAGGAGTTGAGCAGCCACCGAAGGGTCGAGATGGGGACTAGAGGGGGGGGTGAATAGTCCCTTTTAAAAACTAATCGCACCCGCTAACCCCAAAACAAATGCGAAATAAACTTATCGGTCTAGCCAAGACTTCACCCCTCTAACTAAGACTCTAAATCACCTCACAAAAGATCCTACACAAGAAGAGTGAGGTGACAAGCCTAGCTTGAGCTCCTAATCAAATCTAATGCAAGGTCACACAAACCTAAGCACTAGTACTTCAAGCACGGGTGAGCTCCTACACAATTCTAGTAAGCACAAGCACAAAGCTCCTAAGCTCACTAGATGCACAATGGACAAGGCAACACACGCCTAACCCAAAGGCTCAAATTACACGGCTACACAAGCTAAGCAAAGTAACTAATCAAGCTACACAAGCTAGATAGTTACAACTACTCTACTCAAGCACAAGCACAATATATATATGAATGTAATGACAAAGCTTGAGATAAGAGAATGCAAACCACCGCAAAAGTGTGGACACAAGATGACACCGGTGATTTTTTTATCGAGGTCTCGGGAAGCTTGCCAACTTCCCCTACTCCTCGTTGTGTCGACCAACACTTTAGTGGTTCCACGGTTTGGCGAATCACCCGGTGATGATTCTCAAGCTTAATGGCCGCTGCCAAATCCCACACTGGGAGCTCGACGAGACACTCACACGCTGTGAGTTCTCTAGCCAATCCCTCGAGGGTACCGTGTGAACCCACACACAAGTGTGGTAGCTCAATGACACGCTCCACTAGAGTTGCTCTTCACGATCCCCGCGAGGTGAGCACGAACCTCTCACAATCTCTTCTTCTGAGCACCGCACAATCTTCTTTGCGTGCTTCACGAAGCCTCTTGCCACCAAGCCGCCTAGGAGGTGGCAACCTCCAAGAGAAACAAGCCCACCGGCTTGCAACACGAACACCTAGTGCCACGAATGCGATCTCTCAACGCAACGCACTAGGAATCGATCTCTCACTCAATCGGATGAACAATATCAAGCATATATGAGTGGGAGGGCTCTCAAGCACTCTCAAGCATGGACACAAAGTCCCTAAGGTGCTAAGCTCCAGCCAAGGCCGGCCACACCCTCTATTTATAGCCCCCAAGCCAAAACTAGCCGCTGGGGACGAAACACGCCTTTCTGGCCGATCGGAGCTACCGACCGGACGCACTGATGAGTCCGTCCAAATCCCGGCCGCCGCGCGTCCGGCCACAACCGACAAGCAACCCGCCCACGCCAAACGGCTACTTTGAAGGTCCGGCCGGTGCTTCCGGCCGGCACCGGAAGCTTCCGGTCCAGCGTCGGTACCGCGTCCGGTCAAAAACCGGCCGCAGGGGCTCGCGAGACGCGACGGCCGGAAGCGCCCGGCCGGTGGCCCGGTCACCGACCGAAGCGTCCGGTCGACGCTTTTCCAAATAAAAAATCCAATCAAACACCGACGCCTTCTCTTCGACATGCTACCCATCAAGTATACCAAACTTGAGCACGAGGAATAGCATGTTTTCACCACCACGATGCATTCGGCGCAATAGAAAATATGCATCTCATTTTCTCGAAGCGCGAATCCCGCCTCGCAAGCTCGGGCGGGAGGATGAGCGGTTCCTAAACCCAACTCAACCCCCGCAATCACCGCCGCCTTTGCAAATGTGCCAACACCACCAAGTGTACATCACCATGTGCAAGTGTGTTAGCATTTTCACAATCATTTCAAAGGCCGGGTTAGCTCTTGTCACGCCACTCGATCCTAACACGTCGCAAAAGTTAGATCGCACAAGTGGCACTAGATGACCGATATGCAAACAAGTTTGCCCCTCTTGATAGTACGGCCATCTATCCTAAACCCGGTCATAAACTTCTCTAAGCTCCAATGACCGCTTAAAATGAAATGCCCTATAGGTTATACCTTTGCCTTGGCGCATTTCCATTCCGCTCCATCTTCAAGTGTCGATGCAACACATGCACCAACACGATCAAGAATGATATGATCCACTCCATATCATCACATGACCTTCTTGGTCCATCGATCTCGACCTCACTTGCTCTTCACCGCTATTGCGTCGGGTCCATCGGCGCCAAGTCCAAATGACTTGCCCTTCACACTTGCAACCGGTCCTTCAAGCCAAGTCTTTGTCTTGATCTTCACCACCTTGGTCACATGACTCCATGTCATGTTTCATATGCAATAAGCTCCTTCATTGCATCATCACATGTGTGAACTAATCTCCCCTCAATATTATCTCAATCACACATATTAGTTCACCTAATGTTGACACTCAATTACCAAAAACCACAAGGGACCTTTCAGCAGCATAACAGACCAAATCCACCCAAAAGGGGGTTCGATCCGTAGCCATAGCCCTCCAATCAACCTCTGAAATCTCATGTTTGGTTTTGGAAATTGATGACACACTTGTGGACTAATCCTGTTACTCTAAGTGTGGACTATGAGATAGGATTAGGTTGATGACAAGGAGCATGATGATCATGAACATGGACGATGATGATGGACATCATGGATCGTCAAGCTCGATGATCGGCTTGAAAGGAACCCGGGAGATCAAGGCAAAGGTATACTTGATAGGGTTTTCCTTTCGGTGATCAAGACACGATGGGGCGTGTGATCACATTCTAGGATAGATGGCCGACTATCAAGAGGGAATGCCGTGACAATCCTTTGGTGAAGTGCTTCTAGGTCCAATTGTCTTGCATATTGCATTTAGGACAATGAGAGCACTAACTTCGATCTTGCCTAACTTATCGACGAGCTAACATGCATGATAACGTGATCATCTTGAACGTGTTGGCAACCTATGGCAAGAGGCGAAGCAAGGAAGAAGCAAAGGGCAACACAAAAATGAAGAACAAGCCGAAAAGAGCACCGACGCAAAGATCGACTGACACCGCACCGACGCGACACACCTCGGTGGCTCCCGGTGGGAGGATCCAAGAAGCTTGTTTTAGGCTCGGCTCGGTTTTTTGCACGGACGCCGGCACCGGAAGCATACACCGGACGCACGGCGGAAGGAGTCGGCCGTGGGCCCGAAGCTTGTCGCCAGACCGGAAGCACGCACCGACTCAAAGACCGGACCCGCCGGTGGTTCCGTGGGGTGCGTCCGGTGCACCTGCAGAAGGCAAATTTTTTAGAGCAACGGCTCTATTTCGAGGGAGCTCTATATATACTTGGATGGCCGGTTCTTTGAGCTCTCTCTTGCACATTTGAACACTCTAACTTGCTTGTGAGCATTTGAGACTCCTCTCCACTCATCTCCTCATCACTAATTCGGATTCTTGGTGAGATTGAGAGAGATAGAAGTGCATTGCTTGCATCGGTTGCATTTAGAAGCACTTCATCCTTGGAGAAGCCAGCGGGATTCTTGTTATCTTGGGAATTTGCCCTGGTTCCCTAGCGGCTTGGAGCAAGAGGCGGTGTTGAGCCTCGATTGGAGCTTGTTCGAGGCCACACCGGTGGTGATTGTGAGGGGTTGAGCCTTACCCCGCGGGAGGTACGCGAAAGGCATCACTAGTGGATTGCTCGTGGCTTGTTGGACCCTCTCTTGTGCTCGGTTGCTTGAGCTCCCACCGGGGATTTGGCATTGGCCATTAAGCTTAGCATCCGTCAAGTGAGTGTGTCGCCACAACGGGGACTAGCGTGCCGGCAAGCACGTGAACCTCGGTGAAAAAATCATCGTGTCACTTGTTCTTGCTCGTTGGAGATTTCTCGGTGATCACGGTGATTGGCTACAACCTCGACACTACACCGGTGGTATTGTATTCTAGCACTCCTTTGCATTACTTCGTAGTATATCTTATTAGGGTGCTTAGTTGAGTAGCTAGCTTAGTCTTGTTAGCTCCTAGTGGTAGAATTAGTTAGAAATACTTAAACATCTAGGAGTAACTTAGCAACCTAGTCCTTGCTTGTGATTAGTGATATTAGAATTGCTAGAATTGTTAGGAGGCTTGCGTAATTAGCTTGAAGCATTTGCTTTTGTGCTACGCCGTCTTATTTACTAACCGCCTTGCTTAGTGTTGTTTGTAGAATTTTTAATAGGCTATTCACCCCCCTCTAGCCATTAGGACCTTTCAAGTGGTATCAGAGCCGAGGCACCGTATTTGAGTGGATTAACATCCAACGGTGACAAAATGGCGTTGAGTTTTCATGTCAACAACACCAAGAAGGCGCCACCTTTCGATGGCACAAACTTTGCCTATTGGAAGGTGAAGATGACCGCACACCTCAAGTCAATCAATAGAGAAGTGTGGGTTGTGACCGAGAAGAAGTTTGAGGCAGCAAGAGAAGATGCACCAACTCCGGTTGAAGAGAAGAAACTATATGCCAATGATGTGGCCGTGAGTGCATTTCATGAGGCTTTCAACGATAGAGTGTTTGAGCAAGTCAAGTCACTCACCATTGCCCATGGCATTTGGAAGAAGCTAGAAGAGTGCTATGAGGGCACCGAAGGTGTCAAGCAAGCAAAGGCATATATCAAGCTTGAGCAATTCAATAGTTTCAAGATGGAGGATGATGAGAGTGTGCCGGAGATGTTTCACCGTATGCAAGTATTGGTAAATGATCTCAATGCACTTGGAGAAGAGATCAAGGACAAGACCTTCAACATGAAGTTCTTGAGATGTTTGCCCGAGCGGTTTGGGATGTTCATCACCGTGCTTGTGAGGACAAATTTGAAGGATTTGACACCCAACCAATTACTTGATGAGGTGATGACCGATGACTCTTATAGAGATGATAAGAAGAAGCAAGAACTCATCAACAAGGTAAACAAGAAGCTCAAGGAAGAAGAGAAGAAAGAGGACAAGAAGAGCTTGGCACTCAAGGCTAGCTCATCATCTAAGGGCAAGAAGAAGAAGGAAGAATCAAGTGATGAAGAGGATGGCACTTCTACAAGTGGGAGTGAAGTTGATGAACAATTGACCCTCTTTGTGAGAAGATTGGGCAAATATGTGAAGAAGACATACATCAACAAGAACAAGAAAAAGCAATCATCCAAGAAGAAGACCAAGGATGGGAAGAATGAAGGCAACATGACATGCTTTCGGTGTCATGATGATTGTCACTTGATTGCCGAATGCCCATATGAGAGTGATGATGAGAAGGGCATCAAGAAAGCTAGAAAGAAGAATGATGCCAAGAATAAGAAGGAGAAGAAGCCCAAGAAGAAGAATGAGTCACATGTGGCTATGTGGGATAGTGATGGTTCATCCTCTTCAAGTAATGAAGAAGAGGAGAAGAAGAACAAGAAGAAGGGACAAGCTCACCTTGCTATGCATGACAAAATCTCCCTCTTCGACACTCCTTCCTCATGCTTCATGGCTAAGGCCACCAAGGTACAATCTATCACTAGTGATGATGATGATGATAGTGATAGTGATAGTGATGATGAGGAGAAAACACTCACTAGGGAGGAATTGCAAAGCATGCTTGATGATTGCATTGTTATGTTCAAGCAAAGTAGAAAGGAATGCAAGGGCTTGCGTAAGAAACAAAGAGCCTTAAGCAAGAACTTGGTGAGCTTCGAGCATCTTATGAGAGTCTAGAGGTAGACCATAAGAAGCTTGAGAAATCTCATTCTAAGTTAGAGAAAGCTCATTCCTCTCTACTTGATGAGCACAAGTTGTGCTTAGTTGAGGACAAAGTTGATACATGCAATGCAAGCATCATGTGTGATATTCTAGTTGATGAATCAAACCCCAAGTGTGAGACCTCCACTAGCTCTATCACTAGCATATCCATCTCTAGTGAAGATAATGACCACCCTATGCTTATTCTTAAGAATGCATGCTTAAAGAGGGAAGTAAAGGAGCTCAATCACTCCTTGGCTAAGGCCTATGGTGGTGAGGACCACTTGCTTATGTGCTTGGGTAGCCAAAGGGCATCCTTATACAAGGAGGGCTTAGGCTATATCCCCAAGAAAGGCAAGACCGCCTATGTGACTCACAAGACTCGTTTTGTGAAGAACAATGGTAGCTATTGCAAAGCTTGCAAGCAAGTTGGTCATGTAGAGCAAAAGTGCATGAACAAGAGAACCAATGTTACTTCTATCAAGCTTGATCATTCTTATATGCTTGTAAAGAAGAACAATGGTGTTCGTGCTAGGTACATTGGTACACCATGGATGGGCTCAAAGAAGAAAGCCATTTGGGTACCAAAGGCCTTGGTGACTAACCTTGAAGGACCCAAGCAACATTGGGTACCTAAGAAGAATTGATCTTATTTTGTAGGTCAATTATCGTGCCGGAGGAGAGCATTGGATAATGGATAGTGGGTGCACTCAACACATGACCGGGGATTCTCATATGTTCAAGACAATTAGCATCAAGGGCATTGATGAGTATGAGTCAATCACTTTTGGCAACGACAAGAAAGGCAATGTATTGGGGCTAGGCAAGATTGCTATCACTCAAGAGAAGAGCTTATCCAAGGTGTTGCTAGTTGATCATCTTGATTACAACCTCTTGTCGGTCTCTCAACTTTGTGATCATGGCTACAAATGTATATTCACAAGCCAAGAAGTTGAAGTGGTTAGTGGTGATGGTGCAAACATGATCTTCAAGGGATTTAGATATGGTGATCTCTACCTTGTTGATTTCAAGTCAAAAGAAGCCAAGTTGACAACATGTTTACTCTCAAAGGCTAGTAAAGGGTGGTTGTGGCATAGAAGGCTTGGTCATGTTGGGATGAAGCAATTGAACAAGTTGATGAAGCATGACTTGGTTAGAGGCTTGGATGATGTGAAGTTTGAGAAGGACAAACCTTGTGGAGCATGTCAAGCCAGGAAGCAACATGGCAATACACATCCAACCAAGAGCTCAATGAGTACAAGCAAAGCTTTTGAGTTGCTACACATAGATTTGTTTGGGCCAACAACATATACTAGCATTGGTGGCAACAAGTATGGTTTTGTCATAGTTGATGACTACACAAGATATACATGGGTGTTCTTTTTGCATGACAAGAATGATGTATTTGAGCTCTTCAAGACTTTTGTCAAGAGGGTTCAAAATGAATTTGAGACATCCATCAAGAAGATTAGAAGTGACAATGGGAGTGAGTTCAAGAATACAAGAATTGAAGAGTTGTGTGATGAGCTTAGAATTGGACATCAATTCTCACCAACCTACACTCCTCAATCCAATGGTGTAGTTGAAAGGAAGAATAGAACCTTGATTGAAATGGCAAGATCAATGCTTAGTGAGTACAATGTTAGCCATTCCTTTTGGGCCGAAGCAATCAACACGGCTTGCTATTGTAGCAACCGATTATATTGTCATGGGATGCTTGGCAAGACACCCTATGAATTGTTGAATGGAAGGAAGCCCAACATTGGATACTTTAGAGTCTTTGGATGCAAATGCTACATTCTCAAGAAAGGCACAAGATTGGGCAAGTTTGACAAGAAGTGTGATGAAGGGTTCCTAGTTGGATATTCAACCACAAGCAAAGCATATAGAGTTTGGAACTTGGGTAGTGGCAAGCTTGAAGAGGTACATGATGTTGAATTTGATGAAACCCAAGGCTCTCAAAGTGAAATTGAAAATCATGATGATGTGAAGTGGTTCCAACTTGGAGAATGCAATGAGGAATATGGATATTGGTGACATTCGACCATGGCAAGTTAGTGATGATGATGACACTCCATTGCCTACCACTACGGTTGAGATTGAAGCAAATGAGGCAAATGAAGCAAGCACTAGTGGTACTCAAGATGAAGATCAAGAGCAACAAGCTAGTCCATTCACTCATCCTAGTCATCAAGTACAAGTGATGCAACCTACCAACATTGCAAGAGATCATCCAATTGATCAAATCATGGGAGATATCAATAGTGGAGTGATCACTAGAGGAAGATTAGCATCATTTTATGCTCACCATGCCTTTGTAGCTCAAGAGGAGCCTGGAAACATTGAGAAGGCACTAAAGAAGGAAGATTGGATCAATGCAATGCATGAAGAATTGAACAACTTCAAGAGGAATGATGTTTGGGAATTGGTGGAAAGGCCAAAGAACTACAATGTGATAGGAACTAAGTGGGTTTTCAAGAACAAGCAAGATCAAGATGAAATTATGGTTAGAAACAAGGCAAGGCTAGTAGCTCAAGGGTACACTCAAGTAGAGGGTCTTGATTTTGGAGAGACCTATGCACCGGTTGCTAGACTTGAAGCAATTAGAATCTTGCTTGCCTATGCATGTGCACATGACATCAAGCTCTATCAAATGGATGTGAAGAGTGCATTCTTGAATGGATTCATAAATGAGTTGGTGTATGTTGAACAACCACCGGGTTTTGAAGATGACAAGTATCCCAACCATGTCTACAAGTTGAAGAAGGCTTTGTATGGCTTGAAGCAAGCACCTAGAGTATGGTATGAGAGGTTGAGAGATTTTCTCCTCTCTAAAGGATTCAAGATGGGCAAGGTGGATACCACTCTCTTCACCAAGAAGATTGGCAATGACTTGTTTGTGTTGCAAATATATGTTGATGACATTATCTTCGGGTCAACCAACCAAGAGTTTTGTGAAGAGTTTGCTAAGATGATGGCCAATGAGTTTGAAATGTCAATGCTTGGAGAACTCACATTCTTCCTAGGACTTCAAATCAAGCAATTGAAGAATGGCACATTCATTAGTCAAGGCAAGTATATCAAGGATATGATCAAGAAGTTTGATCTTCAAGATGCCAAGTCTATGTCCACACCAATGGGCACCAATGGAAACTTAGACCCCGATCCAAGTGGTGACATGGTTGAGCAAAAAAGAAGTATAGGTCCATGATTGGAAGTTTGCTCTATGCAACCGCATCAAGACCGGACATTGCATTTAGTGTGGGCATGTGTGCTAGATATCAATCCGACCCTAGAGAGAGTCACCTCAAGGCAACAAAGAGAATCATAAGATACTTGAAGGGCACACAAGATGTTGGACTATGGTATCCAAAGGGATCCAAGTTTGATTTGATTGGATATTCGGATTTCGATTATGGAGGATGCAAGATCAATAGAATGAGCACAAGTGGCACATGTCAATTCCTTGGAAGGTCACTAGTATCATGGTCTTCAAAGAAGCAAAATAGTGTTGCTCTTTCAACCGCCGGCCGAATACATTAGTGCGGGAAGTTGTTGCACTCAATTGCTTTGGATGAGGTCTACATTGAGGGATTTTGGTTTCAAATTTGACAAGGTTCCATTGTTTTGTGACAATGAAAGTGCAAGGAAGATGACTCAAAATCCGGTTCAACATCCAAGAACAAAGCACATTGATATAAGACACCACTTCATAAGAGATCATCAACAAAAGGGTGACATTTGTATCATGGGCATTGGCACCGAAGATCAACTAGCCGACATATTCACCAAGCCACTTGATGAGAAAAGGTTTTGCATGCTAAAGGGAGAATTGAACGTTATTAACTTCTCCAACTTGAGTTGATGCACCCCACTTATATATGACATGCCTCCTTCGACAACAAGCAAGGTAAAAGTTGTTTGTCATGGCAT
Source organism: Hyparrhenia diplandra (assembly GCA_015847255.1). Taxonomy (NCBI): domain Eukaryota; kingdom Viridiplantae; phylum Streptophyta; class Magnoliopsida; order Poales; family Poaceae; genus Hyparrhenia; species Hyparrhenia diplandra. The sequence goes on along the minus strand of JADLZK010001513.1, from coordinate 235,529 downwards.
TCATATTATGCTAAGGACTTATTAGTGCATCTAGACATCATGCAATTTAACAGCTCATTCATGAAAAATAAAATTTTTTTTTCAATGTATGTGTGGCACCACTATGGCTTTGGATGGTTTTATGATCTAGTGGTGGCATATGACATGTTTGTGGGCTTGCAATCCTAGTGTCAACTCTAGCTAATGAGCTAATGATGTGTATTCTAACATGGTGCAAGATAACCCTTATGCATATCGGGTGTGAAAAAGCTTGTCCTTGGTTCAAACTTGAATACATGGAAAGGCAAGTGATCTAGATGAGACCACACTTGATCCTTTGATTGACTTGATTTCTCTCATTTACACCTTTTTGGTGATTGTTGACAAATGGGGAGAAATAAGCCACAAAAATGTTGGAAAAGATCACACAAATAGGGGGAGCAAGCTCATAGACTATTTGTGCATTTGTATGTGCATGATCATAATGAAATGTTGCATTGTGCAATCTAAATTCAATATACTTGATTGCTTGGTGCATGCTAGTTTTTGAAAATTGTATGGTGATTGATCAACTAGCATGCATAGGATGTATCTAGACAAAGCTCACATTTTAGCCTATAATGTTGATCTCATGGGGTATGTTGAGTTTTGATGATTGTCTAGTTACATTGATGCTAAGTACTCCGATTGGTTTCACGCTTCAAAGGTCCGCATTCTTGAACCTTAGCATCTCTTTTGGTATAAGTATCTCTCCCAAAATTTCTATTCAAACATATGTGCCAAATTGATCCAAACACATGGAAGCACATATGTAGGGGGAGCTACTACTACCAAACCAAACCTTGAAATGTTTGTCCAAACTATGATTCATGATCAAAATGCTATGGACAAGCAATTCAAGTTCAATTGAATTTTATTTCATATCTTTGTGAATTTGGTTGTCATCAATTACCAAAAAAGGGGAGATTGAAATCTCATGTTTGGTTTTGAAAATTGATGACACACTTGTGGACTAATCCTCGTTACTCTAAGTGTGGACTATGAGATAGGATTAGGTTGATGACAAGGAGCATGATGATCATGAACATGGACGATGATGATGGACATCATGGATCGTCAAGCTCGATGATCGGCTTGAGAGGAACCCGAGATCAAGGCAAAGGTATACTTGATAGGGTTTTCCTTTCGGGTGATCAAGACACGATGGGGCGTGTGATCACATTCTAGGATAGATGGCCGACTATCAAGAGGGAATGCCGTGACAATCCTTTGGTGAAGTGCTTCTAGGTCCAATTGTCTTGCATATTGCATTTAGGACAATGAGAGCACTAACTTCGATCTTGCCTAACTTATCGACGAGCTAACATGCATGATAACGTGATCATCTTGAACGTGTTGGCAACCTATGGCAAGAGGCGAAGCAAGGAAGAAGCAAAGGGCAACACAAAAATGAAGAACAAGCCGGAAAAGAGCACCGACGCAGGACCGACCACGGACACCGCCGAGACGCACAAAACCGGTGGCTCCGGTGGTCGGGTCCGGTGGGAGGATCCGAAGAAGCTTGTTTTAGGCTCGGCTCGGTTTTTGCACCGGAAGCATACAATCGGACGCACGAAGGAAGGAGTCAGCCGTGGGCCCGAAGCTTGTCGCCAGACCGGAAGCACGCACCGGACTCAAGACCGGACCCGCCGGGTGGTTCCGGTGGGTGCGTCCGTGCACCCGCAGAGGGCAAATTTTTTAGAGCAACGGCTCTATTTCGAGGGGAGCTCTATATATACTTGGATGGCCGGTTCTTTGAGCTCTCTCTTGCACATTTGAACACTCTAACTTGCTTGTGAGCATTTGAGACTCCTCTCCACTCATCTCCTCATCACTAATTCGATTCTTGGTGAGATTGAGAGAGATAGAAGTGCATTGCTTGCATCGGTTGCATTTAGAAGCACTTCATCCTTGGAGAAGCCGCGGATTCTTGTTATCTTGAAATTTGCCCTGGTTCCCTAGCGGCTTGGAGCAAGAGGCGGTGTTGAGCTCGATTGGAGCTTGTTCGAGGCCACACCGGTGGTGATTGTGAGGGGTTGAGTCTTACCCCGCGGGAGGTACGCGAAAAGCATCACTAGTGGATTGCTCGTGGCTTGTTGGACCCTCTCTTGTGCTCGGTTGCTTGAGCTCCCACCGGGGATTTGGCATTGGCCATTAAGCTTAGCATCAAAAGTGAGTGTGTCGCCACAACGGGACTAGCGTGCCGGGCAAGCACGTGAACCTCGTGAAAAATCATCGTGTCACTTGTTCTTGCTCGTTGGAGATTTCTTGGTGATCACGGTGATTGGCTACAACCTCGACACTACACCGGTGGTATTGTATTCTAGCACTCCTTTGCATTACTTAGTAGTATATCTTGTTAGGGTGCTTAGTTGAGTAGCTAGCTTAGTCTTGTTAGCTCCTAGTGGTAGAATTAGTTAGAAATACTTGTCCACCTAGGAGTAACTTAGCAACCTAGTCCTTGCTTGTGATTAGTGATATTAGAATTGCTAGAATTGTTAGGAGGCTTGCGTAATTAGCTTGAAGCATTTGCTTTTTGTGCTACGCCGTCTTATTTACTAACCGCCTTTGCTTAGTGTTGTTTGTAGAATTTTTAATAGGCTATTCACCCCCTCTAGCCATTAGGACCTTTCAACCTCAACCCCCGACAAATCAGGGACGGCGGCATGGGGACTCAAGCAGCCATGGATGGGGACGGGTGGAGATGGAGCTGCTTGAGGGAGGGGATTTATTTTATTTGGACTGACCTTGGAGGTGACGACGACGGCGACGAGGAAGCCGAGCGAGGCCACGACAACGACGACGAAGACGACGGTGAACTCCGGGCAGGAGTTACCATAGTGGGCAAAGGCCATAAAGGCAACTACAAATACCTAGATGCTACCTACAAGCTGCTATGGGCGGGGCCCCACTCCCTACGCGCGCTCCGGCGAGCTCGCCAGAGGCGGACAGGAGGGGGCCTGGTGGGGGTCGCCGAGGTGGGGACTAGGAGGAAGCGAAGTTTGCTTTCCCTTAGGGTGCAGACTTTGGTTATTAACAGCGCACCTTCTCAATTTAAAGTTGACCGTGCCACTGCAATGGTTGTCACATAGCCGGTTCATCTTCATCCATCCATAGTGTTTACTCCAACAAAACATTCTACTATGAATTATACTTTTAATATCCCATTCATTTCAAAAAGAACAGTTTCATAAAATTTGACTAAATCTATATAAAAATAATAAAATCAGCATTTATATCTATAGATAGATTTCTTATAAAATTGCATTCCATGTTTGACTAATTGCTCTCGGCGCTTGCCCCACGTTTATACTCGATCATATTCTTTGAGGTGGGAGTATTATGAAAACTCAAAAGTGAACATAATCGAAGTTCACATATATAAAAGTATGTAGTGTGCCTCTTGCCTCCCTACTCAACCTACGACCAAAAGGTCCAATGCCATGGAGAATCGGAGATGTTTAGGCACACACAGACACAGGTGGTGCACAAGTGTTTCTTAAAAAAAGGCGGTTCACAAGTCATGAATAGGTGGTTGGTCCCGCGCACGCAAGACGAAATAAAGAAAAACCATATTTTTCGTCTTCCTCGTGTCAATCATGCCCCAGACCCACAGAGCTTCTTCTTTCCTGACTGCCACACCGGCCACCACTGGCAAACGTCATGGTATTAATATATAGAGAGAGATAAGAAAGAAACTGACCTTCTAATCAGTCAGCTAGTTTCAGTTTATTTATCATCAATTATTGGTCCTAGTGTTGGAATTTAGATGGGCTTGGCCCAATAACAAATTCAGAAATTCCTAGAAAGATCTCAAAGGCCCATTCTATTTTTGGTAATTTTGGCCCTCAAGTTGTAGAGTTCTGAACTGACTCTAAGTAGAGAGTCCTAAACCGATCGTGATCGTAACACGATGTTCGGGATATATAAGCAGCCTACCGGCCACGCCAAAATAAGATCTGATATCTCATCTTGGTTTAGAGAGGAGTCCCTTGAATGGACAACCTCTCAACTCTAGAGAATTGAGATAGAGTTTTTGCCTCTTCTTGTTGTTGCGCCGTCGTAGCTACTCCAGCCCGATTGCTTGCGTGCACTAGCGACCGGGCGAGCAGGTCTCTGGAACCGGGCGCCTTTGCGATCCCGCAAATGGGAGAAGGCGAATAAGGTTTTTGGGAAGCGCTCTTGGCGCGACCGCTCCCGATCTTCATCACGATCTTCATCACGGCTCGTCTTCCGGGGAAGGACACGCGGAGGATCGTCCCAGCGCCTCTCATCGACAATTCGACTTCCTCAGCCAGCCGCCGATCGACGACATCGGCGACAAACACTGAGGACCTCGGCGTCGCTTTAAAGGCGAATAAGGCAAAGCCCGACGACGACAGCAAAGAATAAATGACACGGAGGACCTCGGCGCCGCCGAACTTCTCCATTACGTTGTCCTCAACGCCGGCCCGTATTCTCGAGATAAAATCTATCCGTATGCTAGTTGGGTTTACACTGTTGCTATGATCATGCCACGTGATATCATGATCCGTCCCGCTAGTATATGCGATATACCGATCGATCATGCTAGTATTTTAAACATGTTTAATCTAGTTCATCTATTTGTCATGATTTATATTTTGGAATTAATCTGGAAATTGCCTAATATCTCAACAATCCAAAAACCTTATTATAGGCTTTTTTTTGATTTAACTATGGCTGTTTTCACCGACGTCTTTGAGACTAGAAAAAGTTTTCTAGTGCACATATAAAGAGGTGGCGAGTTAAGACCATGCTCGGCTAGAGGCTAAGATGTTCGGGTTTCTTGTTGGATCGCCTCGTGGAAATATCTCTAGAGAAAAGAGAAGATTCCAGGAGACAACACTATCTTTAGAAGAACATAATAAGTTTCTAGTGCACATATAAAGAGGTGGCGAGTTAAGGCCATGCTTTAGCTAGAGGCTAAGATGTTCTGGGTTACTGTTGGATCGCCTCGCCTCAGGGAAATATCTCTAGAGAAAAGAGAAGATTCTAGGGAGACAACACTATCTTTAGAAGAACATAACAAGTCAGTGAATCATATTTGTGGCACAATAAATGATAGTTCAAGTGTTTGGCATTCTCGTTTTATGTCATGTGAATTTTGGTTTGATGTCACATTTATCTAGCTTGAAGTTAATTCCGATTTCACTATTGCCAAAGGTTCTAAGTGCCATAGTTGTGTGCAATCTAAGCAACCCTCGAAAGCCTCACAAGGCAGCGGAGGAGAGACACTTGGCACCTCTAGAGCTCATACATTCTGATCTATGCGAGATGAATGGTGTGTTGACTAAAGGTGGAAAGAGATATTTCATGACATTGATTGATGATGCTTCTAGATATTGCTATATTTACTTGCTGAAAACTAAAGATGAGGCATTAGACTACTTTAAAATCTTTAAGGCTGAAGTTGAAAATCAACTAGAGAGAAAGATTAAACGTCTAAGGTCGATCGTGGTGGTGAATATTTTCCTATAATATTTGATGAGTTTTGTATGCGGAACATGGTATTATTCACGAGAGGACGCCTCCCTATTCGCCCGAATCCAACGGAATTGCCGAGAGGAAAAACCGCACGCCGACCGGCTTGGTTAACGCCATGTTAGACACCGGCCGGTTTATCTAAGGCATGGTGGGGGAAGCTATATTGACTCATGAGTCATGTCCCGAATAGAGTTCCAAAAAAATAAAGAGACAACGCCATATGAGATGTGGGTTGGTAGGAAACCATAACTTTCATACTTGCGCACGTGGGGATGCTTGGCGAAAGTCAATATTCCAATTAATAAGAAGCGTAAGCTTGGACTAAAAGACGGTAGATTGTATCTTTCTTGGATATGCTCACAACAAAGATTGCCTATCGAAAGTACCCCTGTTGAGTCATTTGAACAACCACTTGAGAAGGATGACAATGAAGTTCCCGTGAGGAACAAGAGACAAAGGATTGTAAAATCTTTTTGGTGATAATTTCATTGTGTACCTTGTGGATGATACTCCCACCTCTATCTCGAGAGGCATATGCATCTCCGGATGTAGATGATTGGAAAGAAGTCGTTAGTAGTGAGATGGACTCGATTCTTTCTAATGGAACTTGGGAGCTATCTCGATCTACCATTCGGTTTGTAAATCAATTAGATGTAAGTGGGTGTTCAAGAAGAAGCTTAGACTTGATGGTACTATTGATAAGTACAAGGCTTGGCTTGTGGCAAAGGGTTATACTCAAAAGGAGGGCGAGGATTTCTTTGATACTTACTCACCCGTTGCTAGAATGACCACTATTCGAACACTACTATCCTTGGTCGCCTCATATGGTCCGATCATTCATCAAATGGATGTAAAGATAGCTTTTCAATATGGAGAGTTGGATGAGGAGATTTACATGGATCACCCTCGATGGATTTGTAGTAAAAGGTGAAGAGCAAAAGGTGTGCAAGCTATTAAAATCTTTGTATGGCTTGAAACAAGCACCTAAACAATGGCATGAGAAGTTTGACACTACGTTAACTAGTGCCGGTTATGTTGATCAATGAAGTCAAGTCTTTCTTGTCTAAGAGTTTTGACATGAAAGATCTAGGAGAGGCTGATGTAATTCTAAACGTCAAGCTAATTAAGGAAGAGAGTGGGATTACACTGTTGCAATCTCACTATGTTGAGAAGCTTTTGAGCCGTTTTGGCTTTATGGACTGTAAGCCTTCTCCAACACCTTATGATCCTAGTATGATATTGAGAAAGAATAAGAGAATTGCTTGAGATCAATTGAGATACTCTCAGATAATTGGTTCACTCATGTATTTAGCTAGCGCAACTAGATCGGATATCTCTTTTTTCTTTGTGAGCAAGTTGAGTAGGTACATGTCCAACCCGGTGATGATCATTGGCATGTACTAGAGAGGGTCTTGTGCTATCTTAAAGGTACAATGACTTATGGCATACACTATTCCGGGCACCCAGCTATGCTAGAGGGATATAGTGATGCGAACCGATATCGATATTGCTCAAATCTACGCCACTATTGGGTATGTCTTTACCCTTGGAGGTGGCGCTTGATGTCATGGAGGTCTTGTAAACGCACTATTTTGACTAAGTCAACCATGAAAGCGTAATCTTCATCGTTTAGAAACAAAGATCTGCGCAGAGGCAGCAGTGGCTGCGTGAGCTCTTGTGTGACTTGCCTAAGTGGTTGAAAAACTGGTACCGCTATCCTTATGAACTGTGATAATCAAACAAAGTGATCACTAAAGTGAATAGTGCTAAGGATAATTCAAAGTCAACAAGACACGTTAAAAGATGCTTGAAGACCCGCCGTAAGTTGAGAAACTCCGAGTAATAACTCTGTATCTTATATACGTATTTACAAAAAACCTGCGCATCCCTTTACTAAAAGGGCTATCACGTAATGTGATAGAAATTGCATCGAGGAGATGGGTATGAGACCCATATGAGTTTACGATAGTAGTAACCCAACTTTTTGATCGAAGATCCCGTGACTAAGGATCCGGGAAGAACAAGCTATTGGTAAACCGAGGAGAGTATATTTATAACCCTCTCTAAGTGAAGATGCATTAACTCTCAAATGCGTTGAGGCACTCAGATGGCGGAGTTGGCTAATGCCTTAATATGTTCTATTGGCTTTAACAAGCGAAGATGCGATCCTACTGAGCATTCTTGAAAAGAACATACCTATATGAGTTTGACTGTTAAACGTCGCAGTCAGAACAACCCGGGTTTAAGAACAAAACCGAATGAACACCATATGTGAGCCCCGGAAGTCAAATCCCACATATAGCTACAAATGAATGGTAATCAATTCACAATGCTTGAAATATAACGAACGTAATATAAAAGCAAATAACCTCAGCTAGCGCAGACAACGGAAAGACTCTTCAATCTTCGATGTAGGCACCACGGGGACCGACCGACCGGTTGATCACAAGCCTAACTTCTTCCCGAGGTGTGAGGGAATAGCAAGAGTGAGTCCATGTCGAACTCCGCAAATATAGCTAGGCAATATCTACCTCAAAACCCATGATCACTATAACATAATAATGTAGAGCAAAAACGATAAATCATGAACTATTAAACAAGCATAGGTCATCATCTTTAATGCAAAAGTTCCAAGGCCGCTCATGACCGAGAGCACGGCTGTTATAACAGTTTTTAACTCGCTGCAGAGGTGTACACTTTCACTACGGGTCAATGTTTTCCCAAAGCACGGGTCTATAACTCCCAAACCCGAGAAACCATTATAAAGCCTTTCAAAAGGGTTATCTAAACATGCCGGATAGCGATAGGGCTACAACCCATTCTCTTCCGATTTCGGTAACCACCGACACAAGTAAACACTATCCCTTGAACGACCAAAGCCGAGCCATGTAGCCCCCATAGCTGCATCAGTATATCCCGGATTATCACTTGCGCAAGTCCACATGTTGCTAATTGTCATATTTAAAGTTCATTGCATAAACATCACTCAAGTCATATGATCATGGTTTAAAAGTTAGCATATCCCAAAACTATACTTGCCTTAAATAGAGATCCTTCTTCAAATCCATGCTTCAAAGAAAACCTTCTTTATCATCAACCTCTTCTAGATCAAGAACGCAAAGCTCACCGTCTACTCGATTCCAATCAGCAACACACAAACATATAGGGCCAATCATGCATAACAAACAAGGCTATAATTAGAATAATACACCAACAGCGGAAAATCAGTTTGAAAAGCTTATAAAACTATTCTACACGTCACTATGATCACATCGACGTAAGGATCACAGAAATCGGAGCTAAAACGGCAAAGATACGCATTTTGCAAGTTTCGCAAGAATAAAATAATAAGTTAAATATAAACTCAAAATTTAAAATTTGGAAAACCTACTGAGCAGTACCGTAAACACCTAGATTACGGAATTACGAATCCAACGCAATTTGAACAGGTTAATTTGGAATTAAAATGAATAAGTTATGAGCTTTTGAAAACGGGTGGAAATTCTGTAAATAAGAGGAACGGGAATTTCGAAATAAATAAATAAAATCTGGTTTTGGTTGATGGATGGACTACGATCAGGTACTGGAGTAGGTTAGGGTCTATGCAGCAAGTTTGGGTGACCAAAGATTGAAGAATGGATGGCTCAAGATTATTGGATGTATGTGTATTACCATTGTATTCTAGGATTTATTTCTGCAAAGGAAAACGGCAAGAATACATGATGTCATGGAGTTAGCAAGGATGACATCCAGCTACCGATGCACGGTGTAGAGCATGATTCGAAGCTGTGTACTGATGTTGGATAGCCAAGACTTGCATCCACTAAACGTGAAGCGTCACGGTGTCCAAATGAACTTTGCATAATAGAGCGCTAGATGCTCTCCTTGGACGGCGATGAAACAGAGCTAGGGCTAAAGGCGCTACACGTTGTTGTGCACGGAACATATATATGTGTATATATACATGTATATAGAACAGTACGGCATCGATAGTATAAAAAAACAGGGAAGTAGCTGGATCACGGGAAGAATACCTAGGGCTCGACGCGAGCGGAGAGAGCTCAGCAGCGGCACTGGGCGAGATGGATACGAGACTTGCACCGCCAGCTTGACCATCTCCTTCTGGCAGATTGACAACGGTTCTGGATGAAACACGGATAGCGGCAGACGAGATAGCTGCAGCAGATGAAAAGGTTTATCACGAAACTAGGTGATCTCCACAGCTTGACGGATGGCCGGACATGGTGAACATGCATGCATGACCGGCAGCAAGGCAAAGAGATGAAGTAGACATATCCAAGATAAGAAGACCTGCAAGGTGCTCACCATCTGTATAAGACTGACGGCGTCCACGATGATTAGGGATGGTCGTCTGGATTGCAGTTCCATGCGGACAAAGGCAGGCAGCAGGACAGGCGATGATCGACGGTGTCAACAGCTAGCAGCGGCACGACGAAACGGTCGCGCTGTGCGGCGGTTAAGGCGACGCGCGGCGTCGACGACTAGGCTTTGGCGAGCTCAGAAGCGGCACGGCGCTGTTGCGAGCTCGGCGAGGCGGCGGAATTAGGGCCTCTCGACTGCTGTTTTCGCGAGCAGATGCGACGGTAGATGGGAACACGGACGCAGCGCTGCTGCGGCTTATAGATTATATAGGCACGAGGCACGCGGTTTGGCAACGAATCGCGAAGGAATTCGTGGCCGGGTCGATTACGATGCCCAGCTCGTGTCCGACTCGAGCACGAGACAGAGAAGAGGAACGACGCTAACCTGTGATTGGAAGGAAACCGGAGTACGCGGGATATACCGTGATGCCGCGGTCGAGTCCAACTCGACTACGAACTGACGGAAGGATGACCGGTCTGGCAGAGACTTGGAGGATCAGGCTCGCTCTGCAGCTTGGCCATGATCTTGGCGGTCCAAGGAACAAAGGAAAAAAAAGGAAACACTGCCATGCGGGACCTGGTTGGCAGCCAAACAAGGTGAGAGGGCAGCGAAGCAAGGTGCTGTGCTTGGCTTTGGCTTGGGCCAGCGGACCAAGACGAGAAGGAAACTCAACGGGCCAAGCAAATAGAAAATAGCCACTCGGGCCAATCCAATGATAGGCAGGTCGACGGCCAAATTGCCAGGAGAAACAGGATCATGCATGAAGAATACTTTGCCAATTTTTTTTTTTCTTAAAACATTTTCAAAAGCATTTGAAAACATTTGGTCTTTGAAAGAAAAACCACTCAGTACAAAAAAATAAATGCACCGGCATGAATGCACAAGCATGTCTCTATCCTTGTGATGAATTTTTAATTTCATAAAAATATTTATTTTCCTACATTTTATGAGCACAAAAATACATAAATAAATCATTTTATACTATTTTCAAAAGAGGCAAAATTTGGGGTGTTACAAATCTACCCCCCTTAAGATGAATCTCGTCCCGAGATTCGGAAGATGGAGATCGAAGAGATTGAGATACTCCTTCTACGAATTGTTGTCACTCCTTAAATAATTCCATTTTTCTCGGTAACAATTTTGCCTTTGCTTTGCTAGCTTATCTTAATAACCTTAGTCCAGGTGATTTGTTAAACTCATTCCAAATAAGTAGTTCAACCGCTCTCGGTGACTTCAACGGTTAACCCGCGTGTCTCGTTTTCCGTAACCTCAAATCAATTGTTGCAACGAGGTGCTAGATTACTCTTCAAACCAACACTCTTTATGCTTCTATATCCCTTTCTACTCCATACTATCCAATCTCTAACTCCATATATTTTCCTCTAGATCCTTTCATCTGGTGGTCAACAATGGTAGCATCAGCAAGGATAACAGGGGGTATTCCAAAAGTCTATTTCACATCTTATGGGTACTTTTGTTGAGAGAAACAAGCACACGAGATTTAGACACTACCCCCCTTAAAAAGGTCGACCAGAGGTAACTAGGGGGTAACTCTCATAACCTTTTAAGTACCTTATCCACCATGTAGACCTTCTCTTGATCCTAAGGAGGTTCCATTCCAAAGTTCCAACTACTAGTATATTTACTATGGTTGAGTTACTTTACTCTCCTCATATTCTGCATATAACTCTGTAGACTTTGATGTCATCCGACATTTTAAGCTATGGGTATCAACAATGACATATACATCTCTAGATAGTAGCAAATTTTTTTTTTCCAAGCAGTCATCACTCTCGATTGTTCCAATCCAACTAGGACGTGCAATAAGATCAACTTAGTAGTTTTGTGAATTCTTACTATCCACATGGACGTCACTCTTATAAACCATATAACTGCTACACTAGTGGCCAATACAATAATACCTCTAGATCCATATGCTCCACAGTCGACTTGACATCCAAGCATCACTTAATATCTTCTCTTGTAGTAACATCTTGAGAGACTTGGGTAGACCTTTCTTTAACCTCCAATAGAATCATCTCATTCAAAGGAAACAACCTTGCCTACTTGGACGACTTCAACTCAACACCTCACTCTAGAGTTCTTCATGCAAATCCACCATTGGAGACATCATACTAAGATTTCTTCACTTAAATCGGCATAGTGTTGACATCTCTAGAGTATCTGTGTAATCCACTGTAGATGTCCAATATGAATGCCAAGTTATCTTGAGTTGAAAATTGAACTCCAAAGTGATAGCTTAAAACAATCCCAATTATGATGAACACACAAGCTTCTTATAGATGGCCCAACAATCATCAATCTTTGAATGACGGATGTCTACGCTTGTTGTTGACTTTTGATCCATGAGATAACTAATGCTTCTGATTGAAGAACTAGAATGTATGAAACCTCCATCTTGCAATATCTTCAACGTGGCTACCCCCCTTAAGGAAAATTTTACTAGGGGACCAAAAAGGGGTAGTTTAATATTCTCCTCAGTGAGTCATCCATCTTAATGGTCTGCTGACCTCCAAAAGAAATTCACTTGCATATGTAAAGATAAGAAAACTGGAATTCCTCGCGAGTAGAATAACAGCAGTGCAGTAAAATGCCTCCAACTTCTATTCTGTAAATCCGATGAAGTTGTAGTATATACCGTTGGAAATCTTATGAAATTATCTAAAACTTCCTTACACAACACTTCTCCAGATTCAGCATGTAAATTGATCAAAAATAGCACACAACAGAATCAGTTCCAGATTTCTGACAGCACAGATGCGTCGTCTTGTTATTTTTTGTAGCTCTCAAACCATAATAGCTATCTTGGTGATTCTTGCGCTCAGAGAAAGATATGGAAGTGTACTTATTTCCAGAATTTTTCCATGATTTGTGGTTGTCCGAGAATAGAGATTCAAGCCAAAGATGATAGGTTGCTCTAAAAGACAGGATGAAGAAAACATGAACCCGACTATTTATTTCACTAAACCTTATACCTTAGGCCTATGAACTAATGAAATTGTGGCTAACACCACGAGATCATTGCACTCAATACAAAGATCCAAAACAAACAAATGCATAAGCACAAAGCAACTAAACATTTCAAGTTCACAACCACACAGACTCAACTTTCGCTACTAACGTTTTGTTGCATAAAGGGCATAAATTTCTACTTAAACATGGTGTGATTGCAGCGACATACAGGGGTAACACCTATTATGTGTGGTTAGGCGGAACACGCCCTCCACTCCATTGATCCCGGTAGTCCAACATGACTTTTCCACTCATCAATCTCATCAAGAGCTTCCTCATGATGTTCCTTACTTCGCCAAGCTCTAGTTGACTATCTTCTAGCTTCTATGCTCCAATAACTCTTATACTTAGGATGTGTCCACTTAATGCATCTATACTCCACTTGAGCATGTTGATCAAGGGTACCGGTCTTGCAATATATGCACCAACCGAGGTTGAAAGAATACAAAAGCGTCCAATTCTAACTAGGCTTGCGTCCCTACAAATCAACACGGAGCTGATACCAATTTGTAACACCCGGTTTTAAGAACAAAACCGAATGAACACCATATGTGAGCCCTGGAAGTCAAATCCCACATATAGCTACAAATGAATGGTAATCAATTCACAATGCTTGAAATATAACGAACGTAATATAAAAGCAAATAACCTCAGCTAGCAGACAACGGAAAGACTCTCTGTTCTTTCGATGTAGGCACCACGAGGGACCGACCGACCGGTTGATCACAAGCCTAACTTCTTCCTGAGGTGTGAGGGAATAGCAAGAGTGAGTCCATGTCGAACTCCGCAAATATAGCTAGGCAATATCTACCTCAAAACCCATGATCACTATAACATAATAATGTAGAGCAAAAAACGATAAATCATGAACTATTAAACAAGCATAGGTCATCATCTTTAATGCAAAAGTTCCAAGGCCGCTCATGACCGAGAGCACGGCTGTTATAACAGTTTTAACTTCTGCGCTGCAGAGGTGTACACTTTCACTACGGGTCAATGTTTTCCCAAAAGCACGGGTCTATAACTCCCAAACCCGAGAAACCATTATAAAGCCTTTCAAAAGGGTTATCTAAACATGCCGGATAGCGATAGGGCTACAACCCATTCTCTTCCGATTTCGGTAACCACCGACACAAGTAAACACTATCCCTTGAACGACCAAAGCCAGAGCCATGTAGCCCCCATAGCTGTATCAGTATATCCCGGATTATCACTTGCGAGACAAGTCCACATGTTGCTAATTGTCATATTTAAAGTTCATTGCATAAACATCACTCAAGTCATATGATCATGGTTTAAAGTTAGCATATCCCAAAACTATACTTGCCTTAAATAGAGATCCTTCTTCAAATCCATGCTTCAAAAAAAACCTTCTTTATCATCAACCTCTTCTAGATCAACAACGCAAAGCTCACCGTCTACTCGATTCCAATCAGCAACACACAAACATATAGGGCCAATCATGCATAACAAACAAGGCTATAATTAGAATAATACACCAACAGCGGAAAATCAGTTTGAAAAGCTTATAAAACTATTCTACACGTCACTATGATCACATCGACGTAAGGATCACAGAAATCGGAGCTAAAACGGCAAAGATACGCATTTTGCAAGTTTCGCAAGAATAAAATAATAAGTTAAATATAAACTCAAAATTTAAAATTTGGAAAACCTACTGAGCAGTACCGTAAACACCTAGATTACGGAATTACGAATCCAACGCAATTTGAACAGGTTAATTTGGAATTAAAATGAATAAGTTATGAGCTTTTGAAAACGGGTGGAAATTCTGTAAATAAGAGGAACGGGAATTTCGAAATAAATAAATAAAATCTGGTTTTGGTTGATGGATGGACTACGATCAGGTACTGGAGTAGGTTAGGGTCTATGCAGCAAGTTTGGGTGACCAAAGATTGAAGAATGGATGGCTCAAGATTATTGGATGTATGTGTATTACCATTGTATTCTAGGATTTATTTCTGCAAAGGAAAACGGCAAGAATACATGATGTCATGGAGTTAGCAAGGATGACATCCAGCTACCGATGCACGGTGTAGAGCATGATTCGAAGCTGTGTACTGATGTTGGATAGCCAAGACTTGCATCCACTAAACGTGAAGCGTCACGGTGTCCAAATGAACTTTGCATAATAGAGCGCTAGATGCTCTCCTTGGACGGCGATGAAACAGAGCTAGGGCTAAAGGCGCTACACGTTGTTGTGCACGGAACATATATATGTGTATATATACATGTATATAGAACAGTACGGCATCGATAGTATAAAAAAACAGGGAAGTAGCTGGATCACGGGAAGAATACCTAGGGCTCGACGCGAGCGGAGAGAGCTCAGCAGCGGCACTGGGCGAGATGGATACGAGACTTGCACCGCCAGCTTGACCATCTCCTTCTGGCAGATTGACAACGGTTCTGGATGAAACACGGATAGCGGCAGACGAGATAGCTGCAGCAGATGAAAAGGTTTATCACGAAACTAGGTGATCTCCACAGCTTGACGGATGGCCGGACATGGTGAACATGCATGCATGACCGGCAGCAAGGCAAAGAGATGAAGTAGACATATCCAAGATAAGAAGACCTGCAAGGTGCTCACCATCTGTATAAGACTGACGGCGTCCACGATGATTAGGGATGGTCGTCTGGATTGCAGTTCCATGCGGACAAAGGCAGGCAGCAGGACAGGCGATGATCGACGGTGTCAACAGCTAGCAGCGGCACGACGAAACGGTCGCGCTGTGCGGCGGTTAAGGCGACGCGCGGCGTCGACGACTAGGGCTTGGCGAGCTCAGAAGCGGCACGGCGCTGTTGCGAGCTCGGCGAGGCGGCGGAATTAGGGCCTCTCGACTGCTGTTTTCGCGAGCAGATGCGACGGTAGATGGGAACACGGACGCAGCGCTGCTGCGGCTTATAGATTATATAGGCACGAGGCACGCGGTTTGGCAACGAATCGCGAAGGAATTCGTGGCCGGGTCGATTACGATGCCCAGCTCGTGTCCGACTCGAGCACGAGACAGAGAAGAGGAACGACGCTAACCTGTGATTGGAAGGAAACCGGAGTACGCGGGATATACCGTGATGCCGCGGTCGAGTCCAACTCGACTACGAACTGACGGAAGGATGACCGGTCTGGCAGAGACTTGGAGGATCAGGCTCGCTCTGCAGCTTGGCCATGATCTTGGCGGTCCAAGGAACAAAGGAAAAAAAGGAAACACTGCCATGCGGGACCTGGTTGGCAGCCAAACAAGGTGAGAGGGCAGCGAAGCAAGGTGCTGTGCTTGGCTTTGGCTTGGGCCAGCGGACCAAGACGAGAAGGAAACTCAACGGGCCAAGCAAATAGAAAATAGCCACTCGGGCCAATCCAATGATAGGCAGGTCGACGGCCAAATTGCCAGGAGAAACAGGATCATGCATGAAGAATACTTTGCCAATTTCTTTTTTTTTCTTAAAACATTTTCAAAAGCATTTGAAAACATTTGGTCTTTGAAAGAAAAACCACTCAGTACAAAAACATAAATGCACCGGCATGAATGCACAAGCATGTCTCTATCCTTGTGATGAATTTTTAATTTCATAAAAATATTTATTTTCCTACATTTTATGAGCACAAAAATACATAAATAAATCATTTTATACTATTTTCAAAAGAGGCAAAATTTGGGGTGTTACAAATCTACCCCCTTAAGATGAATCTCGTCCCGAGATTCGAAGATGGAGATCGAAGAGATTGAGATACTCCTTCTACGAATTGTTGTCACTCCTTAAATAATTCCATTTTTCTCGGTAACAATTTTGCCTTTGCTTTGCTAGCTTATCTTAATAACCTTAGTCCAGGTGATTTGTTAAACTCATTCCAAATAAGTAGTTCAACCGCTCTCGGTGACTTCAACGGTTAACCCGCGTGTCTCGTTTTCCGTAACCTCAAATCAATTGTTGCAACGAGGTGCTAGATTACTCTTCAAACCAACACTCTTTATGCTTCTATATCCCTTTCTACTCCATACTATCCAATCTCTAACTCCATATATTTTCCTCTAGATCCTTTCATCCGGTGGTCAACAATGGTAGCATCAGGCAAGGATAACAGGGGGTATTCCAAAAGTCTATTTCACATCTTATGGGTACTTTTGTTGAGAGAAACAAGCACACGAGATTTAGACACTACCCCCTTAAAAAAAGGTCGACCAGAGGTAACTAGGGGGTAACTCTCATAACCTTTTAAGTACCTTATCCACCATGTAGACCTTCTCTTGATCCTAAGGAGGTTCCATTCCAAAGTTCCAACTACTAGTATATTTACTATGGTTGAGTTACTTTACTCTCCTCATATTCTCATATATAACTCTCAGAGACTTTGATGTCATCCGACATTTTAAGCTATGGGTATCAACAATGACATATACATCTCTAGATAGTAGCAAATTTTTTTTTTTTTCCAAGCAGTCATCACTCTCGATTGTTCCAATCCAACTAGGACGTGCAATAAGATCAACTTAGTAGTTTTGTGAATTCTTACTATCCACATGGACGTCACTCTTATAAACCATATAACTGCTACACTAGTGGCCAATACAATAATACCTCTAGATCCATATGCTCCACAGTCGACTTGACATCCAAGCATCACTTAATATCTTCTCTTGTAGTAACATCTTGAGAGACTTGGGTAGACCTTTCTTTAACCTCCAATAGAATCATCTCATTCAAAGGAAACAACCTTGCCTACTTGGACGACTTCAACTCAACACCTCACTCTAGAGTTCTTCATGCAAATCCACCATTGGAGACATCATACTAAGATTTCTTCACTTAAATCGGCATAGTGTTGACATCTCTAGAGTATCTGTGTAATCCAATCAGTAGATGTCCAATATGAATGCCAAGTTATCTTGAGTTGAAAATTGAACTCCAAAGTGATAGCTTAAAACAATCCCAATTATGATGAACACACAAGCTTCTTATAGATGGCCCAACAATCATCAATCTTTGAATGACGGATGTCTACGCTTGTTGTTGACTTTTGATCCATGAGATAACTAATGCTTCTGATTGAAGAACTAGAATGTATGAAACCTCCATCTTGCAATATCTTCAACGTGGCTACCCCCTTAAGGAAAATTTTACTAGGGGACCAAAAAGGGGTAGTTTAATATTCTCCTCAGTGAGTCATCCATCTTAATGGTCTGCTGACCTCCAAAAGAAATTCACTTGCATATGTAAAGATAAGAAAACTGGAATTCCTCGAGTAGAATAACAGCAGTGCAGTAAAATGCCTCCAACTTCTATTCTGTAAATCCGATGAAGTTGTAGTATATACCGTTGGAAATCTTATGAAATTATCTAAAACTTCCTTACACAACACTTCTCCAGATTCAGCATGTAAATTGATCAAAAAATAGCACACAACAGAATCAGTTCCAGATTTCTGACAGCACAGATGCGTCGTCTTGTTATTTTTGTAGCTCTCAAACCATAATAGCTATCTTGGTGATTCTTGCGCTCAGAGAAAGATATGGAAGTGTACTTATTTCCAGAATTTTTCCATGATTTGTGGTTGTCCGAGAATAGAGATTCAAGCCAAAGATGATAGGTTGCTCTAAAAGACAGGATGAAGAAAACATGAACCCGACTATTTATTTCACTAAACCTTATACCTTAGGCCTATGAACTAATGAAATTGTGGCTAACACCACGAGATCATTGCACTCAATACAAAGATCCAAAACAAACAAATGCATAAGCACAAAGCAACTAAACATTTCAAGTTCACAACCACACAGACTCAACTTTCGCTACTAACGTTTTGTTGCATAAAGGGCATAAATTTCTACTTAAACATGGTGTGATTGCAGCGACATACAGGGTAACACCTATTATGTGTGGTTGGGCGGAACACGTCCTCCACTCCATTGATCCCGGTAGTCCAACATGACTTTTCCACTCATCAATCTCATCAAGAGCTTCCTCATGATGTTCCTTACTTCGCCAAGCTCTAGTTGACTATCTTCTAGCTTCTATGCTCCAATAACTCTTATACTTAGGATGTGTCCACTTAATGCATCTATACTCCACTTGAGCATGTTGATCTGGGGTACCGGTCTTGCAATATATGCACCAACCGAGGTTGAAAGAATACAAAAGCGTCCAATTCTAACTAGGCTTGCGTCCCTACAAATCAACACGGAGCCGATACCAATTTGTAACACCCGGTTTTAAGAACAAAACCGAATGAACACCATATGTGAGCCCCGGAAGTCAAATCCCACATATAGCTACAAATGAATGGTAATCAATTCACAATGCTTGAAATATAACGACCGTAATATAAAAGCAAATAACCTCAGCTAGCGTACACAACGGAAAGACTCTCTGTTCTTCGATGTAGGCACCACGAGGACTGACCGACCGGGTTGATCACAAGCCTAACTTCTTCCCGAGGTGTGAGGGAATAGCAAGAGTGAGTCCATGTCGAACTCCGCAAATATAGCTAGGCAATATCTACCTCAAAACCCATGATCACTATAACATAATAATGTAGAGCAAAAAACGATAAATCATGAACTATTAAACAAGCATAGGTCATCATCTTTAATGCAAAAGTTCCAAGGCCGCTCATGACCGAGAAACACGGCTGTTATAACAGTTTTTAACTCTGCTTGAGGTGTACACTTTCACTACGGGTCAATGTTTTCCCCAAAGCACGGGTCTATAACTCCCAAACCCGAGAAACCATTATAAAGCCTTTCAAAAGGGTTATCTAAACATGCCGGATAGCGATAGGGCTACAACCCATTCTCTTCCGATTTCGGTAACCACCGACACAAGTAAACACTATCCCTTGAACGACCAAAGCCGAGCCATGTAGCCCCCATAGCTGTATTGTATATCCCGGATTATCACTTGCGCACAAGTCCACATGTTGCTAATTGTCATATTTAAAGTTCATTGCATAAACATCACTCAAGTCATATGATCATGGTTTAAAGTTAGCATATCCCAAAACTATACTTGCCTTAAATAGAGATCCTTCTTCAAATCCATGCTTCAAAGAAAACCTTCTTTATCATCAACCTCTTCTAGATCAGCAGAACAAAAGCTCACCGTCTACTCGATTCCAATCAGCAACACACAAACATATAGGGCCAATCATGCATAACAAACAAGGCTATAATTAGAATAATACACCAACAGCGGAAAATCAGTTTGAAAAGCTTATAAAACTATTCTACACGTCACTATGATCACATCGACGTAAGGATCACAGAAATCGGAGCTAAAACGGCAAAGATACGCATTTTGCAAGTTTCGCAAGAATAAAATAATAAGTTAAATATAAACTCAAAATTTAAAATTTGGAAAACCTACTGAGCAGTACCGTAAACACCTAGATTACGGAATTACGAATCCAACGCAATTTGAACAGGTTAATTTGGAATTAAAATGAATAAGTTATGAGCTTTTGAAAACGGGTGGAAATTCTGTAAATAAGAGGAACGGGAATTTCGAAATAAATAAATAAAATCTGGTTTTGGTTGATGGATGGACTACGATCAGGTACTGGAGTAGGTTAGGGTCTATGCAGCAAGTTTGGGTGACCAAAGATTGAAGAATGGATGGCTCAAGATTATTGGATGTATGTGTATTACCATTGTATTCTAGGATTTATTTCTGCAAAGGAAAACGGCAAGAATACATGATGTCATGGAGTTAGCAAGGATGACATCCAGCTACCGATGCACGGTGTAGAGCATGATTCGAAGCTGTGTACTGATGTTGGATAGCCAAGACTTGCATCCACTAAACGTGAAGCGTCACGGTGTCCAAATGAACTTTGCATAATAGAGCGCTAGATGCTCTCCTTGGACGGCGATGAAACAGAGCTAGGGCTAAAGGCGCTACACGTTGTTGTGCACGGAACATATATATGTGTATATATACATGTATATAGAACAGTACGGCATCGATAGTATAAAAAAAACAGGGAAGTAGCTGGATCACGGGAAGAATACCTAGGGCTCGACGCGAGCGGAGAGAGCTCAGCAGCGGCACTGGGCGAGATGGATACGAGACTTGCACCGCCAGCTTGACCATCTCCTTCTGGCAGATTGACAACGGTTCTGGATGAAACACGGATAGCGGCAGACGAGATAGCTGCAGCAGATGAAAAGGTTTATCACGAAACTAGGTGATCTCCACAGCTTGACGGATGGCCGGACATGGTGAACATGCATGCATGACCGGCAGCAAGGCAAAGAGATGAAGTAGACATATCCAAGATAAGAAGACCTGCAAGGTGCTCACCATCTGTATAAGACTGACGGCGTCCACGATGATTAGGGATGGTCGTCTGGATTGCAGTTCCATGCGGACAAAGGCAGGCAGCAGGACAGGCGATGATCGACGGTGTCAACAGCTAGCAGCGGCACGACGAAACGGTCGCGCTGTGCGGCGGTTAAGGCGACGCGCGGCGTCGACGACTAGGGCTTGGCGAGCTCAGAAGCGGCACGGCGCTGTTGCGAGCTCGGCGAGGCGGCGGAATTAGGGCCTCTCGACTGCTGTTTTCGCGAGCAGATGCGACGGTAGATGGGAACACGGACGCAGCGCTGCTGCGGCTTATAGATTATATAGGCACGAGGCACGCGGTTTGGCAACGAATCGCGAAGGAATTCGTGGCCGGGTCGATTACGATGCCCAGCTCGTGTCCGACTCGAGCACGAGACAGAGAAGAGGAACGACGCTAACCTGTGATTGGAAGGAAACCGGAGTACGCGGGATATACCGTGATGCCGCGGTCGAGTCCAACTCGACTACGAACTGACGGAAGGATGACCGGTCTGGCAGAGACTTGGAGGATCAGGCTCGCTCTGCAGCTTGGCCATGATCTTGGCGGTCCAAGGAACAAAGGAAAAAAAAGAAACACTGCCATGCGGGACCTGGTTGGCAGCCAAACAAGGTGAGAGGGCAGCGAAGCAAGGTGCTGTGCTTGGCTTTGGCTTGGGCCAGCGGACCAAGACGAGAAGGAAACTCAACGGGCCAAGCAAATAGAAAATAGCCACTCGGGCCAATCCAATGATAGGCAGGTCGACGGCCAAATTGCCAGGAGAAACAGGATCATGCATGAAGAATACTTTGCCAATTTCTTTTTTTTTTAAAACATTTTCAAAAAGCATTTGAAAACATTTGGTCTTTGAAAGAAAAACCACTCAGTACAAAAACATAAATGCACCGGCATGAATGCACAAGCATGTCTCTATCCTTGTGATGAATTTTTAATTTCATAAAAATATTTATTTTCCTACATTTTATGAGCACAAAAATACATAAATAAATCATTTTATACTATTTTCAAAAGAGGCAAAATTTGGGGTGTTACACAGTCTATGAGACTTTTTTTTTTTTTGCGACGTGGGAACATTATATTAAAAAGAGTACACGGTACATCCGGACTTTTACAGAATGCTCCCTAAACAAACTAGAAGTCCCAACAAAGACCCTAGACAATTCTATTCGGTGCGGTGTCGCCGCCTCCACCGTCGGTTACTTCCACGAAGCAAGGTTCGCCTTCATGCCGGCATGGATCCTCAAGGTTGAGTTTTCTACATGACCCGGACCACCATCCACGCCATATCTGATGAATCGCGAAGGAGCAAACGTGGAGGAGGAAGAAGAACCGATCCGGTGGTCGCGACCTCCGTAGTCGACGTCGTCGCCGGTGAAAAATAAAACTCCCCATGTAAACATGATGAATTTAGCGCCGCCGATTACGTCATCGAACTCATCGTCGTCACCTTCACCAGATTTGTCATGGGAGAACACAAATCCACCCGACATCCAGATAGATATCGTTGGAAAACTAAATCTCCTAGCCCACCGCCATGGCTGTATAGAACCAAAGCGAGACAAAGACAATGGCTGGAGTACCTTATTCTCTATCAATGGTGATGTCTTCGCCTTGCCATCACCGTTGAGGAACGACATGCTCCGTGCTCCATCGATGATCTTGACAACGCCTTTACGCCGTGGCCAACCTCTTCGATTGGATCTCCGTGAGAAACCCTAAACTTGAAGACTCAATCTACTAGGAAAAACTTATTGAAAACGATGGATCCCCACTCCCTTCAACCCCCCGCGTGAGGCCGGAGGAGAAGGGAGGGGGACCGAGACGACGAGCCGGCGGCGCGGCGTACTCGGCGACTTCCTTCCGAGCGAAGCCTACGCACGCCTAGCCTTTATGGGACTCAGAGACTTAGGTGGTCTCTAGTAAGCTTTATGAAGAGACCGGGGAGTATGACGATATGCTCCACCCACGGGGTAAGGCTACCGGGCACCCGGTACTAGTGCGGCTTTAAGTAAAGCTTGTTTGCACAAAACTTGCAATTCAAGGCGTAGTCCATTGTTCAAGTTGTGAATAAGTGTAGCTTAAGGACCTAGGCAGAAGTTCAACTTTACAGTCTCTACCGAAATATTGGTATATTAAACAAAGAAATGAGAATTAGCAAATCTCTAAACGGGCATTTGAGATCCGGTGGGGATTGTTGAATTTAGATGGGCTTGGCCCAATAACAAATTCAGAAATTCCTAGAAAGATCTCAAAGGCCCATTCTATTTTTGGTAATCTTGGCCCTCAAGTTGTAGAGTCCTGAACCGACTCGAGTAGAGAGTCCTAAACCGATCGTGATCGCGACACGATGTTCGGGATATATAAGCGACCTACCGGCCACGCCAAAATAAGATCTGATATCTCATCTTGGTTTAGAGAGGAGTCCCTTGAATTGACAACCTCTCAACTCTAGAGAATTGAGATAGAGTTTTTGCCTCTTCTTGTTGTTGCGCCGCCCGTAGCTACTCCAGCCCGATTGCTTGCGTGCACTAGCGGCCGGGCGAAAGGCGGTCTCCTGAACCGTCGTCTTTGCGATCCCGCGGGGGAGAAGGCGAATAAGGTTTTTGGGAAGCGCTCGCACGACGGCGCTCCCGATCTTCATCACGGCTCGTCTTCCGGGAAGGACACGCGGAGGATCGTCCCAGCCCGTCTTCATCGACGACTTCTTCGACTTCCTCGGCGGCGGCCGCCGACGGCAACGGCGACAAATGACACGAGGACCTCGGCGCCGCTTTAAAAGCGAATAAGCGGCGGCCGCCCGATCGACGACGGCGACAAATGGCGACACGGAGGACCTCGGCGTCGCTGAACCTCTCCATTACGTTGTCCTCAACGTCGGCCAGTATTCTAGAGATAAAATCTATCCGGTGTGCTAGTTGGGTTTACACTTTGCTATGATCATGCTACGTGATATCATGATGATGTCCCCGCTAGTATATGCGATATACTGATCTGTCATGCTAGTATTTTAAACATGTTTAATCTAGTTCATCTATTTGTCATGATTTATATTTTGAAATTAATCTGAAAATGCCTAATATCTCAACACCTAGTATGTAGTCGCAGAACATAGGTATATATATGTGTGCTTGATTACATTGCTAGTAGCTAGGATATAAGCAATATAATCCTAGGCTAGCTTGTTAGAATTGACTAGGGACCAAAAGACACATTAGTAGAGAAGATCAAGATGGGATGTGGACGAGAACAAGGCATGCTTCCCTCTCGAGCGGTCTTTTTGGTGGTGGATCAAGCGTAAACATTTTTTTTTTTTTTGAAAGGACCAAGCGTAAACATTATCAGCATACTTGACTCCAAGTCTCCAAGTAAGTTTTAAGGCCACAAAAAACATTTTGTCGACCCTATGAGATTTACTTATACAAATTTCAATTGTATGACGTAGCACTATTGTTCTATAATTGCGTCTTTTGTAATGAGAATAAATGAAGTATATCCTGTAATGAATTTAATACATACTTGTTATGAATATATAAATGTTTTTTAAAAGTTGACTTACTCGATGAAAACGAGAATTGTGTTTTTCCGTCATTTTATATACGACTGGTGGGAGTAGTTTTGTGTCGGTCAACGCATGCATGTGTGAAGGCAGAGGCAGCGCCGCAGCCGCAGGCCATCAACTGCAATCGCAGCGACGCCAAGCATGTCGTCGTGACCGTTAGTTGGCGGGACCGCAACGATCACGCACCGGGAACTCCGCGCGCTTCGCGGTGTGGGCCCGTCCGCCGTGCTGCCGCTGTCCTCGTCGTCGTCCATCCACCGGGTCCGGCGGCCCGCGCGCTGCTGGGTCGTCGCCGTTGGTAGGTCGTAGCTGGCTCGCCGTACACTCGCGAAGACGCGAAGGCCGCCAATACCTACGTACACGTACGTACAGTACGTACGTACGCAACGTGCCGGCCGTCTGCGCCACAAGGTTTGTCGTCATTGGATGGATATACGTGCGTGCAGCCGTGTGCAAACGTCGATCGGTATATCCCGGCGTGGCCGCCCTTTCAATTTCAACTCCGTCCATCGCGCCGCGACGTATGGCCGGGCGGCCTTGTGGATCGTCGTTGCGTGGCCGTTGGTTACGACTGCAACTACGCTCACGCTCTGCACGCCTCGAATCGTGCGAGGTGGGGCCCGCTGGCCGGGACGCCGCCTGTGCCAGAACCTTACACGTGCGCCGTGTACCCCGCACACGTCGCGGCCGATGACCTCACATGCACCGTACGTACGGTACCGGACACCAGCGGCGTGTCGAGTCTCGACGGTACGTAATAACTGACGCAGGCGTAGCCCAACAATGGCTGCCAAATCGGCGATCGAACAGGCACGCCGCGTAGGGCTCTCTCTCGAAAAGAAGCCGCGGGCGACACCGCCGCCGCCACGGGTTCGACCACCGCTCCCTCGCCTCCGGCCTCGTTGCGGTGGTGACGAGGAGCGGGGTCCGTCTCTTCAACAGCCTGTCTTCGTAGGGTCTTGGTCGTGTCCTAGGTCTAGGGTTTGCTCGCCGCCGATGTTCGACGATGGAGTTAGGTTTTTTGGGAGGAGCGTGGCTCTTCGTGGGTTTGCTTTTTCTGGCGACGCCGGGCGATGAGGAAGCGGCGGCGACGCAGTGGGGAATAATTTCTCCCAGCTTCTTCCGTTCTCCGATGGTGATCTTCTCCGGCGCCAACGGAGAGGCCGGGAGACCTGTCCAGAGTCGGGGGCCGACACATCATCGTCTTCTTCAGGTGATGATGCCGTTGACCATGTTAATCTTGAGGAAGATGATCTATGGTGAAAAGTCGAGCTTTGCTCGGGTTGCGGGCGGTGGAATCGATGGATACGTCGTGGGTGCGGGAGTTGGCCGATGCGCTGGGAGGCGGTGTACTCGGCTGATTTGCCTCAAAGTAAGCCCTCCTCTCGCGGCCTCCACCTTGTGGAGTTTGGCTCGTGCTCGGCGACGATTTTTGAAGCGGCCGGCGGCGGTGACGAACGGATCTCGAAGGCTCGAGAAGGTGAACAGTAGTTTTAGACTTCTTTGTAATTTTCTTTATCTTGGGATTTCTGTTTGTAAAAGGGTCGGTGTAATGCACCAATATTAATACATTTTCCTTCTAAAAAAAAAATAACTGACGCAGGCGTACGTACACTCGCCAAGGCCGTATATACGGCGGGTGCGACTACATGTGTGTACTGCAGGTGCATTATTAATTTCTCGTTGACTCTTATCTTAGGCCGTGTTCGCTTATCTTGGCTCGGTTTGTTTCAACTTATTCTCTCTCACGAAATACTATTCAATCAGTCAAAATCAGCCATCAGCCCAAATCAGCCGAACAGACTCTTAGTTGACAATGGAGTAATCTTGGCCGGCCACCCCATCGTGAAAATTGATGGGACATTGTACCGGCAGTGAGCGGAGATAGCCAAGGTCAAACCGAGAGCCTAAGCAATAACCATGTGCTAAAGTGTTTTTTGCAGGAACGGACGCAGTATACCAGCTCGAGCGGATATGACATCTCGCCCAAACCTCCGCCACCTAATCCCTTCCCGAAGACCACACAGAGGTCTCGACGAGGAGCACAAGACCAGGGGGAGGTATCGCCTACACCGAGATCATACCTAAGGAGGTGAATCCGGATGTAGTAGCGGAGATGATGCCTAAAAAGATGGTGCAAAGCATGGCTCTCCGTGGCGGTCGGGCCCTAAATGGGCCGGATGTTAGGCCCGAGGCTAAGGCGGTAACCGAGATGAGAATACTGTTGTACCCTTGCAGGGGTCCCAAAGGGATGAAGAATATCCTAAGATTATTCAAGGGTCTAACTGTAATTGAACTGTAGTTATTGATGAGTACTATAAATATAAGGAGCTTGCATCGACCGAGAGAAGACTCCCACACTTTGTAGAACCACTGTTTCAGCAAAAAGAAAAAAAAAAACCCCACTCACCAAACACCACCCATTACTCACCCACAACCACAAGATGGAGGAGAGTTTGATTCGCTGATCAATAAGCCGACTGATTTTGGTTGTTTTGATAGTGTTCAGTTAGAAAAAAAGTGGAGTACTGTTGATAATTCAGATGAAACGAGTAGGAGAACAAGGCCAACTTCTTGTCGTATCAATAAACGGGGAGTTTGATTTCTCATAATTTGAATTTCTGTCGCTCGATCTCCCATAGCAACGTTATCTACTTTTAGTAACACATAAATAAATGCCCAGCAGCATGCACGGAATTTGCGGCCCCTCTTTTCTCTATTCTTTTTCTCTATGGGATTCCATTCCATGTCATATTCCGCCGTATCCAACGGATGCGACCGAGACAACAAAAGATATATATACATGCAGCTTTTCCCCTCTCACATAAAAAAAGTGAAAAAAGACACTACACATATTTTTCTTCCCGTTTAGATCCCTAGCTATATCAGATTTTTAGAATTCGAATAAAAAGAATCTCAACATATTTAATTAATTGGATTTTGAGATTGTAAAAATCTCTGAGTTAAGATCACTTTATCAGAATCTAGACCGTTTTGATAAGGGATTATGAGATTTTTTTTTTATTTGGATTATGAGATTTTTTGATCCACACAGGCCATATATGTCGTGATTTTCAAAGATATAAATATGGTCCATTTGTTCTATATAATTTTTTTATTTCATTTATATATGTACACTATTGTTTTATTATATACTAACTGAATTTTAAATTATAAGTCACTTTAACCAAATAGTATGTCTAGATCCATAATAAAATGGACTAACTAAAAAGTCAAAACAACTTATAATTCAGACGGAGAAGTATCTGAATATATATAGTGTCAAAACACATATTCATACATAGTATAGTAAAAGCGAAATTGAATTATACTCTGTTTCAAAAATATCTCACATTACGAGAAGTCAACTAATGGCAAGTTTTACTAGGTTTATAGAAAATATACTATTAACATTTATATCTCTAAAGGTTTACTACTCCCTCCGTCTCAAAATAGATGTCATTCTCGCTTCCCGAGAAAATAGTGTTTTCAAAATGCCGGCAATTATATATTTAAATATATAAATACTTATGCTAAGTAATTGGTATCATCGGAAAGATCTTGAAGTCTAGTTTTTAACAAATTTATTTGGATATTTGAATGTTGCACGTATTTGTACAAATCTAGTCAAAGTCGAAAAGTTTGACCGCACGCTTCCCATGGCGACTTCTATTTTTGAGATGGAGGGAGTACTATATAAATATACAAAGTGATCCATCTAGTAATCTTTTATGTGATATCATAAATATCAATAAATATTTTATTTATATTTGGCCAAACTTAAAATTATTTCACTTTGGGATTGATTAGTTACTATATTTTAGAAAATCTAGAAGCAGAGAAATCAAAGGGAAGAAATCTTCCAGATGAGACAACTTTCTATGACGCGGTATTTCCGCAATCCACAATCACCGTTATTATATCCACAACATTAATCATTGCCTTATTTATACACCAACAAACAAAATCGAATTAGTTAGGAGAGGGAAAATTAAAGGAAAAAGTCTAAATTACTACTCTGTTTTTCACTCAAGTCTAGATAACTCCCTAAGGTATTGTTTAGTTTATTTTACTCAAGTGGTTTTGCAAACCGGTGCACTTTACACCTTTTGGCACTAATCCAATTCGGTTTTGATGACGTGGAGGTCGTTTTGCAATTAGTCATGCCACATAAGTCTTTGGCATGGCCAGAAAATTCTAGGCGCACATAACCCCCTAGACCGATCCCATGACTGCGACGTACATGAATTATATGTACAACATTAATACATACTTGTTATGCAGAAATATATAAATGGTTTTTATAAGTTGACTGACTCGATGAAAACGAGAATTGTGTTTTTCCGTTATTTTTATACGACGAGTGGGAGTAGTTTTGTGCGCCATGCATGTCGTCGTGACCGTTGGGCCGGCGGGACCGCAACGATCACGCACGCACCGGGAACTCCGCGCGATTCGCGGTGTGGGCCCGTCCGCCGTGCTGCCGGTGTCCTCCTCGTCGTCTATCCACCGGGTCCGGCGGCCGCCCGGCCCGCTGCTGGGTCGCCGTTAGTTGGTACTCCGTCGTAGCTGGCTCGCCGTACACTCGCGAAGGCCGCCAAGTACCTATTGTCCACGCACGTACTTGTACGTACGTACGCAACGTGCCGGCCGTCTGCGCCACAAGGTATGTCGTCATTGGATGGATATACGGGCGGTAGGCCCCGGACGTGCAGCCGTGTGCAAACGTCGATCGGTATATCCGCAGTGGCCGCTCTTTCAGTTTCAACTTGTGGCGCAGTGGCTGGCCTTGTGGATCGTCGTTGCGTGGCCGTTGGTTAGGACTGCACCGATGCTCACGCTCTGCAGGCCTCGAATCGTGTGCGATGGGGGTGGCCCGCTGGCCGGATGCCGCCGCCGCCTGTGCCAGAACCTTACACGTGCGCCGTGTACCCCGCACACGTCGCGGCCGATGACCTCACATCCACCGTACGTACGGTACCGGCCAGTGGCGTATCGAGTGCCGACGGTAGGTTGTACTAACTGACACAGGCGTACTCCTACGTACACTCGCCAAGGCCGTATCGTATATACGGCGGGCGCGACTAGATGGTGTGTACTGCAGGTGCATTATTAATTTCTCGTTGAATCTTATCAGTTGACAATGGAGTAATCTTGGTCGTGCAACCCCACCGTAGAAAAAAAGAGTTTCGTTTATTTCCCGTCGTACCAACAAACGGAGAGTTTGATTTTTTTATAAAGTATACCTGTATTAATTAAGGGAAAAACAATACAAATACACCGTATAAGGATACGTATGATAGCTACACCACCTATAATCTATAAGGACCCTATTAAATAAGAAAATTACAAAACGGTCTTTAGACCCATCCGTAACGGACACTAGCCGCAACCGCCGTCGAAGACCGCCGCCAAACCTGAAGCACCAAAAGCCGGGCGAAACCGCCGGGCGTTGAGGTGGACTGCAGAAGACGCCGATCTCGCCGGCCCAAGGAGGGAAGCGCGCCGCCGAGGGGGCACCGGCGCCGCCGCCCACCGGACGTCGTCATCATCTATCGCGTCATCGAGTCAAAGTTTGCTTCGGAGTCAAGTCGAGTCAAATTGGGAAAGAGTCTAGTTGAGTTTGGATAGGATTATTTTAGGACTTTTGTGTGAGAGAGGTTATCCAATCTATAAGGAAATCTTTCAATGGGAAATAAATTAGGATTGCTTGTAAGGGAGGTTCCGTAATATAAGGAAACTCCTATTAGAGATTGCTTAAGCTACAAGTCCCTATAGGAGGGGCCATATAAATAGGGACGATGTAATCTCTTTTGGGGCAAGCAAGAAAAGAAATCTTTCCTCGCTCAAGCCTTCGTGCCTCCTCTCTCTAGCCCTCGCGCCTCGCCCTGCCCCCACGCCCGCCCGGCCGCCCGCGCCCCCGGCCGCTGCCGCCGCCGCCGTCGCCACCACAACCGCCCCTTCCCTTTCCCTTCTTCCTCCCCCCCCCCCCCCCCTAACCGCCCTCACCATCACCGCCGCCACCACCTCAAGCGCCTCGCCGCCATCTCCCTCCCTCTCACCGCCAATGAATCTCGCCGCCGACGTGTCGATCGCGGGAATCCATCGCGGGTTCGACAAGAATCTAGACCGTTTTGATAAGATAGCGGGATTATGAGATCTTCTTATTTGGATTATGAGATTCTTGGATCCAAACAAGCCATCTATGTCGTAATTTTCAAAGATATAAATATATTCCCTCTTTCCTAAACAATTTATATTTCATTACTATATGTACACTATTTTTTTTTATGTACTGCCTACGTTTCAAATTATAAGTCATTTTGACTTTTTGGTACATCCATTTTGATATACATTTAGATATAAGTCATTTTGACTTATAATTTAGAAGGAGGAGTATCTAATCTAAATATATATAGGGTCGAAGCACATATTCATACATAGTATAGTAAAAACGAAAATTAAATTATACTCCATTTGAAAATAAGCGTATATCTCACATTACGAGAAGTCAACTAATGACTGGTTTATAGAAAATATACTATTAGCATTTATATCTCTAAAGGTTTACTATATAAATATACAAAGTGATCCATCTAGTAATCTTTTATGTGATATCATAAACATAAGTAAATTTTTCATTTATATTTGATTATTTCACTTTGAGATTGATTAGTTACGTACTACTATAAAAAATCTAGAACCAGAGAAATCAAAGGCAAGAAATCTTCCGGATGAGACAGCTTCTTATGACGCGGTATTTCCGCAATTACCGTTATTATATCCACAAAATTAATCATTGCCTTATTTATACACCAACAAACAAAATCGAATTGGTTAGCAGAGGAAAATAAAAAAAAAACGTAGCGCAGGCACGCACGACAAAACAAAAACGTAGCCCACGGGTGGTAGTCTGCACGGGCGGTGCGCGGTGCTGCAGCCTCATATACCCGGGCACCTCGGCTCCTCCTCTCCCTCCCCACACGACGCCTCCGGCCAGCACCACTCCCCAGCCGCGCCGCGCACACACTGCACGCCTCACCGACCGGCTCCAACAACCACCTAATCCACCACTTGCCGGTCGCCATGCAGCACCCTGTGTCATCCTCGTCCTTCCCGGCCGCCGCCACACGCTGACGTGGTGGGGGAGCCCGTCTTGACGTTGCATCTCTTCTCTCCCGGCGCGTGCATCGGCGTGCCGACGAGACCGCAGCAGAAGGGATCCATCCGTCGGTCTGATTCCGATCCACCATGGGCGTTCACCGGTTGAAAAAGCAACACTCGGCGCCGTCGCTGGGCGGGTCGGGATCGGGATCCGGGTCTTCGTCGTCGATGCCGCCCAAAGGGATGCATGGCTGTGCGCGTGGTGAGTCCTGCGGTCGGCGGGCGGAAGGAGGAGGAGGAGGAGGAAGAGGAGCGGTTCGTGGTGCCCGTGGGGTATCTGAAACACCCGCTGTTCGTGGCGCTTCTGAAGGCGGCGGAGGAAGAGTACGGCTTCGAGCAGAAGGGCGCCATCACCATCCCCTGCGGCGTCGACCACTTCCGCCGCGTTCAGGGCATCATCCACCACCAGCGTCAGTCCGGCGGCGGCGGATCAGGTCACCATGGTCACCACAGCAGTAACCACTCCTTCCACATCGCCGGCTGCTTCCGCGCCTGATGGATCGGTCGGTCTCTCGGTGCACTCCGATCCAGGCCATCCACCACATGGATTGGATGGAAAGGGAGATGACCAACCGATCGATCTTTGCTCGTTCATCTCTAGCGGTGATGACGGGTTGAGAAAGAATAATAATATTTACTCCTACTACTTAATTATCTAGGGTTTTCTTCTTGGTTAGGATCGATTTAGAATTTTAGATGCAGGCTGCCCGGGATTGATCGATGATCGAAGGATCATGCGGTTGCCTCCTGCCTGTTATCGATCGATTATTATTAGCGTAATCATCAGTCAGTGGTGGATCTATCTGCAGGATTGGTTGGTCGTTTGGACATACAGATCGATCGGTCGATGATGGATGATATATTTTTGGAGTTTTAAATATCTTTCTCTCTAGCTAAATGATTATGATTATGATGAAAACAAATTAAAGATGAGGATGAAAACTAAAGGGTGATGATGCATGCGTGTTTCAGTGCTTGTTAGACTTTATGCTCTGTCCTCCTCGCTCCTCCCTTTCTTTCCTTGTTCTTTCACTTTCTTGGTGTTCCTCTTTACTTCTCTTTTCTGAATGCTCTTTGCTTCTCTTTTGTGAATAATGCTATCCTAGCTAGTACTACTTCTTGTTGTTGTTGCTACTGCTAGTGATATGGGCGTATATATATGTTGTCATGTATGTATCTTTCTGGTATATAATTTCTCGGATTCTTCCTTCTGCTACAATTCTCTTATTATTATACGATTCGAAAAAGAGATTGGTGTCTCCTCTCAACATCTTCAAAGGTCGCAGGGGTTTTGGCCCCTCCAGTTTCTTCGAAAAAGATAAACATCTTCAAAGGTCGCTATATGTTATTGGTTATTAGTTCATCCATCGTTCATTTTGAAATTCCCCAGTATATCCTCGCAATCAATCCAGTTTCTACAAAATTTAGTTGTACGTTTCCATGCATGAGGGTGTAATTTGATCCTGCCTTTTGTTGTTCTCTTCCGAGCAATTTAAGCAGAAGATTGGGGGTGGTGTGAAAGAAACGTAAGAGACAACGGAACGGTGGTGCCACACAACAGCATATATGGAAGAAGAACGCTCCTTTTCATTTCCCTTCTTTTGTCACATCTCGTCTATTCTCCGCCAATCAAGCATGGGTTTAGTGATGCATTAGCGCCGCCTAATCATTATTCTCTTGGACTTTCCGGACCGCTAGGCTACTACCACTACTTTTTTTCTCTTTTTTGATAAATGGCTACTACCACACTACAAGTATTAGTAATATGTCATCAGTGAGTAGCATGCATGCTTTGTCGTCCAGGAGTACAATTACTACCAAATACTAGAGGCATGCAACGCAACACGACAATATTCTTGTGAAGATTATGGCGTCATTTAATACAATATTTTATAATGCCATATACTCCCTCCGTCTCAAAATAATTAATCATATTGACTTTAAGATATCATGTTTGACCACTCGTCTTATTCAAATTTTTATATAAACATCATCTATTTTGATGTGACTTATTTTATTATTAGAGATACTTTAATAATGATTTATTTATTTTCTAAAATATATAAATAATTTGAATAAGACGAGCAGTCAAACATGATGTGTTAAAGTCAACATGATGAGTTATTTTGAGACGGAGGGAAAGTACTATGGAAGAACATGCATGTGTGCACAGAGACCTGGTACTGGAACCGTTCAGTAGTCGGATTCTAGAGACCTGCTGCATCTGCTGCATGCATGCCTACCTTGGTCAGAGCTGTGTGTCCTAGGACATTCTAGTGTCAGAGAGACCCTGCAGGGGCTCTGTCAGTCACGTACGGTCAGGTATGTAGGGCGGCGCCGCATCAGAGATTTCTACGGAGCGTAGCTGCAGAAAGCAATGGGCACACGCATCACATGTGGATTATCCGATCAATGAGCTATTTTAAAGTCCCCTCCTCGTCCTCGGTAAACAAAACAGCTGTGCCTCCTTGACTCCTTGTCCCTAATGTTCAGTGGAGTAGTTTTCCCGGTGAATCGCTCTCGTTACAATGTTCGTTCCCTTCTCTTAGCGGATCCATAAAAACGACGCCTCCTCCTCCATGTTGATGAACATGACAGAAAGGAACGAAGGCGAATGATCTGGACCGGCTTCTTCATGTTTTCGTCGATCTCATAACCCGTGTATAGAATATTGGAAAACAAGTTTTCACGTGTGGGGAATAAAGGCCGGCGTGCAAAAAGTGCAATTCTAACTATCTACGATTACAAGTCAAATAAATTATCTACAGTTTGACCAAAATTTGTTTTTGATGATGAAATTGACCAAACTTTCTTCATAAAAATGTAGTGGTACTTATGATATAACATAACATTTGTTAAATTTTTTCGTGGAATGTATTTTTACTATACATATTCAGAATCCTAGCTGTTGGTACCGTTTTCTAGACATCTCTGGATTCCCACTTAAGAAGAATATCTTTCTCATGCAGATCAGAAAAATTAAATTGATTAAATTTGATCTAATTTAGAGTTACTCTCATTTCATCAGAAGGAAGGAGTATTATGTTTGAACTCAGGACATACATTTCGTCCCTCCATTAGGTATTGATAATGCACGCTTTTGACTAGTAATATACCACAGCAGCATAGCCTTTTATCCAAGGTAGTTGGGTTAGGCTATGTTCACTAGTAATATAATAAAAAATATATATTATATGATAATAGCACTTTTCATAAATGAATTTATTAATAGTGAATATGTACAGTCATATTCTATAAAGTTTTAGATATTGCTGGTCAAAGTTATAGTTGTTTGACTAAAAGCATATTTTAGTAGACTTACATTTCTGATAGAAGGAAATAGCACTCCTTTATATTTCACTAAAAAAATATAGCACTCCTTTATACTCCCTACATGCATGCTAAAAGATTCAGTATTCGATATAGGAAGATCTTTCTAGCTTCGCTAGGACGGTGATAGCTCTCTCCAATTATTTAAGAAGATTATATAGATCGGTCCCTCCATGACTTCCCATCACCCGCTCTTGGTCGTCGAGTTCATCCTGCAGGTAGGAGTAGGTGTGCTTGTGACGTGTAAGGATATTCATGTTTTCCATGTTTCTATGCAGGAGTAATATATATGAAATAAAACATATATACACGCCGATGTTCCTTTTGAAATCAAAGCATATAGCTATATATATATATACCATATACATGTGTTGGATGAATTGAAGGGAAAATTAGTTTAGTTATCACCTCAATCTATTACAATTTACAACACATGTGGAGTGAGATAAGATATAAGGGATGTATTTGGTTGAGGGAGAGGGCAATGAGGAAGTGAGATATCATGTTTGATCTAGTGTTTATAGTTGGGAGACACGTGAGATGCATGGGATTGTTCTCGGCAGGGTATATATTTCTCAAAGATATCGTCCCTGGGTGTCCCTGAAAAACTGAGGTACGAGCTTGTCCCTCAAAGACGCTATGCTCTTCTGTTACACCACCCTAACACGCCAGCGGCCGGCCTCGACTCGAGAAAAAGACGGCGCCAATGCGGAGTGGTGAGCGAGGGCAACCCTCGCCAGCCTCAACCCTCGGTGCAGTCAACCTCTCTAAAAGGCAAGCGGATGTACTAAGATTGGGCATGAAAGAAGGAAGAAGACGAGGGAGGATGACACGTGGGTTCAACCTAATACGCGTCTAACGGATCACACAATGAGACATGTCGTTTTATCTCTTTGCCTCCAACCAAACAAAGAGTAGGAGCATCCATGTCCCTTTAAGCAAAGAGATGAAACCATTCCATCACACAAAACTGGAAGGCCTCAACCATCCGACCTCATCCAAAACTAAATCCACTAAGTGTAGCCAAACGTGACCTAACACGAGTCATATGTCCATGAAACATGTAGTCGAAATATATTTCCGACACAAACATCTATATACCACTTAAAACATTCACGGCTGAACATGTGAGAAGTAAGCCCGGAGTCGAAGTTTATAGCCATTGGTTTTTAAAAAAACAACCTGGAAACATCCGCTTTCGGAAAAAAAAAAAAAAAAGAAACATGAATCGTGACAAGAAGGAGCATTAGAAGAACACGCATTGTTTAGATGGGCATATATCTGTCACAAATGAAGACATGAGGAATGAACAAGAAGCATTATTAGACTCTACTTTCCGGCCGGCATGCAGATCGAGAAAGAAAGATACAAGTATACGGATGGCGTCCTTTTCCGTACGGGAGGATCGTACAGATGGACAACATGCTTGCAGTTGCAGCCGATGGAGACCACCATTTTTTTGGGGGATGACAGCTGCTGATCCGTTGGCTGTACTAGCTCCATATATTCC
Organism: Hyparrhenia diplandra; assembly: GCA_015847255.1. Lineage (NCBI taxonomy): Eukaryota > Viridiplantae > Streptophyta > Magnoliopsida > Poales > Poaceae > Hyparrhenia > Hyparrhenia diplandra. The sequence continues at coordinate 198,668 of JADLZK010001513.1, read as the reverse complement.
TCCATCTCTGCAACAAGACAAAGGCACACCATCAGTGATCAGCCTCACATATTTCTTGTGACATTGCTAAGCTAACTGCTACAGATTCTGCTCTGGACTCTTCTACTATGTCTCTCTTAGCAGCCTGGCATGCGTGGCCTTCTTCCTCCTATCTCGATCTCCTTCCATCACTTCTCTCCAGCCAAGCCAGCAATGTCTCTCAGCCTGTCAGTCATGTTCAGAATTGTATGGAGAGAGAGAGAGAGAGAGAGAGAGAGAGAGAGAGAGAGAGAGAGAGAGAGATGAGTCTGAATGTCTGATGCATGCAATGGCCAGTGTGAAGCCACTGTCGTTGTTCAGCTCAGTTCATCACGGCATGCATGGAGCGTTTGCAGGAATGAATGAATGAAGAGTGAAAAGCACCGAATCAACACTGTTGGATGGCTAAGTAAGTAACATGCATGCCATGATCAATTGGGAATGGGATGTCAACTGTCATAATGGCATCATGGCAATGGCATTAGGAGGACAGTGGAAAGGAACAGACTAACTAAACCTCGGCCGGCTCCTGTCAGCGTTGCCACGTGGGCGTGACTAGGACGGGCCATCATCGATGGCCTCTCCATGATCCTGTCACCTTCTCAATTTCTCATCAAACAATCTGGGTCACTCAATTGACATCATCCTAATACAATACAATACAAAATTTCTGCATCTGCATCCGTCAGAGGTAGTAACCATAAGACTGAATGGGGATCTTTTCTACGCATCCACGTCAGCCAGGAGCCACTTGAAGAACCAACCCAATCAAATGCACGGATTATATACTCTTATCCTACATGTAAACTTGCTTTTGTCTTGTGGTAACATTATTATATATATTTCGGTTGCAGACTTGCAGATCGAAGCTATGCAGAGATGCAGACACATACCTATCTATGCATTAAACTGCTGATAGAACAGGGGTTTCCATTTCTTTAATTTGGGACAAATAGATGTTATAATAAGATAGAGTTGACAAGCAGGAGCGAAACTGGATTATTCCAGAGTAGAAATCTTAACAGATGTCTTTTTCATGGACATGGACTGAATGACCTCATCCATAACCCATAGGATCAGTGTTCATACAGACATACATTCAGACGATGCTAGGTAGCTCTTGGATGTGCTAGGCAGGCAGCTTTCTAACCCTAGGGTTGCCGTTTGCCATGTATGGCGTATGCATGAATGGTCCAAGAACATCAGCGTCGCAAGTTGAAGCATGATTCTTTCTTGTTGGCAAGTACAACTTGGTCTCTTGTATTAGAACAATTCAGAACCGCATGCGAGCTGAGCCGATAAATTTCACTTTCGAATTTGACATTCAGAATTCAGATGCTTTGCATTTGCATGCTGTTCTGTTCGGCTGCTGACTTTGGTGCTCTAGCAGGAGCCAATGAAGACCAGATAACTGAACTTTCATACAACTGTCTTCCAGTGGTTTCTTTTGTTCCATGACTCCATGACATGAGCCGTTTCCGTTTGAGACTTTCAGACTTTGAGATTAGCATCGATGCCATGCTTAGCCGCTTTATTTGGGATGGATAGATGGATGGATATCCGGATATGCCATGGCTTGGCAAGCGTATATATGCGTCAAAATATATGCATCTCTCTACTTGCCTTGCTTCTGCTTCTGGGATTCTGGAGCATTTGTGGCCTGAAATATAATGCGTCTGTGGCACGGCGGCGTTTGTTTGTTTGTGTATATTTGGAAACAGGAAACATGTATTATATATATTTTTGGTTTCCGTGAGCGACGTTGATGCACCTACGGTACCTCTCCTCACATGCAGATGGCCCATCGCCTGGATTATGTGTTTCTTCCATGATGGCTCCAAGATAACAACAGAGACAGACAGCATGGCTCTATACATGGAGATCGGCCTGGACCAGCAAGGCTAATCTATTGGACTACTACGTATGTGCCTCAAGTCACTGAGAGTTTTGTGTTATAAAAGAGGGTTGCAGCTACCAGCAGCAGAATGAGAAAATCTCACCCTTTATTAACTGGAACCGACCTGTCAATTAGTAGAAATCTTCTTTCATTATTTTCCTCAAATATGCGCTTCTTTTTTTGGTTAGGAAGTTCATACGGGAAATTATTGGAGTGTCGGAAAAAAAAATAGAGGTTGCTACTCATTTTGTTAACTTTCTAAAGTCGTTGGTTCAGCAAGCAAATTATAGGAAATACTTGGAGAATACTAGGCCCACTTTTACACGAAAACAAGTCTGTAACGACAGGTAGAAGAAGCGAGCTGTAGAACAGATGACAGCAATGGCTGCCCGACGGCCGGCTCCTGCAGTCGTCCGAGCTAGCAACTTGCATGTGTGTCTCGATCTCGAGCAAATGTCAGGAGTGATCTGGCCATGTAATGAGCAGTGCATTGGCCTGCAGATTTGAGTCCAATTTGCGCATGAGTGCCTAACTCTGAACCATGGATGCTTTGTGCTTTTTGCAATAAGAGGTTGGGGAAACCTTTTTCTCTAAAAAATGTGTGTCTCTCGAAAGGCACCAAACCAAATGCCACCTCTCCTTTAATTTCAGCGACAGCCGACAGCGAAAGGCCTGGAGGACCCAGCTGGTCACCCACCAGAAAACAGGCCAAAGTTCTTGCGTGCATGCATCAATGGCGCCCTCTTGGAGGCACAGATGAGAGGTAGTAGCTGACAGAGTGTGACAGCGCCAGGCACGCTGCTGCCATTACCGGAACGGGCGAACGGGAGGAGGAAGACGAATTCGTTTGGCTTGGCATCATCAGCCGTCACAGGTGAACTGTACATGTTGGCTGCACGACTCAGTCCAGCTACAAGTATACCGCGCCGGCCAGTCTCCTGGCTCACCGGCGACGACGGGGATCAGGCAACCAGCGGGTGTGGCACTGACAGCCAGAGAGAGCAACTGCCTACTGAATGTGGATGGAAACGTACTCCTATCAACCATGCATGTCGTCTGAAACAGTCAGGGCAACAAGGCGGAGTGGCGGCAGCACTTGCAGCAATGGCGTTAGTCCCTGTCTGCCTGGTTGGGCGATAGCCCCAATAACAGTTTGTGAAGTGTTTAATACATGTGGGATGATCATCGAAGATGGCAAGATGGTGTCTGCCAGCAACTGCAACAGCAACACGTACAGCAGCACAAGGGAGTCCATGTCCATCAACAGAACCAGAGAAGGATGGATGGCAAGATGGTAATGGACGTGGCTGACAAGTGACAACTGACGATGCAGCTGCAGCCTGCAGAGTGCTCCAAGTTCAGGTGTCAAGAACTCTGCAGGCAATATCAACAGAACCAGAGAAGGATGGATGGCAAGATGACAACGGACGTTTTTTTTATTGAGGACTTGGTTAGCTGTCATTCTGTATCAAATTAACTTCTGTGAGGAATTGGGCCCAGTTCAGCCCGCAAGCCAGAAGTAAGTGCAATGCAGGCTAGCACGCGCGCGACCTTCTGGGCTCTTTCCCGCTTCCAAGCAAGACCATACAAAATGTTGAAATCAGAAAATTCTCAAAAAAAAAAAAAAAAAAAGGTTGAAATCAGAAATTTACCAAAAAAAAATGTTGAAATCAGAAATGAAATCAAGATATGCAGGTACACGGAACTGAACATTTCTGAATACGGATCACGAAGAGTCGAAACATTAAGTTAGAAATCACTTGACCTAATATTCTCAGTACACATACGGATATTCACTTGCATGCCATGTGTGATGGCACAGGAGATATAGCTTTACATCTACCCCGAAAAATATGAATGGGTTTAGGTTGAACCAAATTTTCTTATAAAACTAACTAATTTTATAAAAGATATTATTAACATTTATAACTTTAAATATACACTATAAAAATATATACACTATAAAAAATATTTCATGATTAATCATATTTATTCGGCATTATAAATGATAGTATTTATATTTCTTAACAAAAGACGCCCCGTACCAGAACTATACGCATCTTATACGTTGTACCTAAGTCATCATAAGAATGTTATAAAAAAAAGTCATCATAAGAAAAACAAGAACTGGTATACGAAATGCCATGTTCCAAAAAAAAAAAATACAATCTTATTCAACGAGATATTTGTTTATTCTGGATTATATCTTTGATAGCTAAATGTCATGAACCGAACTGGGTCACCATGGGAGGGCTAACGGGCTCGGCCGCCACGCCGCCCAAGGAGAGGGGGGTGTGGCGGCAGAGGGCAGCCGCCGCCGCCGCCACTCGTCGTCATCTATCGCGTCATCAAGTCGAGTTTGCTTCGAGTCAAGTCGAGTCAAACCGGGAAAGAGTCTTAAGTTTGGATAGGAATATCTTAGGACTTTTTGTGTGAGAGGGATTACCCAATCTATAAGGGAGTCTCTCAATAGGAAATAAATTAGGATTGCTTGTAAGGGAGGTTCCGAATATAAGGAAACTCCTATTAGAGATTACGGGCAACACGACCCATAGGAGGGCCATAAATAGGGGCGATTTAATCTCTTTTGGGGCAAGCAAGAAAGAAATCTTTCCCCGGCTCAAGCTCCCACGTCTTCCCCTCTCTCCCCCCCGCCTCGCGCCGCGCCGCCCCCTGCGCGCCACCGTGCGCCACCGCCGCGCCACCTCCTCCTCTTCCTCCTTCTCCTCACCAACCAGCAGCCACCACCATCACCACCACACCGCCCTAGCCGCGCCACACCGCCGCCCCCTCCCGTCTCCTCGACGAATCTCGCCGCCCGACGTGTCGACGAATCCATCTCGGGTTCGACAAATTGGTATCCGGAGGCCACTTCAATCCACCCACCACCACCATGACCACGACGTGCGAATTCCTCAAGAAGCTCAAGGACATCGTCGGCGACGGCTGCGCCAAGATGGAACGCTGCTTCGACATGCCCGAGGCTCGCCTCAACCTCCTCGAGCACCCCTACCGTAAGCCTCGGCCTGCGCCTACGCCGCTTGCACTTTCGGCGACCGGCGAACTGTAACACCCCAAATTTTACCTCTTTTTGAAAATAGAATAAAATGGTTTATTTAAGTATTTTTGTGCTCATAAAATATAGGAAAATAAATACTTTTGTGAAATTAAAATTTATCATAGGATTTAGAAACATGGTTGTGCATACATGCAGCAGCATTGATATTTTTGTACTGTTTTGAATGGATCAATTGTGCAAAAGAAATTCAAATTCGTTTGGAGAAGCTTTTGAAAAAGGAGTTCAAATTCTTTTGAAATTATTATTTGAATAAAAAAAAAAAAAAAAGGTTTTAATCTCACTTCCTTCCAATCTGGCCGATGGCCAATATCTCATTGCCCGGCCTGCCTTGATCCGCCGAGTGTTTCTTCGCCCTTGGCCCATGTGACAATATTTGATTTGGTCGATGGCCTATTTTTGTTCTCGTAATGGCCTGGCCGCTAGCTACAAGGAAACCTGAAACCGTATCAATCTCATACCACCTCGTTGATGTATCATCATGTATATCTATATACGTGTATATATACACGTTCCCCTCACAGAAACCTACAGTTCCCAAGACACATAAATAGGAGACCTTGTGCAGCGCAGTCCTATTCTAAGCCCTAGCACGCAACAGCCACAACGCCGCCGTAACCTGGCGTGCTGCTGCCTGATATCCGATCTCGCCGAGAACGAAGACCCGGAGCTGCTGTGCCCTATGTACGTCGTAATACTATCTCTATTCCTTACGTGCACCCTTTGCCAATGATCGGTCTTGGTTGCCGTGAATCTACAAGTCACGTAGTTTTCTTTAACAGGAAGAACTAGATGAGCATCTAAGCCTGATGTCTGACCGACCAGCTGCTCTCAAGATGCCAGCACCTTGGCTGCCACCCGTCGTTTCACCGATTCTGTCGCTCTGTCGCCGGAATCGTTCTCGCTGACTCGCAGCGCCATCCTTGCCACTCCTCGACGCGAATTCATCCGTTGCCGAGCTTCACGACCTGGTGACCAAAAGCTTCCGAGCAAGCCCTTGCTGGCTCTCCTTGGTGTCGGTTGCTCACACGTCGTCACCGTGTTTGACAGGAAGCAGCCCCATCTACCCTAACGAACTGCACGTCCTCGCCGTGTCTTCATCGTCGTCGTTAAGAAATCCTTATGGTGAGCTCTCCTCATTACTTGTGTTCCTTTCCCGACCAAACCGAGGCATATGCATATGTACGTTGTTGTTTCCAGCCAACTCTCGATCAATGTCATCCATGCATGGCCTCCATTCTAGCTTGCTGATATATATATATATCTACCTTGATGACATCATATGATGACGTCATTTGAATTCTTGCCGTTTTCCTTTAGCAAAATAAACCTAGAAATACAAGAGAAATACTCATATCCATCCAATCATCAAAAGCCATCGATTGTTTCCATTCATCAGAATTTTGCTAAAGAGACTTGAGCTCCTCTAGTATCTAGCTCGTAGACTATCCAGCAATTAAATTCAGATTTGATTTATTTTATTTATTTCTAATTTATTATTTTATTCTTGTGAAACTCGTAAATTGTGTAACTTCTCCGTTCTAGCTCCGATTTCGGTGATCTTTACGTCGATGTGGTCGTAGTGACGTGTAGATAGCTTTTACAAACTTTTCAACTTGTTTTATCACTATTGGTGTACTGTTCTAATTATAGCTTTGTTTGCATTGCATGATTGGCCCAATTTGGTTGTGTGTTGTTAATTGGAACCAAGTAGAGACGGTGAGCTTTACGTGGTGATCCGTTGTTGTCGATCAAGAAGGATTTGTCCTGAAGCTTTGGAAGTGAAGAAGGATATCACTTGGAGTTTTGCACTTGAAGAAGGAGCGATATTAAGGCAAGTATAGTTTTGGAATATGTTAGCTTTAAACCATGATCATATAACTTGATTAATGTTTATGCACCAACGTTAAATGTGAATTGTTTAGCAACTTGTGGACTTGTGCGTATTAGAGTCTCCGGAAAACAAGACAACCGTGGGGGGCCAATGGGCTCTGGTTTTTAGCTCAGTACCCGGGACCTTTTCTAGCTTGTTAGAGGTTACCGAAAGGCGTTAGGGTAAAAAATGTACTATGGATCCCCGGTGTAGGGTTGTATCACATGGGACCGCCGCAGACGAGGATCCACGGGACTGGTTGAATCACTTTCGGACCGACGGAAGATACCTAGCGGCCCTAACTTGTTAGACGAACCTGTGAAAGGCTTCATAGTGAACCCCCGCCGACCATCCTAGGAAGAGGGTTAAGGGGCCGATCACCCCGGCGAAAAGGGCAATTCACGGCTCACGGTGAAAGTGTACACCTCTGCGCGCAGTAAAAAACGGTATATCGGCCGTGCTCACGGTCATGAGCGGCCTTGGAACCTTTGCATTAAAGATGATGACCTATGTTTGTTTAACGATTGCATAATTTATCGTTTATGCTCTACATTATTTTATGTTATAGTGATCATGGTATTTGGGTAGATATTGCCTAGCTATATTTGCGGAGTTCGACATGGACTCACTCTTGCTATTCCCCACACCTCGGTGAAGTTTAGGCTTGTGATCAACCAGTCGGTCGGTCCCTCGTGGTGCTTACATCGAAGAACGAGAGAGTCTTTCCGTTGTTCGCTAGCTGAGGTTATTGCTTTTATAATTATGTTCGTTATATTTTAAGCATTGTGAATTGATACTTCCAATAATTTGTGAACTATATGTGAGATTTGACTTCCAGGGCTCACATATAGCATCATCTGGTTTTGCTCTTAAAACCGGGTGTTACAAATTGGTATCAGCTCGATCTTGTGTAGGGACGCAAAGCCTAGTTAGCAATGGTCGCTCTGTAAAGCTTATTTTGTTATAAAGGCTATTTTTCTACATCCTTGTCCTTTGAATTGACTATTTCTCAATCCTTGTCTATTTGTCTCCTCCTTGATAGCTTCCTTTGAGCTATTATTTCTTATCACCTGAATTTCATTTCTGTTGGTTTACTAAAATTTTCAAACCTCATTTTTTTTTTTTAAGTTCGAAGGCCTTTCATCAACTTCAACTTACCCTTTAGGATCTTTGCCCCCTAAAATGAAGATAACGATAGTATCGAAGGTTGAGTCATTGTTTGATTTGTGTATCTCTAATGCCTTGTTGAATTTTCATTATGCATGTGCTTGATTTGGATCTTTGTATTGAGTGCAAGGATGTTGTTGGCTTGTCCACAATGTCATTTAGTTCATATGCCTAAGGTATAAGGTTTAGTGTAATAAATAGTCGGGGTGGTTTTCTTATTTTCTGTCCATCCTGTCTTCTCAGAGCAGTCTGTCTTCTTTGGTTTATATCTCTGCCTTTGGACCATCAAAAATCATGGAAAAATTCTGGACAAAAGTAGACTTCAATACCTTTCTCTGAGCGCAAGAATCACCTTCATGTCAAATTTGGTTTGAGGGCTATAAAAATCACAAGATGATGCTACTGTGCTGTCAGAAATCTGGAACAGATTCAATTGTGTGTCGATTTCGACCAACATAAGTATCGAATCTGGAGAAGAGTTCTATAAGGGGGTTGTAGATAATTTCATAAGCTTTCCAACGGTATAGAGTACAACTTCATCGGATTTACAGAAGAGAAGTTAGAGATGTTTTACTGAGCTGCTGTTTTTGTGCTCGCGAGTAATTTCAGATTTCTTGTTCTTTGCCTATGCATATTAAGATATGGATTAACTCACATAGGAGAATTTTTTAAGCTACCCTTTCTTGGCCCCCTTAGTAAAACTTTTCTTAAGGGGGTAGCCAAGTGGTTGCAAGGAGGATGTTTCATAAGTTTCAGTATTATACTTGGAAAAGTTATTAAGAAGTCACTATCTACCACAGGTGTCTTTTGCTCCAGATTGATAAACTTTTGGAATATCTACAAATTAGTCATAATGGTCATTGGAATGTCTATGTGATAGTTAAGATATTCAAAAGGTTAAGGAAACTACTCTATTCCTAGTGTCCGTTATTAATCTTATCTTAATAAGGGTAGAGCCTTGATCTCACATGTTTCTTTCTTTCATTCTATCTTTAAGTTACGAAGTGTACCTTGAAGTTATGAGTTTACCTCTTGGATTGCTCCATCTTTTGAGCTATCATTGCTCATACTATTGTTGTTGACTACCGGATGTCGGGAACTAGACGTGGTGATGAAGGATGGCACCTCAACACATGGGAGGAGAATAATGTTCCTAATAGAGGGAGAAGTTATCGGGATAATGCAGTTGAGAACCATCATCACAACAACAGTTTTGAAGAGCAAGTTTCTTTTGATCCAACCCGGAACCCACAACGCCGAAAGCGAAAAAGGAAAGCCCGTAAGAAGCCCCGCCCAAGTCAATACAATGCAGCAAAACTATACTAAAGGACAAATAAACAATATGGATAGCAAAAACATTCGTGGGGCTATGAAGATAGTGGGTGGTTATATACAAGTAGGCTCAAGACTAGTGTTTGCTCTGTTTGACCCCAAAGCAGGCCACACTCGCTCATCTCCGCCAAGATGGTAGAAGAGAATAAGATGATGAAGTGTCCGACAAGAAGACCACTACTAGTTCATTCTCCAAAGGGTGAAATACCAGCCGGATCAAGTATGCCCGAAAAGTCAGTCTTGTCATAAATAAGAGAGAATTCACTTTACAACATTCATCGCTTTAGAGTCTTTGGATATCCATGTGGTTCTTGGTAATGGATGGTTATGTGCACACAAGGCAGTGATCCAAGGTAATCAACGTATAGTGTTTTTAACATCACCATCAGGAGAAAGAATAGAGTACCATGGTGGTCCACTCCAATCTATAGAAGATGATAATACATTCATAGGTGTGCACACTAAGGGTGCTAATGTGAACAACATGATTTCAACAAAAAACGTAGAAGGACAAACATCTTTGGTAGAAGTCAATGCAACAAATGATCGACGTATGCAGCTCATCCAATTGAGGTCTTAGCATACGACCGAAAAGATGCTTAGAGGAAAGATGCGTAATGTCTGCAAGATTCAATGGAGTAACCAAATTGAGGAAGAAGCAAAGTGTGGGGAAGATGAGGAGTGTATGCGAACAATTTCCTTTTCTCTTTGAGATGTAGGACAACAGAGCTAGCAATCAAGGTAGACATGTGCGTTTTCAGTTGAAACTTCAGTAACAAGTTGTGATCTTGAGGTATAAGTTACTCGACAAGTTTGGTGCACAAGTTATGAAGTTGAGAAGTGTTATCAAGATCTTTATCCTGTTTCTCTTCCGTGATCCGAGTCTTTTTTGAATCTCGGGACGAGATTCATCTTAAGGGGGTAGATTTGTAACACCCCAAATTTTACCTCTTTTGAAAATAGAATAAAATGGTTTATTTAAGTATTTTTGTGCTCATAAAATATAGGAAAATAAATACTTTTGTGAAATTAAAATTTATCATAGGATTTAGAAACATGGTTGTGCATACATGCAGCAGCATTGATATTTTTGTACTGTTTTGAATGGATCAATTGTGCAAAAGAAATTCAAATTCGTTTGGAGAAGCTTTTGAAAAGGAGTTCAAATTCTTTTGAAATTATTATTTGAATAAAAAAAAAAGGGTTTTAATCTCACTTCCTTCCAATCTGGCCGATGGCCAATATCTCATTGCCCGGCCTGCCTTGATCCGCCGAGTGTTTCTTCGCCCTTGGCCCATGTGACAATATTTGATTTGGTCGATGGCCTATTTTTGTTCTCGTAATGGCCTGGCCGCTAGCTACAAGGAAACCTGAAACCGTATCAATCTCATACCACCTCGTTGATGTATCATCATGTATATCTATATACGTGTATATATACACGTTCCCCTCACAGAAACCTACAGTTCCCAAGACACATAAATAGGAGACCTTGTGCAGCGCAGTCCTATTCTAAGCCCCAGCACGCAACAGCCACAACGCCGCCGTAACCTGGCGTGCTGCTGCCTGATATCCGATCTCGCCGAGAACGAAGACCCGGAGCTGCTGTGCCCTATGTACGTCGTAATACTATCTCTATTCCTTACGTGCACCCTTTGCCAATGATCGGTCTTGGTTGCCGTGAATCTACAAGTCACGTAGTTTTCTTTAACAGGAAGAACTAGATGAGCATCTAAGCCTGATGTCTGACCGACCAGCTGCTCTCAAGATGCCAGCACCTTGGCTGCCACCCGTCGTTTCACCGATTCTGTCGCTCTGTCGCCGGAATCGTTCTCGCTGACTCGCAGCGCCATCCTTGCCACTCCTCGACGCGAATTCATCCGTTGCCGAGCTTCACGACCTGGTGACCAAAAGCTTCCGAGCAAGCCCTTGCTGGCTCTCCTTGGTGTCGGTTGCTCACACGTCGTCACCGTGTTTGACAGGAAGCAGCCCCATCTACCCTAACGAACTGCACGTCCTCGCCGTGTCTTCATCGTCGTCGTTAAGAAATCCTTATGGTGAGCTCTCCTCATTACTTGTGTTCCTTTCCCGACCAAACCGAGGCATATGCATATGTACGTTGTTGTTTCCAGCCAACTCTCGATCAATGTCATCCATGCATGGCCTCCATTCTAGCTTGCTGATATATATATATATCTACCTTGATGACATCATATGATGACGTCATTTGAATTCTTGCCGTTTTCCTTTAGCAAAATAAACCTAGAAATACAAGAGAAATACTCATATCCATCCAATCATCAAAAGCCATCGATTGTTTCCATTCATCAGAATTTTGCTAAAGAGACTTGAGCTCCTCTAGTATCTAGCTCGTAGACTATCCAGCAATTAAATTCAGATTTGATTTATTTTATTTATTTCTAATTTATTATTTTATTCTTGTGAAACTCGTAAATTGTGTAACTTCTCCGTTCTAGCTCCGATTTCGGTGATCTTTTACGTCGATGTGGTCGTAGTGACGTGTAGATAGCTTTTACAAACTTTTCAACTTGTTTTATCACTATTGGTGTACTGTTCTAATTATAGCTTTGTTTGCATTGCATGATTGGCCCAATTTGGTTGTGTGTTGTTAATTGGAACCAAGTAGAGACGGTGAGCTTTACGTGGTGATCCGTAAGTTGTCGATCAAGAAGGATTTGTCCTGAAGCTTTGGAAGTGAAGAAGGATATCACTTGGAGTTTTGCACTTGAAGAAGGAGCGATATTAAGGCAAGTATAGTTTTTGGAATATGTTAGCTTTAAACCATGATCATATAACTTGATTAATGTTTATGCAATCGAACGTTAAATGTGAATTGTTTAGCAACTTGTGGACTTGTCTCGTATTAGAGTCTCCGGAAAACAAGTACAACCGTGGGGGCCAATGGGCTCTGGTTTTAGCTCGAGTACCGGGACCTTTTCTAGCTTGTTAGAGGTTACCGAAAAGGCGTTAGGGTAAAAAAGACTATGGATCCCGGTGTAGGGTTGTATCACATGGGACCGCCGCAGATCGAGGATCCCCGGGACCGGGTTGAATCACTCGGACCGACGGAAGATACCTAGCGGCCCTAACTTGTTAGATCTAACCTGTGAAAGGCTTCATAGTGAACCCCCCGCCGACCATCCTAGGAAGAGGGTTAAGGGGCCGATCACCCCGGCGAAAAGGGCAATTCACGGCTCACGGTGAAAGTGTACACCTCTCAGCAGTAAAAAAACGGTATATCGGCCGTGCTCACGGTCATGAGCGCCTTGGAACCTTTGCATTAAAGATGATGACCTATGTTTGTTTAACGAGTGCATAATTTATCGTTTATGCTCTACATTATTTTATGTTATAGTGATCATGGTATTTGGGTAGATATTGCCTAGCTATATTTGCGGAGTTCGACATGGACTCACTCTTGCTATTCCCCACACCTCGGGTGAAGTTTAGGCTTGTGATCAACCAAATCGGGTCCCTGTGGTGCTTACATCGAAGAAGAGCGAGAGTCTTTCCGTTGTCTCCGCTAGCTGAGGTTATTGCTTTTATAATTATGTTCGTTATATTTTAAGCATTGTGAATTGATACTTCCAATAATTTGTGAACTATATGTGAGATTTGACTTCGGGGGCTCACATATAGCATCATCTGGTTTTGCTCTTAAAACCGGGTGTTACAAATTGGTATCAGCTCGATCTTGACCGTAGGGACGCAAGCCTAGTTAGCAATGGTCGCTCTGTAAAGCTTATTTTGTTATAAAGGCTATTTTTCTACATCCTTGTCCTTTGAATTGACTATTTCTCAATCCTTGTCTATTTGTCTCCTCCTTGATAGCTTCCTTTGAGCTATTATTTCTTATCACCTGGAATTTCATTTTACGTTTGGTTTACTAAAATTTTCAAACCTCATTTTTTTAAGTTCGAAGGCCTTTCATCAACTTCAACTTACCCTTTAGGATCTTTGCCCCCTAAAATGAAGATAACGATAGTATCGAAGGTTGAGTCATTGTTTGATTTGTGTATCTCTAATGCCTTGTTGAATTTTCATTATGCATGTGCTTGATTTGGATCTTTGTATTGAGTGCAAGGATGTTGTTGGCTTGTCCACAATGTCATTTAGTTCATATGCCTAAGGTATAAGGTTTAGTGTAATAAATAGTCGGGTGGTTTTCTTATTTTCTGTCCATCCTGTCTTCTCAGAGCAGTCTGTCTTCTTTGGTTTATATCTCTGCCTTTGGACCATCAAAAATCATGGAAAAATTCTGGACAAAAGTAGACTTCAATACCTTTCTCTGAGCGCAAGAATCACCTTCATGTCAAATTTGGTTTGAGGGCTATAAAAATCACAAGATGATGCTACTGTGCTGTCAGAAATCTGGAACAGATTCAATTGTGTGTCGATTTCGACCAACATAAGTGTCGAATCTGGAGAAGAGTTCTATAAGGGGGTTGTAGATAATTTCATAAGCTTTCCAACGGTATAGAGTACAACTTCATCGGATTTACAGAAGAGAAGTTAGAGATGTTTTACTGAGCTGCTGTTTTTGTGCTCATGAGTAATTTCAGATTTCTTGTTCTTTGCCTATGCATATTAAGATATGGATTAACTCACATAGGAGAATTTTTTAAGCTACCCTTTCTTGGCCCCTTAGTAAAACTTTTCTTAAGGGGGTAGCCAAGTGGTTGCAAGGAGGATGTTTCATAAGTTTCAGTATTATACTTGGAAAAGTTATTAAGAAGTCACTATCTACCACAGTGTCTTTGCTCCAGATTGATAAACTTTTGGAATATCTACAAATTAGTCATAATGGTCATTGGAATGTCTATGTGATAGTTAAGATATTCAAAAGGTTAAGGAAACTACTCTATTCCTAGTGTCCCGTTATTAATCTTATCTTAATAAGGGTAGAGCCTTGATCTCACATGTTTCTTTCTTTCATTCTATCTTTAAGTTACGAGTGTACCTTGAAGTTATGAGTTTACCTCTTGGATTGCTCCATCTTTTGAGCTATCATTGCTCATACTATTGTTGTTGACTACCAGATGTCGGGAACTAGACGTGGTGATGAAGGATGGCACCTCAACACATGGGAGGAGAATAATGTTCCTAATAGAGGGAGAAGTTATCGGGATAATGCAAAATGAGAACCATCATCACAACAACAGCTTTTGAAGAGCAAGTTTCTTTTGATCCAACCCGGAACCCACAACGTCGGAAGCGAAAAAGGAAAGCCCGTAAGAAGCCTGCCCAAGTCAATACAATGCAGCAAAACTATACTAAAGGACAAATAAACAATATGGATAGCAAAAACATTCGTGGGGCTATGAAGATAGTGGGTGGTTATATACAAGTAGGCTCAGTACTAGTGTTTGCTCTGTTTGACCCCCGCCGTCACACTTTCGCTTCATCTCCGCCAAGATGGTAGAAGAGAATAAGATGATGAAGTGTCCGACAAGAAGACCACTACTAGTTCATTCTCCGATTAGGTGAAATACCCGCAGATCAAGTATGCCCGAAAGTCAGTCTTGTCATAAACAAGAGAGAATTCAACGCAACATTCATCGTTTTAGAGTCTTTGGATATCCCTCGTGGTTCTTGGTAATGGATGGTTATGTGCACACAAGGCAGTGATCCAAGGTAATCAACGTATAGTGTTTTTAACATCACCATCAGGAGAAAGAATAGAGTACCATGGTGGTCCACTCCAATCTATAGAAGATGATAATACATTCATAGGTGTGCACACTAAGGGTGCTAATGTGAACAACATGATTTCAACAAAAAACGTAGAAGGACAAACATCTTTGGTAGAAGTCAATGCAACAAATGATCAGACGTATGCAGCTCATCCAATTGAGGTCTTAGCATACGACCAAAAAGATGCTTAGAGGAAAGATGCGTAATGTCCGCAAGATTCAATGGAGTAACCAAATTGAGGAAGAAGCAAAGTGTGGGAAGATGAGGAGTGTATGAACAATTTCCTTTTTCTCTTTGAGATGTAGGACAACAGAGCTAGCAATCAAGGTAGACATGTACGTTTTCAGTTGAAACTTCAGTAACAAGTTGTGATCTTGAGGTATAAGTTACTCGACAAGTTTGGTGCACAAGTTATGAAGTTGAGAAGTGTTATCAAGATCTTTATCCTGTTTCTCTTCCGTGATCCGAAGTCTTTTTTGAATCTCGGGACGAGATTCATCTTAAGGGGGTAGATTTGTAACACCCCAAATTTTACCTCTTTTGAAAATAGAATAAAATGGTTTATTTAAGTATTTTTGTGCTCATAAAATATAGGAAAATAAATACTTTTGTGAAATTAAAATTTATCATAGGATTTAGAAACATGGTTGTGCATACATGCAGCAGCATTGATATTTTTGTACTGTTTTGAATGGATCAATTGTGCAAAAGAAATTCAAATTTGTTTGGAGAAGCTTTTGAAAAGGAGTTCAAATTCTTTTGAAATTATTATTTGAATAAAAAAAGGGTTTTAATCTCACTTCCTTCCAATCTGGCCGATGGCCAATATCTCATTGCCCGGCCTGCCTTGATCCGCCGAGTGTTTCTTCGCCCTTGGCCCATGTGACAATATTTGATTTGGTCGATGGCCTATTTTTGTTCTCGTAATGGCCTGGCCGCTAGCTACAAGGAAACCTGAAACCGTATCAATCTCATACCACCTCGTTGATGTATCATCATGTATATCTATATACGTGTATATATACACGTTCCCCTCACAGAAACCTACAGTTCCCAAGACACATAAATAGGAGACCTTGTGCAGCGCAGTCCTATTCTAAGCCCTAGCACGCAACAGCCACAACGCCGCCGTAACCTAGCGTGCTGCTGCCTGATATCCGATCTCGCCGAGAACGAAGACCCGGAGCTGCTGTGCCCTATGTACGTCGTAATACTATCTCTATTCCTTACGTGCACCCTTTGCCAATGATCGGTCTTGGTTGCCGTGAATCTACAAGTCACGTAGTTTTCTTTAACAGGAAGAACTAGATGAGCATCTAAGCCTGATGTCTGACCGACCAGCTGCTCTCAAGATGCCAGCACCTTGGCTGCCACCCGTCGTTTCACCGATTCTGTCGCTCTGTCGCCGGAATCGTTCTCGCTGACTCGCAGCGCCATCCTTGCCACTCCTCGACGCGAATTCATCCGTTGCCGAGCTTCACGACCTGGTGACCAAAAGCTTCCGAGCAAGCCCTTGCTGGCTCTCCTTGGTGTCGGTTGCTCACACGTCGTCACCGTGTTTGACAGGAAGCAGCCCATCTACCCTAACGAACTGCACGTCCTCGCCGTGTCTTCATCGTCGTCGTTAAGAAATCCTTATGGTGAGCTCTCCTCATTACTTGTGTTCCTTTCCCGACCAAACCGAGGCATATGCATATGTACGTTGTTGTTTCCAGCCAACTCTCGATCAATGTCATCCATGCATGGCCTCCATTCTAGCTTGCTGATATATATATATATCTACCTTGATGACATCATATGATGACGTCATTTGAATTCTTGCCGTTTTCCTTTAGCAAAATAAATCTAGAAATACAAGAGAAATACTC
The DNA here is from genome assembly GCA_015847255.1 of Hyparrhenia diplandra. Lineage (NCBI taxonomy): Eukaryota > Viridiplantae > Streptophyta > Magnoliopsida > Poales > Poaceae > Hyparrhenia > Hyparrhenia diplandra. The sequence goes on along the minus strand of JADLZK010001513.1, from coordinate 181,722 downwards.
ATATCCATCCAATCATCAAAAGCCATCGATTGTTTCCATTCATCAGAATTTTGCTAAAGAGACTTGAGCTCCTCTAGTATCTAGCTCGTAGACTATCCAGCAATTAAATTCAGATTTGATTTATTTTATTTATTTCTAATTTATTATTTTATTCTTGTGAAACTCGTAAATTGTGTAACTTCTCCGTTCTAGCTCGATTTCGGTGATCTTTACGTCGATGTGGTCGTAGCGGCGTGTAGATAGCTTTTACAAACTTTTCAACTTGTTTTATCACTATTGGTGTACTGTTCTAATTATAGCTTTGTTTGCATTGCATGATTGGCCCAATTTGGTTGTGTGTTGTTAATTGGAACCAAGTAGAGACGGTGAGCTTTACGTGGTGATCCGAAGTTGTCGATCAAGAAGGATTTGTCCTGAAGCTTTGGAAGTGAAGAAGGATATCACTTGGAGTTTTGCACTTGAAGAAGGAGCGATATTAAGGCAAGTATAGTTTTGGAATATGTTAGCTTTAAACCATGATCATATAACTTGATTAATGTTTATGCACTTTGAACGTTAAATGTGAATTGTTTAGCAACTTGTGGACTTGTCTGCGTATTAGAGTCTCCGGAAAAAGCAAGGTACAAGCTGTGGGGGCCAATGGGCTCTGGTTTTAGCTCGACCCCGGGACCTTTTCTAGCTTGTTAGAGGTTACCGAAAAGGCGTTAGGGTAAAAGCAGGACTATGGATCCCGGTGTAGGGTTGTATCACATGGGACTGCCGCGGGCGAGGATCCCCGGGACTGGTTGAATCACTTTCGGGCCGACGGAAGATACCTAGCGGCCCTAACTTGTTAGGCGAACCTGTGAAAGGCTTCATAGTGAACCCCCGCCGACCATCCTAGGAAGAGGGTTAAGGGGCCGATCACCCGAGGCGAAAGGGGCAATTCACGGCTCACGGTGAAAGTGTACACCTCTGCGTGGAGTAAAAGCGGTATATCGGCCGTGCTCCACGGTCATGAGCGGCCTTGGAACCTTTGCATTAAAGATGATGACCTATGTTTGTTTAACGGTGCATAATTTATCGTTTATGCTCTACATTATTTTATGTTATAGTGATCATGGTATTTGGGTAGATATTGCCTAGCTATATTTGCGGAGTTCGACATGGACTCACTCTTGCTATTCCCCACACCTCGGTGAAGTTTAGGCTTGTGATCAACCGGTCGGTCGGTCCTGTGGTGCTTACATCGAAAAGAACAGAGAGTCTTTCCGTTGTCTCGCTAGCTGAGGTTATTGCTTTTATAATTATGTTCGTTATATTTTAAGCATTGTGAATTGATACTTCCAATAATTTGTGAACTATATGTGAGATTTGACTTCGGGGCTCACATATAGCATCATCTGGTTTTGCTCTTAAAACCGGGTGTTACCTGGCGACGGCCAGCGGTTATCGGCGCCAATGGCCGACAAGCGCCCTAGGGGCTGCCCAGGCGCCGCCCCCGCTACTCAAAGGAAGGGCGGCGGCGGCGGCGACGGCTCTCCATCATCAACACGGAGGAAAGCACCGGCGGCAACAACATGGTTGGCGGCGGCGCGGCAACGTCAGCGGGCGCCCCCCGCCGCCGAAGATCGTGCGGCCCTACCCGCGCCATCCGCGGACACCCACAGCGCCCCAAGCTGCGCCACCAGCGGCGCACTCGGCGACCTTCGAGCGAGATCTGTCCGCGCCACAGCGCGGCACCCCCCACTGGCGCCACCAGCGGCGCTGCCGATTAACACCGCCCGCGGCGCCCACCTCAATGGCGTCACTGCGGCGCCCACCCCAATGGCGCCGCCCGCTACCCTAGCTCTGCTGCGCTCGCCATACGACCGGGCGTACCGCCGTTTGGCGGGAGCTCGACCCCTACCTCCTGGCTGCATAAACTAGAGCTTCTCTTGAGCTCCGACCGGACATCGACTCCGACCTGCACGCCGCCTGGTATCTTTCCCATCGGCGACAGTCCTGCGGCTACGGTTCCAACGCATGTCTCGGAGGAGACCGTTGGTGCAATGGGGCGTCTTCTCGCGCTACTTAAAAGCGTGACTTGGACCCCGCCGATCACCAACTCCACCACGGGCGAGTTCGCACCCCTTCCCAAGAGGGCGCCTTTGGAGGACTACATCGGCGCCTTCGAGGCCTATGCTACATGCATGGACTTTGAGAGCAAGCTCCGGCAAGTCTCACTCTTCGTCGGCGGGCTACGTGACCCGCCGCCCGATCCACGGGTGGGGCGAGCCTCGCCGCGAGGGAGGAGGCTATCTCCCTCGCGGCGCCACCACGGCGCTTCGTCACGACAAAGAGCCGATGGCAGCCCCGCTCCCGCGACTTATTTCGACCGCAACAACAACGTCGTCAACATCGACACCGACATTGGCGTTGCGTTGGCGGCCAAATAGGAGGAGGAGCCCGTTGATGTGGGCAATGGGGCGCTCTAGACCGGCGGACGGTTTCGACATCTCCTGAGAACTCACACTTGCCACCTCGATGAGCGGCACCTCGGCATCATCGCCAATGCCATCTCCGTGCAAGCCACCGCCCAAGAGTGGACCTTGCACAACGGCATCGTCGGATGCTTCCACCGCTACTACATCCGGCGGCCGAGGCTCCTTGAGTGTCCTCACGGGAAGAGGCGGCGTGCCACCGCGTAGAGTCGCGGTGGGATTCTCGACCAGGGCTCCCTTTCGAGCGGCGGGCCTTCCCCGCGAGACCATCCTCGTCACAGCAGCGCGTCCAAGCGTCAAGTTGGATGGCGTCCGCGATGCTTCTTTGTTTGGCGAAACGGCGGGGAGTTCATTGGCGTTGATGGCATCAGCGTGGATGGCGTGGGCCAGCGTCGATCCCCTCGATTGGGCCGCCCACAAAGTACCCCACGACCTCCTCTACGGCCGCTGTTCCGATGCGGGTGTACGCCCGTCGACCCGATTACGCCCGCCTTACTGCGAGGCTCATCCGGGCAAAGGTATATGTGCCCACTACATACACATTCCAGCATCCTCCGGCTACAAGGGAGGCGATCCGACTCTCCGACACCATCGGCGACTCCATCATGCGTGGCGCTGGATTGACCGCCCCTTCGTCAAGCCCCCGCGTGCTATAAGTTCGCGTCTACTTGGCGCCTCCGCCGACTTCTCCTTTGATGGAGAAAGAGGCCATCGTCTGCAACGACAACAGCGACAAGTCCGGCGACCTCGTCCTCACCATCGGACGGGCGTTCCTACCTCCCCGTCGGCATCCCGTTCACCTCCACACGGTGGGTTGGCGGCGGCGTGGGCGCGCCTCCTCGTCGAAAACGGTGGGGAGATGTCATGAACGGGCTTGGGCCAGCCATGGGAGGGGGCTAAGCGGGCCCGGCCGCCACGCCAGCCCAAGGAGAGGGCGCGCGGCGAAGGGCAGCGCCCCGCCGCCGCCACTCGTCGTCATCTATCGCGTCATCAAGTCGAGTTTGCCGGAGTCAAGTCGAGTCAAAGCGGGAAAGAGTCTTAAGTTTGGATAGGAATATCTTAGGACTTTTTGTGTGAGAGGGATTACCCAATCTATAAGGGAGTCTCTCAATAGGAAATAAATTAGGATTGCTTGTAAGGGAGGTTCGGAATATAAGGAAACTCCCTATTAGAGATTCTTGGGCAACCGACCCATAGGAGGGCCATAAATAGGGGCGATTTAATCTCTTTTGGGGCAAGCAAGAAAGAAATCTTTCGGCTCAAGCTCCCGCGTCTTCCCCTCTCCACGCCCCTGCGCCCGCGCCGCCCACACTGCGCCACCGTGCGCCGCCCGCCCGCGCCACCTCCTCCTCTTCCTCCTTCTCCTCACCAACCGCAGCCACCACCATCACCACCACCGCCCCTAGCCGCGCCACCGCCGCCCCTTCCCGTCTCTCGCCCGACGAATCTCCGCCCGGCGTGTCGGTCGCGGAATCCATCTCGGGTTCGACGGTGGTATCGGAGGCCACTTCGATCCACCCACCACCACCATGACCACGGCGTCACGAATTCCTCAAGAAGCTCAAGGACATCGTCGGCGGCGGCTGCGCCAAGATGGAGCAATTTGCCGACATGCCCGAGGCTCGCCTCAACCTCCTCGAGCACCCCTACCGTCGCCCTCGGCCTCGCCCTCGTCGCTTGCACTCGGCAGCCGGCGAAACGGCCCGCGGTTATCGGCGCCAATGGCCAACAAGCCGCCCTAGGGGCTGCGGCGCCGCCCGCTACTCCAAGGGCGGCGGCGGCGGCGGCGAGCTCTCCATCATCAACACGGAGGAAAGCAGACCGGCAGCAACAACATGGTGTCGGCGGCGGCGGCGGCGTCAGCGGACGCCCCCCGCCGAAGATCGTCTTTGGCCCTACCCGCGCCATCACGGACACCCACGGCGCGCCCCTGCGCCACCAGCGGCGCGCTCGGCGACCCAGCAGATCTGTCGCGCCCGCGCCCGACACCCCCACCTCACCGGCGCCACCAGCGGCGCCCCGTTAACACCGCCCGCGGCGCCCGCCTCAATGGCGTCACTGCGGCGCCCACCCCAATGGCGCCGCCCGCTACACCCCCTAGCTCTGCTGCGCTCGCCATACGGCCCCGGGCGTACGCCGTTTGGCGGGAGCTCCGACCCCTACCTGCTGCATAAACTAGAGCTTCTCTTGAGCTCCGACCGGACATCGACTCCGACCTGCACGCCGCGGTATCTTTGCTTTCCATCGGCCAGTCCTGCGGCTACATGGTTCCAACGCATGTCTCGGAGGAGACCGTTGGTGCAATGGGGCGTCTTCTCGCGCTACTTAAAAGCGTGACTTCGGACCGCCGATCACCAACTCCACCACGGGCGAGTTCGCACCCCTTCCCAAGAGGGCGCACTGGAGGACTACATCGACGCCTTCGAGGCCTATGCTACATGCATGGACTTTGAGAGCAAGCTCCAGCAAGTCTCACTCTTCGTCGGCGGGCTACGTGACCCGCTTCGCCAGTCCCTGGAGTGGGACGAGCCTCGCACGAGGGAGGAGGCTATCTCCCTCGCGCGCCACCACGACGCTCGTCACGACAAGGAGCCGATGGCAACCCCGCTCCACGACTTCGGCTACGACCGCAACAACAACGTCGTCAACATCGACACCGACATTGACGTTGCGTTGGCGGCCAAATAGGAGGAGGAGCCGCCGTTGATGTGGGCAATGGACGCTCTAGACCAGCGGACGGATTTCGACATCTCACAGAACTCACACTTGCCACCTCGATGAACTGGCACCTCAGCATCATCGCCAATGCCATCTCCGTGCAAGCCACCGCCCAAGAGTGGACCTTGCACAACGGCATCGTCAGATGCTTCCACCGCTACTACATCCCGGCAGCTTCTGAGCTCCTTCAGAGTGTCCTCTGGGAAGACAGCGTGCCACCGCATGGAGTCGCGGTGGGATTCTACGACCCCAGGCTCCCTTTCGAGCAGCAGGCCTTCCCGCAGACCATCCTCGTCACACTGGCACGTCCAAGCGTCAAGTTGGATAACGTCACGGTACTGCTGTTTGACGAGAACGGCCAGGAGTTCATTCGCGTTGATGGCATCAGCGTGGATGGCGTGGACGCGCCGATCCCCTCGATTGGGCCGCCCACAAAGTACCCCAGCGACCTCCTCTACGGCCGCCTGTTCCGTCTGGGTATACCGCCGTCGACCCCGATTCGCCACGCCTTCTGCAGGCTCATCCAGGCAAAGGTATATGTGCCCACTACATACACATTCCAGCATCCTCCAGCTACAAGGGAGACGATCCAGCTCTCCGGCACCATCAGCGACTCCATCATACGGGGCGCCTGGATTGACCGCCCCTTCGTCAAGCCCCGTGCGTGCTATAAGTTCAGCGTCTGCGCCCGGCGCCTCCGCCCGACTTCTCCTTTGATGGAGAAGAGGCCATCGTCTGCAACGACAACAGCGACAAGTCCGGCGACCTCGTCCTCACCATCGGACCAGGCGTTCCTACCTCCCCGATCGGCATCCGTTCGCCTCCACAGTGGGTTGGCGGCGCGTGGGCGCGCCGCCTCGTCGAAGCGGTGGGGAGATGCCATGAACCGGGCTGGGCCAGCCATGGGAGGGCTAAACGGGCCCGGCCGCCACGCCGACCAAGGAGAGGGCGCGCGGCCGAGGGCAGCCGCCCGCCGCCACTCGTCGTCATCTATCGCGTCATCAAGTCGAGTTTGCTTAGGTCAAGTCGAGTCAAATTGGGAAGAGTCTAGTTAAGTTTGGATAGGAATATCTTAGGACTTTTGTGTGAGAGAAATTACCCGATCTATAAAGGGAGTCTGTCAATAGAAAATAAATTAGGATTGCTTGTAAGGGAGGTTCGGAATATAAGGAAACTCCTATTAGAGATTAGGGCAACACGATCCATAGGAGGGCCATAAATAGGGGCGATTTAATCTCTTTTGGGGCAAACAAGAAAGAAATCTTTCCCGGCTCAAGCTCCGCGTCTTCCCCTCTCCTGCCCCTGCCCGCCGCCGCCCACTGCGCCACCGTGCGCCGCCGCCGCCCGGCCCGCCCACGCCTCGCCCGCCCCGCCGCCACCTCCTCCTCTTCCTCCTTCTCCTCCCCAACCGCAGCCACCACCATCACCACCACCGCCCTAGCCGCGCCGCCCGCCGCCCCCTTCCCCGTCTCTGGCCGGCCAATCTCGCCGCCCGGCGTGTCGGTCGCGGAATCCATCTCGGGTTTGACACTAAAAAGTAGATCCTCGTTCGAAACCGTCTACTTGTCATGTGACATGAATATTGAAGTGGAAATAAATCTGACATTTCTCTATAACCCAGCATAAGCTGTTAATGTACAACTAATTTACGCCAATAATGCATGTGCATACAAAACAAATACAATGGGGAGTTACAACCTTACTACAGGTGCCTGAAATGCAACGGTATCAACTTCAGCGCCACGTCAACAAGAGACTCTGTCCACGGATAATGGTTCAAAATTGGTGAGCCAAAAAGAACAAATGACACTATATTTCTTGAGCAACCATATGATTTTGCCATTACAAGGATCTTTACATGTACTCTACAAAAGCTATGACGACAACAACCGGAGACATCACAAACAAGAATGGTCATTGACCAGACCAAGGGGTAGGGCAAGCAGGAGGCAGGGGTAACAGCAATCAGGGCCATATACTTTAAATTAGAAGCGAATACAATTTGCATCCGTTTAGTGCCGTCTTGTATTTGAGCCCCGTATCGTGACACCATGCAAAAATTTGGTAAACCCAAGAAAGTTAAGCTTGCCGTCTGACTTTCTGATCCAGTCTTGCACGATGGAGTAATGAGTCGGCGCGAGATTTAGTTCCTACACACAATGAAAGATGTCAGGGTAAACCCAAGAAAGTTAAACATAGGATCAACACAATATATCGTGCACACGCTGAAAATGTTGACCCAACGGAAAAGCACATCCGCTAAATACCTGTGCTAACTCCTCAACCGATATAACTTCGGTTGCCCTCTTGTTCGAAGTGCTGAAAAGCTGTTCCAGCAATTTCTTCCCACCTTTCCAAAGCCTCGAGCTGGTACGGGCTGATTGCTGCGGCACAGAATTCTTCAAAGTCCATCTTTCTGTATGCAAGTGGTTCCAACTGGGATAGAAACAGAAGAAGGTCAGTAACTTCAACTATCAATATAATAAACAATGGTAAATAAAAATCACAAGATGCAAATGGAGTTCTAAGAGAAAGGATTTAAGCAACAGGTCTGAAACATCATGGCATCAGCTCAAAATTGGGCATAGGGCATTGTTTCAACATTACACTAAAGATAATCATATGAAAGTTTCCCATTGATATCATACAGTCAGATATGATGAGCATAACTGTATAATCCTTTGATTAGGGTGATAGTGATGAATCTTACAAGATGCAAAAAAACTCGAGAACCCTTGATTCTCTCATAGCATCAGTTAAGTATCTAGTCAGAGCCTGGTTACACCATGTGAGTTTAGAAGTTAGAACATCAACATAAAAAATGAGCAAATGCTCTGCTTTTGACATGTCTTCATAATGATGAGGCAATCACCAACAACAAATAACGCACCGTTCGAAAAGTTGTCGAGTAATACGAACCCATCTCTGGGTTCAAGCAGCTTAAACTGCAATCTAAGATACAAAAGTTCATCCTCCCTTAAAGCCTTAGATAATGCCTGTGACAAAGAGAGATATTAAGTGCTATTATAATAACTACATTAATGAGTGTGTACTTTGCTGATTGTCAGTTACACCACCATTTGCCACTATGAACAAATTTGTACCTAGGACTTCTGTAGGAAGTCCATAGCAGTTTTTAGAGCACTATTATGACCATTAAAAATAACATCCAACATCAGCCCCTCATAATAAATAATTTGAAAAGGTACAGGATCAAAAAAGTAAAATAAATACAAAACATCAAAAAAAAACATTGAGTCTAGCATAACTAGAAACATACACCACTCATGAACCTATCTTCTATAACTTCTACTGTTGGGAGGGTTAAACAGCCAGCATGTGGCCTTTTCAGCACATGTACATTTATCAATTGTATATTTCTTCATCAACAAAGATCAATGAAGAATCCAAAGAATGTTTACAAATACAGACAAGGCCATGATGTCTACTGTACCTTTAATGCCAAACGTTTAAGAGGAGTAGCACGGAGATATTGCTTAACTAATCTGAAAATAAGTATGTCCAATGGAATTTGCCTCTGTTCATCTCGTAACCAAGGGTGAGCTGCAAACAGATAAGGGAAAGTAAATCAACTGTTTTGCATTATCATATTCATATCATACAATGCGAACAGATATTAATATAATAATGTGCTTAAAGTACAAAAAGGCAAAGTGAGATATTGTGATATCACAATCACAAGGCAACATAAAATACAAATACGTGGTGACAGGTGACTGAATCAGTGCTTGGACAGCCATCATTCTTTTGCGGTAATCCTTGTTCAGAAATCTCTTCACAAAATCCTTAGCTTCAACCGATACTGAAGGCCAGGGTGAATCGTCAAAGTTAGGATCAGCCCTCAATACGGACCGGAAGATCCCAGATTCTGTCCTTGCCCAAAATGGCCGACTGCCACAGAGCAGAATGTATGTTATGACACCTATACTCCAAATGTCTGCTTCCATACTGTACGATCTGTGTAGAACCTCCGGGCGACATAATATGCACTTCCAACAATATCATTGAGCCTTTCATCTGCATTACATGGCACAGAGCACACAAAATTAAGTATAAGATTGAGTTAATGAGTGAGCAGAAAAAACTTATTAACTGTAAATATTGATAGTTTTTTTCCAAATTTCCAACTTCCAAACGCAAAGAAACATGCAAAAACATCATATACGAATGTAAGCGCTATTTATCTGGAATATAGACACAGAATGATCCTAGCATGTATGCACACAAGCTAAACAATTAAAATGCAAAACTAACAAACAGATGCTTTCTGCATAAATAAAACAAGATGCAATTTCCCTGGTTAGATGTGTGCAGTTTTTTCAAACTTTTTCATATTAGTAACGGCTGCGCCTGTCAATCATCAAACTGCAGCATATGACAAACATCTGTTTGTTCAGCATAAGAACTAATTGAGTCACTATGAACAAAGGTATGGAAAAGCAAAACCATAACATAATGTACATCCGGTCCAAACTTGTGTAATGAAATCATTGACCTTGAGCGCACAACAAAAAATCCTGAAACTAACACCGCGTTGCATTTCTGTTGTAATTGCAAGAAGCTCACCTAAATTTGGTTTAACAAACAATCAATGTTCAGTCTGACAACTTCCAAATGCTGTTATTTAAGCTACTTACTGACAAATTGTATGATGCCTATCTAATTCCATATTAGCAAAGTAGAATGAACATTTGAACAAAGCAATGGCTTTTAATTACAAGAACAGAAATAATTGTAAACTCATGGACCATGTAACCAGATAAATATTAGAACATTACCTGGTCTAATAAAATCAGACAGACCAAAGTCAATCAACTTCATAGGAGCGCTTTCATCTCTTGTTGTGAAAAGAAAATTCTGTGCCAATGAAATATAGCAATGGTGTCACAAAAGGTAGCCTTGCTTTCAAAACAAGCATTATTGCGACCACTTAAATACAAAAGACAGCACATGCAGTTAAATAAGATGGCAGAAGTAACCCCTGTCAAACACCTACTGGACTGCACATATATAAAAGCTATACACGAAGTGGTTCAAGCATACCTCAGGCTTCAAATCACGATGCACTACTCCCTGAAGATGACAGAAGGCCACTACGCTCAAAATCTGTACAACGATTGCTTTGGCATCTTCTTCTGTATATCTCCCACCTCTTCAAAAGTTCAATTTTGCATCCTTGGTAAGCATTAACAAGAGATACTGCTACTTGGATACTGGAGATGAATATACTATGTTGTAGAAAGTACCTGGCTAAAATTCTATCTAGCAACTCTCCACCTTCACATAATCTGTTCAAAAGACACAATTAAAAGAAATTACCATCAGACAGGTCATAGGTATTACTATATTACATTAGTTGCGTTGAAGAGCATTTATGCACTATGCTAGATACTACTATACTGTGTACACATAAAAGGATATGGTTAGCAGTGAGTGATCTAAGGAAATACACAAGCATGGAAGATCAGTTTTTAAAGTGTGACAGCAGAAGTCAGATCAAATGTTGTATCTAGAGAAGCCTAATCTAGTATTTCTGAATTATAAGTCTATATAAAGTCACATACAAAAGGTCACAAAAAACATACTCCATGACAATGTAGACATTGAGGGCGTCCTCACATGCATCATAGAATTTGACGAGATTATTGTGCCCTGATAGAGCTTTCAAAATCTTGACTTCCCTACGAACATCTTCAATGGAAATGGCCGTTGTCATCTACAAAAACCAAAAGATGATATTTCATTTCAGTCAGAAGTAGAGGCAATATTTACATCATCCATATCCATAGAAAGAAGAAAAATACGTATTCTACATTTACATAGAAAGAACTTTAAGAGAAGAAAGCGTCATAAAGCATAGCCAAATAATAGTCAAGGCAACAGATATTTATGGAATACATTGCTTATATCAGCTTCAAGAATGAATGAATGATTTCTTTTTTCCATGCAGATCTGGGTGAGACTATGAAATTTAGTGGTGGCATTCTGGGAACTTCATACCCCCATAAAAAAGAATAAACGCTACATTAGTTAAATCTTTAAATTTCTAGAAGCTATTAAATTATCAGCTCTTTGATCTAGCCAACCAGTTCAATATTTTTCCATCATGAAGAAACATTCACTACTCATAATAATGATGCAATGTAAGGCATTCTTATTGTCTCATTTATGCAATGCTATCTCCTCCTCCATGAGATCTTTCTTCGCTTTTAGGCTTTTCCACCAATACGCTATCCCAGTGATTGTGAATGACAAATTGCAATGCATTAACAGAACAAGCACATTCAATTAGGTTTTCCTAAAGTGACACTAAATCTAACTAGAAAATGGTTCACCAAACAAGAACGGGAATGAAACCACAGGTCAGGATATTCCCTGTACTGTTTTATCATTGACAGCGGACAAGAATTGAGTAAGTCATCAATAATTTCAATCACCGTACTATTCGGCAGCCAAGTTCCTACATGCATTCCCATCCCATTGACCCCCACAAGAAATAAGATTAGCATGATTTCCAGCATCAACCAAACCTGCCGAGAACTGTTGAAAGCTCTACACAGTATCACGACCAAGAAATTGGGATAATTTACTGTCGCCAGCTTAACTATCTAGCGGAGGAACGTCGGACATGTTAACAGGATTGAACAATGGGACAGAAAAATGCAAAGCTTCCATGGCACAACCCTACTGTCTCAATGTCAAAAAAATCCGAAAACGACAAAAACAAAGGGATTATATCGCGCTAGAGAACATATCGCTAAAATACAACTAGTCAAGTACCATGCCAAATCCTGAAATTAACTATCTAATAACTTCTTGCGCCAAGCCGGCAATGCCAAACAACTTAAGAGCAAAATTCCAAAACTGAAATTGGGAATTTTGCTTCAGTATGCAGGCAGGCAGGCGCCAGCAATGCCAGACAACTTAAGTATCCCTCAGTACGCAAAATTCGGGCAATTCGACCACCTAAGTTTCGGTTACTAGCGCAGAATTGGCGCGAACACATACCGGTTACCTGAACACACAGCACGAGCTACAATTTGAAATTTTAAAGTTTCCCAAAAGTGGAATTCGACATGAGGAGCATACCCCCAGCCCCCTAGAGCTCTGTATGTATGATCCCCTCTCACCTTAGCTTTGGAGATGATCTTGACGGCGACGGTATGGCCCTTGAACTCGCCCTTCTTGACGACAGCGGAGCAGGTGTGACCAAAGTGGCCTCTCCCAACCTCCTTCCCAAGGTCATACTTAGCCCCAAAGTTCTTCGCGAAGCCAAACGTCTTGTCCAACGGCCGCTCAGCCTCAGCGGAATCAGCAACCCCAACAGCCGCGCCGGCACCAACAGCGCCTTCCTCCGGTATGGTGCCTTCCATAGGCTTCCCCCACCAAGCCGCTTGGCGAGCGTGGCCTTGATGTGCTCAGCAGGCGAGGGCGGCGGGAACGGGCGCTTGAAGAACCTCCGTGGCGTAGACCGAGCCGGCGACGGCGACACGCCCGCGGGGGGAGCGGGCTGGCGCCTCCGCCAGCGGGGTACGGACTAGGCCAGGCGGCGTTGGTCGCGCCGCTGCCGGGCGTGGACACCTGGTGGTGCACGGGCGTGGTCGATCCGGACTTGCGGCGCCTCGGCGTGGCGGGAAGAGGTGGCGCCTGTGGCGTCTGTGGCAAGCCGTTGGCTGGGAGCGGGGACGGTGGCGCGAGAGAACCCGCACCCGTGTGGGCGGCGTCGTCGTGGTCCGCTCGGGATGACCCGCCTCCCGCCTTCCCGTAGCACTGCCCCATCGGGAGGGGGCGGGAGCGGAGGAGGCGGCGCACGGGCCGCTAGGGTTAGGGTTTGGGTTCCGGCCCTCCGCGCCGCCGCGGGTGGCGAGGGTCAGGCGCGGGGCCAGGCAGGCAGGCGAGTCGTTGCCTCGTTGGGAATGGAAGGGGAAGAAGAAGAAGAAGCAGAGGAGAGAGAAAAGAGAGAGAGGAGGTGGCGTCCGTTATTTCTCTCCCTCCTTCCCTCGATTACAGACAGCGCGGCAGCTGCGGGTTGGCATAGTCCGATGGTAGGGGGCGGTCCAAATGGGACCACTTGCCACCGGGTTCAAATCACCTACGCTCGCACCTTTTCTTGGGATTTTCGGGATTTACGGCGTTAATGCATTAAGTGGTAGCGGCGTTCCGTCGGCGGCGAGGTGTGGTGACCGAGAATCTCGAATCTGCCATTTTGCGGTCGTTCGGAGATGCTCATAGGGGGTAGGGTTTTAACGTCACGTGTGTTCATAGGGGTGAGTGTGCGTGCGTGTGAGTGTCTGCGTTGTGCTGTGTAATTCTAAAAAAAAAAAAAAAAAAAAAAGAAAGCAGTGGGAGGAGAGAGGAGAGAGAGGCGGGTCGGGTCGGGTCCCACCGTACCGGGGAGGCGGCGTTAATTCACCCGTTCCTTAGGGACCCGAGCATAAAACAACCCACGAGGGAGGAAGGAAGAAAGCGAGATCAGCGAGATCTCTCCTCTTCTTCCCTTGAGCGCGTACTATACGGCGGGCGCTCCCCCTTTTTCACCGTAAAGGAAAAAAACGCCTTTTCGACCGGTGGTCCCGCGGCGCAGCCCACCTGCCATCCACTCACCCGCCACCTGCCCTCACCACCCAGCCCGTGCGTGCGTGTGCGTGGGAAACGGCGCCGGTGACATCGGCCCGGAGGTTACTAATAAACAAATAAAAAAATGCTGCCGTGATCGACAAATGGGCCACGGGCGGCGCGAGGCGGGTCGGGTCAGGTGGTGGTGGTGGGGTGGTTCGGTTTGGGACGGCCGGCGGGGAGGGGAGGTCCCGGTGGCTCCCTCCGCCAGAAACACGGCGGCGGGGGCGGGTGGGCGGCGAGGGGGCAGTGGCGCCTCCGTTGTCCGCTTCTACACCCTTCCCGCCGCGTTGCCGGCCATGGCACGCCTTAATCCTCTCGCCTTTTTTGCCAAGTACTACTAGGGAGTGGTTGGAGTTTGCTAATCTGGCTCTTGATTCGGTCATTAACGCCTTTCCTTGTTTTGATGTGCTCCCATTTCTGTTTCGAAATCATTCAATGAATTAATTTCAAATGAATTCTCCTCCTTTTTGTCAAAATCGTACTACAGTTATGTTGTTGCTGTTCATCAAAAGATTTTTTTTATCTGTCCAAATGGTTGGTTCATTATTATTTTTTCCCCTTCCATGATCGATCTGCAATGCTCCCCTTCGTTTTCGATGTAATGTACTCCAGCTTGGAGCTCAGGAGCAAATACTCCAGCTTGGAACTCAGGACCAATTTGCTCTCATGGTTTGACTGTTCATACGGGTTGTTCATCTTTTGACGACGCGGAACAGGAACAGTACAAGGTCAAAAGCCATCCTCCTTGGATGTTCACAGGACACTACTTTTCTCGTGAAATTTACAGTCTACTACCACTGAAGAACAAGAACAAAGCTTTACTTTTCTCATGATTGGAACTATTCCGAGATCCGACGCTCTGTAACACTCACCATCACTGATTCACTGGTAGTACGTGGAATCGCTCCAAGTTGTTGACCCCAGCCCAAGTTGTCTTTTGACGCTGAATAGTTGGTCTTGCCGTCTTGGTGCCTGTCTCTTCTCTGTTCATAGGACACTGCGTGCTGTTGCTACTACTTGCAGTGTCGTGCCTCTGATGCAACCGTGTTGACATTTTCCGGACTGCTGCCATTACCGGTGGTATACTGATATAAACGGGAGTATGCATGAGCCAAAAAGTCTTCTCTTGACTCGTTCGCTTCAAAGAGAGCTGCAGCTAGCATTTTGATAGCTAAAGCAGGGGAGACCTCAACCGTGCATGATGTTATTAACAGTTACTGTCACGTGAATTCTGAAAGATCAGTCACGGAGAATAGTATACGACTTTTCATCTACCATCTGACTGGCTTTTTTGTTCCCTGTGCAATTTGAGGACTATATATAAAGAATACATTCATGTGTTTCTTTTATGTTTTGCTAAAAAATGAAGCTTTGTGGTATTCTCAATCAATCAAATGTCAGTGTGAAAAAAGGCAAAAAAAAAAAAAAAAAAAAAGACAATTTGTCATGAAGAACAAGCTTTTTGTATTTCAATAAGAGGAAACATAAAAGACAAAACTGAAACAAATACTGAATCCTTGGAACAAAAGGAAAAAAAACAATACTGAAACCAGCTAGATAAGCACGGCGTTTAGCGGTTAGATAAGCACGTAGACAAGCAAAAGATGAGCAGACAAGCAAAGACGAGCGCAAGAGCAATAGTACTTGCACAAGGCGATTGGCATCTGAATTCTGACGTGATTGATGGCTTCTACGGCCGGATGGCAATGGCCGGCACCTTCGCTGTCGCTGCGATTTAACGGTGTCTACAGCAGCCAGCGGCAGGCCATGCGTCAAGCTTCCAAGAACCAGTCGCGGTTTGGGGATGGAATTAGTAGATGGGTACCGCCCGTACCTTGATGGACAGCGCCAGGCAGCTTGACTAGCTGCAGCTGCGCCCATTTTGGGTTCTACTACCTCTTTTCTAAAAGAATGCAATTGTGCATTTTTTTTTCCAAAAAAAGAATCTAATTTCTTTTAAATATACATATACTATGAAAATACATCCCTAACGATACTTATTTAATATCATAAATATTGGGGGTTTTATATTATATATAATCAAATTTAAAATACTTTAACTCGGTACTATATTGGGCTACAATTTTAATCATTTTAGGACAGAGGGAGTTCTACTATCCCCTTTATTACTGTCAACTACTACAGTGAAAGCTTGAAAGGGATACTGATGTTCCTTTTAATTCCACACGACTTTTACGTCTTCTCTTCTAGATAACAATGTATGCAAAAGTAGGATATGCTTTCTGCCTTGCAAATCCCTTTCATGGGAAAATTTTGTCTTGGCTCTGGATATGTGTACCAGTGTACGCAAGCAAGGGATTTTGGAAAAGTGGTCTCAAATCCTGTGGCCTGGAGTTGCATTTGGACATGTGTAGCTTTTCTGTCAGACGTACATAATCCCACTTTTCTGACCAGACGGGTACATTTTCAACACAATCTAGAGAGAGCATTTCTTTTCTGTCTAGAGCAAGAAATGTTCTCTTGCCATTCCTCAATTCAATTTACAGAGTGCACTACAATATTTCCCATCTCATCTGAACATAGTGTCGTTTTCAGATCAAGTTTTTTTTTTTCATCCCCTTCTTCAAGAACACAACTTTGTATATGTCCCACCAGAAAAACGCAACGGTGATAAACAATTCCAACAGGCATTTATAGAGTGAGTGTTCTAGGCAAACTCGAGTACTTTTCAGATAGTCCCCAGCCCATATAACACACGTGTGAACTCTCGGTGGATCCGTTGATGTCGGACGGCGGCGCTTCAACACTTGTATAACTACTTCATTATACATATTTATTTACATGTTGCAATTCCCATGATCTATGCACGCGTATTTGGTTAAAACCTCTGTTAATAATCGATCCAATTCCATCACATGATCTTTGCCTTTATATTATTTATACCGTGTTTGGTCAATGTTGTCCCTAAACCCCGATGTATATAAAACTTTTGACCTTCCCTTTGGTTGCAATTTGCAGAAAAAGCTTCATCATCAGGCTTCTAAATTCTTCAGATGATTTCACTCACAAGTAATGGTCACCTCACCATGAATTCGTGTCAGCAAATTTGTCGACAACTAACCGCCGCATTTTCAATTCGAGCCCTGTCAAGAGGGTTATTATATCATGTAATGCAATGTAATGTCAGGGGATCCGATCCGACATGCGTGCACGGTTAAGATTCATGGTGCCATTAATAAAGCATTTAATCTAGGTTATATACGTGTTGTTAGGTAGAACCTAGCGGTTTCTGTTCACAAAGCAAAGGTCAATTTCATCGGCAGAGCTTTTATTCCATGGAGCAAATCTCGTGCCCTAATCCTCAGGAATTATATGAGGCACCGTCGTGTTGTCCCATCTAACAACCACAGTTTTTTCTCTGATGAGTATGTAGCAGTTGTGTTGCCGGGACAGCAAGAAACTAGTAGTTGTGACTTTTTTCCATGGCAGGAAAAGACGCCAAGTTTTCTCAATCAATGCCTGGATAATTGGCTCCCATTTTATGTGTTTCTTTTTGTTCTCAATGCCTTTTTTTTTGAAGGTATAATGATGTCTGCTTACTTCATGCACCGAAAGATAGCTCTCTGATGACCGTGCCATCATCCGTCATTCTTTAACAGGCCCGTCATCACTAACTGTAAATTACGGTCATGTCCCATTGACAGCCATTAATTTTTCAATAATCTACATTTAGCTAGGCCTAGATGTTTCTTTTCCTTTTAAGACCTCAGTTCAAAACGACTAATTAAGGGCTTTGTTTGGATGTTGCAGTTCTAAAACCTCCATTTGCTGTACAAGCAGCACTAACAATCTTCTATCCTAAAGTGCCAGCCAGCTACCTAGGTACAAGGAGTATCGCTATCACCCCACAACTGCCAACTAGTCCATCCTCAACCGACTGCCATTTTTCACCGGCAGACAATTAAGCTGAGAATCATGCAGCAGCATTTGGAAAGTTTTGGTGGACCTAGAGCTGAAACAGTCGCAGCACTATCTATGATGAGCTGGAACACGGAGACGAGTTTATCAGGAGCAAAGAAAACTCTGATCCGTGGAAGCAAGTACACGCATGCATGAAAGCAGTGGGAGCTTAGCAAGATCCAGCAGGAAACGGCGTACCACAAGCTGCCGCGCCTCATTGGAGTAAAGAAACCGGCCGGAACCAGCTTCTGGCAGCACGGAAGCATCTCCATCGGCATAAACAAACACGGCTAGTACTGTACGCTGCTACTGCTGCTGCACTGCACCTCGTCACGGGCTGTGTTTAGAGCCCCAAATTCCTTTTCAAATTCCACTATGAAAAAAAAATTCTCATCACATCGAAATGCCGGCACAATTATCGAGTACTAAATGTAGATGAAATCAAAAACTAATTACACAGTTTAGATGTACTTTGCGAGACTATTCTTTTGAGCTGGGCTTACGCCATGGTAGGATAATATTTACCACAAAAACAAACGAAACGTCTTCACAGTCTTTCGATGTGACATGCATGTCACATCCAACCAAATTTTTGCCCCAAATTTGGGCTCTAAACACAGCCACGATGTGCTATAAAAACAAGACGCTGTTGGATGCCGTAAAGTAATAATTACTCGTGGTTAGCGTCTGATTAGCGGCCGCAGCATCGTCTGGACTGACTCGTCGCTCACTGTCACTGGCTCACTGGTTGACTGACAGATGAAGGTTCCAAGCCATTAAACAACGCCCCAACTGCAGGTGGCAAGTTTCAGAAGAGGCGCCTGTGTTCCTGCGTATTTATTTCAGACATCTTCAAGTAGGAGTACTGTACTCCAGTGACCACTCTTCAAGCTGGCTCCTGTGTTTAGTTTCCATGCATCTATCCAAAAAGTGCTACAATTCCATGTCATATCGAATTTTCTAACGCATTTACGAAGCATTAAACGTAAGTAAATGAAAAAACTAATTATACTGTTTGGCTGAAAAATACGAGACGAATCTTTTAAACCAAGGTTAGTTTATGGTTAGACAATATTTATCAAATACAAACGAAAATCTTCTGATGCGAACCCAAAATATTTTACCAACTAAACAGTCGAGGTCGAGGTCAGTGACGCTGACGGGAGCGCCATTAAACCGTTCTCGCCTCACCTCACCTCACCTTACCTCACCCAACTCGCTGTCTCGGCCTTCATCTTTCTCGTGCGGGGAGTAAATGCAAGCGGGACAAGTTTTCGTTTTCCCAATGGCTGCCGGCGCTGGCGCTGGGCCTCACCGCCTGTCCATCCGCCTGTGACCTGAAACAGCAACGGCCTCCACAGTCCAGTCCCCACTTTCCCCATCGTCTTCTCCATCTTCACCCTTCAGCTTCATCTTGCATTGGACAGGCTCATGGTCCTGGGCAAGGCAACGCCTGAAACTCTGAAGCTTAATTAACCCTGATGATCTTCTTGGATACCATTATACATTTATACCAATGGCATGGCTCATCAGCACCCTGCTTAGATCTCACGTTAGATTGCTTGTGGTAATGTACTAGCTGTGGCTGTAAATGATGCTACTAGTTTCTCTGTACCAATATGAACTTTGATGATCAGGGAAGGTGCCTTTTTTTGTTTTTCTTGGTACCTACTGTATGAGAAGAGGAATAATAAGTTGCACTGTCTGTAGTACTCTGTACCTCACTGACAGTTTCTTGCTAGTACAACAGTACCGGTATGTATGTACACAACTAATACTACTGTATATACAAGCAGTGGCGCATAGTAAGTGTATTTATTCCGAGATATCATACTAGCCGCTGTTCCAGCTACCATGTGGCAAGTATGTATGTACCTGCAGGCTAATGTCAACTCCTAACAACTTTTGGTGTGGCCGTACATCCATCCATCTTGCTAGGCCAGCTATTTGGAATTTTGGATGACCAAGCTAGATTCTTTTCTGATCTGCTTGTACAAATTCTGGAATCATCAATGTCAACTCACAGCTCAAAAGGGATAGGATCATAAGTGGAAATGTAGGTTATTATAACTTCAAAATTGCTAGTTGCATTTTGACTTGGTCAGTGCATATGGATACAGAGCACAAGTTTTCTTTGAAAGCAGGTATTGTGGAAATACAGTAGTTATGGAAGGATATATAATCCAAACGGGCTTATGGTTCTTGTCTAGTTTATTACATGACATATGCAGAGTTTTTCAGTCAACTGTAGCTAGTAGTGCGCCTCTTGTTTATCATAGATTGCAAAATAGTGCACTCCATTTGCCATTTGACTATAAGTTGAGAAATCTGAACTTTCATGCATCATAATATCCTATCTTCAGAACTTCAGCATACATGCACCTAGTACACACCAAAGCTAAGTACAGTACTGTAGTATGGAACGAGGTGTCTGGCTGTGAGAAGAACACCACAATCCCACAAATAAACAAGCAATTGATGTTACAGGGTCAGCTTGACTAGAGGTGACATATTGGACTTTAATACTCCGTTTTCTCCCCCTATTTGGTGCCAATATTCAACCACCGTCAGCTATACAATCTTTTTGCCATATTCCACACGCTACATGGATTATATAAAAACATTTTCTAAAGCACATTGAAATAGTCCAAAAAAGAGTTTTTTGACGAAAAGTCCAAAAAAGAGGTGTGCACACTGCAGCCAAGGAAGAAAGAAAAAAAAGACTATATAAGTGTAAGTGGGCCAGAAAGGAAAGTAATGGAGAACAAACTGGGCTCTAGTGGGCTTACGGCCCAATATCTAAGCAGTGGCAGGTCCAGCCCAAACAGCCCATAGACACCTGGGAGGCCGTGACCCCGTCCGAATCCGATCCCCAATCCCCAACCCGACTCGACTACTGCAGCGACGAGAGGAGGGAGCGGCGGCGGCGAGGTCTATGGCGACGACGGCAGGGTACCTGGCGCGGCGGGCGGCGCAGAAGGAGCGGGTGCGCCTGCTCTACCGGAGGGCGCTCAAGGACACGCTCAACTGGGCCGTCCACCGCCACCTCTTCTACAAGGACGTCAGTTCCCCCCATTTCCTTCCTCCGCCTCCCTCTCGATCTCGATCTCCTTCCCCGCTCCGATCTGACATCGTGCTCCCTCTTCCGTGCAGGCATCGGATCTCGGGACAAGTTCGAGGCCAACCGACACGTGGTAAGGCCGCCTCCTGCTGATCCCCTTTCGCACACCTCATCTTGCTGCCGTTGGGGAGTGAATTCGCGAGTTACGTTTGGTGTTGGTTTCTGTGTGGTGCTGAGACTGAGCTATATATATGTTGGATTTCGTGTGGGGTGGTGGTGGTGCAGGATAACCTGGACGTGATCGATAGGCTCATCGACGATTCGGAGGCTCAGTACAGGAACTTCCAGCACCCTGATCCCTACATTGGTAAGGTTTCTCTTGCCGTCCTGGTCCTTTCTGTTCAGTGAATGTTTCGTCAAATCACTTAGGATGGCATTAGCAATTTTGTTTGCATAGACCATTGGATATTGAGTAATCGAGTTATAGTGAAATTTTCAGAATTCTTGCAGTGACTATACATTTATAACTAGGGTATTCAATCACTCTTCTCGTTTTGGTCAAAACCTTTCAATGCATAGAATTTAACTTTTTTTGACATGGAATCCTTGCTCTCTTTCTCAGCTTCATTTGCGTACTCTAGATGAACCAACAGTTTGAAATAAGCCACTCTGTTCAGTGGTGCTGCCCCAAGAACAACGATGGCTATGGATTGCAAAATAAGCACTTAACTTATGAATTCTTTCTGTTTCTGATGTACTCCGTAGACGCCTCTCTTTATCACTTAGTGGCACACAACAAGCATACTGGAAGATATCATATACAGTTGAAAGTTGTAATTGATTGTCTTCAAAGTGTTAAACTGTTAATCTTAGATAGAGCAATTGTGCTAATGTGTATAAATTACCAAATGTGCACGGTGAAGTCTCTACTGGAATGCTATAGCCTAATCTTTATATGCCTCTTCTTACATCTGCAGTTCCGTGGGCACCAGGTGGCACGAAATTCACTAGAAACCCCCCTCCACCTCAAGGGGTAAGATCATAGCTTTATATTGCTCTTTATGCTATGTTTGTTTCACCATAGTGCTTACCGCTCATAATATTATGCTTAGTTTTTTTCTCATATGATTGCCTAAAAAATGTACCTTGTTCATAGTTTAAGCTAACTTAATTTGAACATAAAGCTGTAACAGTACTTAAGGTTTCATCTGGAATTTGTCAATGGATAAGGAGCTAGAATTATTATTTATTGTTAATGGATTATTAGTTTTAAAATGCTTTTGCCAAAACTGTAGATTTATCTAGGACTTCAACTGATTTGCTCGCAAAGGTGGTTAGTTTTACATTATTTCATAACTGAATATCCTCTACTTAGATGTGGTGGGTTGAACCCTGCCAAACATTTTCTGCATTGTATCATATTACTGGCTTATAGGTTACAAAATGACTTCATTTTCAATGGCCAAATTAACCGTCTTACACTGATTTGCTCGCAAGGGTAGTTTTCATAACAGGATTTCCTCTATTTGAATGCTACATAGTATTTATTCTATAGAGTTTACAAATTGACTTCATTTTTCGATGGCGCATTATTACCTTGTTCTGATTCTAGCATCTAGCATTGCTAAACTTTCTCCGATCCCGGTAGTAGATTCTGTACACCAAAATGTTGTACTAATGGCAATTGTGCCTTGTAGATCGAGATCATCTACGACTATGGCAAGGAAGACCACTAAACAAGAGTCCTGCGAAAGGGGGCAGAACTTCCAGAGCTCCAAAATTCACTCCATGTTTAATTGAGTTGTTGTACGAGAAATAAGTTTGAAAATTTCTGGACTCCATCCAAGCTTCTCATTTGCTTATTCTGATAACCCTGTGCTCTACATCTAGTGCATATTCAAGTGATGTTTGCTGTCATAAAATGGAACTAGCCTATCTTGGTCATGCAGTTTAAACTGACTTGCCGCATCTCCCCAGTTTTTATTTGACTTTTCTGCTGGATTTTCACGTTTCCTGTAGTTTTTTGTTTCCTGGAATCTGGAATCTGAATTCGGCTTGAAAAGTCGTCCAATTGAGATGTGGCTGCAGATTTTGTCCGTACCGTTGATCCAAGTATGTATATAATCGATATGAATTGCTATTATCTGTGTGAAATTTGAAACCAGAGGTTCAGTTTGGCGATGTGGTGTCTTGATCTCAGGCGTTCAACGTTAGTCCGATATCTGAATCCCTTTCGGTTTTTTGAGCTAAAAATTTTCAGAGTTCGTAGCGTCGTTGACTTGGAGGCGATCCTAACGTGAACTCCAAAATAACAACCATAGCAGCAGCAGAAGCAAGCCTACCTACGCGACTCACCTCTCGCAGCAAACAGCAGTGCCCTCCACTCCGAAACCGCCACGTGTCACGCCGGGCACCTCCTCCGCCGCACGTAATCCCGGAGGCGACGACGCAGGTGCACACGGCGATCCTCCCGCCGACATCCGGGCCCCAGCTCCACGTCCGCAGTCACTGACAACTCCGGGCCCACGTGTCATACGCAGCCAACTCCCGCGTTGGTTTCTCGTTAAGCTAAGCAAGGCCGCACCACGAGGGAGGAGATGGTGGTGGAGTAGACGTAATCCCTCGCGAATCCCATCCAGTCGAGTCCACCAGCACGCCGAGGAATAAACAGTCGAGGAGGAGGAAGGAGAGGAGGGGGAGGCCGCGAGGTGTGCCCCAGGATGCAGGCGCAGAGGTCTCCGGCGATGGCAGGGGGTGGCGGCGCCGCGGCGGCGGCGGCGGCGGCTGTTGGGATGCCGTCCCAGGGGACGGTGCCCGTCCGGCGGCGGTGCGAGGGGCACGGCCATGGGAGCCATCACGCTCGACCTCCGCCCCGGTCTCGGCGTCGGCCCCTTCACCCTCGGTGAGAACCCTAATCACCCACTACCCGCCGCCCCCGCAGGAATCGGCGGCCGCTGGTTGCTTCCTTCCGTGTTTTCCTCTCGTTTTGTGAGGAAGGGGAAACACTGAAAAAGACTTGTTTTTAAGTGATAGTTTTGTTAAATTTTCAAACTTTGAGCCAATTCTGACTTGGGAGGTCGCAATCGGTGCAGGGATGCCGATCTCAGATGCGTTTGCACAGATAGAGCGGCAGCCAAATATATACGACGTTGTCCATGTGAAGTACTTCGACGAGGTTTGTGAGGCTAGGTGAAAGAGTTTGTTGGATGCTAGGGATACCAAAATATATTCTTAACTGATCGGTGGTGTTGGTTCTGTGGCTTCAGGAGCCTCTCAAGCTGGACTTTGTCATTAGCTTTCCGGACCATGGATTTCATCTACGCTTTGATCCTTGGTCGCAGGTAATACATTTTGGGCTTTTTTTTTATTTATTTTGAAACAGCCAGCATTGAATGCATGAGGAAATCAGTTGCTCGTGGAGATTAATTAAGACTATATAGTGGACCACTTTTGCAAAATCAAATTGGAGTGTGTTATGGATTTGCCTACCCCAACTCTTGTGGCTAAAATGATTTGTTGCTGTTGTTTTTGAGTGTGTTATCCGTTATGCACGAAATATTGGAAATATAATGTGGGCAATTGAGAAAAGGAATTCATCATGGTTAATAATTTCTAATTTATGTATGTGGAAAGAATCTTTGAGAATGTGTGCTGTGTGGAAATGACACTTGTTTTCAGGCTTCAGAAAATACTAAACTTATATGGTTTGTATTATCCTTGCAGAGGCTCCGTCTTGTAGAAATTTATGATGTTAAGAGATTGCAATTGCGATATGCGACAGCTTTAATTGGGTAAGGATCTTGTGACCATGATTTTTCATTGTTGAATCTGTGTGAAATAGTGGAAGAACTCAAATAAATCCTATAATATGTTGTTGCGCTCAATTACATTAACCCTTCAGCACAAGGTTGTGTGGTGTTACTGATCATTCTCTTTTTCACTTTCAGTGGCCCATCAACATTAGCCACTTTTGCGGCTGTGTATGCACTCTTTGGACCCACTTTCCCTGGTATATATGACAAAGAGAGGGGAATTTATACGCTGTTCTACCCTGTATGTCATGAAAAATAGTTCTGTTTTCCCCCCTTTTTTTCACAGTTCATCTTGTTTTCTTTCTCTTGGTCTGTTGTTTGTCTTACTGGTAAGATTTTGTAGGGTTTATCCTTTGCATTCCCTATTCCCAGCCAATATACAAATCGATTCACCAATGGGGAAGGTATTCTATCTTAGAGCTAATTCAGTTGTGAATGTTCTATTAGTATCCATATTTATGTGACATCTTATCCCAATTCTGTATTTGCTATGGCAGTGGCAGATTTGCCCCTGGAATTCCCAGACGGAACGACCCCTGTTACTTGCCGGGTTTGTATATATGATAGCTCAACAGATAGCAAGGTGGGGGTTGGATCTTTGATGGACAAAGCAGTGGTACCTGCACTGCCTGCAGGCAGCCTGTATATGGAGGAGGTGCACGCCAAGGTATGCTATGTTTTTGGTTCATAGACAGTGTTTCCGGCTTATTGGTTTTGTTGAAGCTGAAGACATATTTTGATGTTTCCTAATCCAAGTGATCCAGACTATCTAGTTTGACCTCTTAGCTCTCCAGTCCTGTCCCCACCCATCCGTGCACCTCTTTTCTTCTTCGTATGAACCTAATAAGCAAAATAAAATGGAGAAAAATCTGGTTGTGGCGTCATGGGATATGCCTTTGAATGTGTGCTTGTTTTAGAGACTTTTTGTAAGGTTGAATAAAAAATATTTTTTTTTTTGCTTTATTGCGTTAGGGAGAATCATACAATCACTGGTATCGTTGTGTATATGAACAAATTGGGGTTTCTGTATGTTCAAGTCTTACCAGTGGAGCAAACATTTCCTTATATGTGTATAAATTTTGTATTATTTTCAGCTTGGAGAAGAACTTTGGTTCACAATAGGGGGCCAGCATATTCCTTTTGGTGCATCACCACAGGTGCATCTCATATCTATTTGCTGAAGTAAAATTTAACTTTAACATTGGCCCTGATTTGTCTTTTACTTGATTTATTATTTTCAGGATGTCTGGACTGACTTGGGTCGTCTTTGTGGTATCCATCAGAAGCAGGTGAGTTTTAATTGAGGCAATCAGAGTAGAGATTTCACATAATATGTATTTCTTTGAGTTGCCAACATTATGTAACATGTGACATAAGCTAAACTGAATTGGTTTCCGTGTGCATTTACTCTTACTTGTGTAGGCATGTAGATAATATTTTAGCCTATAAAAAGCTTGAGAGAGTGAGACTATGCAGTATAGGCTTCAGGATAATAAGTCATGTAAAACTATTGTCTGTGGCAAATGATTAAGTTTTGTTTGGTAAAGATCAGTATAAAGGAATGCCATTCTCCCTGGAATCATTGGTGCATTCTCAACTGGAATGCTTACTATGTTAGCTCTCCCATCTTGCAGGTGGACCAAATGGTCATACACTCTGCATCGGAACCCCGGCCTCGGACAACCCTTTGTGGTGATTACTTCTACAACTACTTCTCACGTGGAATTGATATCTTATTTGATGGACAGGTGTGGAGTATTTCATCACACTAGGATCGTGCAACACTATAAATAGCTTTCTTTATTGGCTTGGATTTGAAATAGCATATTGACAGAGTTTATTGTCCTTGCAGACACACAAGATAAAGAAGTTCGTTTTGCACACAAACTTCCCTGGTCACTCAGATTTCAACTCATATAAGAAATGCAACTTTGTTATATATGACGCTGAAGGTCTGAACTAGTCGTAATAAAAAAATAGTTTGTTGTGATGGAATAATCCAATCCAATCATCCATCTGGTCTTTTTTTCAGCTGAAGGTCCATATCAGGCTGGTAATGTCTCAAAAAAATTGCATAACGCCTAGTACAAAATGGGAACAAGTTAAGGTATGGTGTTTTACCTGACTTGTTAACACTACTGACGGTAACACTGGTAGTCCTTGATGTCTTATTTGGCTTCAGAATGCTGTTTGATTTTTGCCATGCAGTTCTATTTTCTTGCTTTGAAATGTCATTTGTAACAATTTTTGTACACCGCTTCATATTGTTTCGCTGGCTTCATGAAAAACTTTGACGAGTCCTGTTCATCCTTCTTAAACAGTGAATGGTGAACTTATTCAAGGCATAAATGATCTACTAGGTTTTCTTTAGCATAGTTGGTTTGTTAACATAGTCCCATTAATTTCTTGCACTAAGAATCCAGCTTTTCCTTTGCTTGTTCTAGATCACTTACCTTTTAAGTAGATATTGGTCTAAGCTGTATTATCAATGGCGAATGCTTCGAGTGCCAAATTCCTATATGCTATCTTACTGCATTTTTTATGTTGTCTTTTTTTGTCTTTTTAACAACCCTTGTTTTTACTGTAATAGGAGATCCTCGGTGATTGTGGCCGAGCTGCAATCCAGACACAAGGCTCCATGAACAATCCATTTGGATCGACTTTTGTATATGGATATCAGAATATTGCTTTCGAGGTGGGTTTTATTCAATCCCACTCCAAATCTGTCCCCCTGTGTATATCAGATGTGACATAATGTTATTTTATTGGTTAATAGGTGATGAAAAATGGATATATTGCAACTGTTACTCTCTTCCAATCATGAGGTATGTAATGTAGCTGTTGCCCATATTGCACATCGCCAAAGCACGGCTATGCCATGTTTGATCATTGGGGAGCATGTACTTAAAGTTAACCGTTGAACTTTTCATTTTGACAGTGCTATGTGTGCTGCTGCTCCGAATTCTGGTTGCATAGGTTATGCGATGCAGGTGTGCAATCTGTATGGATCAACGTAGATGGAGCTCATTGTACAGGAACTAATTGTTCTCTGACCTCACCTTGTGTACATAAATTGTTTTTATTTGTTGAAAAGAAAAATGTACATACTGCCATAGGTTTTCATGTGCTTTGTTTGCATAGTTGGGCAGGCTGATCTCTGAGACAAAGACACAGTGTCAGTGCTGCAACTGCCATACTCTAAATGGAACTGTCTTTTCTTATCCTTGCTGTTAACTGCCATAGTTGATTACCTAAGTTTCTAGATCCTCTGGAATCTGTCTTTTCTTATCCTTGCTGGTAACTTCTGTATTTGCAGATAATGAATATAAATGGAACCTGCTTCGCGATAAAAATAAAATAAATATGGTCACACCAAAATTGCAATATGCAGGATTCAAGTAAAGGCGTGATCAGGCACATGCCTCTTATAGATTAGTAACAGACAAAAGTGATCAGGTACGTGCAACATAAACGTAATATAAAAATACACCTAATAGATCTATTTCCCCTCTTTTACGTGGAATAATTCAGTCCAAGCACGGCGACAGCGATCCCCAACCAGCCACGCCTGCTTGCCTGGCACAGTCACGGCTCTTGGTCTACCGTCGGTCTCGCGCGAGGGCTAATACATGAACTTGCTCAATTTGCAATTAGGTCGGGTTGTAGTGAGGTGTTTTTTGCTTCGTTTCCTGAGTTTGTTTTGTCCATTCCAAATCATAGTGTCAGAGGAT
This sequence comes from Hyparrhenia diplandra, assembly GCA_015847255.1. Classification (NCBI taxonomy): domain Eukaryota; kingdom Viridiplantae; phylum Streptophyta; class Magnoliopsida; order Poales; family Poaceae; genus Hyparrhenia; species Hyparrhenia diplandra. The sequence continues at coordinate 153,377 of JADLZK010001513.1, read as the reverse complement.
CTCTGGCACGTCGACGGCGATCTAGACGGGCGGTGGTGATGGTGCAGACGGTGGTAGGACTGGTTGGGGCAGCTGGGAGGAGGAAGAAGAGGAGGAGGGCGGCGTAGATCGCGGGCGTAGATAGCGGGAGCAGCAGGGGCGGGCGGCGTGGCAGCAGGGTGGCGCGCGGCAGCGAGAGGCGGCGCGCGGGCGGCGTGCGCGCTGGCGGTGAGGGCGGCGGGGGAAGGAGGCGGCGTGGCGACGGCGCTGCGGCGCTGCGGGCGCTGAGGCGGCGTGACCAAAGGGCGGCGGCGTTGATGGCGGCGGCGCCGTCGGGCGCTGGAGGAAGGAGATCCGTAGCTGGGAGGCTGAAAAGCTTGGGGAGTTACCCCTTTGATTTTCTTTCTTAATCCGAGCGATTACATGTCCCTTGTATTTATAGTCCGAGGGAGACTTGCAAGCTAAGCTAAGAAGGTTCTAGAGGTTTCCTTATAGATGGAATCCCTCTTTACAAGCAATCTTATTCCTTTCCTATTTTATTCCTATCCTTTATTCCATAAAATATTTCTTACTTGATTCTCAAGCAACCGACGTGGCGAAGTCACGGCGGATGACGACGGCGCCCGGCCAGGAGGGGCGCGCAAGGGGCCTTGGCCCCTGGGCGACGCTTGGGCTGCCCCTTGTTGGGCTCCTTTCCGGCGGTGTACTTTCGGTACATGACATCTCTCCCCTTCGCCGACAAATAAGGCTCCTTACGTGGTTCAAAGACGGCCGACGTTGTTGATTAGTCGGGCGAAGATGGAGATGCCGACCTTTGTTGATGCCGGTTCGTTGGATGGAATTCCATTGCTTTTCAGAGAGGTTTGCTTTGATGGCGAGTACGCTGAGAGGTGAAAGCCAACCTTAAGATTGTGCAAGAGGATTCCACCTGGTTTGAGAACATCCCGTAGCACCTTTGATAACGCCATGATGTAGCAGCGATGGTTGTGACGGAAGATGCTCTTCATTGCTGGCGTCCAAGATGGTGCTCCTGGTTGTAGCTTGATGGTTCCAGCGAGGCCATGTAGTTGAGGTGGAGCAAGTAGCCTCCGAGATAGTGACGAGGTTGATGAGGTGTGGGGTTGATCTGGGTGGTATGTACCTCATGTCGTCATCGGTGGAGCTCGCGAGTTGGAGCTTGCTGGTGACCTCATAGGAGACGGGGGCATCGAATCGGTCGGAGAGTTGCATCATCGTGCCCAACATGTATGGCGCCTCCTGGTGCATTGCATCCCAAGGCTTGTTGGCATAGTCGTACTGGGCGTAGATGTCGTCGAGGAACGGGGAAGCCAACTGATTTGGGTCTGGCGTCGTCCCGACTGTCATTGCCGAAGTCGTCGCTGGCGCCGGTTGCGCGCTTTGGCGCCGTGGTGTCCGGGAAACCCATGTTCCAGACGTAGGTGTCGGGGCCATAGGTTTAGTCGATCGTGGGCGCCGTTCCGTCCGAGGTTTCGCCCGTAGACGGTGAAGCGTCGCCGTTGATGGGCGGCTTGAGGCCGCAAGGAAGACACCGTGTGGAGGTGTCCCAATACTCCCTTGTCATCTGGCTTGGCATGTAGACGAACCAAAGAAGGAGTAGTACCGCTCTTGAGAGAAGTATAGCGTTGTACCTGATGTTCTGTTGTCGTGGTACTGATGGGAGCGCCTGTTGTACTTGTGTTGGTGCCATCTTTGCCGGAGCTTGTGCTGGTGTCACTCTGAAGCCGACCGCCGGAGTTGTTGCCCAAGATGCACTTACAAGTGTTGGAACAGGGGAACGATACTCAGCTTGCCTGATTGTGTTCTCCGCCATTGTGGATGTTGGAATGTTGGACAGGTTTGGCGGATTGATCTTGACGTCGAAGTTCGATGAGTGAACGGCCGTGTCCTCGGCCAGAGCCTAGGGGAACGTCGGTGTTCTCATCAGTGGCGGCGCCCATGGGGGCGACGTCGTGGGTTGCCCATGTCGAGGTTGGCCGGCAGGGGGTCGTCGTGGTACATGCCCTTGTCGTTGTTCATGCCCTTGATGGTAGGCATGGGGATGTCCAGGACGTCTTGGTTGATTGTGGCGCTCATGGCAGTGTCGTCTCCGTTGATGTTGTTGGCGCTCATGGAGGTGTCATTGTCCCCTCCTTTGGTGGCGCCCATGTGGGCGACGTCGTTGTCGTTGATGGTGCCGGTGTCAAAGACGTCATGGTTGACGTCGTCGAGCGGCATCGTTGTAGCACTAGTAGAGGTAGAAGCTCCTTGTTGATTGGGGTGGACTTGCCTGGTCACCGGAGCGTGGTGGTTTCCTGGTCGGCGAGAGTGTTGAGGTCATTGGTGTACATGTCGCCGGTGTTGTCCAGATGTCAGGGGCAGCGACGTCGATGTCGACGTCGGTTGTGTCGCCCATACTGACGTAGGCGATCCCGATGTTCCTGAAGTCGGGGATGACATTGTTGGTGTTCGCAGGAACTCATCTGGACCGTTGTTGCAGCGTCACGGCGTTGGCCCTAGTTGGGTAGGCTTTTCGTCGAGCAGCTGGTGGATGTCGGGCGCAACCTCTAGATCTGATCTGATTTGGGCTGCAACAGTGGGGGCGCCCTTGGGATAGGCGTCCTCGTTGCTTGTAGCGTCGTAGGCAGCGCCGGTAGGAGCGCTGTCGCCCTCGGTGTCGCCCATGTCCACGGCGGCGTCCATGGTATGGACGTCGTTGCTGGCGTCCACAGCGACTTGGTCGGCGCTGGCGTTGTTGTTGGCGCGCTCGTTGGACAACATAGCCACGGGTTGTGGCGTTCTTTGCGGCGTGACGTTGAGGTTGGTGGCGCCCATAGGGCGTCGCCGCGCCGCCAAGGAGGTAGTAGTTGTTCGGGGAGGATGATCTCGCCCGGTGAACTCTATGCGGACGGAGGTGGCCGGAGAGGATGGCAAAGTCTTGCAGACGGAAGGATGGAGTTGTACTTAGCCGTGATGTAGTTGGAGATCGCATCCTTGCCGAGTCCTCGATCCGAGCTTGCGGGATCGCCTCCTTGATCGACCGATAGGACGGCAGCCCGGCGGCCATCTTGATGGTGGCGGCGTGGGTGGTTCGCGCCGGTCTCCGGATACCGGTGCCGAGATCGGTTCGATTCCTCGATCTTCTCGCACGTCGACGGCGATCTAGACGGGCGGCGGTGATGGTGTAGACGGCGGTAGGGACCGGTTGGGGCAGCCGGGGGAGGAGGAAGAAGAGGAGGAGGGCGGCGAGATCGCGGGCGTAGATAGTGGGAGCAGCAGGGGCGGCGTGGCGGCCGGTGGTGGCGGCGCGCGGAGAGGCGAGCGCCGGGCGGCGTGGGGAAGGAGGCGGCGCTAGTGGAGGGGAGGGCGGCGTGGCGACGGCGCGCCGGGTAGGCCCGCGCGGCGCTGAGGGCGCCGGAGGCGCACGGCGGCGTGACCAAATGGCGGCGGTGTTGATGGCGGCGGCGCACGTGCGCGGCGCGAGGAGGAAGGAGATCCAGAGCTGGGAGGTCGAAAGCTTGGGAGTTACCCCTTTGATTTTCTTTCTTAATCCGAGCGTTACATGTCCCTTGTATTTATAGTCCGAGGAGACTTGCAAGCTAAGCTAAGAAGGTTCTAGAGGTTTCCTTATAGATTGGAATCCCTCTTTACAAGCAAATCTTATTCCTTTCCTATTTTATTCCTATCCTTTATTCCATAAAATATTCCTTACTTGATTCCGAAGCAACCGACGTGGCGAGTCACGGCGATGACGACGGGCCCGGCCGAGGCGCGCTTGCCGCCTCGCCTTGGCCCCCGGCGGCGCTTTGGGCTGCCCCCCTTGTTGGGCTCCTTTCCGCGTGTGTACTTTTGGTACATGACACATAGTTTGTTTGACTTTTACAAACCTAAGTTTGATCACTTGTTTTATTCAAAATTTTGTGTAAAATATTACTTCTTTTATTGTTGCGTGCTTCATTAATAAAAATTCTTTGGAATAACTTAAATCTAGATATGTTTGTACAAATTTTTTTTTGAATAAGACGAGTGATCAAACTTAAGGTCAAAATAATAAATAAACTATAATTTAGAACGGGGAGTAATAAAGTTGGTGTTTTCACAAAAAAAAAAGAGTTAAAATAAAGATGCTCTCTAGGTCCTTATAATATGAAATTTAAATATACATCAACCCGACTATCTTTAATTTGATTAAACTTTTACATGAAAAGCAAACATTATATACGAAATATACTTTCATACATAATTTACCTCTTTGATACACCCACTTCGTTCTTTTTTTACATGTTGCATTATGTTTGTCTTAAGTCGAGCATTGCTTTCTACTATCTTTAACACCATCTATTTCAATTTTCCTAACAATTTTATGACCTATGAATAATATATTATAGAAGTATTTATTTATAGTGAAGCAAGAAACACAAATCTTATGTCATGGACCTGTATAATTTGTTTTGGAATTGATAGATGTTTGACTAGGACAAGCATAGTACAACATGTAAATAGTACTGGATATAAGGCATAGTCAAATTATTTTTAAAAAGCTTTAATCCTTTGTAATTTAAGGTGAAAATAGCGTGCTATAGGGAAATACGGAAGGTCTACTTCACCCCCTCACCCGATGCCACATTTTTTCTCCTACACATCGATCACCAACATGGTACACTTCCATCCATCACCCTCTGCCGCCGCTGCCCTGTTTGTCCCCTGCTGGTCCCACCGTTGGACCTGTGTCACAACCACACACTAAAAGTGACTCCAACAGGCCTCTACTATATCTGATTCGCTTCTTTATTTTTTAGGGCTAAGAGTTAAAAATAAACTCATGCTAATAGGATCCTACTTCGGTTCTCAAAAGTAGAACCCCCAAAAATCCTCTTCAAGCCCCATTCATGTTCAGATGTAGTATCAATTGGAACTTAGTATCATGCAAAAGTAGAGTAGCGGTCGCTTGCAAAGGTGAAATGGTAGCTTAGGGTAGAGATAGCCACAATGGTAATAACATGCATGTTAGCCCGGTATAACACCTAGTACAAATAAAGGAACAAGTTAAGGTATGGTATTTTACATGACTAATTAGCCCTTGATGTTTTATTTGGCTTTAGAATGTTGTTTGATTTTTGCCATGTAGTTCTAAAGTTACCATCTTTGCTATTTGTAACAATTTTTGCACATCCCTTTTTCCATCATGTTTCGTTGGCTTCATGGATTACCATTTTTTTTTTCATGCGAAAGGCTTCATGGATTAGCTTCACTAGTCCTTTTCTTCGTTCTTATTGTTGAAAAGCGAATGGGAAACTTATTCATGGCATAATGATCTACTAGGTTGCTAGCATGGCCACACTAATTTCTTGCACTAAGAATTCAGCTTTGCATTTGCTTGTTCTAGAGCACTTACCTTATGTTGGCCTAATAAGCTGTGCTCTATTATCAATGGAGCAACGCTTTGAGGGCCAAACGCCAATATGCTAGCTTGCTTTGAGGGCCAAACTAAAGCATGCAGTAAGCAAAGGATATTGAGGATATGGACTGCACTGCAAAAGAGAGGCTTCATGAATTATGATCGACGTCAGTACTTTTGCACTTACCCTTCGAACACTCTCTATTGTTGATGCCACTACAAGAAGAAGACGTATCTAAAAAAAAAAAAAAAAGAAAAGAATAACTAGAAGAAGAAGAAGAATATGCCTCTCTTTTTTTTTTCTTATTTAAAAGATTAAAAGATGCCCATTCGGTTGTGGGAAAAAGGTATGAAAACCAACCAACTGCAACAGGCCAAACCACAGACATTTGCCCTGCAAAGACACCACAATTACCATAGACATTTTCATGTATTGAAATTTATCTTAGAAAAATTAACAGTTTACTCATGACTATCTCCAAATTCTCCGTAAGCTTTTCACGCGTGCGATCGCAAGTCGCACTAGTAGACCGGCGGCTCAGCCGACCACAAATGTGTGCTGCTGCGGTTGGCCACCGCTGGCACGGCGTCCCGGTGCCTGGCGCGTTGCGATCGCACGCGTGCTGACTGGGTCCTGCATGCGTACCACTGCGCCCACACGAATGGATGCCGGGCCACGGCAGGCCATGCCGTGTACAGCGGCGCTCGCTTTGATTGATTATTGCGCGGTGCTGGTCCACGTCAGCGCGGTGCGTTAATTTATTTATTTAGGAGGACGGGCATCACGATGTGACTACTCGGGTTACTCTCCATATTAATAGCATCGGTGGGTGGGCGGGCGGCGTCGCTCTTATCTCTTTGTTCACACGTTCGGTCTTCATTCATTCATCTACGGTTACTATTATATAAGTAGCCGAGAGAGGGAAGAAAGGGTGTACTCCCTCCATCTCAAAATACATGTCGTTTTAGCCTCTGTCCAGATTCATCCATTCATGCATGTACCTGGACCTGCATGAATGGATGAATCTGGACACTTTATTGCTAGGCTAAAACGACATGTATTTTGAGACGGAGGGAGTACCTCCCTTCCCTGGATCTCGTCCCTTTGCACCTTTGTTCCCTTCCCTTGCAAAGATTGGAACCGAGCTGGGCGAGCCACGGTATGAAGAATCCATTCCCTTCCCATGTGCACCTCCGTTCCTTTCCCATGCAAAGATTGGAACTGAGGTGGGCGAGCCGCGGTATGAAGAATCGAGGTCCAATTCGTTCTCTCGTCTCCCCCTCAAATTTCGGGTATGAAGAATCGAGGTCAAATGCATTCTCTCGTCTCTCCCCTCAAATTTCTTCTTGTACTCTTTTTTGAAATTGTTACGACAAACCGTTATTGATTTGTGTAGATTGTTTCCTTCCCATGAAAAGATTGAACCGAGGTGGGCGAGCCGTGGTACGAAGAATCGAGGTCCAATTCATTCTCTCGCCTCAAATTTCTTTCCATGTTCATTTTGGAATTATCACGATGACTTTTGTTATTGATTGATTTGTGTATATTGGGGAGGGGACAGAGCAGATGCAAATTTTTTTGAGGGGCAGAGGCGCGTCATGCGATGCAAATCCGGGGAAAGAAGTACCGACCAAACCGGTTATACCACACACCCACCTTCTCAAATTCCGGCATTCGGTTCCTCGGTTGTTTCGGTTCGGTTCTTCGGTTTTTGAAGAAATTCGGTTATTAGAAAATAGGAACCGATCGGTTCTCAAAAATCTCGAACCGACAATTTCGGTTCTCGGTTATTTCGGTTTCGGTTCGGTTCTAACCGAACTAACCCCAACTTTTCCAAAGAAAGGCCATGACAACAATAAATATACATGTTCCAAGGCAAATTTATGCAACACTATATCCATTTTATTAACAAAAAGTTATAAGGCAACAATAATATAGCATTTCAAATATGACATACCACACATAAACCAAATATAATCTTTCAAAATACAAGTAGATGAAGTATAATACATGTATTTCGGTTCTTTCGGTTAGTTCGGTTAACCGAGAGTAAGAACCGAATTTTCTTCTATTATTTCGGTTCCTCAATATCGAATCAATATGGAACCGAATTTTTCCGATTCGGTTCTTCGGTTTCGTTCCCGTTCTTTCGGTTCGGTTCTCGGTTTTTAGTTTTTGTGCCCGCTGACCCACGGTGCAACGACAACCCAATCCGGGTGGAATGGAAAGGCCCGTAAATCCGGTGAGGGCTAAAATGCCTGTTCGATTCGGTCTGGGCCGGAACTAAAGTAGGCTCGGCTTGAATTGGACCATATACAACATGGCCTGGAAATGAGTCGAATGGCTCGCGAGGCGACCGTGTGACCGCAGGCGATGCGACCGCGGGGCTCTCGCAGAGGCTAGGGCTGATGAAGTTGTATTGATAATGCCTTCAAGTATAATAAGTATCTTAACATTCTTGTTTTTAAAAATTTGAATGAGTGGAGGGACGACAAATTATGACCATAAGGATTGTTCTACTAGTGCAACAAGATGGTGGTTTTGTTGGTACAACATTGGTGGACATTTGCAAAATAACGATACAACATGATAGTGTTTACATTTTATTTATATAGTGTATAAATACGTAAATACAAGATAGAACACTTCACACCCATTAGGGAGGGTGAGTTTCACATATATATATATAGCAACAAGTGAAAAATCTCTAGATTGGTTTTGGCTAATTGATGACACCCTTAGGACTAATCTCTCTATGCTAAGTGTTTTATTAGTTGGAGATTGGTCAAGCCAAGTGTGGAGCATGGAGGTCATGGTGGGCCGATTGAGGTGATCCAAAAGATGATCAAGTGCTCGCTTGGAGTGGATTCAAGGATCAAAATGGACTCAAGGCAAAGGTATATCCATAGGGCCATTTTGATTTTGCACTCAAGACACCATAGAGGGTGTGAGTGACTTAGGATAGATAACCGCACTATAAAAGAGGGAAATCTTTAATTGCAATGGTTATCTAGTGTCACAATTTTAACTTGCGTATGCATGTGGGTTAGTGGCGTGGCGACTCGTTGAGAAACTCTTTGGAAAAGACTTGAGAAATGCTATCAAAATATGCTCAAAAGGTTTGACATATTCTTGGATCAAGAATTGTTGAATATTTGGAAAAGAGAAGAAAAGAAATTTGAGAATGCATGCAAAATATATATATATATATATATATATATATATATATATATATATATATATATATATATATATATATATAGGGTGCACTTTCTATACACCCGAAAGTAGTTACACCCATATTCAAATAACCACATTGTGTATGTGTTCATACTTGTTTTTCGGTTTTGAGTATGTTTAGATACTCATATTAAGGTACTTTGGATCTTACTACGAAAAAATTTCGATGAAACATATATTTTTTAATATATTACATAAAATGCCACTACTGGCCAGATATAAAAAAAAAAAGTATATCCATATACTCAAAGTATGAATGCATACTTAACGTATATACCACCATAGATGGTCTAGTATGATCATATACTTCATCCACATGCACTTCGTTCGTTATATATACCACAAATCTTGAGATATACACATGGGTGTAACTACACCTGTAGTAGAAAAATTTACCCTATATATATATATATATATATATATATATATATATATATATATATATATATATATATATATATATATATATATATATATATAGGGTGATACTATTAGGAGCCTCTAAGAGCTTCCATAGGTATTAGAAGCCTGTAGCCAGCTTCCCCATCCGGCCCGTACCAGGCTGGGAGGCGCGAGCGCACGTGGGTGGTCCACGCGGTCCCAACCAGCCCAAACTAGCCCAACCACCCAGCCCAAGCAGACTGGATGCATATAATCCAGGTTGAAAATGCATACGAGCTTTTTGTTGCGATGATGCATACGAAGCAGTGGTTTGAGTGAATTTGAACCCGTTCTGTCGACGCATACAAACCTTCCCGCGAGCTGACTGTTCCACCTGACACAGGCTGACACAGGCTGACATACCCTGACACATGCTGACATGCGCGCATCCACTCGAATTTCTTCCGTTTTTTCACGATAATTCCTCAACGAAGCATCGGATTCAAAAACGGTTTTCACCATTGAACTCCTGACATTTTTGTGCACGATTCAAGCTCCATTTTGAATATTTTTTCAAAAATTTTGAAATTCAAATTTTTTTTTTCATGATTGGATGCATATATTCACTAGTCGGGATGTATATAAACGTTTTGGCGTCTGCATTGCATACAAATTCGTGGTTGAGATGCATATATTCACTCGTCCGGATGCATATAAACGTTTTGGCATCGGCATTGCATAGAAATTTGTGGTTGAGATGCATATATTCACTCATCTGGATGCATATAAAAATTTTTTTACGAGTGCATACCAACATGATATGCGCTCTCGTCATCTCCAAAATTTGAATCGTGCCACATAACTGCAGATTGGATGCATATATTCACTAGTCCTGGTGCATATAGACGTTTTGGCATCGACATTGCATAGAAACTAGTGGTTGAGATGCATATATTCACTCATCTGGATGCATATAAACATGGAGACATATCGTCTTCTTGAGAATTTGAATTTTAAATCATGACTCCATTCCAAGACAACGCCTCCAAAAAAGTTGAAATGCGGCGCATCCACTCCGAATTTCTTCCGTTTTTTCACGATAATTCCTCAACGAAGCATCGAATTCAAAAACGGTTTTTCACCATTGAACTCCTGACACTTTTTGTGCACGATTCAAGCTCCATTTTGAATATTTTTTAAAAAATTTTGAAATTCAAAAATTTATGCATGATTGGATGCATATATTCACTCGTCGGAATGCATATAAACGTTTTGGTGTTTGCATTGCATAGAAATTAGTGGTTGAGATGCATGGTATTAGTTGTAACATCCCAAAATGGCCAAGTGGGCCCAATTCGCGAATGGGCCGATGTTACTGTATCAGGGCAGTGGGCCGAACACTGTAGCGGGGGTACTGTACATCCGGACTCCGGGTACTGTAGCGGCCTGGTACTGTAGTTCTCGGGCACTGTAGCAGTCCGTTACTATTCGCCGAAACAGGCCAGGCCAGTTTCGAGTTACTGTAGCGCGGGGACTGTTCGCCGGGTACTGTAGCGTCGCTGGCTAATCAGAGCAACCGGATGTTTAGTACCATACCGTGAACTGAGGAAGTTCCAAACCGACTTAAATACCGGGGGCGGGGGCGTGTAGTAACCTTCGGTTAACCGTTTTGAACGAAGCAAGGACGAAAGTTCAAGCAGGTTGCTACGCAGGTCGGACCACTCCTCGGTAGAGTGGGCCTGGGCCGTGCGCCGGGACTGGGTGTTACATTAGTGGTAGGCGACAATGCAATCATGTGCAATGGATTGTAATTATTTGATCTGTATGCACTATTCTTTTTTATGCATGTATGCACATCCACCTTATTTTGTATGCTTCGTGTCCAATAGATTGTCATTATTTGATCTGTATGCATTGTTCTTCTATTAATTTTTATTCTTGTATGCACCTCCACCTTAATTTGTATGCTTCGTGTGTGTAATAGATTATGATTATTTGATCCATATGGACTGTTATTTTTTATGCTTGTATGCACCGCCACCTTAATTTGTATGCTTCGTATGTAATGGATTGTGACTATTTGATCCGTATGCACTGTTATTTTTATGCTTGTATGCACCTCTACCTTAATTTGTATGCTTCATGCATGCGGTAATGTTTGACTCATCCTCTTGTATGCACCTGTACCCTAATACGTAATGTTTGACACATCCTCTGGTTTTTTTCGATTCATATGCATGCGGTGTGGGCATGAAAGGGAGGCGGCGACGAAACGGCACGGTGGGCGTTGGGCGACAACGCACACTACTTTTTTTAGCGGTATGCTGTGACGGCGGCGCGTGGTGAATGGGGCGGCGACGAACCGGATGGTCATCCTCAACATGCGACGTTCAAGCCCACTCTAGGCACGAACGACGCTCCGCGCGTCTCTACGACACATGGCAAAAACGATATGCATAGCATAGTGTCATAGGTTTCTATCCCAATTACATTGGGGTTGGCCGAGCGAGGTGGCCAAGCAGACCAAGCAATGTCTGGAGCACTAAGATCTCCATCGTGGTCGTGGTTTTATGCATGGTGTTATGGTTTTGTATGCATGGTAGTAATTTGTGGTGGTTTTGTATGCACGGTCATTTTGTATGCACCTCCTTGTATGCACTAAATGATACCTGTTTTATGCACTGTATACGTTTACCTATATGCATTGTCTTAGTGTATGCTGATAAATAGTACATATGCACTACCTGTTATCACCTATATGTCCCTGTAATGCCTTGTATGCACTACATGTCACGTAATTATGCACTGTCCCCTACTACACATATGCATTGTCTAGTAGGGGCATGGCATTTTTTTCAAAATAAAAATTAACCCAAAACCCATTTGCCTAATAGGGGGGGCAATCTTTTTATGTAAACACAAAGATTCCAAAACCAATTGCCTAATAGGGGCATGATCTTTTTCAAAATAAAAAATAACCCAACTACCATTGCCTAATAGGGGCATGATCTTTTTATCTAAAGACAAAAATTCCAAAACCCATTGCCTAATAGGGGCATGATCTTTTTTTAAAATATAAAATAACCCAACTACCATTGCCTAATAGGGGCATGATCTTTTTTATCTAAAGACAAAAATTCCAAAACCCATTGCCTAATAGGGGCATGATCTTTTTCAAAATAAAAAAATAACCCAACTATCATTGCCTAATAGGGGAGCAAACTTTTAAATCTAAAAGAAAAAGGCCAAAAACCCATTGCATACGTAATTATGCATTTTTTTTTTACACATATGCATTGTCTAGTAGGGGGCATGATATTTTTTTTAAAAGCAAAATTAACCCAAAACCCATTGCCTAATAGGGGCATGATATTTTTTTCAAAAGAAAAATTAACTAAAAACCCATTACCTCATAGGGGGCAATCTTTTTTATCTAAAGACAAAAATTCCAAAACCCATTGCCTAATAGGAGGCATGATCTTTTTTGAAATAAAAAATAACCCAACTACCATTGCCTAATAGGGGCAAACTTTTAAATCTAAAGAAAAAAAGGTCTAAAACCCATTGCAAATGTAATTATGCACTGTATCTGATTACACATATGCATTGTCTAGTAGGGGCATGATATTTTTTTGAAAGAAAATTAACCCAAGACCCAAGACCCAAGACACATATGCATTGCATAGAAATTTGTGGTTGAGATGCATATATTCACTAATCCCGATGCATATAAAGGTTTTGCGAGTGCATACCAACATGATATGCGCTCTCGTGATCTCAAAATTTAAATCGTGCCACATAACTGCAGATTGGATGCATATATTCACTCGTCCTTGTGCATATAGACGTTTTGACATCGACGTTGCATAGAAACTAGTGATTGAGATGCATATATTCACTGTTCGGATACATATAAACATCATAGTGCTCTCATCTTCTCCAAAATTTGAAATTTCAAATTTGAATCATGCCACATAAGAGCTGACTAGATGCATTGCCTAATAGGGGCATGATCTTTTTCAAAATAAAAAATAACCCAACTACCATTGCCTAATAGGGGGCAAACTTTTAAATCTAAAGACAAAAGGCCTAAAAACCATTGCATACGTAATTATGCACGCTATCTGATTACACATATGCATTGTCTAGTAGGGGCATGATATTTTTTTTTTGAAAGAAAAATTAACCCAAAACCCATTGCCTAACGGGGGCATGATATTTTTTCAAAAGAAAAATTAACCCAAAACCCATGACCTAATAGGGGGTAATCTTTTTTTATCTAAAGACAAAACTTTGTATGCGGCGTGTAACCTGTCCATATGTGGTGTGTAACAAGTCTGTATGCGGCTTCGCACACAAGTCTCGAACCGCATAACAATAAAAACTTTATATGCGGCGTGTAACATGTCCATATGCGGCGTGTAACAAGGGCCTACCTTTTACTATTTTGTATCTAGCGTGTAACAAGTCCATATGCGGCTCGCACATAAGTCTCAGAATTGCATGCATACTTTTTTTGTTACGACCATGCATACAAACTAGTGGTTTGATTGAATTTAAACCAGTTCTAACGCTGCATAAAAACCTCCCTGCGAGCTGGCTGGTCCACCTAACATAGGCTGACACAAAGGGGGGATGACATAGGCTGACACACAGGCTCACATAGGTTGAAACAGGCTGACATAGGCTGACACAGACTGCACGCATTTACATATCTTCTCCAAAATTTAAATTTTGAATCATGACTCATTGCATATAATTGGATGCATATACCACTGGTCAAAGGTGCATATAATAATTTGTGCTACCAGTCCGTGCATAGAAACTTGTGTGCCAGTGCACAATAACATAACAAGTGCTCATACCAAGTTACAGTTTAGCCATGCATACAACCCTGTTTACACACGCATATTTAGAATCTAAAGGTTAATATTTTATCACATAATACATACAAACTGCATGAATTAGTACAAGGAGAGTCGAGCACGGCGCCCTGGTGTGAGGATGCATACAAACCATAATGAATTAGTAACCCGTGCTTATAAAACCATCACATCATGCATATAAACAATGACACCATGCAACATCTCACGAAATCATAGTTCCTATATGCATACAAACCACATTGCAACATGCATACAAAACTCATGCTTGCCATTCCCTGCGCCCAGCGCCACCACCATAATTGTGTCGGTCCACCGCGCCATCGTTGCCTTGGTCTTTACATGCCCACGCCTCGGTGCTGGTCGGTCGGCGACCTGCTGCCCAGGGCGCGCCGCATCCAACGCCGTGCCGTAATCGTCTCCCCATCACGCTTTCGCACCGCAAGCATATGAATCGAAAAAAAATAAAAGATGTGTCAAACATTACGATCCATCATCTATGAAGCATAAAAATTAAGGTGTAGGTGCGAGACAAGCTTAAAAAAATTAATAGAACAATGCACATAGACCAAATAATCTAATTCACTTTGGGAGGGGCTATAAATAACATAGCGGTGCATACAAACCAAATAAAAGCTAGATGTCATTACACATGTATAGAAAAATCGTAAGCATTTAGATGGTATTTCATCATGCATGCATACAAACCAAAAAAAAAAAGGAACATGTCATTACACATATATAGAAAAATCATAAGCATTTAGACAATTGTTGTAAAATAGAATGCATACAAAAAAGAAACATTTTTGATCTCTCGGTTTCCACCATGCATACAAACATGCATATAGACCTTTTAAAACTAAAAAATAGTGATTGCAAAACATACACCATGTGTCAAAACTAAAAAATTATGGAGAAATGCATACAAACCTTCCGAACTATCGGTACATGCATACAAACCTTCGAACTATCGGTTTCACCGCATCGGTATAGAAACATGCATCTGAACCTTTTTCGTCTGCTTGCAGCTCATCCTCCTTGAATATCGCAAGAACATGGTGCATACAAACCTATGGAAAGACGAGGCCGCACAACAACAGATCGGGGAGGGCCGTCACACGGGTGGAGAAGGCCGCGCCGCTGTTCTTTGCTTCGTGGTGGGGAACGACGGGTCCGGTCCGCCGCTTGCCCTTTGCGCGGGATGGGGAAGTTGCGTACTGCTCGGTGGGGGAACAACCGACACCCAATGTTCTTGCGAAGTCCGCAAGAGAATCAAATCGAAAGTTACAAAACCATGCATACAACCGCCACCCACCATGCATACCGACTATCATGGCCCTGCTAGAGGCAACGATGGAGGCATAAATATTAAAATTTGACGGATCCAAACGGTATGCAATGTTCAATCTGCAAATTTGTAGAGCAATGTCATTAAGCTTCGAGTATAACTCAATATAGGAACACTTAAAAAGTGCGTATGCAATGTACCCGAGTCCAATAGGAACGAGGATGGCGAAGCAGCAAGAAACAAAGTGCATACGGATCAAAGGATCACAATCCATTACACATGAAGCATACAAATTAATGTGTAGGTGCATACAAGCATAAAAAATAATAGAAGAGTAGTGCATACTGATCAAATAATCATAATCTATTGCACATGAAGCATACAAATTAAGATGGAGGTGCATACAAGCATCTGATTTTTTTAGGTGGTGGAGATGCATACAAATTAAAGTGGAGGTGCATACAAATTAATCCATTGCACATGAAGCATACAAATTAAGGTGGTGGAGGCTCGCCGCGTTGTTGGGGTGGTGGAGGGCGCTGTCGCGGTGCAAATGGCGCGCCACGGGATCTAAATTTTATGCATATCCATTGATCTAATTTTTTTAGGGAAAAAATCAATTCCTATGCATACGAGGACACCAGGGATCGATTTTCATGCATATCCATTGATCTAATTTTTTTTTAGGGAAAAAATCAAATTCCTTTGCATACGAGAATTCAAATTCTACCAGAAGACGAGGAAATCAGCTATGGTCACGCATCATTAGAAATCAAACCATCGGGACTGACCTCTATTTGAGTGTGCATCTGAAGCGAGAACCATTCCGGCTGGTTAGTTGAAGTATTGTCGGAAACCTGCATCTTGTTGGACCACGGCAATAGAAAATCATGCCAAGCAACTAGAAATGCAACTAGCAGTAGCAAAGCGGCAAAGGTGCTGCCGCCCGGCTTAAAAAAATGCAACTAGCATCCAAAAACCGATGACACATTGCCTCAAGCGTCATCCTGCTCTTGCTATCAAGGATCGCGGTATTGTGCATGTCGATGAGGTCACGGGGCATCCTTTTTGCGGGCCTCGCTGCATGGATCGAGATGGGATTCATTCTCGTCGGATATGGAGAAGCCGTGGAAAGAAAGGCGGGGAAGACATTACAACACGGAGAGCTTGAGCACGGGTGGCCTGGACACGCTTCTGGCCGCGGCGTTCTTCTTTGCCTTGCCTCTGGCGCTTCACACGCTACCGCGGCGTTGCCGGCTGGACTTGCCTCCCGCCATGGATGGATGCTCAGCTTGCTATTTGGGGACTCGGTGGCTTGGGCGACGATCCGATCTGGCCGGGCGGGGGGCAACGGATGGCCATGCCTCGTCGTCCAACCCACCCACACAGGAGCTACGGATGCACCATGGAGGCACGGGGTGAGGAAGCCGGCCCGCTGCTCCGGGAGGGGTGGGCGCCATCGCGAGAATGGAGGTGTGGATCGGCCACGGGAGGTGGCGGGTGGCTCCCCCAGCGCCCGGGACGGTGGGGAGGGCGTGCGCCTTGCTTTCGGGGAAGGTCAAGGGCCGTCCGTCGCCCGGGACGGGAAGAAGCCGGGGGGATCGCGAATCATTTGGGCGCGAGGGAAGCGAGGACCGCGCCCTGCCCGACTGTCGGCGTCGTGGTGGGGCGCGGATCGCCTCCACCAATCAATTTTTTTTTTTTTTTTTTGAAAATGTCGATCCAGTTTGGGTGTGGGTGGCGGCTAGGATGGATGGATGGGTGGGAGATTAGGGTTTGCGTTATATATAGGCCCGAAAAGGTGGGTCGATGGGCTGGATTAGTTGGGCTAGTGGGTAGGTGGTTTGGTGGCACCATGTTAGCTCGATTGGCTCAGGGCTTTCAATAGTTATTGGAAGCACAGGCTCCTAATAGTATATATATAATATGCACACATGCACGTCCTAGCTTGGACGATGGTTTCTACTTGCACGGGTTGTATATACGTGTATCTATATCCTGGCTACCCTCCACCGAACCGGACGCCCGTCTCCTGCCGGCTGCGAACGGGACTCCAAGCAGCCCCCCGAACGGAACGTCTCCTGCCGGCTGCGAACGGGACTCCAAGCAGCCCCCCGAACGGGACTACGTAGCATAAGTAGGAATCGCTCCCTGTCTTGGTTGATTTCACAGAACACCTCGCAGACAATCTCCTCCGGAAGAGCTGCCAGCTGCGTGCATGCTGTGCCTTGGAGACCGAACGGCAAGAAGAAACAAACTCGGCAACAAACTCGTCGACATCTTCCTCGTCATGCCGCTCGACATCGACGTCCAATACGCAATCAACGGCAAGGTACCACAACCTCGATTGCTGCTATCCAAAAAAAAAAAAACCACACATCTATTTTCATACTCTTATTGCATGTATGATGCATGGCACCCCTCCCCAGGACTGCCTCCCACTAACCCCCAGCGTCCAGTCACGTACGCACTACGCATGCGTATGCTTGTTTGTCGCGGTTTCCGTGGTCAGTTTCTCCTGTTCATCTTGATATTTGATCGCTGGTAGCATCCCTCGTCCCAGAAGGCAGTGGACGTAGAACCTTCTGCCTCCTTTGAGGCCACCGCCATGGATCATGACGTCATCACCATCGAAATAAAACACACTAAAGTAGTAAAGTTTAAGTATAGAAAGAAAAGAAAAGACATAAGAAGCGAAAGAAAAAATCGACCAAAGGCCATCATCCTCATAATATTTCCAATAGGCAGAAAAAAAAAATTGACACGAGCGAGATTCATAGTTCACACATATTAGTATTGATTCGGTTTCCAATCAAACTCAGGTTAGACTAATCTAAACAACTTATAAAATATTACCAGCTCCATCCATACCAGAATCGATCAAAGTGGAAAGCAGTCGAGATCATGCCTCCAGGCCACCAATGCACGGCGGCGTGGCGTGCGAGAATCGGTCAAAGTGGATAGAAGTCGAGATCACGCCTCCGACCACCAATGCACGGGATTGTGTTGCGGGGGAGGTGGCGCTGAGCTTTTGCCAACTGCTTCATGTTGCGGGGACCTCAGCCTCATCGGGCGAACAAATCCGTCAAAATTAGAGCGGATGAGGAACTCAACATCGAAAAAGAAAGGAAGTGTGTCTAGAAGTAGACTTTGATCTAGCTAACCGGTCAACGATCCACGCAGCTGGCCGCTCATGACTGCGGGGCGTAGAGCCCTCTACAGAGCGGCTCCATACCTCTGCCCGGGCCACCAAGGACACGCCAGGATGACTGAGCACCATTACAGAGGCGGCCGGACGGACCCGTCTTGCGGTAACGCTAGCTATGCAGGAGCGAATAAGTCAAAGTTTTGATTTTTTTTTGTCTCCCGTTGCAACGCACGGGCATATTTGCTAGTATATATAATATGGCATTGGCTCTGCTTTGCTGCTTCGTATCTATATCTATATAATATATATCTTCTATACCTACTAATAAAAAAGAGAAAATTTCTGCCATATTTTTTTTCACCTCTTTTCTCCCCACCCCTCCCTCTCCTTTCACCTCTCCCTCTCCGTGACGCCTCATACTCTGGAGTCCGGTGCAAAAACGAGTCATCCGACAATACGTGGCGGAGAACGTGGCCGAGGCTGTGGACCTGTGCGGCGCGCTGCGGCTGCGCCCCGAGAGCGCCGCCTGGTGGCGATCCACGACGTGACAGACTGACAGCCACACGGCTTCGTGGCTTCGTCGTGCACCTCACGCGGGGCCAGGCGGCGCGCGCCCAAGGGCTCGTCGTCGACGCGCTCGCGTGGACGCATATCAGGGCACAGGCCGGTGGATCGGATGAGTTGAGGCAGCAGGCGCGTCCGCTGCTGTGTACTCGACACCGGCACTGCTTGCGCGCATGCGGCTCGCCAACGCTGCAGGAGCTGAAGCGCCTTGTTGACCACTTGATCGAGGTCAACAACAGCAGAGCTGGGAGGGAGAGACGGCAACGGAGATCAGCGCAACCGTCGTGCCGGACACCTGCAATAGAACCCATGCTCAAGCGTGTCGTCGCTGAGGCTATCAGCTATCTAGCAGCTAGCCGCCTAGCCGACGATGGCCATGCCCATTAAAGCTGCTACGGTACAACATGCTAGGGGTTTAAAGCCTGCCAACTTTTAATCATTTTTTATTTGGATTGAATTAAATTGTCTAATTGTGTTGACCTTATGAACTACTTATGCGAATTAGATAGCGTATCTCTAACCAACATCTAAAATGCATTTGAACGATGACATAAGATATAAATCCCTACAACGAATCAATATATCGAATGATTTTGGAATGAGTACAAAAAAATAAATTACTAAATTACACATATATCCCAATACAACGGACGGATACGTTTAGCAAGCTATACTATGCGATCGGAGTTGGAGAGTGGCTGTCAGAGCATGGACACGGTGGCCTACAATGCATGGCTTGCAAATGGTTTATCTTTACTTTTTTTTACAAGTACATACAATAATCATATATTCAAGCATATTCAAGTTGTACTTAGTTCCACATTATAAGATGTCTGAGTGTATAGAAAAAAATCATGAATGAATATAGAAAAAACGAAACGTCCCATAATTTAGAGCGGATGAGTGTTATTTTCTCATATATAAGACTATTATTCCAATAGGCTTTCAAATTTATTTTGATTTAAATTTGGATAAAGACTCCAATTAAATATAACAAAATAGGCAAGTCATTATTGTTGACATGAGCACGACATAATGCAGATCCGTTGCAACGCCGGGCACTTTTCCTAAGTATATATATCTATACCTAATAATAAAACGTGAAAATTTACGTCAATCTGCCATCTCATTTTGTCCGCCATAGTTTCCTACACGCGCACGCCCGCTCGACCGTGCCCTTCCCTCCGCCCTCCTCCGAACTCTCAATTAAAAAAAAATCATATCGGCTCCGGATGGCCAAACATCCAAATCCAAATACAAATCGAAGAGGAGCTCTAATAAATAAGTTAAATCAAGTATCAAATTTGGATACTGAATCAAGAAATTCACTAAAGATCCAAAATCCAAATCGAATCGAAGTACAAAAGAGCTCTAAATCTATACCTAATACGCATGACCGATCTCTGGTTATTATTATAAAAAAAGATCGAGCTCTAGCAGCCGCGTCACATTGAAGTACCAGGTCGACGCAGACAGCCATTGGCTTTGGTCGTCGCTGCGGAAGACGCACACGGCCGCGCGGCAGTTGGCGCTGAGCGCGCGTGGGGGGCTCGATGGTGCGCGGCCCTCGATGGTCAGGCCCCGCACCTCCATCCCTCTCTAGCCCGCGGAGGCTCACGGGTGTGCGAGCTCTGGTCCAGCTCCGGTCCGGCGGCAGCAACTCTAGGCCTCCCGCTCGGGCGACGGTGCATGAGCATCCGGGATAAGCGGCAACCTCGAGATAGCGCGAAAAGCTCGGGCGGAGGCGACGGTCGGCTCAAGATCGGTGGCCAGGCGACAGCAGGACAGGGCGGCCGCGGGCACAGCGCTCGTGATTTTTGGGTGGCGGCGGCGGCAGGCCCGGAGGATTTGGGAACGGAGAGTATACGCTCGACACGGCTTCACAAATAAAAAATATACTCAAGCCGTTCATGGGCCTTGATGGGCTGATTTGAAATGGACATGTGAGGTGTAATAAAGAGGATAAGATAAAATAGAAAGAAGAAAATAAATAAAGTTCCCCTAAAAATAAATAAAGAAAATACAAAAGGAAAAAAAACAAATGGATGCATAAATATACAGAAGAAGAAAAGGGAAAATGAAAGCCCATGCAAGTATGCAACGTATGTAGCATTGTTAATCAAGAGAGAAAAAAAACAGCCCGCTGACATGCAATGTATGCATCATGGTTAATAAGAGAGGAATAACCAGCCCGCCGACAGCTTCTATTCATTGCAATCAACAGCATTTTGCTTGTGTCCTCAAAGAAACTAACGTAATTGATATCTATCGACATATAGACAGTTAAAAATTAATGTCATATAATAAATTTATGTGTAAATATTTCA
This sequence comes from Hyparrhenia diplandra, assembly GCA_015847255.1. NCBI lineage: Eukaryota > Viridiplantae > Streptophyta > Magnoliopsida > Poales > Poaceae > Hyparrhenia > Hyparrhenia diplandra. The sequence goes on along the minus strand of JADLZK010001513.1, from coordinate 132,171 downwards.
GTTTATGGGAAGATCTATCAAATTATTTTTTTGATATTTTGATGCAAACTTAATTGGATATACCATATTATTCTTAATATATTAACTTATATTGGGAATGTTAATATCATAAAAAAAAAAAATTGCGGCTCTATAAATTTTATAAAAGGTCAAACATAAATAAATATGCAACACTAATATTTTCATTGTTCATTGGCATTTAATATATTTTTTCCCGTTTTGCAACCACGGGCGTGTTTGCTAGTCTATACCTACTAATAAAGAGAAAAATTTCAGTCCCACCTTTTTTTCCACCTTTTTTTTCTGCCTTCTTTTCTGCCCTTTTTTCTGCCTTTCCAAATCGAAGTCTCGGCCCGTCTGTATACTGTGATTTTGCAATGGCCCCCTGCCACAGCGAACAGACGAGGCCACCGTCGCCTCACGAAAGGACGAGGTCGTCCCGTTGTCCTAGGCGGAGGCGACGTAGTCAGGCGGGTTGTACGCCGCCGCCGTCTCCTCCAAGCGACGGCCCGCTCGGATCCCCCGCGCCCGCGTGCTCTCGCCTAAATGCCCAAGAAGAAAGCGAGAGAGAGATCCGCCGCCGGGCCTCGACCTGACCTTTGCCGCCGCCGGATCCGCCGACAGGCCAAGATGGGCGCCAGGAGGAGGCCGCCGGCTGAAGATCCCGCCGACGAGCTCGGGACGGGGAAGACGCCACCCGCGCCAGGAGGAGGCCGCCGGCGGGGGAGACGATGGCCACTGTGGACAAGGCGAGCGGGTCCGTCATCTGGTAGGCCAGCTCTATCAGCTCGTGGGGAAGAAGCGCGTGCCGGTGGCAGGGGCGAAGTACTGGGCGGTGCGGCGGCAGGGCGTGGAGTCGGTGAACAAGGAGCTGTTGTGGTCCGAGTAGGCATCGTCCGCGACGGACTGCGAGGCGCGGTGCAAGCTCATCGCAGCCGGTGCCGAAGCTGCTGCCAGCCTGCCATCGCTCTGCTCTAGATTAGTTGATTCAGTTTTGTCAGTTTCGTGTTCGTCGGTCTAGAATATCTGACTAGCTGATTCAGTTGTTCTCATCCTCTCACCTCATGTCGCTCCTGCGTGTTTAATTTCAACAAAGAATTGCTTTTGGACTATTAAAAGAAATCACTTGCAACAGTCATTTTGTACATTCCTCTTTTTCAACACCATACTATATGGAGCCGCCTGAACCTGAAGTGGAAGATGCCTCTGAATTTGATCCTACAGGTATTCACCGTGAATGATACGCTTTAAGAAGATCAAATAGCCACATAATAATATACACAAATATATTTGTAGTTGATCTTAGCTACATGTACAACATTAAATAGCTTAAAGACTCACTCTCTACGTGCGTAGGGTTATATAAAACTGTTTTTTATATGTGTCGTATGATAAATTCCCAGGTTACGTAGGCGATTTCGCCGTCATGGGTTGTACATGTACGAGTGCATATATATATATCCGTCAACCCTGTTTGGATGGTACGACACAACATGCATGTTTTCGGCACAAAATCGAAGAGGCCACATGCACGCATGCATCTTCGTCGGCGGCCGAGAGAGTTCCAAATTTACAAGATCAGTACGTGATAAGGGCATGATGTCAAGAATAGAAAAAAAGTGATTGTTTTCATGTGAAAAAATGTAAAGAAATAAAAACAAACGATTGTTAATAAAGTTGATCTCAAGATAGACATGAGGGTTCCCAATACAAAGTGTTTTGTTAGCTTCTTGTCTTTTTTTTGAAACAAAGATCAGAACCAAATCAACAAATGATAATTCAAAGTTGTGCCTTTCAACCAATGAGTGTAATGATGTTTAAGGGCATGTCAAAGTGTAAAACCCATAGAAAATCTGCTCCAAACATAGTCTAAAATAGTATATAGATTAAAGATATCATTATCTTTGAAAAATAAATTCTAGATTTCAAATTTTATAAAAAATATCAAATATAAATAAATATGAACCATTTAAATCATTGTTAATCATAACTATTGATTGTTTTCTCCCGTTGCAAACGCACGGGCATTTTTCTAGTCTATACCTACTAATAAAGGGAGAATTTCCGTCGTCCAAATTTCGCCTTTGTCCAAATTTCTTTCGTGTCCCGATGTCCGGCCTTCATTAAGTCATCTATACGAAAAGGAAGTCTAACTAGCAAACGAGTCCTAGACGCTCATCGACAGAGTTGGAGGTGGAAACGGACCGTAAATTGGCCGAGTCCAGCTCCCCGCGAGACAAAAAACGAAATAAACCGAATCCTCTTAACACACAACAAAATCGCCCAAACAATCGACGAGGTCATCAACAAGATGGAGGCAGGGGCACGACAAGGTCAAGGTCGGTCGACGAGGTTCGGTCGACATGGAAAATGAAAGCACGTTTGGGGCCCGCGAGGATGATGAAGATGGCGCCTTGTCGTGGACACTAGCACACACGAAGTCGCGGCTGGTGCTTGCGTCGCCGGGCGTCCATTGAAACAGAGACAGAGGTCGCATCGGAAGCTTGGAGCTCGGCTGCTCGGCGATGCCAAGGCTGGGCGGCGTCACGGGAAGCGGCACATCGTCAACGTCAACGCTGAGACGCGGTCGCAGATCCGGAAGCGTGGCGGGGGCAACAGGGGTGGCAAGCTTGCGGTGTAGATGAGTTCCCCGGCTTCATGTCGTCGCGGTGGCGGAGATCGGCTTGGTCCTTCACAGAGAGGTGCAGACCCGCTGACTCGCTGAGGAAGGCGAGGGAAGAGCTAGGGGAGAAGCTGCTACTATAATTGCATCAAGAGCTATTGACATGGCTTTGGATCCGAGCTGGATGGCGCCGGGCCTGGCCGTGCCCTCGTGTGCGTACTCATCTCGCCACCGAACGACGGCTAGCGATATGGGGGCAGCCATGCCTACTGCTAGATGAGGCCCAGCCGGTCTCCATGGTGATCCACTGCTCCTCCATGGTCTACGGCAAGGCACGGCTAGGCCAAGAGCCACTGCTCCTCCACTGCGGCAAAAGCCAAGTTGAAGCTGGATAAGAAAAGAAAACTCAGGATTATCCGACTGATGGACTTGTGTGATGTGTTGACCAAAGATGTACAGTCCAGTGTTTTTTTTTCCTCTATGACATTCGTCAACGGTAGCTTTTGATTGTTTTTTGAAAAGTTGCTTTTCATAATTATATGACCCGATAGTTCAATCTTATAAGTTAGGATATGGACAATGATATCGTCAAATACGATCATATATTTTGTCTTCAATGTAAACTTTAAATTTTGTGATTATGTAATGTTATTGATGCTACATGAATCGAGATAAAATTAATTTTGTGAATATATAAGTATCATGTGAGGTTAATGTACTTTATTGCGTGCAATTAATTATAACTGGCCTCTATATTTAATTGAATAAATATTGGTCGTGTTAAAATCAAACAAAGCTAGCTTTAGATGACCACGCGCAATAGTACATACTGTTGCAACATATATGAAATACCTTTCTATAAATCGTACGTCCCGATGCAACGCAACGCGTGTTTTTCTAAATCTATATCTATATCTATACCTACTAATAAAGAGAGAAAAAACTTCAGTCCCACCTTTTTTTCTCCCACTTTTTTTCTGCCCTCTTTTTCTGCCCTGTTTTCTGCCTCCGACATCTTCTAGCCGGACTCTTCTTTCTCCGCGCCTCCTCCTATCGTGCGTGTACTCCTCCAGCACGTCTCTCTCCGACTATGGCATACGAAAAAGAATAATAAGAGTCTCTGGAACACTAGAGCGCGCGCAAAAGGAACTCTAAGGCCGCGATTGAATCAAAATCAACACCTGAATCCAAACCCAAACCAGACTAACACTACAAGGACAACGTATAAAATTTATGTTTCCTCTTCCGAGCGTAACAGATTCCTTTCTCTATCCATACGCGAATACAATCGACGAAATAAGAGTATCCATACACGAATCGATCGAATACAAAAAATCAAAACAATCGACGAAATAAGAGAAGATCGAAAGAGGATATTAGAGGAATCGAAGAGGACATTAGAGGGCACTGGGCACCGGCAACGCTGCGGCCTTTGCGCTCGCCGGCCAGGGTACTCGCGCCGTCGCCTCCCCGCGAGTGCGGCCAGGTCTTCCATGCACGCTGGCCAGGTGCGCCAGAGTCACATAGCCACCTGCCGACCTCCTCCTCCTGGAGCCGCGTCGTCTCCTCCAAGGGCTGAGCTTTGACCCGAGTGGCAGCATAGAGACAGGGGTGGTGCCGGGCTCCTAAGCGGAGCTGGTGGCGCGAGCGACATGGGAATCATGGGATGCGCGGGCGACGCGAGGAAGACCGGTGGCCGGCCGAGATGCGTCGTGACTCGAGAGGAAGGCGAGAGGGCAGGGGCAGCAGGCAGCAGACTGCAGACAGCCGGTAACGGGGAGACATGCGGTTTTATTTTTCTTTTTTTCTTTGGCAGGTGATTTTGGGACACGGGGTGGGAACGTGAATGCTGGGCAGCTGCACTGCATCCTTCCCACACCACGAACGCAGTACCTGTCGACCACGAAGTAGCAGGTGGCGGCGCTGGATTATGGACGCAACGGTTCTTCAATTACAATGAAGAAAGCTTGTGAAATCCGGACCCACATAGAAGATAATATAGCATGAGGATATACTTGAGGCCCAAAATGCAATTATTTTGGCCCATCGAAACAAGAAAAAAAACATATCTACGTGTTTATTCTATCCCCGTCACTTAATTAAACATTAGCGAATTGGCACATGTAGTCCAATGGTAGGGCGGTCCAAATGGGGCGCTACCCACACGGGGTTCAAATCCCGTTCCTTTCCTTTCCCGGGATTTTCCCAAGGATTTACCTGGCGTTATGCATTAAGTGGTAGCGGCGTTCCGTCGACGACGAGGCGCCTATGGTGACTTCGAGAATCTCCGTGATCTGTTTCACGGCCCAGCCCTTCCTGGAGGTGCTCATAGGGGTAGGGTTTCGCGTCGCGTGTGTTCATAGGGGTGAGTGTAATGCGTGGCGTGTTGTGAGCGTCTGCGTTGTCTTGTGTAATTCTCAAAAAAAAAAAAAAAAACTTAATTAAACATTAGATTTTTTCCTAAAAAATAAACTTTACTCCAAGATAGGACCATTTTATCTGATTTGATTCTTTCCAACATAGTCAAATAGATCCAGAAATGATCGCTAGCTACGCTATTTGTTGTGGGGTTGTTTTTCTCCCCGTAGCGGAGCATATGCAATTTAATATTTTTATGCTCACCAACAAGACCAAACAAATTTATATCATATTTTAGTTTGATACTCTTAATTATACACAATCATAATATTGTCGACATTTGCTTACATTTTACATGTCTTTACAAATAAATTATAAATATCAAAATTTATAACAAAACATATTAATAACCTATAACATGTTTTCCCGTTCTGCAACGCGACGGGCAAATTTGCTAGTCTATCTATACCTACTAATAAAGAGAGGAAATTTCATCTATATTCATCTCATTTTTCACCTCTTTTTCTGCCCACCGTTTTCTGCCACTTTTTTTCTGCCTTCCGTATTCTGCCCGTCTGACTTTTCTGTCCGCTCTCGGCAGAGTCCGCAACACCCCGTACGCCCACCGCCCGGCGGCGTGGCCAAGATCGAATCCCTCTCCGTATCTGTCCGCCCTGCTGCAAACCGAGAAGACCGAGTCCAAATACGTTTCCAGTTTCCTATTGGCCGAAACCAAATACGTTTCCAGTTTCCTATCTCAAAAAGGAGGTGTATCCAACTCAGAGTACAACAATCAATAATATAAGGCAACTATAGTTTCCTCAAATCAAATCAATAAAAATTTATTGATTGTTGTACTCTGTTTCCCCTATTCTTGGGCTTCCTTCTTCCTCAATTGAATACACGATACACGATACGATACGTTCAATAATAATCAGCTTTTGTTCAAAAACAAATACACGATACGATGTCTAATCCTTTCACCGGCGGAGCCCAAGTTCATATGTGTTTTGGCTCTACGTGTGCGGATGTATGGTTTCATTTTCATATTTGTCAATCTCATAATAGGTGGATATAATAGTCTCTTGTGAGTTTAATGATTTATTGCACATATCTATTACCTACTAATCTATACCTAATAATAAAACGTGAAAATTTCTGTCAATCTGCCTGGAATTTCATCCGCTGCTCAGTCCATTCACCTATGATTCGTATCCCTATAGGATTCCAGCCCCGAACGGTGGGCTCGGGCGTAGAGGTCCGACAAGCGGCCAGTGCTCCCCAGATGGACTCGACGGCTAGCGTTTGCGTTGTACCGAGCCGTCGTCTTTGTTGTAAAACACACGGACTCTTTCCTAGAAGGAAAGGAGAAGGATGAATCCTAATCCTAGTACCGTTTGTATGTGGGCTCTTACCAAAACTCTCCGGCCTTGGCTGGAATATAGAAAGAGGAGAAGGAGGAATCCTAATCCTAGTCCGTTTATTGTATGGGCGATTTCCATACTCTAGGACTTATTCAGACTATATATACGTGGGAGATCCTCCATTGTAATCAATGAAGATTCAGATGAATAAAGAATAGTCTCCCTACACCTTGTGTCTATATGTTCAACTTTCATCTACTATGTGATCATGAGAGACGGAGAGAGGAAGGTCCTAACCGATGACAAGTTTCACAACACGCTATCGGACGACAAGCTTTCGTCGACATCGTCGTTGAAGCCGTCGCCGATCTTTCGGCACCGATGCTCGTGGCGGCGCCTCCGCCGCAACTACTGACGGCGTCGACATCCCGGCGTTGTTAGCGGAACGGATCTCGCTACCTCCCCGCCACGCTACTAATCGCGCCGGTGCATCGACTCATCGTCACGCCGGCAGTCCCCACGGCCTAGCCGAACTGTCCTAGTGACAGCCTTCGCCTTCTTCAAATTCAAGAGCAAAAAGGTGCGAAAAAGATCTCGCAGATTATTACTTGATTGATGTGCTGGCCTTCGAGCAAGTTTATATTATCAATGCCGTATACAATATGTATCCGCAATACATATACGCACATGCAAGAAGCATGACGCGTGACGTTGATCTCCCTGTTGCTTGTTTTTTATACCTGCATCGATCTGGTTGTATTACGTACATTGTTGAATAGTACACGAAGTACTTATATACTAGAAGTATATACATATATACATAAATAAAATTACGAGATTGCATCTAGGGTTAATATAAAAAAATAAAATATGCCGATCGTGGTCTGTATGCGCCACAGCGACCATGATTTTTGAATGTTAGGCTTGAAGTCCACATTTATTAACGTCCTTGAAGGATACAAACGCACGTTGAAATTCTTGCAGAAATCGTTTACTCGTAATCGAATTGTAATTAAGCCAATATAATTGGTTGAGATTACGTAAGAAATTGAGTTGGCTTCCATTGCATTAAACCCGAAGTTTGCGCCATGAACGTGTCACGCATCAATTCAAGGTTTTGCTTGGCAGCGGTTGTATCCGGCTTGCATGCCTATGTTCCACGTATTGACTTAGGCTCCCGATCGCCGCTACCTAGGCTAGCAAGAAGCTAGAAGCCAAGAAGGCTACGGTGGCCGTCAAGACTCGGGATTCTCGAAGAGAAAAGCTACGGATCAAGCACCCCGAAGGACTTGGACCGTGTATGAGAAAAACATGCATAATTATAGCCTACTACGAAAAAAAATTGGGTCTTACGAAAAATAAGTAAAATCCGAGAAAACATGAAAAGGTCTCTCGGATCCCCGCAGATTCTATGTATATAGGTTCCATATTCTTGCGGATAAATCCTATATTTTTACTGAAAATGCATATTTATGGTGTTTTGCAAACAACCCTTAAATAAACAAGAAGTTTATCTTTGGATCATTAGCCCTAGTCTATTTGCTTATACATATTTACTATGTTTCTTATACCTGCATGTATAAGAGCACGTTTACACATATTAAATCGGAAGTTTAATGGATGTTTTGCCTAGCTTTTATCTTTCTGAATTAAATAGTAGATTGATTTTTGAAAGTTTTTGCTACACTTAGAATTTAATTCGAAATTTATTTTCTAGTGCAATTGTGTTATGAGTTTTATACCATGCAACTATAAGAATAAAATCTTGAATGATTACACTAGAAACATGGTATAAGGTGTATGAGCTCTCTAAATCCTCCCGGACCTTAGACTTCACTTTTGAGAGACTCATATTTATTTTTTTTTAGTATAAGAATTTTTTGGGATGAATGAATGCTTGGTATATATTAGAAAATTTGCATATACCATAATCCCTGAAAATGCTAGGATGCTTCTAAGAATATTTTGAGTAACCATTCACTATCTTTTTGCACCTTGCTACTCGTTTACATGTAGTAAACTTATATGCACATGATCCAAATTATATTAATATGCATGTCATAAAAAAGAAGAAGAAATATCCTGGAGTTACTCTGAATAGTAAATTATTTGTTATGGTCATTATTTAATCCATGTAGGATATTTTGCTACCATTGAAGTGTAGTAAACTCAGCATAAATATTTCTTAATTACTCTAAAATGAGTATATGGCCGATATAAATAACAAATACATTGTGGGACTCACTTTGCATGAGTAAAATCCCAAGATTATGATTACTGAGAATATCATATTGCATTGAAAGTCAAATTTTGAAGCTTGTATGCTTAATGCCGCTCTATAAACAATAGCTTGAAGCTTTGTAAATGTCTAAGAAGACAAGATGGTAAACAAAATTTTATCAAACTATATTCTAGAAGAAATATCTCTTGTGTATAGAATATCAAAGAGCTATGAAATACTTGAAGTATTTGAATTTACCATCGAAATTACTCAAATGACAATTGAGTTGGAATTTTTAGACGACTTTATGAACCGGGATATTATTAAGTTGTAATAATTTTGAATATGTGGCTTGCATATGTTACACCCCTTGAAGGCTTGTGACGGTATATCATAACTCTTGAATATAAAAGCATGAAGCTACCCCTTGTCAATTCGACATGCAAGAATGTATATTATTTGAAACATATAAAGTTTCTCTTGAAGAAGAACTTAAATCATGTGCTTATATATTTGTTATATTTGAATTCCATATCTAGAAGTATTGATAATAGTAGTGGTGGTGGTGCATTAAATTATTAATTCCCGTTGAATTAAGTGGTTAATGGTTAATTTGTTAGCTTGAAGACTAATATGAAACATTTAATATTCTTAGTTGCAATTTTTACTTGAAGTAATATGTGTGAACTTCTCATGGAATAAATTAGATTTATATGTTTTCACATATAAACAATTGCCTATTGCCTATCAAAATAAATTTTGCATCAATTTTATCCACAAAGAAGCCTCAACTCAATTAATTTTGAAGGTTATAGTTCTTTGTGCATCACTACCACGTAGGTAGATATGAAACCGAATTTTCTAAAAGCACATGAACAACTAGACTATACAAGCATATTAATTGATCTTGGAAGGATCGATTTAGCCAAGAAATTGTATAATCCTAAGTATTTAATTTTTTATCTTAAGAACTATAAATTATATTCTATCCCAAGTCCTATGATGTACACTTTGAATAGTATATTGGATATCACGAATTTCATGTCATAATCATTGAATACTAGAAGTATGATTTGGATTCTATGGATGCATTAGAATTGATATTCATAGATAATGCTTGAAGCAATTACTACTTGAGGTAGTTATGGCATGAAAAGGGGAGTAATTTTGGATAAAGGCATAAGAAAATATGGATAATATATTTTTAATAGGCATAGCCATCCTAAATCAATATTTAAGTGTGTGTATCGGGACTTGAAGTTAAGCGTCCCTTCCTACCGAGTTAACTTTCTCTACTGCACTAATTACAAGTAAGCTTGTAGCTTTGTATTTTGTTGTTATCTATTATGTTAGATTTGAATTCTAACGTTTCACATTATAACTGCATATGTATCTCATTGAGCTACAAGTATCTCAACTCTTACATGAATATTAGCATAGCAGCTATAATTGTGGCTAGTAGCTATCTTTGTGCTTCCCTCATAATCAAATTGGCTAGCTAGCATGCTATGTCTATATGGTTCCCGTTGAACTAAGGAATGCTTTCTTTGTCGATGCATTGCATGCATAAGCAATAGATTGATCTAGGGCCGGCGACCTAAGATCGGGGGGAGTGAGTTTATGAAATTTTCTCAATGGAGACTAACCCATTTGATGGGATGAATTATCGTGGAACTAAGATAGTGGATAACACAATTATGATGATTTGGGATTTATGAAGAAAAGGCATTAAGGGATTTTGTATTAATAGCAATTAGAAAATTCTAGAAGAAATTCCATGTGAACTTGTATGTTGCGTATCTATATTTTTGTAGTATATGATCCATATTTTTAATTGTATGAGTACTTGGATCAATTTATTAGGCTAAATAATAAAGAAGCTAGAGAATGAAATAGTTTTTCTAAACTATGTTTTGTGCATACCGGGGGAGAACATCCACTGAGTTCATAGGAATGATGAACATTCTTAAGTGCACTTTAAGTATTCTAGCTCACTGCATAATGAATAATAACCCCCATGTTTAAATATGTGCATGAATATTTCCCATAAAACCTAATCATAGCATACATAAATGGGCCTCCACTTGTAGTTGGAGATATATGAATTTGAATTGTTTTAAGCCCATGATAGGGGATATCTATTGAAGTATGCTATTAAAGATCTAATATTGGCATTAGGGGAGAGAAAGCCTATTTTGAATGCCAAACATTATTTCCAGAGAGAAGAAAAATGATCTAGAAAATTTTCCTAAAGCTTGAAGCGGGAATACTATCACGCACTAAGTCAACTAATAGTTTGACTAATGCTCTTATGAAAGCATGAAGCGGAGCATATGCCGATATTTTAATAAATGAGAGGAGTAACTTGAAGTTATAAACTAGAAGTTGTATTTACTAGTAGTAAACTATGTATACTATCAAACTAAATCTATGGGGACGCCTTTGTGGGTTCTAGTTTAGTATATACTTGTTGAATAGAAATAAAATGAAACTCCTCCATTCTCATGAAGAGAACACCTCATGAAGAAGGTTGAGCACCTCATGAAGAGGATCATCATGAAGATGAAATCCAATATACTAAGCGCGCATCATTAGTGTTGGATATGTAGAACAATATACCATCTCTTGTTTGGGAAATGACAGAGATAAAATATTCTCACATTGTGAGAGTATTGGGAGAAAGAGAAAATAGTTGTCGACAACACTACCTCTTTAATTGCGAATGTTTCTCTTGTGAGAACCCGGATCCGGAAAATAAAGTCCATGGCAAAATCGCTTGTAGCGATTATATTGGGTCAATGAAGAAAGCAATTGAGGTTGAATCTCCTATTAAGAAGAAATGAATGTTACGCTATATCTCGGCAAATGAAACAAATGAATATTGAATATGCGATTAATAAGTGGATTATGAAAATCCATATAATTCCCGAAGAATATAAATCGCAACTTGTAAAAATCTCATACTAAGTATTGAAGTCTAAGGTACATATATTTCTGAATGAATATTCAAGTCTCAAGAAGAACATGTCCTAGAAGGATTACAATCATTGAATGATTTTATAGTGAATAACTCAATGTTATTGTGTATATCACTCATCTCTCATGCCGTAGAGAATATATCTCATAGAAGAGAATTAATAATTCACTAAGAATGAAAGAATATTCTTGAAGAAATTAATCCATGAAGGATTTACCAGTCAATTCTTGAATGAACACCATGCATCCCCTCAAGTGAATATAGACCCGAGAGAGAAAGAATGAGGAATTCTCAACACCATGAAGGTGTCATACAAACACTTAGAAAGTGTAATGCTAGCAATGAATCTGTCATCTTCTAAATGCAATAGAAAGAATAATGGTGACTTTGGTATTTAAATTATCCCCTAAATGCCAAAATGCAAGACTGGATTTATTATTGAGTGGTACTATAAAAATCTTGAAGATTTGTAGAATATACCATTTCAAAATCCACTAAGGAAGAACTATAAAGTATTCAAGCTTGTATAAGTTTGATACACTATCTAGAAGATGTTGAATATGAACTTATTTTTCCCCGTAATCCTCTGAAAAGGATTTATTATCTTGAAGGATAAAATTTATTTGTTTTGCACAACAAGTGGTTCTTTTTGCATGAAGCATATTGCTCTTTGTTATACCCATATAATTCATGGAAGAATTATAAGCCATACTTTTGAGTCAAATTCAAATGATGACTTTGTGAGGGGAGCAATTTTCTTGAATTTACCTTGAAGGTAATTGAAACCATTAGAATTATAAAGATCATATTTGCTAAAACATTAAAGTTTATGCATAGATTATGAAGATCAATTTCTATTCACGAAGAATAGAGTATCCTGAAGAATATATGACCAAGAAGGTTAAATGTTGTACTCTTTTTTTCCCTATGTGAGTTTTTACTAGAAGGTTTCTCACACAAGGTTTTTAATGAGACAACATGTGCAATGCAATTAACGAATGTGATGTACTCTTTTCTCCAAGAACCGTTTTTTCCCACCGGGTTTTGGATGGAGTTTTTGACGAGGCATATGCATATCGTGGTAATCGCCCAAGGGGTGTTGTAAAACACACGGACTCTTTCCTAGAAGGAAAGGAGAAGGATGAATCCTAATCCTAGTACCGTTTGTATGTGGGCTCTTACCAAAACTCTCCGGCCTTGGGCTGGAATATAGAAAAGAGGAGAAGGAGGAATCCTAATCCTAGTCCGTTTATTGTATGGGCGATTTCCATACTCTAGGACTTATTCGGACTATATATACGTGGGAGATCCTCCATTGTAATCAATGAAGATTCAGATGAATAAAGAATAGTCTCCCTACACCTTGTGTCTATATGTTCAACTTTCATCTACTATGTGATCGTGAGAGAGACGGAGAGGGGGGAAGGTCCTAACCGCTGATGACAAGTTTCACAACAGTCTTGAGCCGTCGCCGCGATCTTCCTGCGCTCGCGAAAAAGGTATCTTGCCAAAATCGAAGTCGTCTTCTTCCCCTTCGTCCTCACTGACGAGCGCACATGGAGGGCGGCAGCAAGCGGGCGCCGGCACCGGGTAGCGGGGCAGAGCGGGCGAGCTGGGCGCCAGCACCGGGCGGGCGGGGCGGAGCCGCACAGTGAGGACGAGGGCATGGCGAACCACAGCCGTGCCGTCGAGGAACACTGGGGAAGCGCCGGTGAGGAAGAGATTTGCCGTGCCCGTGCGGCGGTGAGCTTCGCAGGAAACTGAATCCAGAAATCCATCGAGCAGTGCGATTCCCTAGCATCTCTGACGGAGGAGTTCACCTGATGGTTCCGATGGTTCAGCCTACAAAATTCTGCTAGCTCTGATGGTTCTGCTACCTGTTCAGTTCATAGTATGCTTAGTTTGCTAATTATGAATTGCTTGCTGTCATCAATCTTGCAGGGATAACAACTCGCATCCCCCTCGACCGGTCAAATGATTGCATGTCTCCCTGTGTGAATGTGTTAAACGTCTCATTTTTTTATTGTTTAAATGCATATTTGATTGATGAAATATATTATATTACATTATATTATTTACTTCGAAGAATTTGTTTTCCATTAGCAACACAATGGTATATAGAGATATTATTCATGATTGATCATGGCTACGTCTGAAGTATTAAATGATTTGTAGACGGCCAAAATAGATATCAGTTGTCTATGGGTTGTATTAGCTATCTGTTTTAGTCGTCTATGTTGTGAATTCCAAAAACTTACAGACAGCAGCTGTGTCACTGTTGTGATGAACGAGGACGAGGTCCTCGACTCACCCGCAGCGAGGACCCGGGAGTCAGCCAATACTCGAGATTACCCAAGCGCACGGCCATCTTCATGAATGAGCAGGTGGGAGCAGATGGGGCCGCCCCTGTGGCCGTCGAAGACGCGGGAGACGGCGTCGGTGTGGGGAGAATGCACCGGTCCCCTGGTTTGCCGTGGTCGGTTCAGCTCGCCGCTTCATCGACGGCTACTTCATCTGCGACGCTTCCGCCGGTGGTGGCGGAGGATTCGACTTCGACCCGACGGAGGACAAGCTGGTGCTGCACTTCCTGTGTCGGCAGCAGCGCGGGTTCCCACCGCGCATGGCGGCAGCGCGAGCGCCTGCACGGCTGGAGTCGTGCCGCGTGCTGGCCTGGGAGGAGCGCACAGTTCACGAAAGCCTGCAGTCGACACTCATGACTGCCAAATGCAGTCGCGTCATCCCTGCCATCCCTATTTTTGGAGAAAAAAAAATTCTGCCATCCCTTGCAATTGAACGGACCAGCAACACGGCCCGAATAAGGATGGATGTATATGTGCGCGCATTCGGTTTGGGCTTCCTGGCCGTGTTGACGTTGCTGGAGCTCCTAGCGGCGGCTTCGACACGGACTTTGGTATACGTACGACAGAGTCATACAGAGGGGCACGAACTGGACCGGAACTTAGACCGGCAGACAGAAAAATAGAGGTGGAGGCAGAAATTTCCTCTCTTTATTAGTAGGTACTAGGAAATATGCCCGTGCGTTCTTCTGGTGCATAGGTAAAAAATATATATTTTCTTCCTCGCTCATTTTCTCTAATAGACAAGAAAATTTTTTTAATATTTATTGTTTTTATTATATATGTTTTGTTTTGAGCGTTCAATATGCTATCATTCAATAATAAATACACAAAATCTAAAATTTCACTATATGTCCACCTATAATAGGGATCACATAGGGTATCAAATAATATGTCACATTAAGTGTTCGAATACATTGGTGATACATATTTATTAAGCATAATTAATTTATTATTTACACATATTTACTATAGCACACCATACGTCTCACAAACATTAGTCTTAACTCGTTGGCAGGTCATGTCTATGAAAGGGTAAAATTTATCTTTTTCTGTCTACCGCTATATGGGCCTTACTTGGGATTGTTATTAGACATTGATGGTTTTCCGGTGCACGATCAGCGGCGCACGTGGCCGACAGTGTTCGTCGATTGGTCGCTGTTGTTCCCGTCACCGTGCCCGCTTGCGCGCATGTTGCTGTCGACGACGAACACAGGGCCTTGCCGTCGCGAGCCACGACCGGTGACGCCGTGCCCCGTGCGCCCACTCCCGGTAGCTGAGATACGCTCGGCCTCGTCCCCGCCCTTGCCCGACTGCTGTGAGAGAGACTCGGGCGTGCGGTTATATGGAAGAACAATGAATGAGGGAGAAGAATTTCCAATGCCATGTAGGAGCATAGGGAGATGTCCACGCGCCTTCACGCATGCGAGGTTGCGAGCTAGATGAACGGTCACTGACATAACCATAATTATATAAGCCATCCATAGATGATGGTTCCATACCACCAATGATGTATATTTTTTTATATGTTTGCATCTTTGAATTAGATATATATCTACCTGGTAGCTGCCAATGAGGTAAACGACGACCATCATGTTAGCGAGGGCGATGAGCCACTTGGGTTTCCTTCAGCCGTAACCGAGCGGTATATGTATATACGATGGATTTCAGTCGTAACCGAGCGGGAGTCGTAACTTTTTTTTTTTTTTTTTTTTTTTTTAATTACACAAGTACAACGCGCGACGCTCACAACACGCACGCACACTCACCCATATGAACACACGCCGCGCAAACCCTACCCCTATGAGCACCTCCGAAGGACTGGGCAGCCGGCAGATCTGGAGATTCTCGAAGTCACCATAGGCGCCTCGTCTTGGCGGGAACGCCGCTTACCACTTAATGCATAACGCCGGTAAATCCTTGGGAAAATCCCGGGAAAAGGTCACGAGCACCGAGGATTTGAACCCTGGTGGGTAGCGTCCCCTTTGGACCGTCCTACCATTGGACTACAAGCCAATTCGCGAGCGGGAGTCGTAACTGATCGAGCGGGATAATGATCCGAACTGGATTTAGGCCTTTAGGCCCACGGAGAGGGCAGAAGAAAAAAAAGGTGAACGGGAATTTTCTCTCTTTATTAGTATACTAGGAAAAATGCCCGTGCGTTGCAACGGGAGAAAAAAATTTGTTATAAAATGTGTTATTTGAGGTTTAGAAAAATATTTATGAGGTTATAAATGTATTTGCTTAAGTGAAGAATTAAAAAATTAATTTATCGGAACCTGTGCGCTATTAGCAGTAACCTTCAAAGGTTAGCGCGCAGGATATTTATGCTAGTCTCACAGAACACAAATACAATGGGGCAAGACACGAATGGTCGTGCGTATATGTGTATATATCTATTCATTGCTTCCTCTAGCAAATAAATGTGTTTAGTTGAGTACTTTTCTGTTGTGCCCACAATGCTGATGTGCATGTTTGTCTCGTTGATCAGTTGATGCCATGGTGATTTCCTGCACAATTTTCTTTAGCTCTTTTGGTGTTCGATGGTTTGTGCCATCCTGTGGTTGTCTTGATCATCTTGCTAGCTTTTGCACCCACTACGTTGGTTTTTGCAGTACCAGCTCTGAACGAAGATGTGCACGACCAGATAGTGGCGTATGGCGTGATTACGGTTGCAACTCTATCCGATCCCCGCCAACGGCGCACGTCTTCAACGACTCCGACCGTCCGACGCGACGACGGCCGGCGCTGCGCGCCCTTCAATTGGTTAGACATATGGATGGTGGTGCGGCAGCTGTTTTCAATAGAGGGGATGCATTGAAGGAATGCTTATTAGATGTAGTTAGACCTTTTCAATGGAGATATTTTTAAGCCTGATGTTTATGGAAAAATAAACATATTCCCACATGCGGCATCAGAGGGTTTTTTTTTTTTAATTGTGTTGCACGGCCACAGCCTAATTTGACAGACAGACTAAAACATAGAAGAGAAGATGATTGAAGACGTGCTTGCAGTAGAATCAAACCATAGTTCAGCTGTTTATTCCAAACTTCTGTCATATGAATTTCAGTGCTTCAAGGTTTGATTGCAGTCAAACTTATGGTGTTCATCACTTTGCACAATCTCGTAGTTGTCATATTTGCTTCATTTATTCTCTTGTGTGTTCCAACTGATTAACACAGGGAAGTGTTTTGGCTAGCATTGGCTGCGCGGCACTATAGGAAGGAGCATTATATTAGACTCGGCAAAATTATTAATGCTTTAAAATGTTTCGGAGGCCCCATTGTTCTACTGTCTGTACACGTTGTCTCAGGTCAGGTGCCTAGAAGCACTAGGCTAGGATTAATGTCAATGCACATTGGCACCTCAATAGAACCTTGTCTGTGCATAAAAAGCACTAAACTATCACTGCTACAATGCTTGATGTGCCCAAATATGTCCATATATAACTTGTTGGAATAAGAAACATTTTTATTTAAATTGCTATAAAGTTCTTTTTTTATAACACATGTAATGACAATACAATACACGCTCATACATATATTTGTTGTGGCATTATTTTTTTTTCTGTTGCAACGCACGGACATTTATATAGTACTAACATAATGGGCTGCACGGATATAGCCCGGAATACTATAGCCCAGCGCAACAAAAACGTTTATAATATTTTGAGAAAGAAGAACACCTTTGTACTTCATTTTTTTTAGAAAAAAGAATACCTTTGTACTGCTCTACACGAATCCACAGCCTCAGGAAAGTCAGGGGAGAGTGCACGGGACACGCGGGCGTACTGGCATTTGCTTTGGCCTGCTCTGGGTCTGGCTCGTGCTCGTGGGGATGCCTCCGTCCTTTCCGTTAGCGTGGAGGTAGCTAGATAGACTCATTAATCTGATCAGTTGATTTTGCTAAAACGTGAGCTACCATATTAGATGAGAAAAGAGACTTAATACATCACCTTTGAATAAAAAGGCCAGTTTGGGTAACAAATACATGTATTTAGATAAGAAAAGAGAATTAATGCACCAAATATATAAAATAAGAAAAGCCAACACATTTTAAGAGTCATTCTAACAAAGTCGATGTTTGGAGTGAAATAATTATGAAGCGCATTGTTTGGTGTCTTATATAATTGTAATTTTCTCTAAATGATTAGCCCCAGGCTCAAACAGGACCTAAAGCTGGGGGTCGATAACACCAGATCGATGAAATAAGCTTTGCAGCGAACTACAGCTTTAGTATTGGAGGAATAACGTATAAAACAATATGCCATATATTAAACGACTAACGTAATAGTTGTTTCCCCGGCTTTGCTCAAAGTGGTCAACAAACATCACAAATCAGCTTATCAGAATACATGCGACTAAAACAGTCGACGCTGAGAATATAATAATCTAACAAGACGAGCAAACAAGCTGCCTCAATTTAAGTACCATTGCATTGCAGTTGACAATGTAAGCTACACGGTTAAGAAATGACAACGCTGATACCTGATGTGCAGGTTTGAAATTACAAACTAGTACAAGATCCACAGTTGCCTCAATTTTCAACCCCAACAGAATTATTCAGCCGGCACATGGTGATAAAGTTGGATTATTCAGAACAATTGCTCAATCTTAGTTCCGTCGTCAGGCGACCTGTAATGACGGACGGTTTTATGAGGGATCATTTCGAGTTTCACTCCACCATTGGCGAGGACACGCGAGACCACCTCCACACCGGTCAAGACGACAAAGTTGAGGACACAGTCATTGCTCACCCAGTTCCAGAAGAACCTTGCGATACAAAACCTGCCTGAGCCCAGGTTCACCAGTTGAACACCATCTCGATCTATTTCCAGTCCTTGTTCTGCCCATTCCTCCGGAGGCTGGAATTCCTCCCAACCGTGGCCAGCAGCTAGCTGTGGCGGAGAGTTGGCGTCCATGGTGGAGAGGTCAGCAGCAGCCAAGTGCTGGGCATCAGCATCACCGGTGAGGCCGAACCAGAGCTTGTGCTTGGGCACATACTCGACCTTGCCATGGAAGGGAAGGGTCCAGTCACCGACCTTGTCCCACGTGTGGCTGGCCGTGTCCAGGGTGTAGGTGCCTCTGCCATCAATGGATACGCAGATCTGAGAGCCACCACCGACGATGGCATAGGAACGGATCTCAGGGCGTTCATTCGGGCTGATGGGCTCGAGGACAAAGGGCGGCAGCGGAAGAAGTTTGCAATGCGAGGTCGTCCTACCATTGCCGTAGAACAAGACCTCGAAATCCATGCTTGGCTGCCCAGCTGCAACATTAAACGTTTCTACCTCTCGGAGATGCCTCACCATGACGTATAGGCTTCCGGCAGCACCTCCGCGTTCATGGTCATCTTCTCGTCCGTGGTCATCTTCACCTTCCTCCTCTACGTGGTCGCTAGGGACGAAGAGCGAGAGGCAATCACTCAACTTAGGCTTGTGGAACTCGGGCATGGCTGCTGCGTAGCCTGAGCTGACGTCGTAGAGCAAGTTGCGCCCGGCCTGGTCCGTGGATAGCAACTTCCGTAGTCCAAATGGGTAACAGGCTAAGTCGCAATGTTCGCCTGCACCACCTCTTAAGCTGTGGGCTCCAAACTCCAAGATCGGGTCGGGAAGCAGGATGCTATCCTTCATCGTTATTGGCAGCCGGATTGGTGCCGGTGGTGGTGACGGCGGCGTTGGATAAAAGAGTTGCTGGCTCTTCAGATCGATGCGGCGCAGCGATCTGGCGGCAACCTTGTTGTTTTCCACGATCAGGTTCAGAAACCGCCGCGAGAGGCCCATGTTGATCGGACTTCCTACTCCAAGTTCGATCTGACCTGACCTGATCTGTCACAGGGGGCAGCAAGGGGAAAAAAGACTTGCATTCAGATCGACAGAAGCACGCAACAAAGAGAGAGGGACTCCGGGAGCGGGAGCAGCTTCGTCACCTCGCGCACCGCGGCGGCGGCGCAGATTTGATGCCGGTTTTATAGATGGAAGAGTGAATCGGATAGCTATGTGAAAGTCTAA
Source organism: Hyparrhenia diplandra (assembly GCA_015847255.1). Lineage (NCBI taxonomy): Eukaryota > Viridiplantae > Streptophyta > Magnoliopsida > Poales > Poaceae > Hyparrhenia > Hyparrhenia diplandra. Next base: position 112,261 of record JADLZK010001513.1, on the reverse strand, counting down.
GGAGTTGTTTTGAAAGAAAAAAAAAAAAAAAAAAGGTCTAGTGAATTTTTTTTTAGGGTTGCTCTCCACGCTTGCCACGTGGTAAAAAAAAGTAGGGAGTTCAAAAAAACTTTTTCCTAAAAAAGAACCAAAACCCAATCTTCTCGCTACGCCCCACGCCGCTTCCTGTTTTTCTCGAACACGTAAAAGGTTTTGCGCATCTTTTTTGTATTAAGACGAATAAAAAGTTGGGGATTACGGACGGCGCCCATGAGCGACACACTAGGGGGATACAATTATACAAATATCTCTGCCCTCCCTAGTAGAAAGAAATCAAACGCGATTACTCACTAGATAAACAACCTAGTCGACAATGTCGATCAGACACGCCAGCTCGTGCGCCGCCTCGTCCGCCTCAGCCCTACACTTGTCGAATCCGGGAAGATTTGACGCATCGCCTCCTTCTGTGAGGGAGTGCGGTTGTCAGCGTAGACTCTGTCGTAGTAGGCCTTCCGCTCCGCCGCGGAGGGCACCGTCAGTCCATCAATGAATCCCATCCGCTGCATCACCAGCATCTCCCCCCGCCGCCGTCGGGATGTCTTGGCGTGCGGTTGGCGGCGAGCCTCCTGGCTTGCGATCTTGTGCGTAAGTAAAGGCGGTGACACCGCTGCCGGCGAGCGGCAAAGAAAGGCGGCGGCATATGCGCAGGACCACTGTCTACGAACCACTTTAACCTCTCACCGGGGATGGCGGAGAGGCGGCGTCTGTACCCGGTGGTAGGTGTGGCTCGAAAGTGGCGGCCCCCGGCGTTGGCCCCATCGAAGCTGACCAGGCGGGAGGCGGCGGCGGGCTGTCTCCTTCCTCGGGCCAAACTTTGGCGGGTAGTCGTCGTCCACCCGCCCAAAGATTGACGTCCGTGGGGTCGTCGAACACCAACCGCGCATCGGCGTGACCGACAAACCCGGTCAGTGGTCACCAAGGGGTGAGGCGGGCGCAAAGCTCGCGGTGACGGGTGCCCTGTGTAGTACGGGCAGCAGCCACCAAGGCTGTGTGGCCTCCACCTCCGCCCGAAGCGTCGGGCGGGACAACCCGATTGCTCGAGGTGACGCCTCAGCAACAACGGGTCATCTACAGTGACATGATCAGCCGGGCGTTTGGTAGCGTCCGGAACAGTGGCCGACCTGCGGCGGCAGACACGCTAGGCGACGCGTCATGCTCGACGGCGACCCTGGCTGAGCGCCAGTGGCGCCCCCGGCTTCCCTTGACGTTGCTTCCGTCCTCTGACGCCCGCACCCGACCTTCAGCGCAGCGGCGGTGTTTGAGCCTGCGGCACCTCACTAGCGTCGGTCCTCGGCGCGTCGGCCTGAAACGAACTCTGGGTTGGCGCCGTTGTCAACCATCACGAGCCTTCTTTGGCATCCGCGCTGGCTGAATCTTGTCGCCCGGCGCCGCGCCGAGCTCCACCGGTCCGCATCGTGGCACCATTGGCGCCAATGGTAAACGACGAGCCACGAGAAAGCCGGCAAGTCGCCACCGGAAAGCTCCACGAGTCCCACTGTCGTTGCGAGGTGGTGCGCGGCCCTGGGCAGCGCGATCTCAGCGAGGTGGTGGAGGCCCGACAACGCGAAACAGCGGCGTGGGCGGCAAGTCGCCACACGCGGTAAGCATGAATGCAGGCAATTGAGGTACCTATCTCCGAAGCATCCGGGATCTTCCGAGCGCCAGTCGTGGCGCGTTGTCGAGGCTCCGCGGCGTCATCCTGTAGCGAGTCCTGGCGTGGAAAATGTCACGCCACCATCGGCGTTGAGGCGAGACACCCTCCCTCGATGTCCCCTAGGTGCGCCGGGGAAGGTATCGACCCTCGATCGGCGGGTAGGGATGCCGCTCACCAGATGTGGGGCCGTGGCCCGGCCATCCCTCCTCTGCGTCGCCTAGGACCGCCCGGGCCCTCGGGCGCCCCATCCGCCCGGGGCCATATGACCTGCGAGGTAGAGCATGAGGCGCGAGAAGGAGGCCTTGGTGAAGCGGCGGGCGACATCAAGTAGGATGGGGAAGATCATCGCCCGGGCGTCGTCGTCGTCGTCCACCGGCGGTACCCGGCGCCCTACGAGCGGCCCAGCGAGGGTGGAAGGCGAGCAAGAGGTGAGCGGGGTGGACGACGAGCTCGGGCGGCGGCCGGCGGGTGGGGCGAGGAAGGCGTCGAGGCGAGGAGGTCATGCCGGCGCCCGGCTACTTGCCGGCGGGACACCGGCCGCGCCCGGCAGCCAGAAACCGCACGCGGAAAGGCATGGCGGCACGTCATCGAGGACCTCATCGCCATGTCGTCCCCGGGCGTCCTCGAAGCCCGTCGATGAAGCTATCCGTGACACGTGTTAGACGCCGCCAAGGAGGTGAGGGTGTTGGCGGTGGCCCGCCGACCACTGGCGAGGTCTCCCGACCTCATGGCTGGGGAAGCTGCCCACAACCAACGACACTGTTGCTGCTTGTTGCGACGACCCGGCGGCGCGTGATGCGAGCGGTCGATCGGCTGCGAGGCCCTCCGTTATCCATGCCACGGATCCATCGCCGGGCGACCCCCGGCTCCGGTAGGGAGGAGCGGAGTCAAGAGCCGCCCGGCGAGCGGCTTTCGGTGCTGTCTCTCCACCCCCGTAGTGTCGCCCGACCCGGCCTCCGCCGCCGCTGGGCCAGCGACCAGCGGCGGAGGCGTGCCGACTCGCGATGCGCGTCCGTCGCGGGAGCGGGAGGGGCGGCGGGGATCGGGGTGGCCGGGCGTCACGAGGTGGCGGGCGGCGGCGGACCCCGGCTAGGGTTAGCGGGCGGCCGCGCCACCTAGCGGCGGCGGGGAGGAGAGGCCACCGCCGGCAAGGGGAGGGGAGGAGAGGGAGAGGTGGGAGGGCGGGGTGGCGGTGGCCCGGCGGGGGCGGGCGGCGCAGCGGGTCGCCAAAGCTAGGGGTGGGTGGGGAGACATCGGGGATCTTTCCCGCGGCTTCTGTTGAGCGACCACCATTTCATCTCCCTCCCTCCGCCACGGTGATGAATCAGAATGTGCGTGCAGCCTAGCAAGCCAACGGTGCGGACCTCACGAGCTTAGCGTAGATGGTCCATAGTATCCGGAGCCTGGTCACACACGGTGCACATATTGGATTGCTGCAGACCATGGCGTTGGCGCCTATCCGCCATCCAACAACGACCATGCATTGATAACCAGAAGAAGAACCGCGACTCGGGGTGGCGTTGCGTTTTCCACGATTGCTAGCACGGGGAAGATCCTAGGAACATTGCGCCATAGGCGAGGTTGCCGAAATAATTCTGATGTGCGGTAAAGTTCCAAGTGAAAGTATACCACTAGAGTCGAGAGGCGGACATGATAAAGGATCTCGCAGACTTGATCAAGGATGACCCTAGGTCTCGCTGGTTCGATCTCCGGTCCAGTTTGAAGGACCTTAACTATGATCTAGCTAAGGCTAGTGTGCATAGATGTTGATATTCTTTACTATGAAAGTTGATCAAACTTGCAAAAGTTTGATTGGTGATAACTCTAAACGTAATTTGTTTGGATCACTAGATATATCGTCACAGGAAACTTTTGATATATAAAGGTAACTATAAATGGTACTGGAACCAACTGAAGATATATAGTTTAATGGAGTAATATGTAGCTGGAGAATGTCGAAGTTCTCTGATGAAAATTAAGTTGCCTCCTGCACTCCAGGTACCCAATGACAACGCTTATCCGAACTCAAATATAGATAATATACTGTGAGCCTGAAGGGCAAATTAAGCAGCAAAATTATTTACTCCCTCCGTCTCAAAAAAACATGCAACTGTGGAAATCGTGCCGATCAACTTGATTAAAGTTTGACCAAGTTTATAGTAATTAATATTAATATTTATGTCTCAAACAAAATTTATTATGAAAATATATTCCGTCACGAATCTATCAATAGTAATTTTGTATTATAAGTGTTAGTAATCTTTTATACAAATTTAGTCAAAGTTGGAATCTGTTGACTTCTCAGGAAGCGAGAATTGCATGTTTTCTGAGATGGAGGGAGTATCTAGCTAGAACAGTGTCTCAATGCTAGTGTTGTTGACACGTCTTGATCGGTGAGGAACCATTTGCAGTTCCACTTTCCCTGTGTCACCTTCGCCACTGCATACGACCTCAACAACAGTAAAGTCAGCAACAACATTCTCATGGATCACTTGATCACCACCAGCAGAGCCTGCGGCTTCTTGGAAGAAGCTTGCAATGCAGAGCCTACCAGAACCCAGGCTGACAAACTGAGGATCATTGCAATCCTTCCATCCTTCTTGCAGATCAGCAAGCTCCTTCCAAGGGCCGACGGCGACTAGCTGGGAATCCATGCACTACCAGAATCTGGATCTTTGTCGAGTGCATTTTCTCGACACTTTCGGCAAATCAGTTTTTCAAATCAGTTTTGAGACCCTAAACGAAGTTCAAATAAAAATGTTTTCAGCTACAAAGTTTTATAACTTCTCATGATATATAAAGTTTATTTGGTCATTTCTTCATTTGATAAAAGCGTTAGTAATGTTGTTCACAAATCTACATCTCTCTCGTATCCTCTCATAGTTTCCTAGAGCTAAAAAGAGAGATTAATAAGATTTACTTAATAATGTTACTTACACTTTGTCAAATGAGTAAATAGCCAAATTAAACTTTGTAAAACCCAAAAATATATGGACCTTTGTAGAAGATTGTTTTTATTTTAGTTCATTTTATCATGCAAAACTAGGTCTCAATCTCTCAAATTTGAAATACTAATTTTTCAAACAACCTTTGGATGGAAAAACTTCCTAAATGAAAATTATAGATCTCAAAAATTTATGAAACTTTGTAGTTGATAACTTTTTATTTCAATTCGTTTAGGGCCTCAAAAACTGATTTGCAAAATTGCTTCTTTTTTTTTTTTTTAGAAAGGCAGCAAGAGATTTGCCAGATTTTTATTAGACGAGGAACGAAAATAAAATTTTACAAAGGACTACTCCCACTCTACTCTCACTCTACTCGACTCCATTACAACCACCAACGAAAAAGGGAAGGAACTCCACTCAGCTCGCAGGCTGAAACACCAAGAACGAAATAAGCAAAAAGACCTGGCACGCGGCCTGTTTACGCGACCATATAACACACTCAGAGAAACAACGACTCTAAAAAGCGGTAGCGAAGATCTAGTTCCTTGGTTGGGCAGGCACTGCGAGGTGGTACTGTGCAATATCATCTTTCCACATATAAACTACTTGTTCAGCATTCAACGTCTTATGCTGAAAAATTCGCCGGTTTCTCTCCTTCCAAACATGCCACCACCAGTAGATCATGATCCCGTCGAATCTTCTTCTGTCTTTGGCCACAAATTTTCTCCGACACCGTTTCCAGTAGCTGTAAATTGAACCCGTCACAGTGACTGTATCTACTACCTCCAAATTGAACCATCTATTTATGTTTTGCCACACTTGTTTGACGAAAGGGCAATCTTTGCATAGATGGGTTGGTGTTTCGGTTCATTTCCACATAGGTTACATAAAGGGTCGTTTGGCCAATTCCTTTTGGCCAGGTTATTTGCAGTTAGAATCTTCTTATGCATTAGGGTCCATGCGAAGAAGTGGCATTTCTTTTCTGCTCCCGCTTTCCATATTGGCGAAATCCTTAATTTACTGAAACTTCCTTCAAATTGTATTAGGTAGGCGCTCTGCGTTGTATATTCACCACTTGTCGTCCATCTCCAGCGAATTGTGTCGTCCACACCATCCTGTAGATTAACCTCTGAAATGGCCTCCCATAGCTTGACATATTCGTATATTTCCTCTTCTGATTGAATCGGTATTATGTTTCGTATCCATTTGTTTCTTTGCAATGCCCGGTGGACCGTAAATTTCTTTCTTCCGGACTTTTTTTGTACAAATAGGTGCAATTGATTTTGGTGTTGCTCCATTCAACCATGATGAGGTCCAAAAGAGTGCGATCTTTCCATCACCAACCGTCACCACTTGTTGATGCCTCGAAGAGGTCACGGTCTCGACCGTCCGCGGGGCAAGTCCAATTGGTCCCATGCACACTCTTTTTTGGTCCACTCAAAACCATAGCCACCTTAACCTTACGCCCTTGAAAAAAACCTCGAGGTCTAGGATTCCCAAACCTCCCAACTTCTTTGGTCTACAAGTAGTACTTGGCCAATTTATAAGTGAATGACCTCCTTTCACATTTTCTCGGTGTTTCTCCTCTCCAAATAAAGCTCTTTTTTGTACTTGTCCACTTTCCTTATTAGCCACTTTTGTTCCGGGAATACCGTGAGGTGGTAGATTGGTTGAGCTGATGGCACTTTTTTTTACCGGTGTCTCCCTTCCCCGACGATGCTAGAAACTTCCCTTTCCAAATGGGTAATCGTCTTTTGCAATTTTGTCGATAAGAGGTTGGACCTCTATTTGTCTTAGCTTGCGTGTATGGAGTGGTAGGCCAAGGTATTTCCTGGGGAATGATCCCAACTTTCCCGGGAAGTGAGCCAATAATTGCCGGGTTACGTTGCTGTCCATACGAATTGGGAAGATCTACTGTCTTGTTCATGTTTATTCTAAGCCCGAACATTCTCCAAAAAAAGTTCAAGATCTTTAGGAGATTATCAAGGTCGTTTGTTGTGGGTCTTTGCAAAGATCGCTGCGTCGTCCGCATAAAGGGAACATCTTAGTCTAGCTGGCGATGGGAGGATTTGTTGGAACCGATCAACTTGATCGTGTAGTTCCCACAAGCCCGATGACCCGGTGAGTTCAACCAACGGACTTGACGACGCCTTGAGCGGTGATCAAGATCACCACGTGAATCGCGAACTTGAGGATAATGAAACAACGCGACTAGGTAGATGAAACAATAGGAGCTATTTGTCCCTAACACACAGCACACTTTTTATTGAAGCTTTTGCTTCATTATATAGGCCTGGGGCCTTGACCTCCTCCCCCCGTTGCTATGAAGTCCCCATGGTAATCCTTCTAGGATTTACCATAAAACATGCAAACCTACACGCAGCGGGAAGGACTCCGACTTGGACACGGTTCGAGGCGGTGCATGCACATCTCGGAACCTCTAGAACTCTATGTGTCCTAACTACACTAGGACTCCTAATAGGACTAGGACTCTAACAGGATTACAATAGGAATATGACTAGAACACTACTATGTCTAACATTTCACCCCCCTAATCTGTTACACCGAATGACGCCAAGCTTAAGTCTGAACTCCATGAACTTGATTCTCCCGAGAGGCTTCGTCGAAGAATGTCGACAACTTGCTCGTCGATCCCCGATATGATCAACTTCGACCACATCCTTCTCAATGCAGTCCCTAATGTAGTGATAGCGTGTATCTATGTGTTTGCTTCTATCATGGAACACGGGATTCTTGGCAAGCTCAATAGCCGATTGATTATCTATCAAAAGCTTGAACTTCTGAGGTTCTTCACCAATCATCTCTGCTATCAGCCGACTTAGCCACACGCCTACGACATGCTCCCCCGATGCGGTACAATGTATTACGCTTCACAAGATGATAAGGCCACCACCTTCTGTTTCTGTGAAGCCCAAGTCACCAGATTTGATCCGAGATAGAAGATGATCCCCGAGGTGCTCTTCCTATGGACCAAGTCACCGGAGCAATCACTGTCGGTAAAACCCAACAATGTTAGATCAGCCTTCTTCCCTTTCTGAAACCTGTAACCATAATCAAGAGTGCCTGCTATATATCTAACAATCCTCTTGACTGCTGCCCAATGTTCCTTCCCTGGTGCCTCCATGAATCTGCTTACAATGCCAACTGAATAAGCTATGTCAGGTCTGGTGTTCACCAAGTACCTCAAACTTCCAATAATACTCCTGTAGCGTGTAGTGTCAAATTACGCACCGGGCTTTGTTGCGAAAGAAGCAATCCTCTGCTCTATTGGAGTATCAACCGTGTTGCATCCTGTCAGTCCACATGTTTCAACAATCTTCTCTGCATATGCTTTCTGACAGATAGTGATTTGTGACTTCTCTTGTTTTACCTCCATGCCCAAATAATAACTAAGTAAACCAAGGTCACTCATGCTGAAAGTATCTTTCATTTGATTCTTGAACTCAGCTATCTTCAGACTGTTTGGTCCACAAACAATGAGGTCATCCACATATACTCCAACCAGCAACAAATTATCACCTGTGCCTCTCTTGTACACTGCATGTTCCACTTTGCTTCTCTGAAATCCTAGAGCTTTGAGCTCTTGATCCAACTTGAAATTTCACGCCCTTGGTGCCTATTTGAGACCATACAGTGCCTTGTGCAATTTCAACACTTTGCCTGTATTCTCTGGATCAGCAAAGCCAGGAGGTTGATGAACATACACCTGCTCTTGGAGTTCTCCATTTAAGAAGGCCGACTTGACATCCATATGATGAACCTGCCAATCTCCCTGAGCTGCAAGCGCTAGTAACACTCTGATGGTTTCTAACCTTGCCACTAGTGCAAAAACTTCATCGTAATCTACTCCTTGCTTCTGTGCATATCCTTTGGCCACCAAGCGTGCTTTGTGCTTCACAATATTCAGCAAAGATCCCTCTTTACCTTGAACACCCACTTCACGGCCCGATTGCTTTATGTCCCTTTGGCAGGTCTGTTAGAGACCAAGTCTCATTTGCCTTGATGGACTGCAACTCGGCTTCCATGGCTTCTTTCCAACAATCTTCATCTAGTGCTTCTTCAACATTCATCGGTTCATCAGCTGCAAGCATACAAACACCACTGTATTCATAATCTTCGATCTCATCGGTATGATCAAAGCGGATCCGTCGGTGTTACGTATCGAAGAGGAACTCCTTCCTGAATCTGGCGACCGCCCCTTGAATTGGTGTAACCCAATCAATGCTTGATGCATCGATGGAGCTGGTGTTTGAGGGGAATGGATCCCAAAGATCCTCCCCGAGACCGCTATTGCGGGAACTAGGCTTGGGGAACCCAGCAGCCGGAGTTGCTGGTTCTGAAACTGCCGCCTGTGCTATTGTCGGATCTTCTACAGTAACCGGGAGCTGAATTTCAAATTCTTCAGACTCGTCTTGAACTGTCGCTAAACCAGCCCAATCCCAGCCTTGGTCTTCTTCAAAAATCACATCCCTGGCTGATATGTAGCATCCTTGACACGCGATTTAGCATCCTATAACCTTTTTGTTCCATCTTAAGTAGCCAATCATCACCATCTTGACCGATCGTCGGATAACTTGGTGATGCGGGATAATCTGCTTCACATGCCCAATGCAACCGAAAACACTAAGATGATCAACCCTTGGTTTCTTACCATACCAAGCCTCATATGGTGTGACACCGTTTAGGCTTCTTGTTGGAGATCTATTCAAAATGTATACTGTTGTTGCTACTGCTTCTCCCCAATAGCACGATGAAACAGTCTTGCTTTTCATCATGCACCTCGCCATCTCAACCACCGTTTGATTTCGACGCTCTACTACTCCGTTTTGTTGAGGGGTATACGGTGTAGTAGTATAGTGCTTAATGCCTGTCTCGTTGCAAAAGATACTAAACTGAGTTGAATTGAATTCACCACCTCTGTCAGTCCTTATGCCTTTCAGTTTGCCTTCAAGTTCAGTTTCAGCCTTTGCCTTGATTATCTTCAAATACGACAGTGCTTCACTCTTGGACTTGAGCATCTCCACCCACATATATCTACTATGAGCAGAAAATAAGACTTCCCTCCTGGAGTTGGTGGATTGATTTGACCACAAAGATCAGCATGAAAGAGCTCGAGACCCTTTGAAGCACGGTATGAGCTGACACTTGGAAACGGGGTCCTGTGTTGTTTGCCAATGACGCAGCCATCACAAACATGTTCGACCCTATCAACGACAGGCATCCCTGACACCATGTTTTTCCTTCCTAGATCCCTGAGCGATCTGAAGTTTAGGTGACCAAAGTGTGCATGCCACTTCCAAGCATCATCATCCATCTTCGATAACAAGCAAACTGGAGATACTGAATTTAGCTTGATAGTATAAAGATGATTTGCTGTTCTTGGAGCCGAGATCAGCAAGGTATCTTGATGATTGAACACCTTCAGCCTCCCTTGTTTCAAAGACACTTCCCAGCCTTTCTCCTCAAGTTGGCCTAGACTGATTATATTACTTTTGAGCTTGGGAATAAAGTAAATATCAGTCAATACCTTGTGCTCCTCCTGTCGTCCTTGAATCACCATTGAACTGTGGCCTTGTATGTCGACAGTTGATCCATCACCAAAACGGATTGTGCCTCGGACCTCCTTGTCAATATGAGAAAGAGCTGACAGGCAGCCGGTCATATGATTGCTGGCTCCCGTATCTAACACCCAAGTCCCATCTGGACAGTCAACCAGCACAACCTTCTCTGTCAAGTGCACCACCTGATTTTTCGGACAAGCAACAATGCCCTCGGTGGCCATCAATAGAGCTGGTTTATCTCCTGCACCAACTGCGATATGAGCTTCCTCGCGCTTCTCTTCCTTTCTCTGCTTCTTCGGTCGCTTGCGGTCTTGTGCCCAGTGGCCGTAGATCCCACAATTCTTGCATCTGCCTTTACGCCGCGGTGTGCCCTCCGAAGTCAGCTTCACGCCACCAGAATTGCCTGAGCCACCACCATCAGATCGATGAGGTGTTTTGCCTTTGCCCTGATAGTTGTTGCCTCCTTCTCGGCTATGATTAGACTGAGAACGGTTCTTATGCTTCTCAAGCCAATCTTCTTCCGCGAGCAACAGACGTCCTGCCTTGTCAGTAATCTGCTCCACCTTGGCATCATCTCTCTCTTCTGCAGCCCGTAGGTGTCCCACCAGTTCTTCCACTTTGAGTGTTTTGAGATCAGAGAACATCTCAATGGTTACAGCAACCTGATTGAAACGTGGTGGAACGACCTGCAGAAACTTTTTGACAACCCGAGTTTCCTCGATCGTCTCACCTAGTGACTTGAGGGTGGTGACAAGATTGGTGATCCTCATGCGAAATCTTCTACCCCTTCTCCTTCTTTGAAACCCATGTTCTCAAATTCTTGTAGGAGTTTACGCGCGACTTCCTTCATGCGATCCGCTCAATCCTCATTGTCTTGACCGCCTCCCACACCTCTTTCACCGATTTCTTGCCGCCTAGAGTAGACCACATCTCGCTGGGCACCGACCGCATCGGTGCTCCCATGGCCCGACGATCCTCGGGATCGCTTGACGACATCGGTACCGGATCAATTGCCTCCCAGATTTCCAATGCCTCAAAGTTGATTTGCATCAACATCGCCCACTCGACATAATTCGTCCGAGTAAGCATTGGCCACATGAGATTGCTCTCCTTGACGCGCTTGTTGTTGCTGGTGCTTGCTCCATCGCCGCCCGCCATGTTTGATCTCCTCTCTTCACCTTCTAGCTGTCGCCGCCGCCTTGATCTTCACCGAACGGCTCTAATACCACGTGTTGGAACCGATCAACTTGATCGTGTAGTTCCCACAAGCCCGATGACCCGGTGAGTTCAACCAACGGACTTGACGACGCCTTGAACGGTGACTGCGATCACCACGTGAATCGCGAACTTGAGGATAATGAAACAACGCGACTAGGTAGATGAAACAATAGGAGCTATTTGTCCCTAACACACGCGACACACTTTTTATTGAAGCTTTTGCTTCATTATATAGGCCTGGGGCCTTGACCTCCCTCCCCTGTTGCTATGAAGTCCCCATGGTAATCCTTCTAGGATTTACCATAAAACATGCAAACCTACATGCAACGGGAAGGACTCCGACTTGGACACGGTTCGAGGCAGGTGCATTGCACATCTCCGGAACCTCTAGAACTCTATGTGTCCTAACTACACTAGGACTCCTAATAGGACTAAGACTCTAACAGGATTACAATAGGAATATGACTAGAACACTACTATGTCTAACAAGGACCGGGTTGAGTATCCCTCTCTGAGCTGCTAGTTCCACTAATCTTTGCAATGGATCGATTGCCAAAATGAAAAGCATCGGGGATAGCGGATCACCTTGGCGTAGTCCCCTGGAGTGTTTGATTGGCATTGTCAAATGCCCGTTAACCAACACCTTTGATGTAGATGATCCTAGCAGTGCCGCTATCCAATCCCTCCACTTCGTGCTGAAGCCCAGGGCCTGCATGAATGTGACCCTGGCCCGAGTTCTTGGACAGGGACTTCAGGCCTTCCTGGTGCCTCGGCTCTCTAGCCAAGCGACAGTTGAACTATTGCAGGTGCGGTCGATCACAGCCACCGTCACGCTGAATCAGGAGCCGGATCAGAGATCCTCTCCTTTCTTCTCCTCAGGCAGGCTCAAGACATCTGCTGTTTACCGTGCTAACACTAGAACAGGGCGGCCAAGCAAGATCCATCACTTTGTGTGGAAGAGTAAGGCCCCGATGCGGGTAAGGTTCTTTGGCTGGCTACTCCTCCATGATCGGATCCAGAGCAAATCGAACCTATTTCGAAAGAATATACTAGACTCTGAGACTTGTGAGCTCTGCAGCCTATGCCCTGAAACTACGATGCATCTTTTCTTCGAATGCCCAGTGGCAAATCAGTTCTGGAGTGCTTTGGGGTTCACTCCACCTGACAGTATACAGAGTTTATGGAACATTCATCGCCCCCCTCTGGTGCCTAATGCTTATTTCAGCACATTTGTCCTCCTGGGTTGCTGGCAAATCTGGAATCATAGACACGACGTCGTCTTCAGAGACCAACCTCCGTCCCTACAACGTCTGGTGCAAAACAGGCAGTTAGATTATGGAGTGCGTGCATACCTCAGCAAAATAGAGCAGTATGCGAAACTTGGTGTAATCTACTATCCTTCATGTAAATTTGTAAAGTCTGCTGCTATGGCCAATGGCCAACCTTGTAAACTGAGCCATCAATAAAATTAAGGTGGGGCTTGACCCTCCGTTGTTCCTTTCAAAGAAAAAAAAAAAAAAAAAAAAAAAAACTTCTAGGAGATAAGGCCAGTTTATCGTGTCAAAGGATTTACAGATATCCAGCTTAATGAAGAACGCCGGCCTTTTCTTTTTATGAAGGAGCTGTATGGTCCTTTGTGAATAAATGAAGTTGTCGTGAATGCATCTTTTCTTTGACCAGTGAAAAAGGCACTCGGCGACTCTTTGCCGAGAGGAGTAATATGTCAGGAGATAATTATACAATAATAAATAAAAGCACCAACACTGGTAGGCTTCAATGTTGAAGTTACATGACGAAAAATGAATTGCCTCCCAAGTCCCAATTTCCACAGAATAATGGATAAAACAGTGAGTCCAAGTGCAAAGTACTGAAACTAGTTAGAACAATGCCTCGATGCTAGTGTTGTAGGCAAGTCTGGATCTGTGAGGGGTCATTTGCACTTGTTTCCCTGTGCCACTGCTATTGACCTCAACACCAGTAAAGGAAGTAACATTTTCTTGATCACCAGCAGAGCCTTTAGCTCCTTGGAAGAACCTTGCAATGCAGAATCTGCCAGAACCCAGGCTGACAAACTGAGGATCCTTGCATTCCTTCCATTCATCTGGTGGAACAAGCTCTTTCCAAGGGCCGCCGACCACTAGAGGACGTGGCTGGGAATCCATGTCAGACAGGTCAGCAGCAGCCAAGTGCCGGGAATCGCCGGAGAGGCCAAACCAGAGCTTGAGCTCAGGCACGTACTCGAGGTTGCCATGGAAGGGCAACGTCCATTTGCCAACTTGGCTCCACGTGTGGCTTGCTGTGTCAAAACAATAGGTGCCAACACATTCAACGGAGATGCAAACATGTGATCCGTCACCGACGAGACCATAAGCTGTGATCTCGGGGGTGTTGTTGTACCAGCTCCACGTCTCCCGTACTAACGGCGGCGGCGGGAGGCGGCGGTAGGTCAACGATTTGTCACCACAGGCTGGCCCGCTCGGGTAATGGTTGATGAAGCCCACGAACTGCTCGCTCTCCTTCACTCCATTGGAGATCGGCTCTGGATGGGGAACCCTCTCCATGAGGAAGAGGCTGCTACCGTTGCCATCGGAAAAGATGTCGTCGTCGACGTGGGGCTTGTGAACGAAGACGGAGACGGGATTCACCTTCGGCATCGACTTGAGGAGCGGGGGTATGGTGTCCAGCTTGCGTGATTCCACGTCGACCATGAAGCCGAATCCCGAGTGATCATCCCGCAGATGACCTTGCGGCCGGCGAATGGGAAGCAGTTCAGCTTCCATTCGTTGTTCAGAGCACGCAAGGTGAAGCTTGACGAGGAAGACGAAACGTCTCCATATTCGTCGTCGTCGTCGTCTTTGATGGTGGTGGTGGTGTGGCACGGTAAAACAGCTGCGCCAGGTTGATGCGGCACAGCGATTTGACGCCGGGAGAGCAGCCGGCCACGATCAGATTCAGGAACCGTCGCCGGCCCAAGACGACCATGGCCGACGATGATCCCAACTTCGAGGTCAAGCTGCACATGCCGATGAACTGCGATGAACTCGACCAGTGGCTGCCCACGGGCAAGCTGCACATCTCCAAGTCGTTTACTCGTCCCTCCGATCCCTGCAGCGCGCGGTGACTTCAAATTAAATCTGATCGAGATGCGTCACAAAACCCTAGCAAATAAAAGGATTTGTGGGATGAAAATGTATCACTGCGACTACAAGCGACGGACATTAGGGGAAGGGCCAAAGTAGCGGCGGCGGCGGCGGCGGCGGGCGAGGGCGCCAAGCTGCGATTCTGCGATGCGAAGCTTCTCCTCTTGCCTTCTTTGTCAGCCTGCATGCATATTGTGAAGTGGCCCTTGGCCCATTTAGATATCGCAGACAGCCCAGTTAGCAACTCCTGGCTTTTTTTTTACTGTTTTATTATGTTTTCTTTTTCTTTTTGCCCTTCGTATTACTACTTGCGTTTGGTTGAGCAAGATTAGGCCTTGCCTTGGAGATGACCATTTTTTCTCTGCCAGTATCCTTTTAGGAGTTGTTATAAACTACAAGTTTCTAGGAGAAAAAAGTAGGAAACTCTTGGAGATGCTCTAAATTTGGTGTTGAAGTGAAGTTTACTCCTAGAAAACTGTCGGAACTTTCAAGTTCTTCCATCAGTTTTTTTATACATTTTTTCTCCATGATATGTTACATGTGTATAGTTTTTTCTCCTCTTATATATAAGAGTTTTTAGAACAATAATTTCTAACTTATATTTAAATACGTGATGCCCATGCTTAGAGTTAGCAAATTTTGCTAAAAAGTAAATAATAATTTAAGAAATAACTCATCAAACCCTTTGTTTTTTTTTTTAATATGATGATCATCAAAACTCCACACAGGGTACACGGAACCCACCCCAGCCCTAGCCGCCGCCTCCCTAACAGGCGACTAGGGCATCTGCCGCCGGGCGTCGATCTGACCGGCCCCCCCCCGACGGCCTCTTCGGCGCCGGGGTGGGTGGGGGCCGGGGTGGATCGACGTCCGGACTCGTTGTTGCTGCTAGGGTGGAGTCTAGTAGATTAGGGTTACTTGTCGCTGTCGTCGGTGATGGAGTTTGGGGTTCCATCGGTGGTGTCGCCACCGCACGGCAAATAAAGTTTCGGGTACCCGGCCCGGATGCTTGCGTGCATCTATGTCGTCGAATAATCGGCGTGAGGTATGTGAGCTCTTCGGTCATCCTCGTGGGTTTGTGGCTCTTCCTCGTTGCTAGGTTTCTTGGTGGCGGTGGACGGTTTTTCCGGGTCGTCGGTCCTCGGCTGTCGGCGGCGGATTTTCTTTTCCTCTTTCCTTTTACCAAGGGGCTGGCCGATTTTCTTTTCGACGGAATCGATTCACTTGGTGTTCTGGGCATTGTCCCCGCCTACTCTTCACATATGTGACGATGAGAGTGAACTGATCATAGATCAGTTGGTTAGGTCCCTTGTGGTGGAACCTACATACATATCTACACGGGTTTAAGTCCTCGACTTGGCATGAGTGTTCGCATTTTTATGCATTTATTCTAGGATTTTCCGGTGTTATGCTTTAAGTGGCAGCCGATGTTCCCATCGACGTCGGCCCAGTCCTTCGGAGGTGCTCATAGTGGTAGGTTTACGTACGTGTGTTCTAGGAGTGAGTGTGCATGCATGTTGTGAGCGTATACGTTGTCGCGAGTACAAAAAATATGTGACAATGAGATCTCTCATATGTATTTGTGATCATGACAGGATATGGGCAGAGATGTGACAGGGGAGGAAGTAGAGGGGCAATGTGCATATATGTTTTTTTTTTCTTGATATGAAAAAGCATTATGTGTATCTTTGTATTAAGAAGACAAAAGTTGTATAATACAAGAGAGGTTGTTCTCGACCCAGCAGTTACTGTAGTGTGGCTATATTTTGACTATTACAATAGCCTCTTCTTTTGATGGCTGAATTTGGCTGATTTAATATTATTCTATAAAAGAAAACAAGCTGAGACAAGAAAGAGAACTATGATCGATCTAACTAATGGAAGTTGTGCATAGATGTTGACTATGAAAGTTGATTACTCTAAATTTTTTTTTTTTTGGATCCGTCACATGAAACTTTTGATATATAAAGGTAACTATATATGCTATTGGAACCAAATTAAGATATACCACAGTTTAATGGAGTAATATGCAGCAATATCAATGCACTTCAAGAGAATGTCGAAGTTCCCTGATGAAAATTAAGTTGCCTCCTACACTCCAGGTACTCAATGACAACGCTTATCCGAACTAAAAAAATAGATAATACAGTGAGCCTGAAGAGCAAATTAAGCAGCAAAATTATTTATCTAGCTAGAACAGTGTCTCGATGGTATTATTGTTGACACGTCTTGATCGGTGAGGAGCCATTTGCAGTTCCACTTTCCCTGTGTCACCTTCGCCACTGCTATTGACCTCAAGACCAGTAAGGACAGCAACAACTTCCCCTGCAGCTTCTTGGAAGAACCTTACAATTCAGAATCTGCCAGAACCTAGGCTGACAAACTGAGGATCCTTGCATTCCTTCCATTCATCTGGTGGAACAAGCTCCTTCCAAGGGCCGGCCACTAGCTGTGGCTGGGAATCCAAATCAGAGAGGTCAGCAGCTGCCAAGTGCTGGGAATCAGCGGAGAGGCCAAACCAGAGCTTGAGCTCAGGCACGTACTCAACCTTGCCTCGGAAGGGCAGCGCCCATTTGCCAGCTTGGCTCCACGTGTAGTTTGCTGTGTCCAGGCAATAGGTGCCAACACCCTGAACGGATATGCAAACATGTGATCCTCCGTCGACGACACCATAGGCTGTGATCTCGGGGGTGTTGTTGTACCAGCTATATGTCTCTCCTACAAAAGGCGGCGGAGGAAGGAGGCGGCAGGTGAAGGATTTGACGCCCAAGTGCCCACTCGGATAATGGTTGATGAAGGCCACGAACTGCTCGCTCTCCTGCACACGATAGGAGATCGGCTCTGGTCGGGGGTTGCTCTCCATGAGGAAGAGGCTGCTACCGATGTCATTGCAAAAGATGTCGTCATCGACGTTGGGCTTGTGAACGAAGACGGAGACGGGCTTCACCGTTGGCAGCTTGGGGAGCGGGGGCATGGTTCCCACCTTGCGTGAGTCCAGGTCGAAGATGAACCCGAATCCCGACTGATCATCCCCACAGATGACCTTGCCGGCGTTGCCGCCCGCGAACGGGAAGCAGTTCAGCTTCCATTCGTTGTTTAGAGCACGGAAGTTGAAGCTTGGACGAGGAAGACGGAGCGTTTCCATCTCCGTCGACTTTGTTGATGGTGGTGTGTCACGGTAAAACAGCTGCGCCAGGTTGATGCGGCGCAGCGATTTGACGCCGGGAGAGCAGCCGGACACGATCAGATTCAGGAACCGCCGCCGGCGCAAAACGCCCATGGCCGACGACGACCCCAACTTCGAGGTCATGCAGATGCAGCGCATGTCGATGAACTCAACCCGCTAGATTAATTCGATCTCCAAGTTGTTTACTCCTCGGCTCCTTCCGATCCCTGCAGCGCGCGGTGCCTTCAAATTAAAGCCGTTCGAGATGCGTCAGGATACCCTAAGGATAGTGGATGCGAATGTATCGCTGCAACTACAAGCTAGCGACGGACCTGAGGGCAGGGAAGGGCCAAAGGGCCGGCGTGGCGGCGGCGGCGGCGGGGAGGGCGCCAAGCTGCGATCTTCTCCTCTCGCCTTCTTTTTCAGGCTGCATGCATTGTGAAGTGGCCCTTGGCCCATTTAGATATCGCATACAGCCCAGTTGGCAACTTGCGTAGTTTGCTGAGTCACGTTTGATAGTTTTATCTGTTCTGTTATTGTTTTTTCGTTCTTTTGGGTGTTGCTCAGATATGATGCTTCGTTATGTGGATCTCCCTCACTTGCTTCTTGAGGCAAACGGATCGTGGCGCTAGCTCGGCGTTGTGAGAACCGAGTGCGTATTGGCTGAGATGGTGCGCGTCTAGCAGCTCCTTGTTGAAAGTGAACGTGCCGGGGCCGGGGCGGCCACACAACTCGTGTGTCTTGGGAAGGCTAGTGCGTGCTCGAGGACCGCTGTCGTCGTCGGGAACGAAGCCAAGCTGACAGGCACGCCCTTGTCGAGGCCTGAGTCGAGGTTGAAGGTGCTTGGCGTACGTTCACAGACAGCGGAGTCGAGGTGCTTGGTCAGGAACGAGCCGTCGGGCACGGCACCGGGCGCCCCTGTACTCCAACGCAGGCACCGCCGACGACGACGATGGAGAGCGCGGTGACCGCGAGCAGACCTCGAGCGTCAGTCAGGTCGACGAGGCGCGGGCAGCAGCGACAAGACGCTCGACGTCGCTCGCTCCCGAGTCAGGAACAGAGTCGCTAGGAACGGCAGGCTGACGGTGTCGGGCGCAGAGTCGCTAGGAACGGCAGGCTGACGGCTGACGGTGTCGGGCGGGCAAGCCGGCAAGAGCTGAGGAGTGTCCCGCCGGAGGACGCCTCACATCCCAAACCTCCTAGTGTATCCATCCGAGTTAGTTTTTTATGATCCACAAAATACGTCAAGCCCAGGGCAAGGGCCAGGGCTGCACGAGATACGTAAAAAGACGAATCAAGATCGCATCACAAGTCACAACACCGCCATAGAGACCATGGCGATGACGATGGGCGGCGCGGACCGCTTGTCGGACCTCCCCGACGACCTTCTCCGGCGCATCCTCTACTTCGTGCCTTCCAAGGAGGCTGCATTCACCAGCGTGCTCTCGCGGCGGTGGGGCTCGCTGTGGCGGTCGTCCGGCGCCGTCAACCTTGTCGTGGAAGTGAAACCCTACTGTTACCTTAGTTACCACGCAGTAGAGTTCGGCCAGGAGAAGGGCTTCTTGGCCCAAGAGGCCTTCGTCCACGCCGCCAACGAGGCGCTCAACGCCGCCGAGGGGCCCGTCACAAGGCTCACCCTGCTCGTGGAGTGCAGCGACGGGGAAAACACGGTAAGCACCATGGAGCGGTTCCTCTGCTACTGCAGAGATGGCTGGCGCACAGACGATACAAACGTGGTCACAACTCTAGTCTCCCACCAATCAGTGCGCCGCATTGAGGAGCTCCGCGTCGCTGCCGTCGACCTCTCCTCTTACGGCGCCTCTCTTTACCTTGAGAAAGAGAACCACAGGCACACGGGGATCTATGGGCTCGCCTCCCTCCCTTCGTCGGAGACCCTCCGCTTGCTGGACCTCACCAGGTGTACCCTCAATGCCGCCTTCGCACTCCCACGGCTGGCCACGTTGCGGCTAAGGCACTGCGCAGTTGAGCCCAAAGTTCTGCAGGCCCTGCTTGAGGCCGCACCGGAGCTCACCACCGTGCGACTGGAGTCTCTCGTCTTCTTGTTGCCTCACCCTTATGAACTCGACGGATCAGAAGCAGAACCAGCTGTGCTCCGCCTGAGCTTCCAAGCCGTGACCACGCTCGTGCTGTCCTTGTGCGGTTGGAGCAGCTGGGTCATCGAGATCGATGCACCGAGGCTGCAATCCTTCAAATACAAGGGCCTGTTGCGACGATTCATGCTACGACCGGCAGCAGCACCTGGCGTTGCACGGGTGGACCTGCACTTCCTCCGGACCATGACAAAGACGATGAGAAAGAAACAAGACGCGTGCTCTTCTGGCAGTTTTGCACAACTTCACCAATGCCAGGACACTAAAGCTCAAGGTGGAAACGACCTCAAGGACATCGCCGCCATTATTGACGACGACGCCAGGCTCATGCAGCGTGCGTTCCCCAGCCTGGAGCGCCTCGAGCTGGAAGGGATGCATCGTCCCAAGATCAAGACGGCGGCCGTGGCCATTGCCAGCTTGCTCCATTGCTGCCCTGCTCTTGGTGAAATCAAGCTGAAGCTGAACACTACCGTGACAGCGGCTCTCCCTGACAATGACCCACGGTATGGACGTGAGTTCTTGGATAGGAAAGATAGATTGACTACAGCAAGTCCATCAATCGCTTCATGCGCCGGGAAGGATCAAAGACAGCCAGCTCCATGGATGATAGAGTTTTTGGTGATAAATACTCCTATGATGATGTTCCCGGTATCCCTGGTCTCAGTGGCCGGTCGTTCGCCTGCTTGCAACGCACTCTGAGAAGAGTCAGTTTGCAGTTTCCACTGGACAACAACTCCATCTCTAGCTGCCTTGGACTGCGCCTTATCAAATTCTTCGCTGACCATGCCAGCGTTCTTGAAGAAATTTGTGTTGATACTGGCAACCGGAGAATGAACGAGCACCTCAGCTTCAATGTGAAAAGACAGATGGCACTCGCACCTGCTATGCCTATCTCAGCCACAGCTGCTTCTATCCAGAACAAGAATCTGGCAGGTAGTTCGTCGGAATTTTAATTTCCAGAAAATCATAGTGCATCTCTTGATTCCACAGAAGACATTGCCAGAGTAATGTCGGCTTTACCGTGTTACAAGGAAAACAAGGATGGAATGTAAAGTCCATCGAAAACTAAGATAGAAGATGTGTCATACAACAAGGAAGCGCCGAGGAGAACGCGCTTGACGGCGTCGTACACTTTCCGGAGCACACCAGCTTTGTTGTTTATTTCACGAGTAATCGGCTTAGCAAAACTGTTCTAGGGAGGCGGCACTCATTTGTAAAATCTTAACCTCCCGTCACCGGCTTCCACTTTGGGTGTAAAACCAAAACTTTTCTACTTAAATACAAAGATGCGCAAGTCTTTTCTTATTCGAAAAAACGATCCAAGTTATCATGAATAAACTGCTTATTTATACATTTGTTGTCTGTCACGTGTCGAATTCCCGGTCAACGGAGGGAGGAACGCGAGGGTGACGTGGCGAAGAACGGCGACGACGGCGGGCGCCGATGGCGGCGTCGGGCGGCGCAGGTGGCCGCGCGAGGCGGCGCGCTGGGCGGGCGCGTGGAGCGCGGCGGCTGGGCGAAGCGGCGGCGCTGGGGTGGCGGCGGCGGCGGCGGTCGGGCGGCGGCCGAGGGCAGGAGCGAAGGGATAAACCCTAAATTGTTCTTGATTGCTTGATCCAAAAGAGTTGCCCCATATTTATATGAGGGGTTTACACTGCTAACGGGCCCCCATTAGTCTTTTTAACTCACCACTAATTTAAAATAAATAAAATTGCTTAATAAGGCTATCTAATAATTTAATATTCAGCCACTCCGCTTATTCCGGCGACGCTTGACCGAGCGTGACATCTCTCT
Organism: Hyparrhenia diplandra; assembly: GCA_015847255.1. Taxonomy (NCBI): domain Eukaryota; kingdom Viridiplantae; phylum Streptophyta; class Magnoliopsida; order Poales; family Poaceae; genus Hyparrhenia; species Hyparrhenia diplandra. The sequence goes on along the minus strand of JADLZK010001513.1, from coordinate 90,612 downwards.
CGCTTTGGAGATTCAGCTCGTCCTCAAGCTGGAATTCGGATATATCTCGGGTTGAATAGCTCGCATCTTCCCACGAAGCATCTGCTGCTGACCGGTTTTTCCATTTGATGAGCACCTGTAGATGTCCCTGACGTACTCTGGATTTAAGCATAAGTTCTGGTTCCGGTACTGGTGTGCCATCATGGATTGGAGGTAGTTCTGGTATTGCTGAAGGTATCTCCCCTCGATGTGGTTTCAACATGCTAACATGAAAGGCATGGTGTATACGAGTGCCGGTTGGTAGGTTCAACTCATAGGTAACTGGAGTAATGATCTTAGTAACACTGAATGGTCCAAACTATTTGGGAGATAGCTTTCCTTTGGACAATGGAGTGATAGTTGCAGCTGAGCGAGCCCAAGAACTTGAGCCGCATATAATCACCAACCTTGAATACCCTTTCGGTATGTTTGGCATTAAAATACTTGCGGTAGTAATCTTGTGCCAGTTGAAGGCGAACCTTAGTTTGATCAAGGAAGGCATCGCATTGTGATAATATGGAATCAACTGCTGGGAGTGTAGTTTCACCTGGACTATAACCTTTGATTGTTGGTGGGTCATGTCCATAGACTAGGTTGAATGGTGTTGTCTTGCTAGCAGAATGATATAAAGTGTTGTAACAATACTCTGCCCAAGGAAGCCATTTGACCCAATCCTTTGGTTTGTCACCTGTTAAACAACGAAGGTACATGGTAATGATTTTGTTGACTACCTCGGCTTGTCCATCTGCTTGAGGGTGATATGCTGATGTTGGTTGGAGTATGATGTTGGACAGTCGAAAGAGTTCTTGCCAAAATTGACTTGTGAAGACCACATCTCTGTCACTTACTATTGATCTGGGAAGGCCATGTAGTCTCACTATTTTTGAAAAGAAGCTCTGAGCTACTGAAGTTGCTGTATATGGGTGGGATAATGGAATAAAGTGGGCATATCTAGTCTGTCCACCACTTTGTTAATATGACAGATTTTGTTCCCACTTTTTTGAAAGTGCCTCAATAAAGTCCATAGAGATATCATCCCAGATCTGCTCTGAATTGGTAATGGTTGTAGTAGTCCAGCTGGGTGTAGGTGTTCTGTTTTGTTGCGCTGGCAGACTTGACATTCATTCACAAAATCTGTAATGATTCTCCTATCATGTTTGACGAAGAAGGTCTGTCGGAATCTATGTAGTGTCTTTTGAATTCCCTCATGTGCTGAATCATGAATGGCATGAAGAATTGTTTGGAGGTGTTTGGAAGATTGTGAAAGCCACACTTTTTGTTGAATAATATCAAACCATTAAGAACCTCCCATGCTGAATTCTTACCGTTGATTATGGAATCAATGAGTCCAATAGCTTCATTACTCGAAGGCAATTTCCTCCCTTAATTGATCGAATAAACCAAATTGTATTTCTGAAATAGCCATTAAGGAAGATTCTGTAGTATTCGACGGAATAGCGCATCGGGCGACTACATTTGTTTTTCCCGTTTATATTCAACAAAGAAATCATACCCGAGTAGTTTGCTAACCCATTGATGCTGAGAAATAGTTGATAGGCGTTGGTCCAGAATATATTTCAAGGCGTAGTGATCCGACCTGATCGGGGAGGGGCGCCCCATAAATAAGGCCTCCGGTGTTTCACTGCGGTTACTAGGCTAATCAGTTCCCTCTCATATGCTGCAAGTTTCTTATATCTTTCGGGCATTTTGCGGCTGAAGTAAGCTATTGGTCCGTTTCCCCGGTGTAGGACAGCTTCCATGCCTCGTACTGCAGGCATCACATTCAACCACCAATAGCTTATTAAAGTCAGGAAGCTGGAGAACTGGTGCGGAAGATAATGTTCTTTTGAGGTGTTCAAATGCAGTTGTTGCCATAGGTGTCCACGGGAAGGAGTCTTTCTTGAGGAGATCTGTGAGTGGACGAGCAATGGTGCTGTAATTCATAATGAATTTTCTGTAATAACCAAATGAGTCCTAAGAATCCCCCGAGTTCTCGTAGAGTTGAGGGTTGTGGCCAGTTTGCTACTGATTCTATCTTGGCCTTGTCAACTGCTACTCCCTTGTCAGAAATGATGTCCTAGATAACCCAGTTGAGAATGTCCGAAGAGGCATTTTGACTTTTTCAAGAATATCTTGTGTGATCGCAAAAACGTGAAGACCTCTTCCACATGTTGCAAGTGTTCAGACCAAGTTTTGCTGAAAATCAGTATATCATCAAAGAAAACCAGGACAAATATCCGAAGGTACGGGCCCAGAATGTCATTCATCAATGCTTGAAAAGTAGATGGTGCATTACACAGGCCGAAGGGCATAACCAAGAATTCGAAGTGTCCATGGTGTGTTCGGAAGGCAGTCTTTTCGATATCTGGTGGGTGCATGCGTACCTGATGGTAACCAGAGTGGAGATCCAACTTAGTGAAGAATTTAGCGCCTTGCGCTTCATCCAATAGTTCTGAGATAACCGGAATTGGGAATTTGTCCTTCATTGTATTGTCATTAAGTGCACGGTAGTCCACACAGAATCTCCATGACTTGTCCTGCTTTTTAACTAAAAGGACAGGAGATGAAAAGGGTGAGGTACTATACCGGATGATTCCCTGCGAGAGCATAGCTGCACACTGTCGTTCCAACTCATTTTTCTGTATCTGAGGGTATCTGTAGGGACGGACAACTGTTGGTCGGGAAGGATCCTTCAAATAAATTATGTGGTCGTATCTGCGCTGAGGTGGTAGTCCAGTAGGTTCTTTGAACAGATCACTGAATTTATATATTAGAGGGTCCATTGGTAAATTTGAAGATATGGTGTGGATACCGGCGAAATTAATTGTTGTAGTTGATAGATCGTGCGGATTATTGGAGTACCATTGCGCCAGAATTTCATCATGAGCTTGTTAAAATTCCAAACAATAGTTCCAAGTGAACTCAACCATTGAACGCCAAGAACAACATCATAGCCGCCAAGTTTGATGCTATAAAAGTTATCCTTGAAGCTTTCGCCAGTAATAGAGAATTGCACATTATCATACCTGCCCACATTGGATATTTGATCTCCATTGGCCACGCGACTCGCAATGTTGAATGAGATTGTGAGTTCAGTAGATTCAATGATTTTGCCAGATCCGAGTCAATAAAATTGTGTGTTGATCCCGAATCCAATAGTGCAAGTAATTGAACTCCGTTGATTGAAATCATGAGTTGCATAGTAGGGCATGTAGTAATACCGGTTAATGCGTGGACTGATATCTGTATTTCCTTGTGTCTAGTGTTGTGTACCTTTGTGGTCGGACGAGAAGACGCAATGTAGAAACGTCGCGCCAGGGCCATGGCCGTCTCCAGGTCGGACGGTTGTTGCAATTGTACTTCCAGCTGAATTAGCGGTGATAATCCGGCAATGTAGAGCATGGCCTGTTGCTGAGGTGATAATTTTGGTACCTTGTTGAGTATTGTCGTGAATTGATTTGTATAACTGTCCAGATCACCCAATTGTCGAGTAATGGTTAAATCACCAAGATGATTGTGCTGCAAAGGTTCTCCGAATCGCCCCGATTAAAGCTGTAGAAAATTCTGCCCAAGATGGTTGTCCAGCCTCTTGTTCCCCGCGAACCAGGATAGTGCGTTCCCTTGCGGGTGGAATGAGGCGAGCAGGAGCTGATCACCTTTTTTGTGTCCTGAGTCAGAAAAAAATTTGTTGCATTTGTACAGCCAGTGTGTGGGGTCACCTGTTCCATCGAATTCTGGAAAGATTAATTTGATATTTGGTGCGCTCCTTCGTGGAATTTCTGGTGGGCTGTCCGTGTTATTTACTGGATTGATGGCGCTGCGGTTGGTAAAATCTTCGGTGTTTACAGTCGAGAAAAGGCGTTTGGAGGGTGGCACGTGCTTAGCTGAAGGTGGTGTCGATTTCGCCTCCATGGCTGCGATGAACTCGTCGGCAATCTGATCGAATTCCTCACAGAGTTTCTTGCACCAGTCGAGAGGCCATTGGATCTTCTGGTCTCCGGATACCAATCTGTCACGCGGTCGAATTCCCGGTCAACGGAGGGAGGAACGCGAGGGTGACGTGGCGAAGAACGGCGACGACGGCGGCGCGGATGGCGGCGTCGCGGGCGCGCGTGTGGCCGCGGCAGAGGCGACGGCGCGGTGGCGCTCGCTGCCACGCCAAGACGCCAGCGGCGGCGGGCGCGCGTGGAAGCGGGCGGGGCGGGCGGCGGCGGCGGCAGGCGAGGCGGCGGCGGTCTGGGCGGGCGGCGGCCGAGGGCGGAGCGGAAGGGATAAACCCTAAATTGTTCTTGATTGCTTGATCCAAAAGAGTTGCCCCCATATTTATATGAAGGGTTTACAATTGCTAACGGGCCAGGCCCATTAGTCTTTTTTAACTCACCACTAATTTAAAATAAATAAAATTGCTTAATAAGGCTATCTAATAATTTAATATTCAGCCCACTCCCGCTTATTCGGGGCGACGCTTACTGAGCGTGACATTGTCTTTTGTAATAGGCTTTTCAAAAAAAAAAAAAAGTTCACCTTTGCGCTGCTACAATTGGCAAGATTGTGCTGTTAATGTACTTGCATGTAGAATTGTAGATGACAACTTTTTATAGGCTGCTTATATACTCCATGATTTGTTCCATGTGTATAATGTTTTTCTCCTCTGATAAGATTTTTTTAGAAAATTTTAAGGAAGAATAAATATACGGCAAGATATGCAGTTCTTGAAGAATGAAAAAAAACGATCTACTTTTTTTGTATTTTAGACTAAATTCTTTTGTTCCTCGAGGCTCAATAAAACCCTTTTTTTAAGATAAAAATCTTCCTCTGGGCTCCTGTATTGGTCACTCTGATGTCCATCAACCAATGTTCAAGACGAAGAGGCACAATTAAAGCAAACTACCCCTCAATCATGCACCAAAAATTAAATATACTCCCTCTGCCTAGAATAGGATGCAAATTATATAATTTTTAATTTATACTTAAATATATTACATTCTTGCCCATTCTTAGATTAGGTTTAAACCATGCATACATACATCATGTGAGTTTTTTCATAAATTATCTCAATTTTTGTTTGAAATGCTACAGTATACTATATGATGGAGGGACTATTATACAATTAATTTATACATGCATTTTCAGGCCTTAATCGATCACCAATATCTTGAAAGTCCTTAGGGCTTCTCCAGTGGTGAGACCATCATTTGATGTGGAGCTAACGAGATGAGGGCAATTGGAAGGAACAACCGCGGACACCACCAGGCCGTAGTTTTTCCAAATGCATCGACACTCAACACTACTTATGCTCTTCTAATTAGAATAAATCTAATAATCGCTAAGAATCGTTACATGTTTCTTGGGATGCACAGAGTAAAATAGAATATAACAATGGGTTTTCAAGATTATGATAAATCAAACCCTTTGTTTTTTTTTTTTTTTTGCTAGTCCTTAGAACCACCAAATTGTAAACTCATGGTGACTATCACAAAGCAGTGTTCTAGCTAGCTTAAAAAAGCTTCGTTTAAGTTTTCTTATGTTGTGTTATTGACTTCCAAGCCGAACATTGACACAAGGATGTAAACATATGTCGACAGGTCCTATATCTCAAATTTTATATAACACAAGTTTCTAAATTTGCAATTAATATTCATTAAATATATATTTATATTTTTTTAAAAATCCAAATACAGGTCGGTTTCGTCTGGAAACCGTGGCGTAAAACCTCGGCAGCAGCGAACTCGCCTCCTTCCTCCCCAAGCGCACCAAGCGCAGCCGTTTTCCTTTCCTGTTCGAGTTCACGCCGCTCCGTCCCGACGGTGCTTGCCGATCCGCCCATTCCGCCGCAACCCGCTCTCCCGACGCCGCGCGCCTCAGCGGCCCGTGGCTCCGGCCATGGAGCGCGCCGCCGGGGAGGCGGGCGCCCCCACGCCGGCGGCGAGTGGGGCAGCGGCAGCGCCAGCGCCAGCGGGAGCGGGAGCGGGAGCGGGGAGGGGATGGTGAAGGGGAGGTCCTGCAAGGGCTGTCTCTACTACTCGTCGGCGCTCAGGTCGCGAGCGCGCGGCCCCGTCTGCGTCGGCGTCTCCCGCGCCATTCCCCAAGGTAGCCGACCCGCGCCTCTCCTGCCACTGCTGTGTCCATCCTCTTCCTCGGCTCCTCTCCTTGTCTCTGCCTGCGCTGCGCTAGGGTTTTGCTGATTCGTCCAGCCACAGTATCCCATCGCTTTTACTTGGGATCTCTCTGATGCGCCCCTGCGAGTGTCGGCCTGCGGGTAGGGATTCGCTCTTGGTTTGGTTGCCTCTCGGTGCCCACTCCGCGGCTTTCATATGAACATCTTCCCTGTCAAAGGGATGTACGTACAGCTCAATATTGATTACGTTTCTCCACACAAATTTCTATGGTCTCAAATTTTGCTAGGAAAGGTGTAATACCAGGTCTTCTCATCCATCAAATTCGAGTCATTCCATCATCCGCACAGGTTTAGATGTAAACTATTTAGCCTATGTTACAGTTATGGTAGTGAGTATTGACAAATGGCAATCGAATGAGTAGGCCTTCAGCAATGGGAAATTTGAACTCTTGTATGGCTTGGTGCATATGGCTCACATTAGGTTCAATTTAGTGCTAACCTTGTATGTATGCCGAGTGCTAGACTGCTAGGGTTTATGTATTGGCTCATTACATCGTGTAAGAACTAAGAAGTAATTGACTTTGTTCCGTGGCTTGATATTTAATCTGGAGATTTTGTTGGGTTCTCCCACCTTTTTGGGCTGAAGGGCTATGGTGGTACTATCCTGAGCCAGCAAGACATGGGCAGCATCCTATTAGGATTGTGCCCTCCTAGACACTCCCTCAAAAGCTCCAGCAGATATAGGCTTTTCTGTACAGTTTTACGGTCTCAGATAATCCCAACGAACAACACTAGGTTAGGCCTATTGTGGAATTTCTTCCCTTGAGTTGAAAAATATCAACACACTTGGAATCATGGATAAACTCCTGTGCAACTGCTAATGTTAATTTGCTACCGACCAAAGCGTAGTTTATAGACAACCTAAACTTTGATCTGTGCTTTAACATTGTGCTAAGGCTTTCACCTTGTGATTCACTGCAAAAGCAATCCTTATCTGTGTCCATTATAAGTTTATAACATATAAACTTGATTTATTGTCTTTATTGTCTAATCAAGTAAGGAGAGCAGTATGACTCTTGAACTCTGTTTCATGGTCTGTCTATTTTGTTATCTGATTCTGTTTCTTTTTAATTAACTGATTAATTGACTATTCCCTCCCTCTTAACTGTGTATCAGTTTCTGAGCGTATGGTTGGAGAACTTGAACTGGAAGCTATCCAAGAAGGTCGCTATCTTGCAGATTTCAGATATGGATGTGTTGGCTATTCAATGTACTTAGATGACAAGGAAACTCCTACGGGAATACAAGATAAGGCACGTGCACAGCTACCTGTTTGTGTTGGAGTCGAGGTAATATCTGCTTAACCATGTAATTGCTTTGCATTTATGATGCATTCACAAAAGTCAGGACCATGTCAGAGTGACATGATGGATAAGGAAGCAGTTAGGGACAATAGTGTCTTTGATGTTGTTAAGTGTGAATGTGAACATTATTCAATGATAGCTGATGTACCAGAGATGATTGTGACTACTAAGGATCTGATGAGAAAATTGAGCTTTAGTTATGTTGGATGTGAGAATGGTGGGATGAATATCCATGCCAATTTGTTATCTTCATAAATTAAATGTTTATTACAATAATCATGCAAGCTTTTCTTTTATCGGCCACAGTACAAATAAATGCGATCATTCTATTCTGAAATTTGTCCTTGATTTTCGTCCAGATTTATTCTGCACTGACTGTTCAACCTGCTAAGCTAGTGTTTTGTAGCTATAAGTTAAACAGCGTCTTATGATCATTCACATGTCTATTTTGCTAACAAAGAATGTCTTTTTCCCCTTTACAGCTATTGGCAGATAGAAAAGTCCCAATCCCAAGAAATGTCAAGAAAGAAGGTATTCAGGGTAAGAAAACATTTTCTTCTGATTTTTTATTGGTGTGTGTGCTAGGCTGCTAGCAACTGCAAAGCTAACACAATATGCTCGAAAAGTTTGAATGTTTGGTCACAGACAGAGGTGCTTAATGTGTCACACGTGCTTTTCAAAAATATTAATTTCTAGTTGATCAATCTACCATCACGTGCATTTTACCTGAAATACACTGTCATTGCTATTCGATTTTTATTTAGAATGGCATCCTGATTTATGATGCATTTGCAGTAGGTATGAAACCTTAAGGGACCAGCCACTAAACCGTAAAGTATATACGAATTACGAAATGTTGCCTTCTTTGAAATCCCTTGTTTTTTTATTGCACCTGCATGGAGAAATCACCAATAGTTTCATGAAAAATAGAACTTATCCAATAGTCAACTAATACATGGAAAAATGTGTCCTTATACACAAAATAGAAATTGCAACTTGATCAGTTCTTACTTCTTAGAAGTATTTGATTTGTTCTTAGTAGAATCTAAACTTAATTCCTCAAAATGTTTTTGCCACTATAGCCATTGCCAGTTTCTATGGGCTTGTTTTCTGTGCAATCTAGGATTAGAGAAACTTAGTCCTAAAACTGCATGCTTCATTGGTGTCTGATTAACAAGCATCTTGTTTATGTCTCCTGTGTGCTCTAAGCATTACTTTAGTTTTTTTGTGTGTTTGGAACATTCTTCTTTCTTGGACTATTTTGCAATTACCAGCCTGCAGGATTCACGTTTTTCTGTTATCAAAACTTCTACACATTTGTTTATATTTCTGCAGCCCCAAAACCAGGTCATTACAAACCAGGACAACCAGGGCATGTGGGAGATGATTTCTTAACTAAGTGAGTTGGTAATTTGGTATATGTATGAATTTGTACATTCTGAAATTCACATTAGCATTTCATTACAACTTTGTCTTTAAACCTGCAGATTTCAAAGGAATGCAGGGCTTGTGGCGAATGGTGTGGCTAAGAACCTGAATAAAGTTGGGACCTACATCAAAGACACCGTGGGTGATATGATGCAGCCTTACCGCAAGCGTCCCAAATAAAACATAGACCTGTCCCTCCGTAAAGACCTAAATCCTGTATGGGAGTAAACATTAGATGTCCGGGGAACATCGGATCAAGCACTTCCCCCATACACCCGGCACAGCAGTAGCTTTCTGTTGGTTTCTGAAGCTCTAGAAATTTGAGAGAAGAACTATTGTTACGAAAATAGCCAATTGGAGCATGTTATCCACTAGCTATTGGGGCCTTGATTTCACTTTTTCTGGTAGGCCCACTGCCTCGCCCCATTTGGGAGCGACTGTTGTTTCACAAGGCCCCTCCTCCAGTAATGTACAGGATGTCATCTCATGTAATAAAACATTAAAACAGCCCCGCCCCGCCCCTCCTGAGAATAATATCGTAGTGCCATTGAGGGTTCAGTGATGTATTTTCTTGAAGCATTGAAGTATCGGGTTACGTACATGATGTTCGAACTGATCATGTTTCGTTATTTCTCTGAATCTTCTTCATCAGATGATAATGGACCTTGACCTTGTGGCGTGCTTGTTTTTTTTATATATATTATTTTATGCCTTTGCATTTTGCTACGCTGATTGTATGTTGGTTGTACTAACTTGCAAGCATGCATGTGCAAATCGTTCCCGGTCATGCCAAGACCAAATTACTCTGAATAGAAACATGTAAAGCTACTCAAAGCTTGCGACTGTTAGATTGCATCCACACATACCAGCTAATCACAATGATCACAGGACTCAAATCTAGAAGCCGATATTCAAATTGCAAATAAAGCATCCTGTCGCCTGTCGGTCATTGGACTTGGACGGCCAATACGGTCATTGTCCCTACGTCTCTGAAAAAAATTTCAATTCTTTTGCTTAGCTATCAATTTAGCCCACGAAAAAAAAAACTGCCCACGAAAAAACCCACGAAATCAGCCACAGCGGCCCAGCCCAGGTACAACCCTAGCCCCTTGCCGCCTCCGCATCCCAGCCGGCGACGCCCCAGCCGCACCGCACGCCGCCGCTGCTCGCGCCTCTCCCGTCAAAGGCGACAACAGCTCCACCGCCCTACTGCCGCACCCGCACGGGTCCCGCTGTCTGCATCCATCCTCCTCCGGTCCTCTGAAGGTGAACCCAAATCCCCAGCCGTAGTTCACACGGCTTGAATTCTGTAGCAGTGAACCAGGAGGTCTCGAGCTCTGTGTGGTGGGAAGAGCCATTTGTCCTAGACGCGAATTTGCTCCGTGCCCATGGTCAGGACTTAGGATTGTGTAGCTGAATATATGGCACTGTATTGCCTCGCTCTTTTGAACCGGTGACAAGGTTAACTTTAGCTTTTTTTTTTTTTGGGTGAAAACACTTAGCATTGGTTTCTCTCTTGATTATTAGTATTATTAGTACTGCGACGCGAGCATGCACTTTTGAATTAGCTAAGATCGCCTTTATGTATGCATTCCACCACTTTTCTGTTTAGAGTTTCTAAATTTTGGCCTGTTGATTAAGTAGATGTTTCCTGTAAATGTTACCTGCATTTGAGTTTCCTACCACTGTTGTTACGCACTCCAGAGATTGTATTTACTGCACAAAAGAGAGTTTCGTTCTCAGTCATTTCATTCTTTTAGAATAAAGATTTAGTGGTACTTTCAAATAGTTGTGCTGTCAAGTATAACCAATGACAAGAAAGCATATCAAAGTAGAACTTTCAAGTTTTAGCCACAGGTTTGTGAAGTGCAGTCTTTTTTTTTGTTTATTATGTTTTGGAAAATATAGTCTCAAGACATTAGCACTGGGTATTTCTAATCTCCTCTCCCAATTGAGCAACTGATATTTTATTCTATGCTCTGAACTTCAAGATGTCTTGCTGATTGTGCTCATTGGCTGGACTTGTTTATGTGATGTTTTGTTTACCTTATTATGCAGTATTTCTGAGGTAGACTGAGATTTCTTTCTTTGGGTTCTTGATCTCCTGACATGTCTAGCTGTATAGAAGGGTCATATTATTCTGCTCATCTACAATCACATCAAACTACAAATTCTTGTCATGTTCCAGCTACCTGTCATGTTTGCTCTGAACTATGCATTATCTAGTTTGGACGACCAGTCTGAGGCACTTTTCAACAAAAAAAAACAATAACTATTCATAACTCTCCGTCAGAGAGTGGAGTTCTAGATTCCTGTTTGCTTGTGTTTAAGAGTTAGGAATTACACATCAAGTACCTGCAAGTCCACGGCCTGTTTATTCTCTGTTTCCTCTTGTATACCCTTCCTGTCTCCTCTCCTGTAGTCAAAATGTCTGGTCACTTGGTCTGAATCTCTGATTGTGGATGGGGGAGCCAGCAGTTACAGCAGGGTGCCTGGCTGCTAGAGTGTCTGGCTTATTGGAAATCTAGAAAGATGAACAAAACAGAACAATGCAAGAATGAAGGGAAATTTAATGCTAATGCTATGTTGCAATTTCTTTTAGTATGTCTTTTTTTTTTCTAAAAAAACTTTGTGTGTAAAAGCAGTATCCATTTCCTATACCGATACATGTATATTTATCCATGCTTTATACATAGGTGCCAAGAGAGCCTGTGCTCTGTCTATGTGTGCAACATTGATTGTTTTAGATGTCTTGGGTTTATAAGGCTAATTGTATTTTTGTAGCTTTTGTATCCTAATGCATAACTATTAGAATTTGTATGCATTTGTGTTATTGTGACTATTTTGACAGGATTTTGTTCTTTGGCAGACTAATTCTCCAGGAAATATGAGCTTGATATCCCAGAACGCGGTCCAGAAGCGTCGTCTCAGGAAAAGTGAAGCTGATGATGGCAATGACGAGGACACTGGTTCTCCGACCTCCATAGATGCAGAGGTTGGGAAGGAAGCAAAATTGAAGAATCACAACAAGGAAAGGAAGAAGAAAAGGACTAAGGTGCTGGAGTCCCAGCAGAACAAAGAGGAAGAGGAGATGCGGCAGCTGGAGAGCTCATTGTTTGGCTCCCTTTATGCACCGCTGGAGTTTGGCACTGAGGTAGGGGCTGCAGTAGTAGCTCCTGACCGGGATGCACCTTTGTATTTCACAGATAGGTCTGCTGGTGGTGGTGTGGATGATTTTCCTATATATGAGGAGGATATGGGCCATGAGGATGAGGAAGACGTGGTGGGTACCAAGGGGAGGAAGCCTGTATGGGTGGATGAGGAGGACGAAAGGACAGAAGTGGACATCGTGAAGGTTTCAAGGTTGAGGAAGCTGAGAAAAGAGGAAGATGAGCATTTGATTTCAGGGAAAGAGTATGAGGCTAGGTTGCGTGGTCAGCATGCCAAATTGAACCCCTTCACTGGTTGGGCTGATATGGACCGGAAAACTTCTCTTCCTGTTGCATCAGATGGTGAGTCTGATGATGAGGGTGTTAAGAAACTTGTCATCAGCGGTTAGGACCTTCCCTCTCCGTTTCTCATGATCACGCAATAGATGAAAGAAGTAGAACAAGTAGACACAAGGTGTAGGGAGACTATTCTTTATTCATCCTAATATTGATAATTACAACATAAAGCTCCCACGTATATATATATAGTCCGGTAAGGGCTAAGAGTTTCGGTAAGAGCCCACATACAAACGGACTAGAATTAGGATTCCTCCTTCTCGTTTCCTTCTAGGAAGAGTCCGTGTGTTTTACAACACTCCCCCTTGGGCGATTACCACGATATGCATATGCCTCATCAAAAACTCCATCCGAAAAACCCAGGTGGGAAAAAAAAAACGTTCTTGGAGAAAAGAGTACATCGCATTCGTTAATTATGTTGCACATGTTGTCTCATCAAAAACCTTGTGTGAGAAACCTTCGAAAGTAAAAACTCACATAGGGAAAAAGAGTACAACATTTAACCTTCTTGGTCATATATTCTTCAGATATACTATTCTTCATGAATAGGTATTGATCTTCATAATTTATGCATAAACTTCGTGTTTTAGCAAATATGATCTACTTGATCTTTGTAATCCTAGTGGTTTACCTTAAAGGCAGATTCAACAAAATATGCTCCCCCTCATAAAGCCAAACTTTGAACTTCATTGTTCAAATCACACTTTTTCATAAACGTGTGTAAATAAAAATTGGCTCATAATTCTTCTATGAATTATATGGGAGCAATATGCTTCATGCATAATGACCACCTTTAGTTGTGCAAAACAAATAAATATTATCCTTCGAGAGAAATAGATCTTTCAAAGGATTATAGGGGTAAATAAATTAATATTCAATATCTTCTAGATAGTGTATCAAACTTATACTAGAGTTTAGATACTTACAATTAATCCTTAGTGGATTTTCAAATTGTATTCTATAAATCTTCTAGATTTTGATTGTACAAATTCAGCCTTGCATTTGGCATTTAGGGATAATTCAATTGCCAAAACCACCATTATTCTTATACCTTCTATGGTATATAGAGGATATCAATACTACATTGCTAGCTTTTTATACACTTTCTAAGTGTTTCGATTACACCTTTATGGTGTTTAATATCCCTCATTTTATTTCTCACGGGTCTATATTCACTTCAGGGATGAATGATGTTTTTTCAAGAATTGACTGTAAATCCTTCATGGATTAATTCCTTCAAGGATGTACTTTCATTCTTAGTGAATCAATAATTCTCTTCTATGAGATACATTCTCTACTACATGAGAGATAAGTGATATACACAATTGCATAGCGTTATTCACTATAAAATCATTCAATGATTGTAATCCTTCTAGGACATGCTCTTCTTGAGACTTGAATATTCATTCAGGAATATATACCTTAGACTTCAATACTTAGTATGAGATTTCTACAAGTTGCGATTTATATTCTTCGAAATTATATGGATTTTCATAATCCACTAATTAACTCCATATTCGATATTCATTCATTTCATTTGCTAGAGATATAGCGTAACATTCAGTTCTTCTTAATAGGAGATTCAACCTCAATTGCTTTCTTCATTGACCCGATATAATCGCTACAAGCGATTTTGCCATGGACTTTATTTTCTGGATCCGGGTTCTCACAAGAGAAACATTCGCAATTAAAGAGGTAGTGTTGTCGACAACTATTTTCCCTTCTCCCAATACTCTCACAATGTGAGAATATTTTATCTCTGTCATTTCCCAAACAAGAGATGGTATATTGTTCTACATACCCAACACTAGTGAGGTGCGCGCTTATTGTGTTGGGTCTCATCTTCGATGATCCTCTTCATGAGGTGCTTGACCTTCTTCGTGAGGCGTTCTCTTCATGATAATGGAGGAGTTTCATTTTTTATTTAACAAGTATACACTAAACTAGAACCCACAAAGGCCCCCATAGATTTAGCTTGATAGTATACATAGTTTACTACTAGTAAATATAACTTCTAGTTTATAACTTCAAGTTACTCCTCTCATTTCAAAAATATCCGCATGTGCTCTGCTTCAGGCTTCACAAGAGCATTAGTCAAACTATTGTATGATTTGGTGCGTGGTACTATTCCCGCTTCAAGCTTCAAGAAATATTTTCTCTTAAGATCATTTTCCTTCTATGGAAATAATATTTGGCATTTTATAATATAGGCTTTCTCCCCTAATGCCAATATTAGATCTTTAATAGCATACTTCAAAAGATATCCCCTATCATGGGCTTAAAACAATTCAAATTCATATATCTCCAACTAAAAGTGGAGGCCCATTTGTGTATGCTATGAAATTTTATGGGAAATATTCACGCACATATTTCAACATGGGGGTTATTATTCATTATGCAAAGAGCTAGAATAAATTGCATTTAAGAATGTTCGACATTCCTATAAATTTAGGGATGATCTCCCCCGATATGCACAAAAACATAGTTTAGAAAAACTATTTCATTCTCTAGCTTCTTTATTATTTAGCCTAAGAAAATGATCCAAGTACTCATACAAAAAAAAAAAAAATGGACCATATACTTCAAATGTATAAAATACGCAACATACAAATTCACATGGAATTTTCTTCTAGAATTTTTTAATTGCCATTAATGCAAAAATCCCTTGATGCCTTTTCTTCATAAATCCCAAATCATCATAATTGTGTTATCCACTATCTTAGTTCCACAATAATTCATCCCATCAAATGGGTTAGTCTCCATTGAGAAAATTTCATAAACTCACTCCCCTGATCTTAGGTCTGCTCGGCCCTAGATCAATCTATTGCTTATGCATACAATGCATCGAAAAGCAAAGCATTCCTTAGTTCAACGGGAACCATATAGACATAGCATGCTAGCTAGCCAATTTGATTATGAGGGAAGCACAAAGATAGCTACTAGCCACAATTATAGCTGCTGTGCTAATATTCATGCAAGAGTGAAGATACTTGTAGCTCAATGAGATACATATGCAGTTGTAATGTGAAACGTTAGAATTCAGTCTAACATAATAGATAACAATAAAATGCAAGGCTACAAGCTTACTTGCAATTAGTACAAAGAGAGAAAGTTAACTCGGCCTAAGGGACACGGGCAGAACTTCAAGTCCTGATACATGTACTTTGAAATTGATTTAGGATGGCTATGCCTATAAAATATATATTATCCACATTTTCTTATGCCTTTATCCAAAATTACTCCCCTTTTCATGCCATAACTACCTCAAGTAGTAATTGCTTCAAGCATTATCTATGAATATCAATTCTAATGCATCCATAGAATCCAAATCATACTTCTAGTATTCAATGATTATGACATGAAAATCACATATCCAATGTACTATTCAAAGTGTACACCATAGGACTCGATAGAATATAATTTCTAGTTCTCAAGATAAAAAAAAAATTAAATACTTAGGATTATACAATTTCTTGGCTAAATCGATCCTTCTAAGACCAGCTAATATGCCAAGATAGTCCAATTATTCATGTGCTTTTAGGAAATTCAGTTTCCCATCTACCTACATGGTAGTGATGCACAAAAGAACTATAACCTTCTTGGCTAATTAAGGCTTCTTTTATGGACAAAAATAATACAAAATTTATTTTGATAGGCAATAGACAATTTGTTTATATGTGAAAACATATAAATCTAATTTATTCTATGAGAAGTTCACACATATTACTTCAAGTAAAAAATGCAACTAAGAATAATAAATATTTCGTATTAGTCTTCAGGCTAACAAATTAACCATTGACCACGTAATTCAACAGAACTAAAAATTTAATGCACCACCACCACTTCTATCAATACTTCGATATGAAATTTAAAAGACAAGTCTATAAGCACATGATTTAGTTCTTCTTCAAGAGAAACTTTATATGTTCCAAATAATATCCATTTTGCATGTCATAACTTCTAGAGTTGACATGCAGTAGTTTCATGATTTATATTGAATAGTTATGATATAGAATAATAAGCCTTCAAGGAGTGTAACTTATGCAAGCCATATATTCAAAATTATTGCAATCAATAATATCCTGGTTCATAAAGTCGTCTAAAAATTCTAACTCAATTTTCATGAGTAGCTTCTTATGGTAAATTCAAATACTTCAAGTATTACATTGCTCTTTGATATTCTATACGCAAGAGATACTTCTTCGAGAATGTAGATTGATATAATCTTATTTACCATCTTGTCTTCTAGACATATACAAAGCTTCGAGCTATTGTTTATAGAGCAAATTAAGCATACAAGCTTCAAAAATTCGACTTTCAATGCAATATGATATTCTATAATCATAATTTGGGATTTTACTCATGCAATGAGTCCCACAATGCATTTGTTACTTCTATCGCCATATAATCGGAAATATATATACCGAGTTTACTACACTTCAATGGTAGCAAAATATCCTACATGGATTTAATAATGACCATAACAAATACTTTTACTTTTGGAGTAATTTTAGGATATTGCTTCTTCTTTTAAGGCATGCAAAATACCATAACTTGGACCATGTGCATATAAGTCTACTACATGTAAACGAGTAGCAAGGTGCAAAAGATAGTGGATGGTTACTCAAGATATTCTTAGAAGCTTCCTAGCATGCAAATTTTTACCAAGCATTCATTCATCCAAAAAATATGCTAGGAAAATAAATATGAGTCTCTCAAAAGTGAAGTCTAAGGTCCGCAGGATTTAGAGAGCTCATATACCATATATACCATGTTTCTAGTGTAATCATTCAAGATTTTATACTTATTATTACATGGCATATAATTATGATGTGCGATATTATAAATAAATGCATTCAAAAGAGCATGACAAAAAAATATATCGACACATATATATATATATATATATATATATATATATATATATATATATATATATATATATATATATATATATATATATATATATATATATATATATATATATATAGATTCATGAATATAAAATGGATACTGCAAGTGTATATAAACAGCGTACACATAATTTTCTGCTAGAAAAATATGAGTTTTCCATGCGCAAACAATATTCAAAATTCCGTATTATTTAGTCTAATCCCCCTCGTGTACAGGATTGCAGCACACGATCGGTATCCTTCCGGACGATCAATTGAATGTCCATGCCATGGCTGCAAGCCTAGCAGGATGATGGCGCAAAAACCCATGTGTATGGACGGGCCGTGGCTGCTCAATGATGAAACTGTAGTGTGCCGAGAGCCAGATCCAAGACAAATGCATGCGGGCGGGGCTTACTAGTACTATGGCGGAAAATAGACTAACAAAACCATAGCGTGTTGGCCTGCAGGGGGCAACGCCCACGATGGAAAGTGTCAAGCTACATCCAGGAACTTCCTTGCGAGAGGATAGCATCCGGCTTCTAGATGGTACACATATGTACATGTATGTACTGACGAGATTAATCTTCTTTGTTAATCCGTCTATGTATAATTCAGATTTTTTTTCGTTCACATATTTGTTCCATATTTCGTGTCTTTGAGACTACAAGAGGCCAATAATTTAATTGGCGTTTTGCCTGCTAGGCAATGGCTGGTGGTCGACAATTGTAGCATATACTACATGTATTGCATCCTTCTGCCAAATAAGTAACCAATATATATGAACAAATAATCAAAATATGTACCATATAAATCAACAAGTATTTTGATCTATTAGCTTCTAGCTAATATAGATCCGTTTCAATTATGTGTTGGTTGCTCGAAGTAGTTCTTTGCTGTAGGAAGTCAACAAATGAAGTTGACGAGAGCGGAGCACTTCTAGGCAGATAGCAACATGCTGGTCGTTGATGGCCCGCTTATAGAAAAGTGATTGTTTGCGCAGTAATGGGTCTTAGCTGCCGTGCACTACGATGCAAGTTCGTGTGCTTGTGCTGCTTGTAAAAATACATGTACTGGATGTGCAGATCCAGGTGAAAACTAGATCGGCTCAATTCATACCTTTGGGTATGTACTTCGGGTAAAAATGTATACGCATCGCATGTTCGGTAAAACGATTGTCCAACTCGATAATACCAACAAATGAATCTGCGAGATATGATTTTCTCGTACCTTTGTTCTTGAATTCGAGAAAAGCGAAGGCTGTCGATAGGACAGTTCGGCTAGGCCGGGGACCTGCCGGCGCGGACGATGAGTCGATGCAAAGCAGATTTGTAGCAGGCGAGATAACAGATCCGCTCCGCTAACAACGCCGGGATGTCGACGCCGCCGGCGAAGTCGTCGGGAGACGCCGGCACGAGCGCCGGTGCCGAAGATCGGTGGCGGCTTCAACGGCGATGTCGACGAAGAGCTTTTCGTGCTGATAACGTGTTAAGAAACTTGTCATCACCGTTAGGACCTTCCCTCTCCGTCTCTCATGATCACGCAGTAGATGAAAGAAGTAGAACAAGTAGACACAAGGTGTAGGGAGACTATTCTTTATTCATCTGAATATTGGTAATTACAACATAAAGCTCCCACGTATATATAGTCCGGTAAGGGCTAAGAGTTTCGGTAAGAGCCCACATACAAACGGATTAGGATTAGGATTCCTCCTTCTTGTTTCCTTCTAGGAAGAGTCCGTGTGTTTTACAACAGAGGGTTGTGTGGATGACATCCTTCAGAATAATGATGAGCTTGTTGTCAAGGATACTGCCAAGCTCTTACCTGGTATGCTGGAGTTCTCAAGGCTCGTTGATGCCAATATCCAGGATCCATCAAGGGGTCCTATCAATTCAGTGCAGTTTCATAGGAATGGGCAACTGATGCTTGCTGCAGGCTTGGACAAGCATCTGAGGTTTTTCCAGATTGATGGAAAGAGAAACCCCAAGATCCAGAGCATATTTATTGGGGACTGTCCAGTACACAAGGCCTCATTTCTACCTGATGGCTCTGAGGTCATCCTTTCAGGCAGGAGAAAGTTCTTCTACTCATTTGACCTGGTGAATGCTGCTGTTAGCAAGATTGGACCTTTGACGGGGCGTGATGAGAAAAGCCTGGAGAGCTTTGAGATATCACCTGATTCAAAACCATTGCCTTTGTCGGTAATGAAGGGTACATCCTTCTTATTTCTGCCAAGACAAAGCAGCTCATTGGAACCCTCAAGATGAACGGAAGCGTGCGTTCACTGGCTTTTTGCGGATGGTGGAAACCAGCTGCTGAGCAGCGGTGGAGATGGCCATGTTTACCACTGGGATCTCGGAACAAGGAAGTGCATTCACAAGGCTTTTGACGACGGTTCCCTGGGTGGCATTTCGCTTTGCACCTCTCGGGACAGCTCTCTGTTTGCCACTGGCTCCACCAGCGGCATCGTGAATGTGTACAAGAGGGACGATTTTCTTAGGGGAAGAGGAAGCCACTGAAGACGATTGAAAACCTGACAACAGACATCGGCGAGATGAAATTCAACCATGACGCCCAGATCTTGGCGATCAGCTCAAGGAAAGAGAGGAATGGGATGAGGCTCGTGCACGTCCCGTCGTTCACCGTGTTCCAGAACTGGCCAGGGCCCCGGTTCAGCCTTCACTATCCACGGTGCCTGGATTTCAGCCCTGGCAGCGGGTTCTTGTCTGTCGGACACGCAGGTGGCAAAGTCCTGCTATACAAGCTTCACCACTATAAAAACGCATGAGACTAGGATGTTTTGACATTATATATCTGTATTGTACTCTTGAACACAACTAGTAGCTGGGCGCGCGCATCCGCGCGCCCGTGCAGGCAGAAATTTTGGGAACTCGAAGACATCTTGGAGAAGAGACTCATGCAGCATTCCAAAGCATTCCACGGGCACAAGATGAACTCCAGGCAGACACAAGGGACATGGTTGAGTAGGAATCCAGAATATCTTTTGTACCACTTTAATTATATTAAAAAAACAGAACTGCAGGCTCAGAGAAGATAAGTTCATAATCACAAATTTGAACCTGTACAAAGGAACACATGTTCAAAATCATATATCATTGACTCCATCTGATTATTAAAATGATATGGATAAAACCAGGGCTGTTCATACTAATTTATCCAGTCACCACAACACTAACAGTCCACTTCAACTCGCATGGTCAATTCTGCAACATTCAGTTTTAGAGACACAGACCCAATGGACAAAAGACCTGAGCATGTTCCGCGAGCAATCCAATAAGGTAGAGAGGGACCAATCTCAGGTGTGTGGGAGGAAACCAACCTGAGAGGGGTCAATCCCAGCATGAACACAGCAATACATTGTTGTGAATAGGAGAAGGGGGCTACACAGCAATTACATTGTTATCCATAGGAAGAGGAGGCACTGCGGAAATCGAAAATTTCCTCCGCTACATCAAAGTTGACCTTCGATTGGAGCAGCCAAATTGATGCTGATTGGTAGCTATCCACCAAAAGAACTTGCGTTGAAGGGCCTGAATGGCTGCTACCCTCTAGGTATTTCTTTGAATAACGGTCCATGCCATGGCGAGTTCTTTTTTCAACATGACGATCTGCTTAAATATTGAATTTGTTTAAATAGTAGATAGAGTCTATGGTTTTATCCAAAAAAAAGAAGACAGATTTAAAATAGTTTCATCGTCTAGATTAGCTTGTTCTATTACAGAAGTAAACCGATGATTGATAAAATAGTTATCGGTATGAAATGTCATATGCACACGTGCCATAATTTGTATGTCTAGGTAGCAGAAAAGACAAAAGCAAGGAATCTTTATTAGGATCAGCATTTTTGCATTAGTCTCACAGAACAACCTAAGCATCTAAGTCTGTGAGTAGAGCAAGACACACATTTGAGATACCTATAGTATGAAAGCATGGGAACTTAACTGTAACAGGAGGCCAACAACTGGAAGGTAATCTAGTAAGACGTAGTGGACAATGCAGTTAGCCTAGAAAAAGTCTGCATATATTATTACCTTATTATGAACTTATGTATATTAAGCAAGCACACAATATTTGAGGTGTTGTTAAAGAGCACCTACATATCTCAAGATATAACCAGAAAAGCACAGGTAGTGAAAATTAGCCCTTTAGGCAGAATGCAAAGTACAGAAACATACATGAAAGAGGTCATTGTAGTTGAAAATAATCATGATATGGGTGCTGAAATCCTGATTAACAAACCATGCAAGAACGAAATTAATGCTACTCAGATTATTACCTTGCTGCAGGCAGCCTTAAATTTGAAACTGAAGTGGTAGGATTGATCACATACACATGGAAATGACCCTGACTTAGTAACAGATAAGAGAGTTACATGGTTGAGAGCATAAAAGGACTTCAATGTTGTGAGAAGCATGTAAACTCCATCCCTTTGCTGCAATGAAAATTAGACATGAGGAAACAACTACCTGCATTCCTTCATGAGTAAAGTGCAGAAAGAAAAGGAACCATGTTGCCTTCTCTGCATAAGAAACCTTAGTTAACTAACATCACTAATCTTGCCCAACTTGGTCAACCCAAAAGCAAAACCTGTAGAAAGGTAAGGTGTTACCTTTAGTCCCATAATTTTTGATTGCTGATCAATCTGTATAGAGGAAACTAACTTCTTTTAGGTTTGTACCTTGCACAACAAATGGAATTTGGGAATTGTACCAAGAGAAAAGATGAAAAAATTAGGAAGCAAGGAAACTGAAATAGTACACTCTAAAAACAAAATTCGTAATAAGCACAATACATTTATAAACTTTAAACATGCAATTATCATATCCGCTTGCGCATAGATATGTTTTAAGATAACAGAGCATGGTCTTCACATGGTCATAGGAAAGATGAATTTCATATAAGTATGTAGTTGCATGGAGCCATGCTTTTGTCGGCCTGGCCGAGCATGCAAGTAACTCTATTAGCTATGTACTTTATTACTGGCCAGTGGTAACTGTTAACTCAAGCTTGCCAAGAACAGGTCATGTACACATATGAATGGTTTGGTTGCTGAAATTTAAATTAGAGGCAATTAATTACACCACACCATATCTTCGTAAACCTTGTCTAGATTGACTAAAAGTCTGTAAGCGACAATTGGTACATGCAAACCTTGTATTCATAAGATTACATTCACATGGCAGTCTATATTTTCAAATAAATTTATTTTGAGGGATCACCTCCATGGATAGATAATGTAACTGGTCATATAGTAAGATGTATTACCATTCCTATAAATTGAAACATCAAGGCAGGCACTTGGGGTAAAATTTTTTCAGTTTGGCATGTTTACTGCCTCAGATCTGAAACTCATACAACAATTCCACTCCCGAAACATAGCTGTGTAGAAAGAAACATAAATATTGGCAAGATGCAACACTGTAGAAGATAGACATATATATCGGAACATTAATATTGGTAAACTGCAAGAAACCAGAGACAGGAGCCTCCACATCCAAGACATGTATTGTACTGCCTGAACTCATCGAAGCAACGCATTGCCGAGACAACTAAAGGCCTAAAGGGAGCTGCAGAATCTGAATGGAGTGAGAGGAAGAAAAACTCTACATCATTTTAGGATAGGAAGCAGAAATCATGAGGTATCCAAGCAAATAAAAGATATTCAATTTGGATAACCAAAGGCACATGTACTGAAGTAAATAAAGGACACTAAAGAATATTAGCTTTGGACAACAGGTTAGCAGTTGAGTAGTCAATATCTGTTGGATGTTTTTTAAGTACAACTAAAGGGAGTTGTAGAAAGCACCAATGTTGTATGGGTAAGATTTTAGCAAAGAAATCAAAATAATGATCAAAAAGTCCTTTTTTTTTTGTGCCAAAATTGATGGGCAGTTGGCAACCTTACATGTTGCAGCCTGACAGCTAAAAGTCAAAGCATCAATGAACACACCTTTGAAAAAGAAGGCTCTCTATTATCCCATACATATATGACGTCCCAACATCGTACAATGAAGTAACATGTATGGAAATAAATAAATTCTTGGTATATGCAAATAAGGCTGCAGAAGGACTAGGCTTCTGTAACCTCGAAGCATCTGTAACCTCGTTGTCAACTCCCATAAATCCCATAAGCCATTGCAGGTGCTAAGATCAGGAAAATGTAGGTAACAAATAGGAGGCATCAGAGTAACTACCGAAGCTTTGTTATATCGGCTATGTCAAACACTAATGCCAAAAACTTGGAAACTCTGCCAATGAGAGAAAAAAAAAAAAAAAGATAGGGAGGCACCTGAAATATAATGTATTAGATTAGATTAGTTCATGTGATCTGTTAATAAAACTAACTGCATCGTAAAGATGACATAATTGAATGGGAGGCACCTGAAATATAATGTATGAAGTTTGTCATCTCCATGAAAATATTGGATGTCCTTGGTCTATTCGTAAAACCTAATAAAGATCAATAATGCATAATTAAATGGAGTTCACTTTATATATTAAATCTATGCCATGTCAAATCTGGCAGGATCAACCGCACATATACAAAGCAATGTCTTGGTAAATAAAGATAAGAGTTCAAAATGGAAATGGAAAAGCAATAATCACATCCCAAAGGAACCGAGGCAATCACAGCAACAGACCTGCAAATGAATGCAAACAGTACATATGTGTTGCATTAGAGCATGTGCAATTCATCAATTCAAGAATACTCAGGGCAGTGTTAAATGTTAAATTATCTAAGCTGAAGCAAGGAAAAAATAACTACAAAATTAATATTGTTCCTCCTCTAAATTTGGGTAGTGGTAGAACTACAATCCAAGTCAAAAAAAATAACTACTTCACAGTTGCAGGTTACCTCCTCCCATAAAATGGAATGGGTGATAGCTTAATTTCATAGTGTTCTTTTTAAAAAAAAAATACATATGAGTTAGTAGGGTACCTGCAACCACGAACACAAAAAGTAACTGATGCCTGGTGAAGTCTGATTAGCAGAGAGAAAACTTCAAGCGCGTTTCAAGTCTGCAAATCAAAATCAACAGGAAGCATGAAGCGACATCAGGTCGGTCGAATAAGAGCATTATCTGGGTCACTGACTGATTTGTTACTGAATAAGGTAAGCAGTGAGCGGAGGCCATTTTCAGACAAATGCAATGTTTGATACTATCATTAACAAACACCCAGTACAGAACGACACTGAAGGGGAAATGAATGGATCAATAGTTAACTTGCCTTGATATCATAGGTCATATTCTATCCCGTCAAACGAAGATGAGCCTAAAAAGGGTGAGACAAAGATGAGCAAGTTATCTCCATGAAAAGAAAAAAATATAAGGATCTAGATGCTAACAGCATGGCTGTATATGCTCAGCTTTCGTATATATAAGATGCAATAGAGCTAGCTGATTGATTAAGACACCAGACAAATCTTCTATGCTTGAGAAGTTGATCCTTAATAAGTTACTGGACTAAAAGGCTGGTTTCTGTCTTCCTTATCACAGATACTTACAATAAGTATGTAGGTGACAATTATATTGATGACAACAACGCTTTAAAAAATACAAGCAGCCAGGAAAGTGAAGATGTACAACTTAAAAGTTGTTTCTTAAAATGACTATCAGGTATCCAGCTTGAGCATCAACAGTCTAAAAAGTATGGTGAAGGTGTGTGACAGCCCACATCCTGGTTAGCACATAAGAAAATAGGAAGGTGCATATGACTATATATTAATTAGCACATATAGGCTGTGAGAAATAAAGTTAACACTGCTGAATACTGTAGCTACTTGAACCAAAAAAAGAGCGTTTCCTATGAGTATGCAAGAAAATCAAGAATAGTGAGGCCACCGTGTAGAACTATTGTTTATAAAAACATGAGCTCCGTAGCATCTATCCCATAAATTAAGAGCATCTGTCATGAACTATTTTCCAATAAGAAATAGTAGCATAAATCAATGACAGGTATTCAGGAAACTCCAAGCAATATTCAAGCATATTTTAATTTCCTAATTACACATTTTCTATCTGCTATTATCCTTCACTCAGAACTCAGGAAGCATCGCTAGGACTGAGAATACAGTACTAAAACTAAAATGCTAAAATGCTGTGAAACTAAAATACAATCCTGTTTAACAGGCATTCCTATCTGTATGGTGTAGCTTCAAGGGGAAAACTTGTCTGAATAAAGCCATAACCTTTGTACAATGCAGTCATTGGATCTAGAGGAAGCTGTAAGGCTCCACTTGCTCAAATGGTTCAAGTACCTGGAGACAGAAAGCTGTCATCACAGGCAATGGCAGCCCATGTTAAAGGTAGCCTATGTTTACAGGTTAGGCTAGGAATAGCTCAAAGTTCGGAGTCTTGCATTTCAGTTTTAGTGAGACACTACTCATTTTAAGTGTTAACTACTAATACAACCAGAAAAGCATTGGTATAGTTCTTGCTGCGAATCCATGTCTGACTGGTCACCTGCTTGAGAATATAGGTGGTGTTCATACTCTGGCCTATAAGGTGGTAAAGTTAGCAAATAGTAACATTGAAATGAGGTAAATAAAATGGATGCATGTTCAGAACAAAATGCATGACTGATGTATTGGGACCAAGATCATAGAGCATATAAAAAAATGTCGTTATAAACACTTGCCAACCAAATACCTCAATGGACTAAACTGAGGGAAAATAATAGATCATAATACCATATGTGACCAATTCTATGAGCATAGTGTTTCCCTTGGTATACATGCCAGGTTAAAAAAGTTCCAACATATCCACTAAAATCATCAAGAAGGTGAATGAGGTTAATACATGCTTGCACTATAACAGCTTGAACTTTGAGAAATAATTCCACAAAGATGTATATATCCACTCCTAAGTATCACTTTGAAATCATTAATTAAAAAAAAGGCTCAAAATATAGATGTCCAATTATTGTGTCCTATCCATAAGCTGCTCATGTAGCAAACCGCTGCGTCAGCAATCAGACAAATAAAGGTAGGCAAAAAGGCACAACAATTAAAGAACTTAGTAAAGGAATTGGATAGTTACTAATAGCTAGAATTAACCCCATCAAAATGCTTTTGCAAACAACAGTAAATAAGGTTATGTACTCAAATCTGAACAACATTCAGCAGCACATTTTCAGAACTGATGGAGGAACTACAATGTTTGTGAGAGCTGATTGTCTTTCAATCGTAAGCGCAAAGCAGGTGGAGCATGTAAACTAAACCAAACTGTGTTAGTAAGAACAGGACATCATGCGTATAAACGAAGCTGATAAAGAAAGGCAAGATTAAAGGGGGGGACGAGAGAGGGGATTAGATGTCTCATATACGTAGGGACCCCAAGCAAAAGCACAAGAAACGGTCGACAGAGGATGAGTTAGGGTTTCGAAATCAATACGATACGGGAGGTAGAAGGAGGGTGCTGCGGCTCGGGGAGTCGACAAATAAGGCCCGACGCCCAATCGCTGCAGTGTATGCGTCCGGAGGGGCCGCCACCATCGCCGCCCCCCGACCTCGCTAGGGTTTGGCGCAGCGGGCGCCGTCGCCTCCCGCCCGCCGCTACCTGAGGAGGGAAGGGGAGAGGAGTAGGAGGAGACGGCGGAGGAGGAAGAGCAGGGCGGCCACCATGGCGGCGGGCGGCGCTAGGGCCCTCGCGCCGTCGCAGTCCTCCCGCCGCTTCTATCGCCGCTTCGGGGAGAGAACGAGAGATGTCGGTGTTTTTTTTTAGCGGATTTTTTTTTTTTTTGAGTGGGGAGGGGGGAGAGAAGCCGGAAGCTGGGTATATATTCACTTTCCCGGATTCGGATGGAAGCCGGAGAAGCTGAGGTAGAAGCCAGCTTTTGGGACGAATCCGAGAAGCCGGAGCCGGTGGAACGAATCCTGACCGGCCCATGCGGAGATCAAACGGGTGGGAACATTTTAAGACGACGTGGATAGCGGTTCATTGCAGGAAGCTATTGCCGTTTCTTTCGTTTTAATTAATTAACATCAATCAAGTGTATGCTGATTCATTCCAGTCATTGCGCTTTGCTGCCACTGGTTTCGTTGCTTGATACAAGCTGGCAATCTCGTATTTCTCTTCTTTTTTTGGTCTTATGAAGTTTGTTATGTTGCTATTGCATTGCGGTGGTTGTTGATTGCGGAACTTCAGTTTCCTCTTACTGGACTTATGGGAGTAATCCTGGTATCTGGAGGAGTATATGCAGTGGTACGTTCATTGCATTCTGAATCTGATTTGGATGCTTTGGAATTTGATGTATGCAGTATGGTAGCATCCCCTTTTGTCTTCCGAGCTGGTGGTGAAGTGTCTGTCGCCGAGGTTGGGAATGCATGCGTTTGTGATTTGTGAGACACTAGTTCTAGTTGTGCATCATCATGACCCAAGCCGGCCACGGCCAGTGCAGTGACGTGACGGCGGGTCGATCGGTAAAAAGTTTGCATGCAGCAGAATCAAAGAAAGCGGCAGCCGCTGATGGACCGAGGGAGGCATCGACCACAAGCAGGTGACCCGATGTCGATGCAAGAGCTCTCGATCGGGCCATCGTCCCCGATCAATGCGCAAGTGCACTACTAACAGAAGAAACTTTTTTGTGCCTTGTCATATAGTACGTACACTAGTAGGTAATGGAGCTAAGGGTATGTACAACCCATAGACGGCGGGTCGTCTGTAAAACATCGAATTTATCATACAGATAGATATAAAGACAGCTCATACAACCCATCGACAGAGGGTTTGTCTATAAGCTATTTAATGGTGTACATCTAACTTAAGATCAACTACAAATGTATTTTTGTATATCATTGTGTGGCTATTTGATATAATAATATCAAGCATAAATAATAGAAACAATTTTCATAGATATCAAGCATAAATAATAGGAACAATTATATAGTACACACACACATACAGTTCAGAAAATAGTTTTACATTCAGCAGACATTCAGAAAAGGGCATTCAACCTTCCAACTAGCTTCGAAATAGCACTGGTCATACCTTACCTATAAAGTCCAAATGCCAATCAGATAATTCAGTTCAACTTCCAAATAGCAGCCAAGATAACTAGAAATACATATTGCTCAGCTAACCTATAGATAGTTCCCTGAAAACAACAGCCCGGTTGGGCATTATGTCGAGCACCTGAAAGGATAGCACAAACGATAGCATGCTGCTAGCTCGCCCTCCTCCATGGCGGCGTGCTCGACGTAGCAAGGAACGGAGCAGCGTGGCACTCAGCACAACACCTCGAGGACCGGCTTGGGGGCAAACATGAGTAGTCCTCAACGGTGGCCGTGACCTGCACTGGTGAGCGCTCGCCGCCGGTTATGGAGAGGGAGATCAGGAGCACCACCACATCAACAGCTTCCATGCATCCCCGTACCTTTCTGCTCCCTCACATTCACCGCACATAGCAGCTTTCTGCTCCCTCACCTCCACCGCATCTTCAGCCCCCTCGTAGAGTACGCCGGTGATGGAGATAGATGAGGGGCAAGCGAGGACGCGGGGAGCGGAGGTGTAGATGGATTTGGCGCGCAAAAATCCCCTGCGCGCCAACAGCTGCTGCCCGCGCAGGATCCGGCCTTGGAGCACGGGACGCCGAAGAGGGCTGTACAACTGTGTTGCGGCGTCTATTCCCGCCTCGGAGAACGGGACACGCCCGTCGTCTCGTGAAGCGACGGCACGCCCGTCTCTTGGCTCAGAGGAGGGTGTTTTCAGAAAAATGCCGGCTTACAGACGGCTCGCAGACGAGCGTTGTACATGCCCTAAGGGGTTGTCGGCGTGACTCAGCTTACGTTGGATCAGTGGATTGTCAAAGTTTTCTATGCTTACCTGCCTTCACTAAAAAGCTCATAAAAACGCATCCATGACGCTGGTTGATAGACAGCAACGTGGCCGGCCGGAAAACAAAGGCAGGCTTTCATTTCAAAAAAAGAAAAAGAAAAAGAAAGAAAGAAAGTCGAAGGTGAGCTTTGAGAGTGTTGCAGAATTCATGTGATCTCGTCGTTCGTTGGTTCCCTCCTGCGATGCGCAGGCGCCTAGAACAAGCTGACCAGTGACCAAACCGAGAGAGAACCAAACCATTTATGCGCAGGCGCGCGCTCTTTCAGTTCAATTGGCACGCGAATTTCCAGATGCCCGTCCACAAGTTTGACAAACTGGTACGTACACGAAGAAGAAAGGAGAAGAGAGCACACGGAGCCGATCGAGGTGGCGTGGCAACCAAGCGCGACGACCATGATTTGATTGGGAAAGCCGCCGGGCGCGCGGTGTCCTTGTGAAACCGTGTTCCGAAAACGACGACGTGGGACCCACCGACGTTATCGGAAATGTGAAGCCGAGGACGGACGGACGAGCAGGGCCGGCGGCGGCACATCTCATCTGACTACCGCATCCGACATGCGCAAGCTGCTGGTGTTGGTGCTGCTCCCCGGTCTTTTTTTTTTTTTAGAATTACACAGTAACGCTCACAACACGCATACACACTCACCCCTATGAACACATGTACGCAAACCCTACCCCTATGAGCATCTCCGAAGGACTGGACAGCCGACAGATCTGGAGATTCTCGAAGTCGCCATAGGCGCCTCGTCGTCGACGGGAACGCCGCTACCACTTAATGCATAGTGAAAGACCGAAACGGCGACCAGAGGGGGGGTGAATGGGAGCCTCGAATTTCTTTTCAATTTCGGGTCATCGCCTCAACCCCCAACCTCAAAAGCAAACTCAAACGAGAGACGATTAACACACGTGCTAACTGGTAGCAAGGTGTCACGACCAAAGAGGGCACCGAGATGTCCATGACCCAAGTGGTTGGGTGGATGTTCCCTAGGAACACAGCGGGACACCTCAAACTAACGCACACGGCCGACGGCGAGCAAAGATCGAACCGAGGACTAAAAGAGTCACTCAACTTCTATAGAGAAGAAGTGAGTTTCCGAAACTAAAATACCAACGCCAACTCGTGGACGAGAGTACCTAGCAAAATTTCTCGGATCGATGAAAAGTTATCACAAAAATTGGATTGCAAATCGAATCATAGAGAAAGATGGATTTGCACGGCACTCGAAGGTGCACGGCCTACCATCAGCTTGAACGAGCCGGACTTCTCTCAAACTGGTGAACAACACCTGACAAGCACACTGGACTTCACCATCGACGCTAGACAAACAGCTATCTAGCAAATCAAATAAGCAAGTGATTTAAAGCTCTAAAGAATATAGCTTGAGAGAAACTACGGGAGAAAACCAAGAGCTTTGACCAATCAGACTCAAGTACTAGATGAGGCACCTGTAGATCGAAAGTGACTACTCATGAATTGATTTCCAAGTGCAAGAACGAGCTGCTGCTTGCTGCAATCTACAGGCTCATGCTCGATTACCAAGACAGTAAAGTAGCCTGCTTACCTACTTACCAATATCTGAAATATGGTTGATAGTTGCTAAGCGCCTGCTGCAGCTCCCGTCGATTTGCTTGAAGAATGAGAACCTTGTTGTGCGTCACGTGGAAACTGCAGAGGGAGGGAGCGAGCTTGACGGACAGCAGCTTCAGACTGCCTGATGCTCTCGGCACTGGAGAGCAGCCTGTGTCCGGATCCCACGGATGAGCGCTCGACCAAGACAGCATGGTTGAGTGATTGTCACATGTGTTTAGTTTTGTGATTGAGTGATTGTCAACAAATAACATTTTAATTCTATTTTCCTTTATTCTTTATGCTTCGCTATGTTCACCGGCACACGCGGAGGGTGTCAAGACGATTCTTGGTTCGTGTTGTGCAGGTGTGGAGCTCGGAGATGGTAGCCGACGGCGAGGTGAAGGTGCCGAGGGAGGACGTGCGGGCCGACGGACCGCGGAGGTGAAGGACGGACGTGAGGCTTGGACCGAGGGACCGGCGCCGGGTGGCTAGCCATGGTGGCTGACATCCGGGACATCGACGGATGCAAGAGGACGGGCGGACCGTGTCGATCGGGTCAAGACGGCGAGGCGGCGCAGAGCGGGGAGCTCGGATGACTTGGCGACTTCGGCGCCAAGACGGCGATGACATGTGTCGAGGAGGTTTGGTGGTTTGTCCTCAAAACCATCGGTGCGGGTTTCGTGGTTTGGGCCTCAAAACCACGGGTGCGGGGTTTGGTGGTTTGGGCCTCAAAACCATCGGCGGGTTTACGGGTTTGGGCCTCAAAACCCGGGCAGCGTTCCGTGGACGGAAGGGACGGCACGTGGCGGCATCTGGGAGATTGCGCGGAGCAAGGCTACAGATGAGGAGGCGCTGGTGGCCGTCCGGATCGACAAATTACCCGAGTCGACCAAAATAGCCCTAGGGTTAATGGTTTGGCTCATTTGTATCGAAGGGCAAAATAGGGATGAAAAATAAGGACCATATATAGAGGATGGCAGCCATCCTTCCCCTCTTGCCTCTCTCATTTTCGTTTTTATTTTTCCCCAATTTTAGGGTTCTTGTTTAGATGTCCAAGAACATCAAATTGGTGACACTTTGTGGTGATTTTCGTTGGGAAGGGGAGCCCCAAATCTCCCCCGTCGCCTCCGGGCGTTTTGGATCAAATTTCTTCACTTTTGCTGTGATTTTTGTTGGAGATTTTGGATCTTGTGTTTGCCTGTGTTCTTCTGTTCTGTGGTTTGTACAGGGAAACAGCCGCGCTCGGTCGGCAGCAGCAGGCGGCAGGCCAGCTCGGGCGTCCACCAGGGCCAGCAACGCTCGGCAGGCCCCCGAGCGGCCATCGTGCTCCAGCTCGGGCGTCCACGCGCGAACAGGCAGCAGGCCTCCAGGAGCGAGCTGCTCCCTGCCCGGCCGACCGTGCACGGGAGACGAGATCCTGACCAATCAGTCCCAGGCCCGGCGCCTCTGCTTCCCTTGCTCAACGCTGTCCCCTGCTCGACCATCCACGCAAGCGAGCAGCAAGCAGCGCCGTGCTCCCTTTGAGTTTCGTGCAGCTCCCTGGCAGCGAGCAGCTGCTTGCTTTCAGCACTCAAGCACCGGCCTTGGGACTCATACAGCAGCAGCAGCGTTTTCGCCAGCAAGCAGCAAGCGGCAGGAACAGCGGCAGCTTCTTCAAGGTGTTTGATGGAATGCCTCAATGGTTTTTCTTTTCTCTGTTGTGGGTAAGTAGGTAAGTGGTGCATTCTCAACTTGTCCAGTTCGCTGATTTGAGAAGGAGCAATCAGTGCTTGAGTTGTTTACAGGAATCAAGGTTCAGTTAGTAATTTCATTTTCTTGCATTCGTGAGCTAGGATATCCTGTACTCCTCATTGGTGTAGCTTTTGTCTTTGCACGGTGAAGCACTACTTCTTGCAATCTTGAATTATTTTTTGGAGCATTAATTTATTTTACTTTTGCCCTGAGTAGTATTCACGACATGCAAAGTGTTTCCATCTAGTACTAGCTGTTTTTATTCCCGTGAATGGAAAATTGAGAACTGTCCAGGTAAGCACAAAGAACCGAGCAAGCTACGTGTAGCAGCTTTCGTCACTTTTCAGAGTAAAGCAAGTCCAGTTCGTAATTCCTTTTCCTTGCTGCCATAAACTAGTTCTTCTAAGCAATCATGAGCTAATCTTTGGTGCATTTATTTTTTATCTCTTTTGCTTAGTTAGTAGCTGGAGTAGCACGCCTTGAAATTGCTTCGGTCTTTATTTCCGATTGGTCAATTTTCGTGCTTGATCTCTTGTCCGCTGCTTGTGCGTTTGAGCTTTGATTTGAGAACCGGTTTTTGCAATGACTCTCTAGCGATCCGTGGAGTTTATCCGAGTACTCGCCACAAGTTGGCGTTGGTATTTTAGATTCGTGATCTCGCTTCTTCTCTATAGAAGTCGGGTGATTCTTTTTCTATCCTCCGGTTTGGCTTTTCGCTTTTTGTCGACGGTTCGGATCGCTTTGAGGTGTCCCGCCGTGTTCCTAGGGAACATCCACCCAATCATTTGGGTCGTGGACATCTCTCGTTTCTTTTGCTCGCGACACCTTGCTACTAGTTAGCACGCGTGTGATTCGGGTCCCGCATGAGTTTGCTTTTGAGGTTGGGGGTTGAGCCGATGACCTAATTTTGAAAAGTAAAATCGAGGCTCCCATTCACCCCCTCCGGGTCGCCGCTTCGGTCCTTCAATTGGTATCGAGCCGGTTAAGATCACTTCCACCCTAATCGGTCCGTGATCCGCAAGAAGGCGACATGGATCGTGCTTTCGGCCACTTTGGCAAATCTCCTGAGTTTGATGGTTCTTCCGCTAACCCATCACAGATCTCTTTGCTTTGTCTTCTTTGGTGTTTATGACAGAGGAGGAGTCGGAGTGCCTTGGGGACGACGAGCTGGCTCTCGTTATCGTCGATTCTCGCGGTTCCACAACAACCGCTTGAACCGGCCGGCGTGGCGGTGGTCCCAAGAGAGGATGCTTTGAGTGCCGCGATCCGACCACTTTGCCGCCGCGTGCCCCAAGAAGAGCAAGGACAAGTACGACCGACAAGCGCAAGGACAAGCGTGAGTACATCTCCAACAAGTACAAGTCCAAGAAGGGCTTCGATACGGAGGCGATCAAGAAGAAGTACCTCAAGCGTGCCAAGGAGAACAAGGACACCTTCTTCGCCTCCCTCGCCGACCTCGACAACGACGGGCAAGCTTCCTCCAAAATGACGAGGAGCCCGAAAGTGCAAGATCGAGGACGACCCGAACGGACTTTGCTTCTTCGCCACTCCAAGCCCGGGGCTTCGCACCATGGCCCTCGACGGAGCGGTGACCGACAAAATGCTTCCCACACGACAACGACTCTTCTTCCCCGAGGTATCTCCTACAATCGAATCTCTCTCATGAGGTTGACACTTTGGGCGAGGCGCTTGTTTGTCAAGAGAAGTTGCTCAAGCGAGTAGCTAGGGAGAGAAAGGAATACAAGGAGAAGTGGGAAATGGCTATGGTGGAGATAGAGTTGCTTAGGAAGCCTGTGGATGTGTCTCGATGAGACCGAGTGTGACGCTTGTGCTATGCATATGTCTAACATCATGTCTTTGCAATCCAAGTATTCTCGCTTTAGTAGATGAGCACGTTGAGTCAAGGCTAGACCTATGTTGTTGAGTGCGTGCAAGTCTTGTCCCGGCTTGCAATGCGAGTTGGCGAGATGGTTGCCAAGCTTGCTATGCTTGAGAAGGCCACTCGATAGCACCGTGGTCGAAGTGTGCTAAGTGTGAAGCTTTGGAGATGGAGGTCATGTCTTGTAGGTATGACAAGGAGAGAGTCGAAGAGGAGAACAAGTACCTTCGCCTCGTCCCGAAGTTGGGTGTCTAGTGGAGAGCCACAGCTTGGTATGATGATGAGTCGGCCCAAGAGGGGGACCGACACATCGGGATTAGGCTTTGCTATAGGTGGGAAGGGTGAAGTCATTTATGGTAAGGTTGGTCAAGGTAGTGGTTTGAGCTCGAGTGAGAAACCCACAAACACTCCCAAGTTGACCAAGATCACCCCACCTGAGCCTGCTAAGACCATTGTGAAAGATGGCATTCTCCAAGAGACCCCAAAGACTCCACTTCCCAAACAAGTGTGGCTTCCCAAACCAAACCACCTCAAGAACCCACTTGACACTTTGCCCAAGATCCCCCGAGGAAACCCTTCCTAAAGCCAAAGCTTCAACAAAAGTAAATCATCCACCCAAGAGAGTGAACCAAAGAACCACCCAAGAGAGAGGTGAGGTATCACTGTGAGTATTGCCAGAGAGATGGTCACTTGATTGAGTTTTGCTTTAGGAGGAAGAGGGATGCTAGGCGTCAAGTTGAGTTTGAGAACCGTGACTTGTATCACCCACCACTTGGCATGTATGAGAGGGGTGTGCAGTCGGTTCAGAGGCGCTTGTCGGGCCTAGAGGTAAGATGCCTCGTAGAGCTAGGCCGCAGCTTGAGACCTCGTGATGGTCGTGTTCCGTGTGGATGTTGATCCCCGCTTTGGGAACTTTGAGTTTGACATGAGGAGAGCACCACGCTTTGTTGCGCTGTGGAGCACCTTGGTCGATGGGTCGTGGGATGTTTGTTTTGCCTAACGCCTATCTTGCGCAAAATGGTCAACACCGGTATTCTCCTAAGTATACTAACCCCAGTGTTGTGCCATTTGCTCATCCCATGTTTTTCCAATGATGCGGTGACCAAGTCTTGGGTTCCCAAGTTTATGCCTCGTTAACCCTTTGGGATCCAAGACTTGGGGTTTTTTTTTTTCTTTGTCTTCTCATGTGTAGGTATGAGGACGTGGGGTGGAGAACATGTGCTTGATGGAACTTGATCCTTTGTATGGTGTGATCAAGACTTGATGGTTCTCTACACTCACTTTGATGGCCTCCAAGAGGCATGTGCTTAATTGTGACACCTACACACAAATCCGTGAGCTATCATATACACTCATGCCTTGTACATTCATGATTTCTCTACTTGTGGTATGAGGTAATTGTTCATTTGCTCACTTGTATATTGCTTGCATGTATCATACTTGTATCATGCTTTTATATCCCCTTTAGCATGTATTATCTTGTGTATTATATGCCATGCTAGCCTTTGTGCCCTTTTGTTTCCTAGTTTTCTTTTTGCTAGGTGTCTTTGGTTGAGGGGAGTTGGGAGTTTGCTATCCTTTTTGAGGGGTAGTTTTGTAGTTGATGTACACTTGTAGCTTTAGGTTTGTTTTGCTTTGTGCATCATCTTGTATCATATTGCATTCATCATGTACACTATTGCACTTTGAGCTTCTTGTTTATATTGATCACAATGAGACTATGCTCAGCTTTAGTGTAACAATTACATGTTGGTGCTTACAGCTTGTGCTCTTTCTCGCTTAATGGATATATGTTATGAGCAAAGCTATTTTTCATGTGAACTTGCTTAACAACGATGAATCTTGCAAAATGTTCACCATTGAGATAGTTCCTAGCATGTTTAAGTTGTTGAGATCCTTTGTGCTTATCATGTATGCTAGGTGACTATGTCTCATTCACTCGAAAGTTATACACTTGCTTAGATGACCACATGCTTTTATTTGCTCAAATCTGAAATCTAAGCTAAGTGTATGGAAAAGATCGAGATGGGTCCATACCGCCCCACATCCAAGTCTTGGGACTCGCCGCTCATTGCACTTGAGTTGAACCTGAAGCTTGGTAGTGATTGACCCAGACCTTTGTCTTAAGCTTCTCGATTGCTCACTTGCATAGGCTTGACATGGTTGATTAGTAAGGCCGACGGTTGTGGATAACCACTCGCACTCATGCTTTGTCCAATGCTTGTAAATCACGCAACTCCGATAACTTAAAAATTTTGACAAGTGTTGGCTCTATCTTTTGCATGATGTATAAACTTTGCTTGGGGTAGTTCACTTGATATACATGTGTAGCACTTGGTAGATTTCCATCTTACTTGTGCTATGTGCTATTCTTTTGTGGTGGACACCTTTTCTAAATTGCTTAAAAAAAAATCAAAATGCTTTCAAGCCATATTTCATATCTCTTGATCAGTTTGAGCATCGTGTTAAGCACTTGATTTTGTTGCCATGACACTATCTAGAGCATCTTCTTATTTAGATTGTTATAAACTTGAAGCTCTCTCATTGCATTTTCATGCATTTCATAGCTTGATTAGTGCATTTGCCAACAAGGGGGAGAAAGATACAAAGACAAAGGATCGCATTTTTCCGGGGGGAGTAGCACTTTGAGCTAGATGTGTTGAGCCTTTGCCTCTGCCTTGAGGGTCTAGCTGTTTGTGTGTGAAAAGTAATTGGTTTGGAGCTAGCTAGTGGTGTTGAGCCCGTTCTACCTCTTCTTGAGGGCTAGTTGTTTGTTTAACTTGGTTGTGTCGAGCCTTTTGCCCATGTCTTTGGAAACCAAGTTTTGCTCCATGTGTGCTATCCAAAGGATTTTGTCTTAGCTTTTGTCTAGCTTGTGTCACTTGGATGTGCTATCTTCTACCTTCTTCGTTTTGTGTTGAATGTTGACAATGCACTCATCAAGGGGGAGATTGCGAACACATGGTTGATTTAGGTCACATGTGTTTAGTTTTGTGATTGAGTGATTGTCAACAAATAACATTTTAATTCTATTTTCCTTTATTCTTTATGCTTCGGGTTATGTTCACCGGCACACGTGGAGTGTGTCGAAGACGATCTCTTGGTTCGTGTTGTGCGGTGTGGAGCTCGGAGATGGTAGCCGACGGCGAGGTGAAGGTGCCGAGGAGGACGTGCGGGCCGACGGACCGCGGAGGTGAAGGACGGACGGAGGCTTGGACCGAGGGACCGGTTACGGGTGGCTAGCCATGGTGGTCGACATCCGGGACATCGACGGATGCAAGAGGACGCGGGCGTGACCGCGGTCGACGGGTCAAGACGGGCGAAGCGGGCAAAAGGTGAGCGGGAGCTCGGATGACTTGGCGACTTTCGCGCCAAGACGGCGGCGACATGTGTCGAGGAGGTTTGGTGGTTTGTCCTCAAAACCATCGGTGCGGGTTTCGCGGGTTTGGGCCTCAAAACCACGGGTGCGGGTTTGGTGGTTTGGGCCTCAAAACCATCGGCGGGTTTACTGGGTTTGGGCCTCAAAACCCGGGGCAGCGCTCCGGTGGACGGAAGGACGGCACGTGGCGGCATCCGGGAGATTGCGCGAGCAAGGCTGGCGATGAGGAGGCGCGGTGGCCGCCGGATCGACAAATTACCCGGAGTCGACCAAAATAGCCCTAGGTTAATGGTTTGGCTCATTTGTATCGGGGCAAGGCAAAATAGGGATGAAAAAAAGGACCATATATAGAGGATGGCAGCCATCCTTCCCCCTCTTGCCTCTCTCATTTTTCGTTTTTATTTTTCCCCAATTTTAGGGTTTTGTTTAGATGTCCAAGAACATCAAATTTGGTGACACTTTTGTGGTGATTTTCGTTGGGAAGGGAGCCCCAAATCTCCCCTCCGCCTCCGGCGTTTTGGATCAAATTTCTTCACTTTTGCTGTGATTTTTGTTGGAGATTTTGGATCTTGTGTTTGCCTGTGTT
Organism: Hyparrhenia diplandra; assembly: GCA_015847255.1. NCBI lineage: Eukaryota > Viridiplantae > Streptophyta > Magnoliopsida > Poales > Poaceae > Hyparrhenia > Hyparrhenia diplandra. The sequence goes on along the minus strand of JADLZK010001513.1, from coordinate 52,283 downwards.
CTTCTGTTCTGTGGTTTGTACAGGGAAACAGCCGCGCTCGGTCGGCAGCAGCAGGCGGCAGGCCAGCTCGGGCGTCCACCAGGGCCAGCAACGCTCGGCAGGCCCCCGAGCGGCCATCGTGCTCCAGCTCGGGCGTCCACGCGCGAACAGGCAGCAGGCCTCCAGGAGCGAGCTGCTCCCTGCCCGGCCGACCGTGCACGGGAGACGAGATCCTGACCAATCAGTCCCAGGCCCGGCGCCTCTGCTTCCCTTTGCTCAACGCTGTCCCCTGCTCGACCATCCACGCAAGCGAGCAGCAAGCAGCGCCGTGCTCCCTTTGAGTTTCGTGCAGCTCCCTGGCAGCGAGCAGCTGCTTGCTTTCAGCACTCAAGCACCGGCCTTGGGACTCATACAGCAGCAGCAGCGTTTTCGCCAGCAAGCAGCAAGCGGCAGGAACAGCGGCAGCTTCTTCAAGGTGTTTGATGGAATGCCTCAATGGTTTTTCTTTTCTCTGTTGTGGGTAAGTAGGTAAGTGGTGCATTCTCAACTTGTCCAGTTCGCTGATTTGAGAAGGAGCAATCAGTGCTTGAGTTGTTTACAGGAATCAAGGTTCAGTTAGTAATTTCATTTTCTTGCATTCGTGAGCTAGGATATCCTGTACTCCTCATTGGTGTAGCTTTTGTCTTTGCACGGTGAAGCACTACTTCTTGCAATCTTGAATTATTTTTTGGAGCATTAATTTATTTTACTTTGCCCCTGAGTAGTATTCACACGACATGCAAAGTGTTTCCATCTAGTACTAGCTGTTTTTATTCCCGTGAATGGAAAATTGAGAACTGTCGGTCAAGCACAGCACAGCAACCGAAAGCAAGCTACAGGTAGCTTCGTCACTTTTTCGTAGTAAAGCAAGTCCAGTTCGTAATTCCTTTTTCCTTGCTGCCATAAACTAGTTCTTCTAAGCAATCATGAGCTAATCTTTTGGTGCATTTATTTTTTTATCTCTTTTGCTTAGTTAGTAGCTGGAGTAGCACGTCTTGAAATTGCTTCGGTCTTTATTTCTGATTGGTCAATTTTCGTGCTTGATCTTTGTCCGGCCGCTTGTGCGCTTGAGCTTTGATTTGAGAACCGGTTTTTGCAATGACTCTCTAGCGATCCGTGGAGTTTATCCGAGTACTCTCGTCACAAGTTGGCGTTGGTATTTTAGATTCGTGGATCTCGCTTCTTCTCTATAGAAGTCGGGTGATTCTTTTTCTATCCTCCTGGTTTGGCTTTCGCTTTTGTCGACGGGTTCGTGATCGCTTTGAGGTGTCCCGCCGTGTTCCTAGGAACATCCACCCAATCATTTGGGTCGTGGACATCTCGATCTTTGCTCTTTGCTCGCGACACCTTGCTACTAGTTAGCACGCTGTGTGATTCGGTCCCGCATGAGTTTGCTTTTGAGGTTGGGGTTGAGCCGATGACCTAATTTTGAAAAGTAAAATCGAGGCCCCATTCACCCCCTCCGTTGCCGTTTAGTCCTTCACATAGCGCCGGTAAATCCCGAAAATCCCAGGAAAGGTCGAAAGCACCGCGATTTGAACCCGGTGGGTAACGCCCCACCTGGGCCGTCCCTACCATCGACTACAAGTCAATTCGCGCTGCTCCCCGGTCTGGACCCCACGGCGGCCGGCAGAGCGATCGAGCACGGGACGCACGCTTGGCGTGACGTCGTTTTCACGTTTTTGGCAACCTGATGGCAAGGGAAGAACACGAGTCTCCGTGTACGAGCACCGGCAGCAATAATAATGCCAATGGGATACAGCCACGTACGGTACGACCCCTGCTGAGTAAGCCTGCAATTAATGCAAGCTTGTTGTTACCTAAAAGATGATGATTCTATTCTATGTACTGTATAACGGACGAGCAAAGGCACGGCTCCACTATCTCACCGTAAAATACTCTTGCTACCTTTTGTGCTGATTGTTGGAGCCGTCATTTCGTCCTATGCACACAAATCCACTAGTAAGGTACCCTCTTATGTTCCTCGTCACTGCAAAAATCCTATTCATACATTTTAAGCTTTGTTTGATTATAGCTACAATCAAACTTGGGCTCTTCCGTGCACTGTAGCTACGTTATGGCAACGAGTCATGTACACAATGAATAACACCTGATGACTAATTAATTTGGTCCGATGGTAATAATTTGAATTTGGACCGGTCTATAGGCCAAGACTTTTGCCGAACATTCTTATACCACGACACGACACGACGACTGTAAGTTTTGTCCGATACTTTTTTTCAAACAATGTCAAAATACTGACATATCTTTTTCCTCGATCAGCTGTAGTATTTCTTTCCCCTTTCTTTTTTGAAGATAAATAATCCCAGTTGGGAATCTTTACCAGCCAGCATTATTTGTTCCCCAAGAAAAAAAATGCGGGGGAATATGCCTATCTTCTTCTTGCGTCCTTAGAAGCCATGTTCCCGGAACGTGAGGAACGTGGTACAGGAACGTGGTACGTGGTACGGCATTTTTAAAAACTATGGAACGAAAAGGGTATACAACTTTAGCTTGTACCAAATCCAAATGGAACGCGCACCTAATCTAGATGGAACGTGTTCCCGAACGCTCCCAAAAATGCAATACCGAGATGTTCCGATGGCTCCGCTTTTGAGCCTATTACCCCTGATTCTCTTTTGTCGGCGGATGGATAGATCTCGCTAGTGTTTAAGACACTTTGATGACAAAGACGAGACGCTTCAACAACTCAACGCTCGCCTATGTTTGGGACTCCATGTTCCTCAAATTGTCGCGGATCCGGACGCTGCGTTAATCGTGATTGGGAACAACGCTCCACATTGTTCCCGCATTCACCTAATTGGAACGCCGTTCCCGAACGGGAACGTGGCCATGTTCCCGTACCCTGGCTTCTAAGCTTGCGTCACAAACCACGCGCGTACAACACCAAACAGCCAAAGCACCTACTGTAGTGCCGTTGCTTTCAATGACACGTGGGCCATAGCATTAGCTGACCCTACACGTCATCGACCACACCTCACCTTCTCGAGAAAGTCAGATTGACAGGTCACCCCCGCACCTCATTCCAGCAGACTATTTTTCTTCAAAAAAAAATCAAAAATCGCTTTCTCTAGTTGCATTGCTTTTCGCTTTCTCTCCTTTATTTATTTATTTACATATTTATAAATCTACAATTATAGCAATAGATAAAATCTGCTTTTTTTTCGTCTTTCTCGTGTATCGTCGGCTTTAAAAGGACACAAGAGCTAAAACCCTCTCCACCATCCGTCCACCTCACACCATCCGCTTCCCTCAACCTCGAGCATCTCCGTCGTCGTCGTCCTCGCTCCTCAACTCGCCATGGGTACTTCCTCGCTCGCTCCCGGTTTCTCCATCTAGTTCCTGCTCCATGCTCCCTTCCTGCTCCTTGCTCAGATCTGCCGACCAAAGGGGTTTTGCTGACTTTGTTTTTGTTTGAATTTTTTGTTCTGGATGGATTTCTGGATGCAGGCAAGATCAAGATCGGAATCAACGGTGGGTTTCTACTCCCAATCAATCTACTGCTTCCTGCTTGGTTTGTTGGGTTTGGAGTCTTCTGACTGATTCTCCCTGCATCTGCGTGTGTGTGATGATTTCGCTCAGGTTTCGGAAGGATCGGCAGGCTTGTGGCCAGGGTCGCGCTCCAGAGCGAGGATGTCAAGCTGGTCGCCGTCAACGACCCTTTCATCACCACGGACTACATGGTATGCTCCTCGATCTGTTGCGCTTGTTCCGTGCCATGAGTAGATCTGGTGGTTTACAAGGTTTTAGAGTGGGTTTAGCACCGATCAGTCAGCTATCATGCTCGATTCTGGCGTTCGGAGTCGGTTGACTTCAATTCTTTACTGTGTCTCTCCGTAGATCTGGGGTTCTGTTGTTCTGTTACAATATATTATACTGTCAGTATCAGTATCAGCTTGAGGTGCTTGCTTCAGTTTGTGAATTTTGAAATCTGTGTGCTGTTCTCATGGTTTGTTGCTCCCCATCTTGCGTAGACCTACATGTTCAAGTATGACACCGTGCACGGCCACTGGAAGCACAGTGACATCACCCTCAAGGACACCAAGACCCTCCTCTTCGGTGAGAAGCCGGTCACCGTCTTTGGCATCAGGTACAGTCCCCTCTCCTGCTTCTTTCTTGGATGGGTTGAGTTTTGTGCTCAAGCTGCGAGCTAATGTTTCAACTGCTGTGATTCTACAGGAACCCAGAGGAGATTCCTTGGGGTGAGGCTGGTGCCGACTACGTTGTGGAGTCCACTGGTGTCTTCACTGACAAGGACAAGGCTGCGGCTCACTTGAAGGTATAATTGCTGCTTCATGATCCTATGCCTGTTTCAGAATGTTTGCTGGTTGTTTGTTTATCATTTTATTCCCAATTTCAGACTATCTGCCTTTGGTTGATTATTTATGTGTGGTGGACAACTTAATTGATGCCTACCTAGTAGTTGGGGCTTAGCAAATTGTGTCCTAATTTTGAACAGAAATGTTTCTTATAAGTACAAGCTTGGAAGCTTACAACAGTCAATTAGTCAGAGCGGGACTTACTAGTGCACTACCTTCTCCATCAGTAAAATTCAATTGGCTTCAGATAAGCTGTAGCAACATGAGGTTTAGGTATTGCATATTAGTTATCTAATGTTAGTATTGTTGTTATAAGAAGAGTTACAGGAGTCTTTATAGAGAATATAGACATTATCAGACTCGATGATGGATGATTTGACTAGGAGCTAATAATACACCCATGTGCTCTCTGTACTATGCTGCCTTACTTGTCAAACCGCCATGAGCCTTGTAAATTCCCCTGTTAATTTGGATGTTTCTGATAGTTGTATTTTCCTTTTTTTTGGAATTATTATATAGGGTGGTGCCAAGAAGGTTGTTATCTCTGCCCCAAGCAAAGATGCACCCATGTTCGTTGTTGGTGTCAATGAGGACAAGTACACCCCAGACATTAACATTGTTTCCAATGCTAGCTGCACAACAAACTGCCTTGCTCCCCTTGCCAAGGTGTGTTTCCCTCCCTCTTATTTGTTCTTTTTAGTTGTTTGCTCTTCTGCTGTAGTTTGATTTACTAATGGTGTCTAATGTCATTAGGTCATCAATGACAACTTTGGTATCATCGAGGGTCTGATGACAACTGTTCATGCCATCACTGGTAAGTTTTCTTTGGCTGTCGAGCTATATCCCCTCCACTAGTTGAGAAGATATATTTGGTTGGCTGTATAATGACAGTGTGGTACGTATCTGTCAGCCACCCAGAAGACTGTTGATGGACCCTCATCCAAGGACTGGAGAGGTGGCAGGGCTGCAAGCTTTAACATCATCCCCAGCAGCACTGGTGCTGCCAAGGTATGTAATAAATTCAGTAATTAACAATGTTGTATGGAGTGAGCTAATATTTGTTCTTTTTGCAAGTGTTGCTCAGCTATTCAGACTGACTTGGCCTGCTGATTGTACAAAATTACTGTCCTGCTGTGTTTTGGTTTCATTAGCCTCATGAATGAATTTTTATTTAATGCCAATGTATGTGCATTTCATTTAGCTTCCTGTTATTGTTATATATAGCTAATTTACATAGCCATATGAGCATACACACAGCTAAATGAGCATTAAGCATTAAAAGGCCTGGTGTGGTTGCCATCCTAGTTCTAACTGAACCTATACTTCCTCTTTGTTTGGGTCGTTGTTCACTTGTTTCTTATTTTTTAGTGTAAACCATATGAGCATACACATATCTAAATAAGCATTAAGCATTAAAAGGCCTGGTGTGGTTGCCATCCTAGTTATAACTGAACCTATACTTCCTCTTTGTTTGGGTCGTTGTTCACCTATTTTTTGTTTTTTAGTGTAAAGTCGATATCCATTCTATTCTAATGGTTATAGATGGAATGTTGTATATTGAGTATTGACTTTTAATATTCATGAATTGCAGGCTGTCGGTAAGGTTCTTCCAGCTTTGAATGGCAAGCTCACTGGTATGTCCTTCCGGGTTCCCACTGTGGATGTGTCAGTTGTTGACCTCACTGTCAGAATCGAGAAGGGTGCCTCCTATGAGGATATCAAGAAAGCTATTAAGTAAGTGATTGTTCCATTTATGTTTTTAATATTCAATGTGAGTGTCAATGGTGGTGGTGGCCACGGGGCTCCTGCAGCGGCGAATTTGCACACGGCTCCAATCCTTATTGGGGCCATTCTTCGGTCCGACCCCTCGACATCGACGACGCAGGCACCATCGACGGCACGCCGGGCACCCTCGGGGCGCCCCACGGCGCCGCCCGGGCGCGTGAAACCGCTGGGCGCCGGCTGTGTCCGCCGCCGGCCGGCGGCGGCGCGCCGCCGAGACGCAAGCTTGGAGCTTAGCCTCGTCACCAACATTGATGCCGCACTCCGCGACGCTTTGTCGGGTGAGGGTGCGGACCGCGTTGGTTGGGTTGACCCGATGCTTGAGGAGCTTGCGGCCTCCTTCGTCGCGCCATCTACCCTTTCGGAGATCCCACCGGAGCGGGTGGATCCCCTTCGCCACTACGTGTGGTACAACTCAAGCCGTGGATGCGCCTGGTCGGGCGGTGAGGTCGCGTGTCGCGGCGTCTGCGGCCACCTTCCCGCTCCCACCCCGTGTCGGCGGCGTCGGCGTTGGAGCTCGGGTGCGGGGGTGGCCTGCTGCCCGCACTCTATGCCGCCTCCAAAGTCTTCGGTGATGATTCTAACACCGTCCAACACGGTCGGCGTCCCCCGGCAAAGAAGAGATCGGCTTCGGTTGTGTGTGCCGTTGTCTTCGCCATTGATCAAGTCGGGGCCGCGCTGCGTCGGTCGCGCACTCCCGCGTCTACCTGCGCCGCGGCGCCAGGTGTCGCGTCGCAGCCTAGGGCGGCTAACGCGACTCGCAGGCCCGGAATCTTTTTGCCGGAAGTTGGGCGTCGCGGTGGAGGCCGGGCGAGGCTCCATTCTTGTCGAGGAGAAGGTCGGGGGCGTCTTGAAGGGGTATGTCACGGCTAAGCGGCGCCGCTTTGAGACTCTTCTCAATGGGGCTTCGACATCTACCACGGGCCTCAACATCGAGGGCCTGGCCGACGAAGTCGCCTAGCGTAACTAGTGTCGTTGTTGGGTCGCAAAGCTGTCAAGATGTAATCCCTCGTAGTGTATCCAGTAGTTGTTAGGTCTCGCATCGGTAATCGTTTGGTTACCGTTGCATCTTGTTGTTTGAACTTTATTCTGCTTAATGAAAAACACGCAACGGCGTGGTCAAAAAAAAAAAAAAAACCAATGCCTATGAATGTAATAATGCGCCTTGTTGGATTCATCTCTAATATCGCATTTGATGTTCACTTTTTATGTTTCCTGCATCTATCTTGATCTTATTGTAGTTTATCCATCTATTTTGGTGAGGATGGACGGCAACATTTACTTAATTGCTATTGCTTTATTACAGGGCTGCTTCTGAGGGTCCACTCAAGGGTATCATGGGCTACGTGGAGGAGGATTTGGTTTCCACCGACTTTGTTGGTGACAGCAGGTTTGCCTTTGCTTTGTATTATTTAGGAGCCAACATTATTGATTATTATGGCACACTGTTATGTCGAATTCTGATGGTTCATTTGTCATTTTATTGCTCCCACCTAGGTCGAGCATCTTCGATGCCAAGGCTGGAATCGCCTTGAACGATAACTTCATCAAGCTTGTCTCGTGGTATGACAACGAGTGGGGCTACAGCAACCGTGTCGTAGACCTGATCCGCCACATGTCCAAGACCCAGTAGAGATTTTTCTGCATCCTATCCCATCCCAATGGGGTCTGTCCATCCCGCTGCTTGTCTATGCTGAGAATAAATGTGAATGGTGCTTCTGGACGCCTGATTCATGCTGAGTTTGGACGTTTTGTGTTTCAATTTCATTCTGTAATGATTTCATTAATATGAGACCTGAGTTTAGTTTTTGCTTGTGAAGAATATAAACAGTGGGGTTGCAATTTTGCTGTGCTTATTATGTTCTTCTGCTGGCGATTGGAACTTGGAAAATTGGGATTCCAATTTTTTCTTCTTTGATGTGTCTGAATTGTGTGTGGTTCTGAATTCTGGTACCATGCCCAGCTGACCGGCAGATTGCCGTGGACAAGTGGTGCTCATTTTGCTGCAGATTGCTGGTTGTGGCTGCAGCAAACTTCGTCAATTACAAGTGAGTGTTGCGGCTGACGGATGGTAAATTATTTATTTGTATGCTCAGCAGCCTGGAAAGCAAAACATCTTTAGAATCGTAAAGACGAGTGGCAAGTAAGGTTATGTTCCCTTGCCTGTCAATGCAGTGTAACATTTTGAGGAAGTAGCGGCCATCATTCGTGCTTATCACATTTTGCCGCTTCCAATGTTTAGCAATAGCCTGCGGTGAAAGATATTAGTGAGCCGTTTCTGAACAACGCTTCCAATGTTTTGCAATAGCCTGAGCCATTTCTGAACAAAGGACACACATCAGGAGGAAGGGATGCTTAAGTTGGACAAATTGAAGTTGTTCGTTTGAGTGCGGTTGGACTCCTTTGATAACAAAAGGAAAAAAGGAACTTTCCTCGTCCAGGATGAAAAACCAAACGCATTGCATTGTATAAACCTTCTACAAAACAACGTTTGGGGCTACAGATAGATAGCTAGAAAAAAGAAAGTATCTTGCGAAGATCAGCATGAGATATTATTTGTAGCAGTGAATTTTTGATGCGAAGATCAGCATGAGATATCATTTGTAGCAGAGAATTTTGGATGCGAAGATCAGCATGAGATATCATTTTGAACAAGAAAACAAGAAAGAGAACAAGAAAACAAGAAAGAGACGCAGACGACGTAACATTAATACAAGCCCACGGCCCACACCAGGATGGGGACAGGGTTGGCCGAGAATCTTATCTTGGGCCATGGGCCGCGTCCGCTGCGCCGCGTTTCCGCATTGTCGCCCGGATTGTGGTGGTCCGGAGGCAAAGACGGCTGCGGTCAGTCAGCAGGCGCGCCTCGTTTGCTGGGAACGGGATCGGAAACGTGAACTTCGTGGCCGTAAAGTACCGCGAGTCCGCATTCCACCGCCTGCACGAGGCAATCCAAACACGATCTCTATCCAGCGAATCCATCGGCCGTCGGGGCCGTGCGCGCGCGTCAGGTGGTGGTGGGTGGTCCACGGCTGGTGCTGGCTGGCTGTGATTGCCTGCAACTGCCCTGCCAGATTGGAATGGTCGCGTCGGGTCGGCGGCTTCCCACCGTGGCCCAGGCTGGGAGGGACTCCATCACCCCCGCGGAGGGCGGTTGGTCGTCACGTCCAGAGAGGCCCAGCATACTAAACCGCAGAGATATTGGAATGTTTCGTTTCAATCTTTTTTTTTTGATGAGTATATGTTTCGTTTGAATCTACTACTACCTTGTCCTTTTGATTCTTTGCATTTGTTTGTGTAAAAAATGCAAATTCATTTTTATATATATGAAAAGGTACTAGTAGATTATACATGTCGCAAGTGCCTGGTGGCGGTATCGAATTCTCTACCTAACCATGATTCAACGATTCTACAACTACAAGAACACGGTTACTTGGCCTCAGAACTGAAGAATTACACGTGATCCCGTGTACCTACTGCCTACTGGTTCCATACCAGTATGAACCAAATCCATTTTTTTTTGAACGAAATCAAATTTATCCAAAGAGAAAAGAAAACCGTCTCGCCTGCTTTTTCTTCCCCATTTTACCCTTGCTTCGCGTCTTCTTCCTCCCCAAGCCTTTTCTGCCCTCGCCTACACGTCTCCGCATATAGGCACCACCGCCCCCTCGCCGACCCCCTCCTCTCTCACCTTTCCCAAAATTAGCGCCACCGCCACCTCCACCTCCGCCGATCCCGCCGCCACCACCTCCTCCCGGAACGAAGCCGAGCCGCCCGAATCGCCCACCACCCACCTACCCACCCATATAGTCCGGCCCCCCAACCGCTCCCCCGGCTCGCGCCCCCGACCCCGACTCCGCCGCCGCCTCCCGGTCCGCCGCCGCGTCACGTGGGGGCAGGAGGAGGAGGAGGAGGAGGAGGAGATGGCCGCCGCCGCCGTTGCCTGCAGGCGCGCGCTACTCCAGCACGGGCACCAGCAGTGGCCGCAGCGCTGGGCGGCGGCCACGCCCTGCCCCCGTACCATCTCGCAGCTCGTCAAGACCAACGGCCGCCGCGCCTTCCTCGTCGACACTCTCGCCCTGGTAAGCCGCCAGACCAACCATCCGGGGGTCTCTTCTTATCGTACTCACGTTCCGTTTCGGCTTCCGCTTCCGCTTCCGCCAATGCCCGAGAGGTGTTCGGCGGAATGCTCCGACGAGTTGATGCTGACGCTGGTGCGCCTGCCTGTGCTCGCCGGGATGGTCGTGTCGCCCGCAGGTCAGGAAACTGGAGTCGCAGGGCGTTCCCACCAAGCAAGCCGAGGCGATCACCTCCGCCATCACGGAGGTCCTCAACGACAGCCTCGAGAGCATCTCCGAGTCCTTCGTCTCCAAGGCCGAGATGCAGAAGGTCAACGCCTTTTGACATTGCGCGGAGCGGATTTCTTCTTAGGGTTTGTTAATTGTCTTGCTTATTTGGTGATGGTGTTGCTTGGCTTTTCGCAGAGTGAGATGCTGCAGGAGTCCAATATCTCCAAGTTCAAGGCGCAAGTGCAGAGCTCACAGGTATGGGTCCTAGCTAAAATGTTACATCATGACAAGTAGCTGTCACTGAATTTTCATTGAACTAAATTTAAATTGTTGCTAGCTTAATGGTTTGCGTAGCTCTTACTATTTAGTTTTAGGCCTTTTTGGGTGAAGGCACTTAGCATTGCTTCCTTTCTGGTTTGTTTTAGATTGTTCATTTGAGCAGTAATGGGATGATTGGATCATGGCTTGTACAAGCAGATTTAGAGCTGCTGCTCTCTAACGTGATGGGGCTATTATAGTTTGTCGAATAGATGTGTGCGAATGGGCACTATGGGCTGAGATCACCCATTTGGAACAACCATTTATCTATGCCTTTTTTTGGGTTTCAGTGTTTATTATGCCTTGGCCATTTTGATCATCTTAATTTGTAATGACACTGGTACATTTTTGTCATATGTCTTAACACTTGACCTTTTATTTTGAGTTAACATCAGTGGTCTTAGCGTGCCTTGTAGAAGTTATCCTCAAATCGTCAAGTTACATTGGTTCAGGCTTATCAGATGTATTTGCTTGCCTTGTATCCTCAAATGCTTAGCTATTGGAACACAATAGAATCTTCAATTTTTAGCCACGGACACCAAATCGCGGTCTAATATTTTTTTTAATAATGTTTTGGAAAATAGTCTTGAGAAATATTAGTGTTGGAAGTTAATCCCTACTCTTTGTTCATTTGAGTAGCAGATATTTTAGTATATTATTGTGTGCCCTGAACTTCAAGAATCCAGATGCCTTGCTGATTGTGCTCATTGGCTGGACTTGTTGTCTTATCTGATGTTTTCTTCATCTTTTCATGCATTAGATAGACTGAGACTTGTTTTCTGGGGTTCTTGATCTCCTAAATTTATAGTGGAATCATTTTGTTCTGCTCACCTGCAATCATATTTAACTATTAATTGTCATTGTTTCAGCTACCTGTCATGTTTGCATTTTAACTATCCGAGGACAATTCTGATGCACTTTTTGAGATAACCTACTCACAACTCTCTTTCAGAGAGTGGAGTTCCTGAAATTCTGTTTATGATTTAAAAATCCAGGTGCTACATATCTAATACTCTGGTTTGTATGCATGATGCTGAATTTTCCTCACTGTGATCCCAGTTTGTGAATTGGGACTAAAAAGGCATTGTTGTTGTTGTTGTGTGATCCGCAATGTTTTAGCTGAACCTAATAATACAGAACTGCAGATTTCAATTTGATGATTGAAACCACAAACCTAAAAATAGTTCTTACTTGTTCTCTGCACGCATGGGTTGCATTTCACATGCCCATATCTTGATGCTTTTCTCTCTACATTTTCTGTACTCAAAACTGTTGTCAAAGTACTTTGTCATGCACTTGTTCTTATTTGTAATGATTATTACTAGTGTCAAATGCTTAAATAGGTCCTTTTTCTTTCTGTAGGAAAATCATTTCTCTTTGAATCAGCGGGAGACTGAGAAACTTCGTGGAGACATTGATAAGATGAGGAGTGAACTGAAGTCAGTATTAAGTTCAAGAGCTGTTTATATCAGGAACCTGAATGAACATAGTCAATCTAATTGTTCATTATGTGAAACAGGTATGAGATTGACAAGGTCACTGCAGGGCAGCGGTTGGATCTGAACCTTGAAAGAGGGTAAGATCATTTGTTTCTATTTAGACATGCTCTCTGTGCTGTTCAGTTATTTTCCCATTATCTGGCTACCAGCTGCACTTGATCACTAAAACATAAGAATCAATACTTTCTATGAACTTGTGTATGGAACAAACAGAAGAATGATTAACTTCCTCATTATAAAAAGTTATATTGACTTTGGCTACAATTCTGGTTTCCAGATATTTAGCTTGGTCTGCTTATTTTAGCTATCATCACTGCTCACCTTTGCATATGAAAAGGCATTCATGTTTAGGTTTTAAGGTTTATCAACCAATGTATAATTCAATATGGTTATGGTGTTTTGCCCTTGTGCCTTTGTTTGAAAAGCTCATAGTTTTCTCTTAGATGCAACCATCTGTTGGTTAGCAGTATACAGACTGTTAGATCATAAACACACAATGACAGGTTGACATATGCGCTATATTTTCTAGTGGTGCCTTGCACGTGGTCTTAATGTAACGGAAAAACTCACTTTTATAGATCACCTTCAGATGAATGTCGCTGCTAACTGGCAAGTTAGCAGTATACAGACTGTTAGATCATGAACACACAATGAAAGGTTGACATATGCGCTATATTTTCTAGTGTTGTGTTGCATGTGGTCTTAATGTAACGGAAAAACTCACTATAGATCACCTTCAGATGAATCCAGTCTCCCTTAAGCCTTTTGAAGGAATCTTTTTAGTCTCTTCTGATGAGTTACACTTGCACCAGTGTCATAGTTCTGATGATGGAACAGTGAAAGATCTTTTTCTTTAGTATTATGCCTTTTTGCGTTAAAACTGCCTTGTGTGTATTGCTCCAGGCGCATACGTGATGAACTTGCCAAGCAGAATGAGGAAACCACTGATCTTACCACAAAGCTTGACAAGGTGAGTGGCAGTAAACTAAGGCTGCATGCCTGTGCTTTCGTTTACATCAGAGACCAACCGAAATGTCTTGCCGCCATATGCAGGAAATCCACTCACTGAAGGCCCAGTTGGAGGCAGCAAAGTATGATGTCATCAAGTACTGCATAGGTACCATTGTTTCGATCTCAGCCGTCGGCCTGGCCGTCCTTCGCATCGTGATGTGAAGGCAGCACATCAAGCAAATACGTTCTTTCGTTTACCCATATTCTTCGTCCGTGGAAACCTGCTAGAAGAGGATGGATAGGTTCTGATTCTGTTCCAGTTTTTAGAGGGGACAAGACGTGCTCAGTGGGGGAGGGAAATGTTGTAACACCTGTTAGTAGGGAGATGTTGCTCAAACTTGTAAAATAGATGGTCCGTGGAAGAAATGCATCCAGAAATGATTCTTTACCCGTGCTCAAGCGTCTCTCTGCGGATTAATCGTCTTTTGCCGCCCTGCTGAAGGCTGAAGCCATTGTTACCCGCGGGATCCTGAACTGTGTTAACCTCGTTGTGTTGGAGGCAACTTGGGCTCTCATCATCTGGCCGTTGCCGTACAGTCGTTTAATTGTTGCTTGTGTTAGCTGGGCGGTCATCTTGCAGTTGCACTGACATGACATGAAGCAGCATCCAAGGCCTGGTTTTGGCCCAATTCCAGCCAGCCATAATCCATCGGTAGTAGTAGTTTCTTTCTCCATTTGGTGCAATTTTGTTGTGAAAACGTGCATCTTCCGAAGAATCAGGGGTGAGGGTGAAATGCACAAGCAGCAGCACACTCCCGAAGCCGAAAGCTGGAAGGACGTTGTCATACCAGGATTGTTCACCTCAATAACAGCACTCTGTTGCATTCCTCAAAACCTGCCCTATTTGCCGTGTATAGTAGTAGTAGATATTATGCACGCAAGTGCCAAGTGCAACGGTCGATGTCGTCAACGCAACAAACTAACTGTAGATATTATACGGGCAGGCAGCTGTCGATGTCGATCGACCCAACTTACTGCCTAAAAAATGGTCCTTCGGGTAATCGATCGATTGACTCTTGCACTGGGCTAGCTAGAGCATCCCAATTGAGCCTTGTGGGCGATCGATAATTAGGGTAACCTAAATATCGGCCTAAACCGAAACAAAGATCCGACAACAGCTCAGCTCTTACGCCGAGGAGAGCTCGACCAGCAAATGGCAGTTCCGCCTCGCTCGAGCACCACCCTTACGAGCTCCTAACCCCCGAGCAAGCACGTGCATACGTGGAGGCCCCGCTCCGTCTCGCTCGAGCTCTATGAGTTCTCCAACCACGCGGACGCGAGCTCGACCAAGGACCGTTTTCTGCCTCGCTCGAGCTCTGCCACCACGAGCTCTCTGGCCCGGAACGAGCACGAGCTCGACCAGAAGACCTCACCTCAGCCAAAATCTCCGCCTCGCTCGAGATTCATCCTCGCCAACTCCTCGACCGCGACGCGCATGCTCGAGCTCGTCTGTTCGACCCGAGCTCGGGTCTGTCTTCCCCACGAAGCCATCCAGTACGAGTTGGCCAACCACTCCCACGGCGACCACTTTGTAGCCCGCGGGCCCACGCGATTGTGGCGGGGGCAGCGGCGGTTCGCCCCGCCATACTGCGGCGCCCAACCACTCTTCCGCCGGTGCAGTTCAGTGCGCGCCACGTATGCCCACCTCGTCCAGAATGCCCGAGGCATACCGGCGGGGGGACGGCGCTCCTACTCGACCCGGACAAGGCACGGGCTGACCACCGCCCATCTCCGGGAATCCGTTATGCGGCGACCAAGCGCGACCAGGTATTTGTGCGCCTCGAAACTCGTGGATGAGCTCTTTTTATCCCACGAGCTCATCACTTCGCTCCGTTTGACACTTTCACCCCTGTAATTATACCTCCCTCTCCCTCTTAGTCCTCGACCTCCGGTGACACTCATGTACCCTCTTGCGACTATAAAGGGGGACCACGACCACCCGGTTGAGGGGCGAGCCATTCGCATTCTCTCTTCACCCCACTTTCGCATTCTCCACCGCTATTGACACTTGCCTCAATCATAGGGACTTGGGAGCCCCTCCCTCTCGCCCCCGAATTTGTAGGTCCCCCGCTCTGAGTCTTTTAGCTCGGACTAGTGAAAACACACTGGACTAAGGAGCTCGGTAGGCCCCGAACCAGTATAAACCTTGCGTCTTTGTCCCTTGAGCTAGGCCATTTTAGCCTGCGGCACTCAGCCGGGCGATTCTTGTGGATTCGTGGTATTAGACCACGACAGGGCCTATTTGGTGGACTTTTTTTTTTTCAGGTTGATGTGCTCCCTCCGTTTCAAAAAAAATGCAATTATTATGGAAGGGTGCCATCAACTTTGACTAAGTTTATAGAAAAAGATATTAACATTTATGTCTAAAAAATAAATTGTTATGAAAATATATTTCATAACTAATCTATGGACTTAGTTAAGGTGTTAGTAATTGTTTCATCGCAAAAAAAAAGTGTTAGTACTTTTTATATATAATTGTAATCGAAGTTAGCTATGTTTGACTCACAAAAAATATTACAGGGCAGATCCCCTGTAGCAGCAATTATTGATCAACAAGGCCACTATATTGGCCCTATTTGGTTAAGTAGTCTTAGGACTTTTTTTTTTTTAGTCCTATGGACTTTTAGAAAAAGACTCTCAAGGAGATGTTTCTAGGGACTTTTAGTAAAGTATAAAAAATGGTCCCTCCTCTTTTGGTTTCATATGAACTAAAAGGGGATTTTTAAGTCTAATTCCAAAAAGTCCATCTAAATAAGGCCTGTTTGGTTGAAAAGTTCTAAGATTAGTTTAATGCTAGGATGTTTTTTTTTAAAAAAAAAAGTCTCTCAAAAGGTAATTCTAGGGACTTTTAGTAAAAAGTAAAAAAAAAAAAGGTCCTTCCTAGGAGCCAAACGAGATGTTTTACTCCTAATAGCAAAAAGTCCTGAAACCAAACATGGTCTTAGTTTAGCTTCTTGTTGGGTTATTCAAGTACGTCTTGCTGTAATATATAAAAGGTACTTGAATTTACCTACAGTAAGATAGCTAGATGGTGTCGGCCGGCCGGACGACGACGTACCGTATGCATACATCTCGCAGGTTCTCGTCAAGTCTAGACTCTAGTAGAGACGATCGGAGCATGGCACGGCATTATGCATGCATGGCCGTGATGGATGGACAGCGCGTAGTTGTGCATAGACGTTGCCGGTGCCCATACCTGACGATGGATGTCTCTAGCTACATGCACGCGAGCGAGCCGGCGATCGAGTGATGTCCGGAGGAGTACTCCCGATCAAGTTCGATCTGTCCGCCGCGCGCGCCGAAGATCATGGAAAGCGACGGCGGCGTGCGCGCATGGACTGCGGGCGGCGACCCCTTGCCGCGCACACCGCCCGCCCGCGCGGCCGGCCGGCCGCGATCTATCTCAAACTCCCAGTCCCACTCCCCACACACGCATGGCAACGCTAGCTGCCCACTGGTCCCGTGCACGTATGGTACACGGTTCCCCCTTCACTTCACCTGGTCTCGATATCGTCGTCGCCTCAGCGTGGTCCGCTCCGCGCGCGTCATCCATCGGGCGCCTTTGCATTGGCCGCGCGTCGATCGATCAGACTTGCCGATGATGGAGCCAGCTGCCGACACGCACGGAGGCACGTGGGTTCGCCGTGGGCTGTGTGTGTGCTTGCGGGAGGGCGTTCCAGCATCACCTGCCGATGCCTGCCCGATGCCGAGAGTGGCGAACAAACGCCTTTTGAGGCGAGCGAGAGCGCGCGCCCGGGGTGCATGGATGCATGCGTGCTGCGTGCAAGCTGGTCCCGGTCCACCGCCCATCCACCGGTCCACGCAGAAAACACAAAGACTAATAGCTCCCGAGTTTCCCTGATAATCGACGCGATCCGCGATCGTTGAACCGCCCCGAACGCCCAAACTTTCTTTCACAAGTTCATGACTGTCAGTCTCTAGATGCAGCTTCTGTACACTTGTACTCCTCCTTGCAACGATTGGGAGCTCAACTTCACCATGACGCCGTCTGTTCCGCTGCATCCAAAGAGAGTACATACCAACATTATTGAAGATGCGCCGGTGTGGTGGTGGGCTGGTTGTCAAGATTTTTAGTGTAGTACTTCGTACTACTACTATATAATAAGTAAGTCTTATATATTTGTATACTATAGTATATATGATCAGCTCAATCAACGTCGGGGAGTTAATGGCAGCCAGGAAAACCCCCATGCGTGCAAGGACGGAAGGACGGGCAGAGCCAAAAGGTGGCTTCAATTCGCTGAAAGAGTGGAGTACTGCTGAGAACGACTGCAGGCGAACCATGGAGGGAGATGGAATGGAAACAAAACAAAGTCTCTCCCTCGGAATCGTCACCGATGGGTACGGTGCTTCGTAGCTTTAGACCTCTCCCAAACCTTTTAAAAGTCAAAACAACGTATGGGTAGCTATCTTGCTGATCGACATCCATTGCAAAGCAATTAGGACGCTCTACATAGTAGTAGGAGTATAACTACTCCAATAGTAGCTACCTGATCTGATCTGATCTGATCGACCGGACTACCGAGGTTTCACTAGTCACTTCATCGCCCATGCCACACGATGTGCCTTTCCAACCAACTACACGCGCGTACTGAATGTCTGAATCTGCTCCTCTTTTAATTTGCTTCTCTGAGCGTACTGTACTCTTTTGCTTCTTGGACAGCGAAACTATGCTCTGAGCTATATATGCATGATTGGCTGAAAAAAATGCTCTGGATCGAGCATGCAGTCTGATCGACTCGGTGGCAATAATCGGTCCCTGACACCATGCTGTAAAAATCACTAATGATCTCTAGCAATAGCCCTCCAACCTCAACTCCAACAGATTGCAATACAAAGGAGCTATCTACTACCATTGATCTTGTGGCAGTGGGGTGGAGCATCCAGTCCCAGGGTGGCCCTTTCCAGAACGTCCCTCTGCTAACCAGGCCTCGTGGTTGTG
This sequence comes from Hyparrhenia diplandra, assembly GCA_015847255.1. Taxonomy (NCBI): domain Eukaryota; kingdom Viridiplantae; phylum Streptophyta; class Magnoliopsida; order Poales; family Poaceae; genus Hyparrhenia; species Hyparrhenia diplandra. Next base: position 34,063 of record JADLZK010001513.1, on the reverse strand, counting down.
ATGAGCATTTTCTTTACCATTACCATCGTTTCCTACTCCCTGTTGTCGGATTTCCTTCAGAGATAGATGACCGAATCTGATCTTTTCTGACACGGCGGCGATCGATGAACTGGTACGTGATGGATTAAGGATGAATGTCGTCAACACAGGCATCCGATCAACCTGACCTGTCTACAATAATCTGACTTTAAAAATTTATTTTTTCCTGGTCTGATATTTAATCAGGTCTAATTGATGTACCCAGTGACCTCAAAAAGGCTAGCTACTTAAGCACGCAAGCATCTCTGTCTCAAAGTTCAGTTTACTTCATCAATTAAAGCATGCAATGCAGCTACATTACAAAATTGATGGTAGTAGCTGGGCGATATATCTATCCATGGTCGACACGTATAACATATACAGTATATGTTTAAGAGGAGCACATCAACAAGCTAAGTCGTCGCCATGCCAGGCAACCACATCGCTGTGCTTCTTAGTTACTAACTGTTGTTGCCTTGTACTTAGCTTACTTGTAGGTTGGTCCTCTTGGTTGACCAATGTGAGCAACAATAATGAGCCGGCCCGGCCGGATAGATTAGCAACAGTTGAGTGGGAGCAGATCAAGAGAAATAATGAAGCGATCTCGATGAACAACTAACGCCCTCATCACGCAGATTAAGCACGCTGCACAGAGTGCCACAGTGGTGGTGGTCCACCACACGCGTCGATTAATTGGGCTGTACGCGTACGCACATCCAGAACATACCATGCGTTTTCTTTTTTTTGTCACATGGACGTTTGATGGTGTATCAGCAAGCCGTGATCCGAGGCGTGTAGCATTGACTTTGCTGCCAGGTCCAGTTGACACACAGTGTGTGCAGTACATTACAGTGCAGGGAGAGAGAGATTTTTCGAGTGCAAATGAGCAAACCTCAATTATCTATGTCAATGGTATGCATGTAGATGGGATATTTTATATCCTCCAACGAGATTTTACTCGTTTTTTTTAATGTTAAAAATGCTTTTATTATTACAATGCGGTACCCTTCTATCATCCTACCCCTAGCTCTCTCCTGAAATGTAAACGTTTTAGTTTTGTTCTAAGTCAAACTATAGTAACTTTTATCAAGTTTATGAAAAAAAAAAAAAAATATGTACATATAGGACTTCAAATTAATTAGCTTAATTAAGTACATTATAAAATAGAATATACCTCTTCGATGTGGTATATGCTGATTTTCTTCGCTATAAATTTTGACATACTTAACATAGTTTGACATAGGATACTGTACATATTTAGTTAGACTCCAATTTGACTCAGCAAGTTCCACATAAAGGAAGCTCATTGGGAAACCGTACAGTACGTTGGAGGTTGCTTAGCCTCTAGCATATTCTTGAGTGAATGCTAAGACTCTGGAAGTGGCCTATCTTGTTTGTGTTGGGAGCCTTGATCCCTTTGTCGCATGCCAAAATGGCTTAACACTAGACTTTAGTCAAAATTGTACTCACTAGAATTTAGTCAAAATTGTTGTGAGTCAAATATGTCAAAACTGTTAGAGATGAGTTGCGTTTTTTACTTGGCATATACTTTTCTGAGCAAGTAAAATTTGGTGAAATATTGGAGATGCTCTTAGCTTGGCTTTTATTAGCTAGTTGTTATCCTTTCTGTTTGAATAGGCTAGAGCTAATTTTTAAGATACACAAGCTGTTACGCCATGGGATCAAAATATCAAATAGACCTTACTCTAGCTTTTGAGAGTAGTAGAGCCATACATACCGTGAATGGAGGCAACAAAACAAATGAAGCACAGAACCAGGTGGCCAACTCTCCTCTCCTCTCCTCTCTTCCCCAAACAAGATCTCGCCTCTCCCTGTCATGGCGGATAATTTAATCTCACCACCCCTTCCTGGCTCCTGCTCTGTTTTTAATATTGCCTCCTCCTCGCCGCACCCATCCCGCCATGTCCGTCTCGCTCTCACTCATCTGTCATCTCCTGCCAGCCTAGCTCCTTTTTCAACCTTTGACGCTGTAGCTTGAGAGCAAGCTTAGTGCCAACCAGATTCTCCTCCTGAGCGGCTGAGCGCTGGTCTCTGATAGGCTAGCCATGCAGATGCGCTGCGACGTCTGCGGCGCCGCGCCGGCCGCCGTGCTCTGCTGCGCCGACGAGGCCGCGCTCTGCTCCGACTGTGACAGCCGCGTCCACCGCGCCAACAAGCTCGCCCACAAGCACCGCCGCATCCCGCTCGTTGCCCAGCCTTCCTCCGGCGCCGACTCCGACGCCGCGGCGCCGCTCTGCGACGTCTGCAAGGTGAGCTGTCCGCTCTGCGACGTCGTCTGCAATGTGAGCTGCTGCTGACATGGTTTGCCTTGACTTGGCAGGAGCGGAGGGGCCTCGTGTTCTGCGTGGAGGACCGCGCCATCCTGTGCCCCGACTGCGACGACCCCATCCACAGCGCCAACGACCTCACCGCCAAGCACACCCGCTTCCTCCTCGTCGGCGCCAAGCTCTCCACCGACCTCGTCGACCAGGCGCCCCCTTCCTCTGACGACGAAGACGACGCCGCCGAGCCCGACGCTGTCCCCACCGAGCCCGACGCTGTCCCCACCGAGCCCAACGCTGTCCCCGCCGTCTGCGCGGCCAGCAAGGCCTCGGCTCTTGAGTCTGGCGGCGGTGGCAGCAGCATCTCGGACTACCTGACCAACATCTGCCCCGGGTGGGGCATCGATGACCTCCTCTTCGACGACACCGCGTTCTCAAAGGCATCGGTACGTGCCCAGCCATCCTTACCGTGCTCTACTCTTCTATTCGAAGTCAGATCATCAAGCTAACACTAACAACATCGATCGCGGTGGTTCGTTCTTGGATGGAAGCAGAAGGCCGGCTACAGCGACGACGACGGCTACGATCAGGTGCCGTCCCTGGACGCCGACCTCTTCGACGTGGTGGCCGCCGGCGGCCGGTCGGGCAAGCGCGGCGCCGCGTGGTCGGGCGCCGGCGCCGGAGCACAGGGCTTCGACATGGTGCCGGCCTCCGTTGTGGTCGTCCCGACGACGGCCAAGCAGCAGCAGGGGGGTGCGTGAGGGAGAGGAGCTGGAACTCCGACAGCGACAGCGACCTGTTCGCGGTGCCGGACTTCGACCCGCAGCCGCCGCCGGGCAAGAAGGCGCGGCCGACGCCGGCTCCGGCGCCGACTTACTGGTGCTTCTGAGGTGCACTGTACCAGTCCGGTCCCGGCTCCTCTCCTGTGTGTACTTGCCGTGACTTCTGTGACCAACCAGTGAGCGTGCTGGTGCTTTTTACCCTGCTGTACTACTGTTTGTTACTGCGAGTATATATACTTACCACTAGTGGCTAAGCACTAGCCGTGCACAATCCCAGTTAATTAAGGTCGGTGCAGCAGTTAATATTATGTCTTGATCATAAGGTAATATTGTTGTTACTGTATTGTAAACTTTAATTGTGTACGTTGTGTCATGTCATGTATGTGTGCCATCTCCTTTGATCTTTGAGGTGGCAAAACGCTTTAATTTGAATTAATTACATACCAATCTCAAGTTGACTTTGATACGAAGCTCGTCAACAATTATCGTGCCTATATAACCAGACTCCCTTTCAATCTTATTATTGATTGTATAGTGTGCCTGTCTTGGTAGATCGATCGCTGCATGAGCTAATTTTTTTAGCACTACACTATGATACTTAATTACCTGATCCCGATTGACCTGAGAATACTGCTCCTTCCCATACTAATATACTAATATATGCCCATAACAATCTACCGCTCCATCCTAAAAAGAATGAAAAACTCACTTTTTCAAAGAGTTACAATAACCTACATTAAAAATAATAATAAGTACCACTAGATTAATTATAAAATGTAATTTTTACAATAGTTATTTATGTATTATTTTCTATAAAATTAGTCATACTTTAGATTGATGACTCATCATAGAAAAAAAAAAGTGAGTTTTTAGAACCGAGGATATTAAGAATTCGGTCCCGTGGAACTTTTTTTTTACCATATTCCTATAAATTCCTATGGGATCCAAAGTTCCAAACCACTGTTGACGTCTGCAACAGTTTGAACTCTGGTTGCTTGTCCCAGATGATGTGTGTGTGTGTGTGTGTGTGTGTGTGTGTGTGTGTGTTTTGACTTTTGAATGGTCATCGGGTGGATGAAATATCCCCATCTAAATTTTCATTCATTGGTTGGCTCTTAAAGCCTTAGAAAACATTACAAGGTTTCCAGCTTAGCTTTGCGCACACATCGCGCTGCCTAACCAAAATGAAAAACCCAAAACACAAACACAAAGGTGAAAACAAAAAACTCTCATGATAAGCATGTAGCCAACATCACTAGCAGCGGCAGGGAGCTCCGGCGACCTCCACTCCCACGGCGACTGTGAAGCTTCAAGTCAATTGATAGACGACAATCGTGATTACAATGTCTTTGAAGTATATATAAGCCCCAGTTGACGCCCACCAATGCATATTAGCAAGCCTTGGAGGGGAATGGCGGCAGCCGCGGAAATCACCTGACATTTGATATTCTGGCATCATCAAGGCTAGTCACATCCTCCAGCGCATCTGGGTGGACATTTAATATTCTGGCACCATCAAGAGTGATGGTGACATCCTCGGGCACATCCGGACTACGTACCACCATCCAACGCCGTCCTCAAAGCCGATAAAAGGGGGCGCGAGGAGATCCAAGGGAGGATCATGGAGAATGGTAAAGCTAGGACACCGGCAGCGAAGTTTGCTGGTTAGAACATGTGCAGCATCAGGAAGGGGGGTGGATGGTCATTGATCACCGCGCTCTGTCATCCCCATGATTGAGGCAGTGAAGGCTCTTCAATGGCTTGGAAGACCCAAAGAGAGCGGCACAGGGGATGACAACTGACCCGCGCCACCGCCTAGCGGCTCTAGCAGGGTCGAAGACAGACATTCACAACACGCAGCCCCGCCGCCAGTAAGCCCGTGGACAAACTTCGCGCATCGTGAGATGATGTTTTTGTAATCGTTGATGAAGATTTGTCAGTGGAGTAATGAGTAGTAAATCATCCAAGTTTTTTTAAAAAAAAAGCTTCATTACGAGCTGTACTTCACCACGCAACCGCGAAAAATATCAAAATAGCGCGAATCTTTTGACAACAAGTGAACAAACTAAATATCTCCGGTGAGCTTGTTTGCAGAATTGCAGTACTCGAAATTAATATCTCCAAGGACGGTTCGTTGTCCCCTTCAAGATCCAAGAAGATCCTGGACTGCACGTTTCGTGTATTAAGAGTAACCTCCCTGGATACTTGAAGAAAACTCTTCGCCAACACACATGAATTGGTAGGTAGCCTGGAATGCATGTTTACCAGAATTCCATGCTTCTGTCTGCTGACTCCATACCCAAAAATATACAATTTTAAATTTAAAACAAACAAAAAAATTTATTAAGAATAATATTAACATTTATGTTTCCACATAACTTTACTGTGCATGTATTCTGTAATTTAAAAATAAAAAAATTAACAATATCTTCAATTGTCAATTAGGCTCTTTTCCAATATCCCTGGACGACACAATTATCTTTTTTGAAAGATGACTTGGAAGGTGCCAGAAATATGAAACTTCTACTGTATATGTATGAGGCAATGGCCAGACTAAAAATCAACTTTAATAAGAGCGAAGTAATTATGATCAATGACTTTGACAATATTGGCAACACTTATGCTAATATCTTCAATTGTCAATTAGGCTCTTTTCAATTAAATATTTGGGGGTTCCTATAAGCCCAAGCAGGTTACATCTTAGTGATTGGGCACCTCTAGTTGAGAAAAGTGCAAAGAGATTAGATGTATGGAAAGGCAGCTCTATGACTATGGCATGTAGGGCTGCTTTGATTGAATCATGTTTGAACAACACACCTATCTATCAGCTATCAGTTTATCTTTCTCCTCAGACCACCATACAGAAAAATTGATAAGAACAGAAGGTCCTTTTTTTTTTGGAGGGGGGTACTAAGAGGAAATATCACCTGGTTAAATGGACTGGGATATGTGTTAGTAAAAAAGAAAAGGAGGGTTGGGAATAAAGGACTTGAGGAAAATGAATATTTGTTTGTTAGCTAAGTGGTGGTGGAAACTAGAAGTTCAAGATGGTCTTTGGCAGAAAATTATTCATGCCAAATATCTGAAAAACAAAAACATTCATAATGTCACTCATAGAGCTGATGATTCTCCTATGTGGTATGATCTTTTGAAAATTAAAGATTTTTTACCTATTAGGGAGGAAAATAGAGATAAGAAATGGTAAGAAAGTGAGATTTTGGAATGATCCATGGCTCTATGATAAACCAATTTCTGAAATAGCCCCAACCCTGTATACCTTATGCAATCAGCAGGATGTTACAGTGGCTGATGCCAAAACAAACCTGTCTGCTATATCCTTTAGAAGATGGCTTAATGATGATTTACAAAACTGTTGGAACCAGATTATGATGGATGCTAATTGTTTCATGTTACAGGATGAGAAGGATAGAATTACTTGAAAATTTGGTTGCAAAAAACCTTCTCTGTTAAATCTCTCTATAATGTTCTTACTCAAGTGACATAGGCCCTAATTATAGAAATATTTGGAAGGGGAAAGTTCCTCAAAAATTAAATACTTTATGTGGTGGTTATCCAAAATGCTATTTTGACAAGAGATAACCTTCTTAGAAGAAACTGGAAAGGTGAAGCTACCTGTCGGTTTTGTGATATGAATGAATCCTGTGATCATCTTTTTTTTACATGCTCAATTGCTAGGACCATCTGGTCTGTTATTGCTAAATTCATTGGTGCAAATAACATTCCCAACTCTCTATCACAATGTTGGGCATGGTGTGAAAAATGGATTCCACAACACAAAATTTTACATTGTTGGGGTATATCTGCTATTTGTTGGTCTATATGGAAAGCTCGTAATAGAGCCCACTTTGATGGTAAACTACTGAAAAGTCCCCTGGAAATAATTTGTCATGCGGCTGCCCTCATGCGTTTTTGGACAGGTCTAATCCCAGGAATGAACAGCGAGGAGATCATCGCGGGAGTAAATGACATGCTAAGGATGGCAACTGAGATCTTCATCAACCAGTCTTCTTCTACTGATGGTCAGATAGTACCAAAAGATGATGGCCAGGAGGATGGCGATGATCAGGCAAACTGAAGGAAGTCAAGCTTATAGTTCAACAAGTTGGATGGCATCTCATTCTCTGCGTTGAAACTGGTTGTTTTGGTTAATGAAATCTGATGTTTTGTCAGTTAAACTGTGTTCAGGCTCTATTCCAGCCCCCTGTCTGCCCTTAGTTTTCAGTCTGTTATCATGTTCTCTGTCTGAATGTTCGGTTGCCTATCCCCAGTCTTAGCTGTCTAGCTTTTTCTAGGGGTCAGTTTCATGTCCTTGCTTCCTTTCTATTCTGTAATTTCTGAAAACTCTTGTATTTCCGTTTCTTGGAATGGAAATGGGGCTTGCCTCGTGTGGAAAAAAAAAAAAAAAATTATTATGATCCAGTAGGATGTCTCCACATATTCGAATCGAGTATGACAAAACTTGGTACTTTCATGTATGGATTCAACGAATCGCAGAGCTCCTCCGCAGACTTCATCTCTGTTCTGATCCAGTGATCCCTCCCTTCACTTCATCACTTGTACTCCTAGCTTGCAGTAGCTGTAGCTCCCATTCCCAAAGCAGGCAGGCACGCCCGCGACGGCTGGCTCGCCGCCGTCCAAGGCCCGTTCGTTTCACACAGAATGGACGCCGGGAATGAATCCAACCAGGAATGTTGTGTTAATTTGTGCTGTTTTTTATCAACTGGAATGAATCCTGGTGGAAAGAAGGCTAAGGAACATGAGATTCAGACTGTTGGGGCCAGGGTTTGTTTTGATCACCTGGAATGAATCCTGGAATTTGTGCCACTCGCCGGCCGGCGTGTTTCATGTCAATGAAAACACCGTTGGGGCCGGGGTTTGTTTTAGGCTGACAAGTGGGATGTGATGTCCATGCGTCGGGCTGTCTCTCTCCATCGTCGTGTGGATCAATTAAGCCAGGCGAAAGATAGATTCAGATGATGATCTCGATCACATCATATCGCAAGGCTAGCGCCATCGACGAAGCCGAGGAAAAGTTTGTTATATATGGGCACTTGATGCATGATGAATAGAGTAGGTTTCAGCTGCAGCAACTGCTGCTGCTGCTTGATGAGAATTGGGATGAGATGCCCCATCCAGTACAGCACAAGATGGCAACTTGGGCAATCATGCACGAGGATTATTCATGTGTGTGGTGTACTATCATTATTCTGCTAGCTCCAGTTCCAAGCAAGTTGCTATTTATTAGTATCTTCATCGTGGAAAACACAGAATTATTCCCAGATCGATGTTACTAGAATTGTACTAAGAGCATTGTCAGTCAGCTTTGGTGGACATGACTGCTAGAGCTGTGTATATATCACCTACTAATGCAGCTGGAGTATTTGGTAGTGCTGGGGACATCCTAGTTTTGGTTATTAATATAATAGTACAAAAACCAATCCCATCGACTGTCTAATCTGAATGGTAATGTGGTGGTGGTAGGTACTCTATATACATAGCCCTACCAAAGGTTACATTATCTTCACAATAGAAAACGCAATTGTTGTCCCATCTGAAAAAGAACGATTTATCTTCTTTTTTATCAGGGTAGAGTGAGCAGGGACATCAAACATTGCTAGATAAGTATATTCAAGGGCATGGCCGCAGTATCTGTTCAAAATGGTAGTACATGCCTTTTCTGGGATGATCTTTGGTTAGGCCAAATCCCAAAGCAAACTTTCCCGGACAGAACTTCACTCCTTTTCAAAAAAGCCAAACATGACTTTGGCCTCTGATAAACTGAACCCTTCTTTCATTAACACTTTTAATTTTCCTCTTTATGTGGAAGACTTTGATTAGTTCGTAGAAGTACAAGAGATCTTGCATAGTTTCACTCCAGGGGATGCTGATGATAATTGGAGCTACATTTGGGGAAGGGAGGAGTACCCATACTCATCAGGAAAAGCTTATAGACACCTTTCCGGATCAAGACAGGTACACCTCCTTTCAGTGGTTTTGGAAATCCTGTTGTAAACACAACCACAAGGTTTTCTTTTAATTTGGCTGCTAGCACATGACAGATTGAATACCAGGAACATTTTAAGGACAAAGAATATGCATCTTCAGTCTTATGAATGTGCAGTCTGTAATGATTTGGTAGAGGAAACGGTAGTTCATCTATTTAAGCAGTGTGACTTGCAAAGGCTTGCTGGAATCTTGTTTTATTGAATATTCCCGACTCGCAAAGAACCCTTTCAGATTTTGGAAGATTCAAGGGCCCAGCTCAACGTCCCCGTTTTTGATAAGGAAAAAGTCTACTTTTGGTCCCCAACTTTCGCGAAAGTCTGATTTTCATCCCTCAACCGCCAAACCGGATAAAATAGGTCCCTCAACTTTCAAAACCGTGTAAATTTCATCCCTCGGCTGTTTTTAGGGTGGTTTTGCTACAGTAACCGGGTTTTGTTTTTTCCTTTTTTTCTAATTTATTTCGGCTGAATATTTAAAAAAAATCATAACTCTTCGATAGGACATCGGATGAAGATGATTTTTATATGAAAATTGTAGCCCTCGGCGAGATCTACAACTTTCTAGTTTTGAGTTTTTTATTTGATGACATTAAAGCGATCAAAAAATTATACAAAATTACAAAGACTATAATAATCGCGTTTACGCTTTGTGCGTTAGAAAATTAATATATTTTTGTTTGTCGTCAAATGAAGACACTTTATATACTAAAATTTTAGCACTTTAAATGTAAAAACTCAAAACTAGAAGAATCTATATCTTTTAAAGTGCTAAAAATGAATTATACAAAATTACGGCACCATAATAATCGCGTACTTCTACTTTAACTGCGTTAGAAAAATAATATATTTTTATTTGTTGTCAAATGAAGACACTTTATATACTAAAATTTTAGCACTTTAAATGTAAAAACTCAAAACTAGAAGACACATTAATTTTCTAACGCAAATAAAAAATGTAATGCACGCGATTATTATGGTGTCTTTGTAATTTTGTATAATTTTTTGATCGCTTTAATGTCATTAAATAAAAAACTCAAAACTAGAAAGTTGTAGATCTCGTCGAGGGCTACAATTTTCATATAAAAATCATCTTCATCCGATGTCGTTATCGAAGAGTTATGATTTTTAAAGTATTCAGCCGAAATAAATTAGGAAAAAGGAAAAAACAAAACCCGGTTACTGTAGCAAAACCACCCTAAAACCAGCCGAGGGATGAAATTTGCACGGTTTTTTGAAAGTTGAGGGGCCTATTTTATCCGGTTTTGCGGTTGAGGGATGAAAATCGACTTTCGCGAAAGTTGAGGGACCAAAAGTAGACTTTTTTCCTTTTGATAATTATCATTTTGTCTTTGGAGTATATGGACCTCATACCTCAAGGAACAATTGTAAGACCCGCTCTTGGGACAAGATGATGGGCCGGGCCGAATGGCCTAGTTACTGTAGCACGAGAGGAACTCAGCGTTCTTTGTGGCTCGGATCTTTGGGTAATGTAGCCGCGCGAATTTAGTACCACATCGTGAGTTGGAGGAAGACCGAACCAGGCTTAAATCACGGGACGGGATATGATATTAACTCCGGTTATACTTTTTTGCGCGAAGCAAGAACGAAAACGCAAGAGAGTTAATTATTAGGTGTGGTCCATTCAACATGTAGAGTGGATTTTAGCCGTATTTCAGGTCCAAGAGAGTTAATTATTAGGTGTGGTCCATTCAACATGTAGAGTGGATCTTAGCCGTATTTCAGGTCCCGGGTCGTTCTTGTTGTGAAACATGTCGTCGGCGGTTAGGACCTTCCCCTCTCCGTCTCTCATGATCACGCAGTAGATGAAAGAAGTAGAACAAGTAGACACAAGATAGGGAAACTATTCTTTATTCATCTGAATATTGGTAATTACAACATAGATCTCCCACGTATATATAGTCCTGCCAAGGCCTAAGAGTTTCGGTAAGAGCCCACATACAAACGGACTAGGATTAGGATTCCTCCTTCTCCTTTCCTTCTAGGATAGAGTCCGTGTGTTTTACAACACTCTCCCTTGGGCGATTACCACGATATGCATATGCCTCATCAAAAACTCCATCCAGAAAACCCGGTGGGGAAAAAAACAGTTCTTAGAGAAAAGAGTACATCGCATTCGTTAATTGTATTGCACATGTTGTCTCACTAAAAACCTTGTGTGAGAAACCTTCGAGTAAAAACTCACATAGGAAAAAAAAGAATACAACGTTTAACTTTCATGATCATATATTCTTCAGAATGTTCTATTCTTCATGAATAGATATTGATCTTCATAATCTTTGCATAAACTTCATTGTTTTAGCAAATATGATCTACATAATCTTTGTAATTCTAGTGGTTTACCTTAAAGGCGGTTCGGTAAAAATATGCTCCCCCTCGTAAAGCCGAACTTTTGAACTTCATTGTTCAAACCACACTTTTCATAAATGTGTGCAAACTAATGGTATGCAGTACCATAATACTATGTCTTTCTAAAGTTGGCTCATAATTCTTCTTTGAATTATGTGGGAGCAATATGCTTCATGCATAATGACCACCTATTAGTTGTGCAAAACAAATAAATATTATCCTTCGAGTAATAAATCCTTTCGAGGAGGATTATGGGGGTAAATAAATTAGTATTCAATATCTTTTAGATAGTGTATCAAATGTTTCACTAAATAATAAATCCAGTCTTGCATTTGGCATTTAGGGGATAATTTAATTGCCAAAACCATCATTATACCTTCTATGGTATTTAGAGGATATCATCACTTCATTGCTAGCTTTTCATACACTTTCTAAGTGTTTGGATGACACCTTCATAGTGTTTAAGATTCCTCATTTTTTTTCTTTCTTTCGGGTCCATATTCACTTCAAGGATAAATGGTGTTTATTTAAGAATGGACTGGTAAATCCTTCATGGATTAATTCCTTCAGGGATGTACTTTCATTCTTAGTGAATTATTAATCTCTTCTATGAGATATATTCTCTCTTGCATAAGAGATGAGTGATATACACAATGACATTGAGTTATTCACTATAAAATCATTCAATGATTGTAGTCCTTCTAGGACATGCTCTTCTTGAGACTTGAATATTCATTCAAGAATATATATATCTTAGACTTTAATACTTAGTATTAGATTTCTACAAGTTGCGATTTATATTCTTGAAAATTATATGGATTTTCATAATCCACTATTAACTGCATATTCGATATTCATTTGTTTCATTTGCCGGAGATATAGCAGAACATTCATTTCTTCTTAATAGGAGATTCAACCTCAATTGCATTCTTCATTGACCCGATATAATCGCTCTGAGGGCGATTTTGCCATGGACTTTGTTTCGGATCCGGGTTCCCATAAGAGAAACATTTACAATTAAAGAGGTAGTTTGTCGACAATTATTTTCTTTCTCCCAATACTCTCAAAATGTGAGAATATTTTATCTCTATCATTTTTCAAACAAGAGATGATATATTGTTCTGCATACCTAACACTAGTGAGGTGCGGCGCTAATTGTGTTGGATGTCATCTTCATGATGATCCTCTTCATGAGGTGTTTAACCTTCTTCGTGAGGCGTTCTCTTCATGAGAATGGAGGAGTTCCATTTCTTTTCTATTTAATGTGTATACGCTAAACTAGAACCCACAAAGGCGTCCCCTTTTCGTAGATTTTAGATTGATAGTATATAACATTTAGTTTACTACTAGTAAACATAACTTCTCGTTCATAACTTCAAGTTACTCCTCTCATTTCAAAAATACCTGGCATATGCTCTGCTTCAGGCTTCACAAAAAAGCATTAGTCAAACTATTGTATGACTTAGTGTGTGATACTATTCCTGCTTCAAACTCCAAGGAATATTTTCTCTTAAGATCATTTTTCTTCTATGAAAATAATATTTGGCATTCAAAATATAGGCTCTCTCTCCCCTAATGCCAATATTAGATCATTAATAGCATACTTCAAAATATATCCCCTATCATGGGCTTAATTCAAATTCATATATCTCCAACTACAAGTGGAGGCCCATTTATGTATGTTATGATTAAATTTATGGGAAATATTCACACACATATTTCAACATGGGGATTATTATTCACTATGTAGCGAGCTAGAATACTTAAAGTGCACTTAAGAATGTTTAGCATTCCTATAAATTTCGAGGATGTTCTCCCCTAATATGCACAAAAATATAGTTTAGAAAACTATTTCATTCTCTAGCTTCTTTATTAATCAGTCTAAAAAATTGATCCAAGTACTCATAAAAAAATGGATCATACACTTCAAATGTATTAAATATGCAACATTCAAATTCACATGGAATTTTCTTCTAGAATTTTCTAATTGCCTTTAATGCAAAAATCTCTTGATTCCTTTTCTTCATAAATCCCAAATCATCATAATTGTGTTATCAATATCTTATTTCCACAACTATTCATCCCATCAAATGGGTTAGTCTCCATTGAGCAAAATTTTATAAACTCACTCCCCACGATCTTAGGCCGCTTGGCCCTAGACCAATCTATTGCTTATGCATACGATGCATCGAAAGCAAATCATTCCTTAGTTCAACGGGAACCATATAGACATAGCGTCTGGCTAGCCAATTTGATTATGAGGGAAGCACAAAAGTAGCTACTAGCCACAATTATAGCTGTTATGCTAATATTCATGCAAGAGTGGAGATAGTTACAAACTCAACGATATACACATGCGAGGTGTAATGTGGAATGTTAGTATTCGATCTAACATAATAGATAACAACAAAATACAAAGCTACGAGCTTAAATGCAATTAGTACAGTAGAAAAGTTAACTCGGCCGGAAGGGACGGGGCGGAACTTCAAGTCCCGATACATGCACTTAAAGATCAACTTAGGGCGGCTATGCCTATATATTATCCACATCTTTTTTATGCCTTTACCCAAAATTCCTCCCCCTTTTCATGCCATGACTAATTCAAGTAGTGATTTACTTCATGCATCTTTTGTGAATAGTCACTTCTAATGCTTCATAGAATCCAATTATACTTCTAGTATTCATTGGTTATGGCACGAAAATTCACATATCCATTGTACTATTCGATGTATAACAATAGATTCGAGGCAGGATATAACTTCTAGTTCATGAGCTAAAATATTAAAAACTTTTTAGTTTATGGATTATACTATTTCTAGGCAAAATTTTTGTCCTTCTAGGAATAGTACATATGCCATTATAGTCCAACCGTTCATGTGCTTTTAGGAAATTCAGTTTTTCCTTCTACCTACATGGTAGTGATGCACAAATAACTATAACCTTCATGGTTTATTGAGGCTTCTTTGTGGATAAGTTAATTCAAAATTTATTTTAATAGGCAATAGACAATTGTTTATATGTAAAACATATAAATCTAATTTATTCCACGAGAAATTCGCACACATTACTTCAAGTAATAAGAATTGCAACTAAGAATATAAAGTATTTCATAGTAGTCTTCAAGCTAACAAATCAACCATTAACCACTTAATTCAACGGGAATTAAAACTTAATGCACCATGAACACTACTATCAATACTTTGGGATATGAATTTCAAAAACAATAAATCTATAAGCACATGATTTAAGCTCTTCTTCAAGAGAACCTTTATATGTTCTAAATAACATCCATTCTCGCATGTCAAATTTCTATACTTGACAAACAAAGAGCTTCATGCTTTATATTCAAGAAGAGTTATGATATACCGTCACAAGCCTTCAAGGGGTGTAACATATATGCAAGCCACCATATAATTAAAATTATTGCAATTGATAATATCCTCGTTTAATAAAGCTGTCTAAAAATTCAACTCAATTTCCATGAGTGATTTCTAATGGTAAATTTAAATACTTCATGTATTACATTGCTCTTTGATATTCTATATATATGAGACATTTCTTCGAGAATGTAGATTGATATAATCTTATTTACCATCTTGTCTTCTAGACATTTACAAAGCTTCAAGCTATTGTTTATAGAGCAACGTTAAGCATACAAGCTTCAAAATTTGACTTTCAATGCAATATGATATTCTATAATCATAATTTGGGATTTTACTCATGCAATGAGTCCCACAATGCATTTGTTACTTCTATCGGCCATATACTCATTCTAGAGAGTAATTCGAAATATATATACTGAGTTTACTACACTTCAATGGTAGCAAAATATCCTTCATGGATTTAATAATGACCATAACAAATAATTCTACTATTCAGAGTAATTCCAGGATATTGCTTCTTCTTTTAAGGCATGCAAATTAACGTAACTTCGATCATGTGCATATAAGTTTATTACATGTAAACGAGTAGCAAGGTGCAAAAAGATAGTGGATGGTTACTCAAAATATTCTTAGAAGCATCCTACAGGAAAATAAAGCTAGGAACAAAATATCCATTAAACTTCAGATTTAATATGTATATATACACACAAGGTTATATATGCCGATATAAGGAACATATTAAATATGCATAGGGGTTATGGTTAATATTAATTAAAACTGTGGTTTCCAGAAAACATAGGCGTAATTCTCCAAGAATAAGCATTGTATGCATTGTTTCTCTGGGAAACATAGGCTTCTTTCATAAAAATCCTGCCTTTTCCTTTTCTTTTCTGGATTTTCCATGGCCCAAACCACTGCTAAGGCCAAATTCTACCACGTTTTCTTCTCATCCCATTAGAAACCTGCTTGGCTTTACGGTCCGATCCGATGTGTATTCTAAATTGCCCTTTATTTTGCAGTACCGGTCCATCACAACGTACAATATGCTTGTGTCTTTGCGATATGCGAAGGTGGGATCTAGATTGGCGATCAATCGGTTCGCCTTGGTTCGCTTGTCAACTTCGAGTCAACAACAAAAAAGGGGCGTAGCCCACTTCGAGGGTGGGCGGACCGCAACTACATGTCGCGTCGGCAAATGAGACGATAGATATGAGGTCACGAGGTACCGCGGCAGCTCGCTTGCAAGCGGGCGGCGAGGCGGTTAAGCTTCGCATGCGGATGAGTGGGCGGCAGGAGGTGCCAAGGTGCAGCTGGTGCGGACGCCGGCCACAACAAAATCGACTTTGCATGTCAATTAATCGGCTTCCATGCTGAGTAGTAGTCACCGGACTTCAAGTCCGTGATCGGTGTCCCATCGATTATGCATTTATCTTGGTTCGACTATGTCTCAATCTGGCATTCAAGCCCGCCGTGAGATAGATCGTAGTAGTACACGATGATCGGGATTCGGGCCGATGGCAACCGACGCAAAGCTAGCCGGGGAGGCATTGACCGTGGTCGCCACGGGCTCATGGCGCAAGCCGATGAGAGCATTAGGCCGAGATGATAATCAAGCCGTGCATGACATCTTAGAGTCCGTGATTCTTTTTCATGATGGCTAGGCCGCTAGGGTACCGTGTGGTAGCGTACTAGCGAGCCACGCGGTCATGTCCCATGCGTTCGATCAACGTGATATCAAGTTTCTTTGGCTCACAGGACAGCCTTGGCGTTCTTGTTTTTTATTATTATTATTAACCATAGATGCAACCCTAGTATGTTTTTGCATATACCAATTTTACGTACTACCATGCGATTCGACTTGCATATAGAATATATAAAACAGCTCGATAAGGAGCACAACCAATCTGCGAGATTATGTACACCGTACCTTTGGTTCTTAAATTCGGGCGAAGGCATGTAGAAGGACGCGGTTCGGCTAGGCCGTGGGGACTGCCGGCGTGACGATGAGTCGATGCGGTCTGCGTGATTAGTAGCGGCGAAGGTAGCGGATCCGTTCCGCTAACAACGTCGGGGATGTCGGCGTCGTCGAAGTAGTCCTGGCGGGGCGTCGGCACGGCGTCGGTCTTAGAAGATCGGGCGGCGGCTTCAACGGCGATGTCGACGAAAGAGCTTGTCGTGGCGATAACGTGTTGTGAAACATGTCGTCGGCCGGTTAGGACCTTCCCTCTCCGTCTCTCATGATCACGCGTGGAGATGAAAGAAGTAGAACAAGTAGACACAAGATAGGGAAACTATTCTTTATTCATCCGAATATTGGTAATTACAACATAGATCTCCCACGTATATATAGTCCTGCCAAGGCCTAAGAGTTTCGGTAAGAGCCCACATACAAACGGACTAGGATTAGGATTCCTCCTTCTCCTTTCCTTCTAGGGCCAGTCCGTGTGTTTTACAACGATTACAACAATTTCATTTTCAGAAATGAAGAAGCGACAACAGACAAGAGCAAGCTTATCTTCAAAGAAGTGTTCAGGCTAGTTATTCTTTCGTGCGAAGAAAAGATACATTCCAGAAATTAGTTCATGGCTAGGACAAAGGATGTAATCGATCTCATCTTTTTCATTTCCTTTTGGGTCTCTTGAACCCTCTCTGTATTCAGCCTCTCCTGTTGTCTCTTTTTAAAATAAAAAAAAAAATCCTATTGCGTCCAGTGTCGGCTTAACTTGATTTGTGGTTGGGCCAGACAATGTACTCAGTATCAATCAAGCCCAGCCCAGGACAGTGTCGGCAAGCTGAGTTCCCCACTGGAACGATTAGCATACCAAAGTAGGCCTCCAGACATGTCGGCCCATCCTTCCAAACAGGCCGGCCGCTACCTCGACAGTTGCCACGGGCCCAATCCGAACAAGGCCGCAGCCCGCAACCACGGGCCCAAACCGCACTGGGCCGGCGCCACGGCGCCACGCGGTACGGCATTAGCGGCCACTCCCACGAGCCACGAGTGTCAAAATCAGTGTCAAAATTGAGCAGTCAATTCGTAATTCCTTGATGCCAAACTAGGCTGATGCAAACCAGTGTCAAAATCAGCAGTCAATCCGTAATTCCTTGAAGCATTATTTGCTCAATCTGTCCCTTGAATCGTGGCCGAGTTTTAATCGCTGTATGTGTGTGGACCGACACTTGCTGGCTTCTTCCATCATAATATGGTGCACAGTTATTTTCTTTTCGGACGTACCAGATCATCAGCACTCAATTTCAGGGGCAGAGCCACGTTGCTGGCTGATTTTCACCATTGTTTTAGATTAAATTTTTGTATCTACAAGAGCAAGGTACCTCTCACTATTTTGCTCTAGCTTAACCTAACTCAATTTCTAGTAGTTTTTTTTTTTTTTTTTCAGCGTGCCGTTGGCACGTATTGCGATAAAAGGAAATAGAGTTTTACACGACGCACGCTTTAGCCAAAACAATTGGCCGCAACGTACGAAAGCACACATACAACAATCGCCGGCTCTAACGGCGGAGCTTCACAGTTTTACTTAAAGGGAAAACTATTGCGCGACAAGAGGAGAGACGAGCAACTACGGCGACAGCGGACTCCCCTCATATGCCCTCCTCTTCCGTGGCCGCATCATAGGGAAGAGGTCGCGCATATGTTCCCGCTTGCCGGACGACACGTCGTCGCCGAAGTGTTTCCGGAACTTGCCTTCCAGCACGGGGTCCGGAGTGCCTGACGCCGCGTCGATCGGGCGGCCCTCGAGCTTGTTGAGAACACCTTCAGCGCCTGGCGCTCGGGTGTGGGTCACGCTGCCCCGATTTCGCGGCAAGGCGGGTCTTTGCGTCTAAGGACCACTCCTCGTCGGTGAATTTGGACCTGCGGAGGAGTGGCTGGCCCCGCGAGGATGGGCTCGTCGAGCGGCGGGGTGATCGCCGGCAGAAGGCCTGGACGGAGGCTGCGAGGCCCGCCGGCGACCACCCCCCGAAGGTCGCCGATGTCCACAACCGATGAGTCTCGCGGTTTGGCGAGTAGCGAGGCGATGGGCCGCCGGAGCGGAAAGCAGGCGGGGGCGGGGGCGCCATTGGAGGGCCTGGGCCCCCCCAACGCCGCCCCTGGTATTGGGCGCAGTGGGATCCGAGACACGGTCCGATCCCCGTCCGGCCAACGGCCGTCGCCATGGCAAACTCGGAAAGACCAAGGCTTGCCCACCACCGTCCGAACCGTTGGTGGTCGTGGGTGGCGGCGTGACGCCGTCGGGAAGGTCCGGCCCGACGAAAGGGAAGCTACCCGGGGACCTCCAAAGACCACGGCGCGGACGGGAGAGGCTCCGGATGGTGAAGTGGTGCGGCCTCGAGCCCGGATGCCACTCTACCCACCGGTCTGGTGGAAGCGGTGGTGGGGTTGCGGCGCCTCCGCAAATGGGCTGAACTCGGCCGCCACCCGCCGGCCCACCACCAACCCATGGCGACTTCGGTGGGCAACGGAGAGCACGGCCGAAGCGGGAGCGGGTCGGCGCCGAGCGGGAATTGTGCCGATGATGGCCTTCGGTGGAGGATTGGGGCGTCTTCCAAACCCGCAGCGTGGACGCCGGTGGCCGGACATGAAATCTGCCCTCGATGAGGACGGTGGCCGCGGGAGGTATGGACAGCCCCCGCGCACATAGTCCATCCCTCAACGGCTGGCGACGCCGGGCGGCGAACATGCTCCGCGGGTGACACGCCGGAGGCGCGCGAGGTGGGCAACGGGCATCGGCTTGCAATTCCTCGCCCCCGGTGCCTCGTCTTTGGCGAGGCAGAGAGACGACGGGGAAGTGCAACGGGCGGCCGACGTGATCCCCGGCCGCATGGTTGTTGAAGCGAGACCGACGAGGGGAGGCGGCACAGCCGCTGTGACGATGGTGAGGCGGGCGGTGCCGCGGCCCACGCTTGCGCCTCCGACGAGAGTGAAACCATCGACATCAACGAAGCACGACAATCGAGGCAACGGTGCCCGATGGTTGACGCGCGGAGGCGCAGGTGTGCGGGGACGCTACTGACCGGATGACGACCGATCCGGAGGGGGCGGGCACCACGCCCGAGGCCGCGCCTGCGAGGCGTCGGCCACACCAGCTCAGCGGACGGCGGCGCGCTGGTGCCTAACGCCGCTCCACCGCGGCGGCGGTCATGGCGTGGCGGCGAGCCCCGCCGCCAGCGCGTGGGCGGTCACGGCGGCGCTTCAGACCAAGCAACACCTCCGGCCCCCGGAGGGTGGGACGGCAAGACGTGCCGCGCGACGGTAGGGGCCTCCGGCTCGAGGCGGCATCCCCGTCTTGAGGAATCGGAGTAGACGGCGCCATCCGCGAGGGAGATCGCCGCGGGCGGGAAGGGGAGGCGGCCGAGGTCGGAGTCGCCGGAGAGAGAGTCGTTCTCCCAACGCAGCGGCTTGTTCCCCGCCCGGCCGAGATATGGCCGATGAACGGGACAACGTCAGCGGAGAGAGGCGAAGGAATTGCCACGGCCGCACTTGCAAAGAATCGTTCCCCGCAGCCCAATGCAAAGCAGCGGGCAACTGGGTGACAGGGGACGGCGACGCGGTCGGGGACGGGGCGGAAGGATGCACGAGGATCCTTCATGAATCTATCTGCATTCTGCAATTACCATGTTCTTGTGCCTAGTAAAAATGCGAATGATTCAGGATCAACGCAAAAGAGAATGAATTCAAGCTACCCATTCATATACTCCATCTCAAGCAGTCAGTTACCACCCTTGGTTGTTGACTCGGGCAACGAAGGGAATCGCTCCTGCATGCGAAGCTTCTCTAGTGTTCATGAAAGGGAGCATCAAACTCATGATGAACTAACCATGAGTAACCAAGTACGATGGTGTTGTTCCTTTGGAGCTATATATACAACGAATTCTTAGAGCTTGAAAGGGAGCATCTTTTATTAGAATCTTTTTACCAAATTCTTTTGGCAACCGCCATGTATATATGTTTGACTTTGTTTTGGACATTTGAAATACACAAGTGTGAAATTAGTTCACTCGTAGCGTCCGCTCGCGTCGCCCTCCCACACGGGCGGCGGGGCGGAACTCCGCCGCCGCGCCCGTCCCACTCCCCCCCTCGCCGCCCCGCCCGCCGAGCGGGCCGGGGCGCCGCAGGCCGCGGGCCGGGCGGAAGGGCGGCGGCGGGGCGGCGGCCTCCTCTGGCGGCGTGGTGGCGCATGCTCGGCGAACGGCTGGGCGCCGCCTCCGGCCGTGTGGGGGTTCGGCGGGCCGCCCGGCCATGACCGCGGCGCCGCTGGCGCTGTGCCCGGCGGCGATGAGCGCAACGGCGGCGGCGGATTCGTCTTCCTCTCCGTCACCCTTCCTCCTCGTGTGACGTCGCCGTGGCGGAGTGCTTCCCCCAGGCCTAGCGGACGGATCTGTGCGGATCCGGCGATCCTGCAGCGGGAGCGGCGCCGGGCGTTGTCTACCACGGCGGCGGCGTCGCGGCTCGGGCACGGATCCTCGGTCCCTCACGGCGGATCCGGGGCCCCTTTGGGTTGGGGGCGGCACCCAGCGACGGATGACGGCGGGGGACCCTTCTCCGCGCATCCCGATGTCCTCTTCTTGGCGGTGGCGAGGTCCTTTGACCGAGCGTGCAGATCTGGTGCCTAGGTGGCGGATCCTCGCGCCCTGCCGGCTAGTTCGGCCTTCGTGCTGGTGGTCGGCGGCGGGTGCGGTGGTGGTCGGTGGCGGGCTTTGGCGGCTGGCCCTTGTGCGGCGTTGGGGGGATGCTCCTCTTCTTCGCTGTCCCTCCCCTCGTTGGCCATAGTGCGGAGGCTACCATGGCTGCTACGATGGTGGTCAAGTTGCAGACTTCGGCGCTGGCGTGCGGGCGGTGGGACGCGTCTGCGATGGAGCGAATGCTCGTTTTCGGCATGGCGTCTCGTCAATGGGGTGGCTGACGCGGCTTCTGCGGCTGTCGCTTGTGCCGGGCGCTGTCGATGCCCTCGGCGAGTTTTCAGGGAAGACCGCAACAACGACGGTGGTGACAAGTAAGGATCCGGAATCCAGGCCAATGTCGGAACCGGGGCTATTCGGGGCGAAAGCCTAGCGACGGCGACGCTGCGGGCGCCGCTTTCCTGCTGGGGCGTCGCGGCCCCGCCACTCCACGGTGAAGACCTGGTCCGTCGGACGGCGACGGCGGCGCTTGAACGTCGTAACCTTCCCTCGAAGGCGTTGTTGTGGATTTCGACTAGGCTAGGATGTGTGCGGGCGACTTTGACCAGAAGTCGGCTTGCACCTGCGTTTTGCTTGTCTTTGGGCAACGATGACCTTGTTGGTCTTCCGAGGCGCTCGGTTTCTTTCTTTTTCGGTCGTTGTTATCTCTGTTGTATTGCGTGAGTTTGGTTTTCGGGCTCGGTTTCCCTCATAAACCTGGGTCAATCCTGCTTCTTTCACTTAATGATATCCGGGCGGGTACCGGTCTGTTTCAAAAAAAAAAATACACAAGTGCAAATACTCCGTATGTCCTGCCGTTTGATCTCTGTTGTGCAGGGCCAGAGATTTTAATAAAGGTGAGAAGAACCAGGAAAGTATGTCATGTTGTGTGCTCCGTAGTAGACGATGTTTATGCATGTTGTCCTTTTCCTTCCATGAAAGCTTTCTGGTGCCTTGTTGCAGTCCTGTTTCTTCTTCTAATCTCCATCCCACAAGCTTCTCCGCAATCGCTAGCTGTCCTGTGTCCGTTGGCACATGCCCAATGTGCTTTCTGCAATAAGGCTAGCTGCACTTAGAATTAGGTTGGCAAAACTCTGTCATGACATTATGTCTGTTTAACAGTTTTATTATTTGTCAGTCGGTCTTCAGTTTATTACATGATGCATTTCTTTTGTAGTATTTCACATATATATTTACTTATTGGTTGCCTATTCATGGCATTAGTACACACAAAAAAAAGAATCTACACCAGTAGTGACAAAAACACTCCTGAAACATTTTGGCTTTTGCGTAGCGGAAAGAGACGAGGCGAATAAAATGGACGGCTTGGAACTTGCAAGTGGGAAATAACAAGCTTTGGCGTGTACCATCATCCTTTGAAGCTTGAAGCGATTCTTCTTTTTGTTCGTCAGGGAAGCACTTTGGGCCGTGCATAGTGGAAATACCCATGTAGACGCCCACCTCGGGTCTTTCCAATTCCTTTTTTTTCTTCCTTTCGAATACGCCAGACGGTGAACACGTGGCCTGGATGTTGGGCTGCCCAAATGTGTGAGCCACGGGCCCAGTTGCTTTGCTGTCCCCGTTCATTTTTGACAAACACCTACTATGAAAGGAAGACTAGCCACATTCACGACTAGTATAGGAGTATTAATTATTAAATTAACTTCAATGAAATATTAGCTCCATTTACCTACATAGAGAATGACTTGTAGATTTCATTTCATTTATCCACAGATATAGCTAATATACTTAGGAATCTCCAGTTGCTATATCTAAGTTGATATATATAGATGCCTTGTAGATGAGAGAAATGTCAAAAAAAAAAAACTTTTAAATTAGCGGGGACAGAGGATGAGACAATTCTTTGTGTATAATAAAACATGAGACACATAACTCCTTCTATCTTCTTAACATTATACGTCGGACCTATAGAATGAAATGATCTATAAGAGTCAATATACTTATAATATCTTATTCACGAACATTAGTCTATTAAATCTACAAGTTTATCTATGGGTTTCTGGTTCCATGTTGGATCCTACGCTGGTACGAGCAATGTTGATATTAGAGTGGACAAGATACACCATTACTAAAAATATGATGGACAATTCTTTTTTTTTTTACCTCGTATGTGTTATGTCGCCTTACCTCGCAACTAAACTCTCGTAGTGAAAAGAATCCTCTACACACATGTCAATGTACATAGAATCTCTTATACACCTACAGTCTATTAAACCTATTTCTTTAGATATGGTTTTCTGTTTTCACGTTGGTTCCTACACTGACATAACCAATGCGGGGAGGCACTGGATACACTAGAAGTAAAAATAGAACAAGCACAATCTGTTTTGCTTCATACGCGTTAGGTCTCCTTCTCATCTCGTAACCAAATTCCGTGGTGAAAAGAATCCTCTATACACACGACAGTTATTCCTATCTAAAGCATTATTTTCCACATAACCAGGATATCTTAGATTCATTGAAAGAAAAAAAATATATGTAGAGAAAGTATAGGACATGTTTCTTACATTTATACTTTTATGCATGGTGTTAGTTGCTACACTTTTAACACAATAGCCGTATAGTAGACACACCAACAGGTGCTTGATACACCTATAATGCAATAATTTATTGAGTCTTCAAATTACCCACCTGCCACTTGGTTATGTACAAAAGCGGTTCGTTCTTTTCTATCCCGACTTCGGTCCGTCGCCCCTCAAGGCGCCGAGATCCGCCACCGCCCTCACCGGCGTGTGAGCTCCGCCGCCGCCCCCCTCACCGGCGCCCGAGATCCGCTACCGCCCCTCACCGGCGCGTGAGCTCCGCCGCCTCCCTCACCGGGCGCGTGAGCTCCGCCGCCTCCCCTCGCCCGGCGCCCAAGATCCGCGACATGCCTCCCCCATAGCCGCGGGAGCTCCGCCGCCCCTTCCATGGCCGCCGCACCCCCATTCGATAGCCACGGTGTAATCTCATGTTTGGTTTTGACAATTGATGACACCATATGTTGCTAATCCTTTGCTTCTAAGTATGCTTATAAGAAAGGATAGCGTTGGTGACATGGAGCCTCATGATCATGGACATGGACAATGGTGTGGACATGGTGGATCATCGAGCTCATGGTGTGGAGAAGGAAAGGAACCCGGTGGTCAAGGCAAAGGTTTGCTTGATAGGGTTTTCCTTTTAGTGGTCAAGACATTTAGGGAGTGTGACCACACTTAGGATAGATAGCCGACTATCAAGAGGGGAAATCATCGGCTAACTTGAATTGGAAGTGCCTCTAGATTCAACTAACTTGCATGGTGCATTTAGAATCGAGAGCACTAACCGTGAAATCTTGAAACTGTTTGTGAAAATGCTAACACACTTGCACATGGAGATGTTCACTTGGTGGTGTTGGCACTTTTATAAGGCGGAGGTGTTTGTAGGGTTGAGTTGGGTTTTGGGTACCGCTCATTCGGCGCTTTTCGAGAAAATGGGATGCTTATTTTCTATTGCGCGGATGCAAGTTTGTTGGAGAAAACATGCTACTCGTGGTGCTCAAGTTGGTATACTTGTTGGGTAGCATGGTGGAGAAGTTGGAGCAACTTTGAAGCAAGTTCTTTGCTGCCGGGAGGCGCCCGGACACGGCCGCCGGCTGCGCCACGCGTGTCGACGGCGTGTTTGGGCAGCGGCGCGCGCGTCGTGGCTTGGCCACTGCCCGAAGCGCGTAGGTGGAGGTGCGCGCGGACGCACCCAAAACCATGTCCAGCGTCCGACGCGTTGGACCGGTCGCGGGCGCTTCGGCTCGCAGCGCCCGGGCGCTCACGGTGTCACGCGGACGTCGGCGACGCGCGAACCCATTACAGAGAGCTTTATGTCGGGGTCGGTCATCGGACGCCGGGCACCGCGACGCTGAGTGCCGGCGCGACGCTGCCGGCGTCTTCTCGTCTTGCGCTGCGCTGGAGTGTGTTTGAACGGCGCCGGACGCGTCGGCCTCTGGCGCCATACGGCGTCGGCACTTGCGCCTGCGGGCACTTTTCTCCCAACGGCTAGTATTTTTGGCTTGGGGCTATAAATACATGGATGGCCGGTTTGGGGAGCTCTCTCTTGCACATTTGAACACTTCTACATCCTTGTGAGCTGAAGCAACTCCCCTCCACTCATCTCTTTCCACTAACTTCGATCTTTGGTGAGATTGAGTGAGATTCAAGTGCATTGGTCTTGGTGGTTGCATCTAGAGGCACTTGTTCTTCGGAGGAGCCGCGGGTTTCTTGTTACTCTTGGGAATTTACCCGGTTCCCTAGCGGCTTGGAGTTTGGTTGGGTGTTGAGCTCGACCGGAGGTTGTTCGAGGCCACACCGGTGGACTTGTGAGGGGTCGTTCCTTACCCCGCGGGAGATTCGCGAAAGGAGCACTAGTTGAGCTCGTGGCTTGTGTACCCCATCTTGTGATTGGTTTGCTTGAGCGCCCACCGTGGGATTGGCACCGGCCATTTAGCTTAGCAACCATCAAGTTGGTGTGTCGCCGCAACGAGGAGTAGCGTGCCGGCAAGCACGTGAACCTCGGTGAAAAATCGCCTTGTCTTTGTCATTGCTCGTTGGAGATTTTTATTGATCAAGGTGATTGGCTTCAACTCTACTCGACACCGGTGGTATTGTATCCTAGCTCACTTGCTTTACTTTCATAGTTGATCTTGTGTAGCTTGTATAGTTGCTAGTCTAGTTTAGCTCCTAGTGGTAGAATTAGTTAGCATGTCTTGTCCACCTAGGGGTAACTTAGCAATCTAGACCTTGTTTGTGATTAGAGATATTAGAATTGCTAGAATTGCTAAGTGGCTTGCATAGCTAGCTTGTTGCACCGCTTATTTAGCTTCGCCATCTTATTTGCTAACAAGTTGGATTAGTGTTGTTGAAGGAAATTTTAATAGGCTATTCACACCCCCCTCTCTAGCCATTAGGACCTTTCACACGGGAGCTCCGTCGCCCCCTCCCATGGCCGTCGCTCCCACCCACGACCACGGGGAGCTGCACCGCCCCCTCCCATGGCCCGTTCCCCATCCCATGGCCCGGAGCTCCACACGCCCCCTCCCATGGCGCGCACGCGTCCCCCATCCAATGGCCACGAGAGCTCCACGCCCCCTCCCATTGCGGCGCGTCCCCATCCGGCCATCCCATGGCCACGACCCACGAGCCGTTGGGCGGGTGGGCGGCAGCCGAAGCTCGCGCGAGATCCACTCCGCTACAGGCTGCTCGCCCCTTTGCCCCCTACCGTGCTCGCGAGATCTGCCACGAGGCTTCGAGCGGCAGCGGCGCCAATCCGCCGGTGGGCGGGTGCAACCCCGGCGTCAGAGCCCCATCCCCAATGTGTAGCCCCAGCGTGAGAGCCCTGCCCCGGCATGCAGCCCCAGCCCCCGGGCGTGCGAGGAAGAAGAAGATGCATCGTGTCCATGACACATGGGGCCCGCTTGTAAGTGAGGGGGCATTTCCAAAAGCCACAAGAACTCAACCAAACGGGCTTAACCATCTCACGGCTTTGACAAAGCTACTTTTCGTAAAAGCCACGACCCACATTTTTCAAAAAGCCACAAACCCAACCAAACACACCCTAATATGTGACAAAATAATGTGGCTGTTGTTTGGTTTGTCGTTACAAATGTTAGGCAAAAATTTATGGTAGTTGTTTAGATTGAAGCCACATGTTCCTTATGTCTCTATATTAAGAAAAATATATATTATTATACTATATCAAAACAAAATAATAATAATAGTTAAATTTAATACATTAAATATAGATCACAAATTTGTACGATCTCTATGTAGTGAACCATGAATAAACAGAAAATTTAGGCCCTTCTATTTTATATTTCTTATTTTCTGATTTTAACTTATTTTATTTTTCCTTCTCTACTCTCGCTCTCTACCCATCCACCAAATTCACCGCACGCAACACCTAGAAGCCGACGACGCCTTTCTACCCATCGCACATCTCCCTCCTCGCGCACTCTCCCCAGTGACGGCGCCAGCCAGCTGCCCCCCTCCCTCCTCCCTCGCACACATTCGGCGCACTCATGCCGTATCTGTTTCACCAACCAAACACACACCAAAGTTTCCGTGACAGACGTAAGTTTAGTCGTGGCGGACGGTCGAGAACCAAACATCCCCTAAAATTTCCATCATCCTCCGTTGTCCCGTCCATTTTTGACAAACACCTATGGAAGGAAGAAGGGTTCACACACACTCACGACTATTAATTATTAAATTAACCTCAAAGAAATGTTAGCTCCATTTACCTACACAGAGAATGACTTGTAGATTTCATTTCATTTATCCACAGATATAGCTAGTACTTAGGAATCTCCAGTTGCTAGATCTAAGTTGATATATATAGATGCCTTGTAGATGAGAGAAATGTCAAAAAACTTTTATATTAGCGAGGACAGAGGACGAGACAATTTCTTTGTGTATAATAAAACATGAGACACATAACTCCTCTATCTTCTTAACATTATACGTCGGACGTATAGAATGAAATGATCTATAAGAGTCAATATACTTATAATATCTTATGCATGAACATTAGTCTATTAAATCTATAACTTTACCTATGGGTTTGTGGTTCCATGTTGGCTCCTACGCTGGTAGGACCAATGTTGATATTAGAGTGGCACAAGATACACTATTACTAAAAATAGGATAGACAATTCTCTTTTTTTTTTTACCTCATATGTGTTAGGTCGCCTCACCTCGCAACTAAACTCTCGTAGTGAAAAGAATCCTCTACACACATGTCAATGTACATAGAATCTCTTATACACCTACACTAGTCTATTAAATCTATTACTTTAGATATGGTTTTCTGTTTTCACGTTGGCTCACATAACCAATGCGGAGAGACACTGGATACACTAGCAGTAAAAAAACAGAACAAGCACAATCTGTTTTGCTTCATATGCGTTAGGTCTCCTTCTCATCTCGTAACCAAACTCCATAGTGAAAAAGAATCCTCTAAACACACCAAAGTTATTCCTATCTAAAGCATTTCTAATTTCCACATAACCAGGATATCTTAGATTCATTGAAAGAAAAAAAAAAAATATGTCGAGAAAGTATAGGACATGTTTCTTACATTTATACTTTTATGCATGGTGTTAGTTGCTACACTTTTAACACAATAGCCGTATAGTAGACACACCAACAGGTGCTTGATACACCTATAATGCAATAATTTATTAAAAAGATATATAGAAAATAATATAAAACATGCATGTCAAATTTTAAATTTTATATATAGCTATAAAAGTACTATAAAAAAGTATGGTTTTCGTTTTAAAGTTACACTTATATACCGACACCATAGCTATACATTATTACATGAGACCCATATTTTGAGGCACCAATTCTACGTCAGGGATAAGTTAGTGTTGTCTGGTAATTGGTTTGATACGGTGACACCTAATTTAAGACGACTTAATAGACTATAAATGCATTGATTGTCCTTTTAAGTTGTCTTATAGTAACATGTAATTGCTTAATTTATGAACAGTGAAAAATTATGAGGTGCATGACAACGACAACTCATACAATGGTAGAATAGTTATCTCATAATAATCTTAAATTTTAGTTTATAAGGCGGTTGTTTTGTGAAACAACGACCTTATTTTGTTTTTAGCTCTCTCTTTCATAATACGCATCATCAAAAATACTACGTGGCGTTGCATAAAAAATACTAGGTAGCATTGCATAAGATAAGTTATTATTAGCCTAATACACCCGCAGATAACGGTAAAGAGTCTGTTCGGCTGCCTTTCTCTCGGCTTATTTCGGCTTGTTTCGGTTTATTTTTCTCTCACACAATATTATTAAATCAGCCGAATCAGCCGGCTTATTAAATCACCGAGCATTCAAAAATGGGGGTTGTGGGCTGCGGGCAAGGCAGCAGCCGTAAAAACGGAGGCGGGACGCACACTCCGCTCCTCTCCTCGCCCTCTTATCGTAATGTCGTGTCGCCGGCCCCCATTCTCCACTCGCGCCTTAAACCCTCGCGCCGCACACACCCGCAGCACACCAAATCTCGCCGCCGCCGCCGCCGCCGCCACGCCGCCGGCGGGACCACGTAAAGGACGCCGGCGATACCGATCTGCGGATCACGGGCCAACGCACGCGGAACGGACGACGGCTTGGCCGCCGATCGCGACCGCCCGAAAGGGAAGAGGCAGAGCCCGAGCCCCACGTGGATTTAACGCCGTATTAATAATCAACGCAAGAAACGCTTCTTCCGCCGGGGGCCGAGAGAATCCATCCATGCGCCGGTGTCCCGCGATTCGGGGCCGCGATTCGCCGCCGCCGCCGTCGCGGCGGAGGACGCTATCGTCCGCCGATCCCCTAGGCCCCACCCGCCACACTGTCGCCGCGCCACTGGCCGTCCGCGTGAACCGCCACCTCCCCAAACAAGAGGCGCAGGCCCTCCGAGCCGCCCGGGCCGCGCGACGATATGAGGAGAATCCGAATCCCTCCCCAACGCGCCCCCGCCCCCCGCCGCCGCTGGCCGCCGAGAGGGAGCCCGCTACGGGGACATCCCTTTCGAGGCGGCGCCCCGGCGCTCACTACTTGGTCGCCAAAGGACTCCTCCCGAGCACGTTCTCCTGGCAAGGGAGGACCCGAATCACAATCCTGATTCTGCCCGAGCCCGCGCTCCGTTCATGCTCGGGCTCCCGCCCCGCTCGGTTCCGGTTCCGGCTCCGGCTCCCTCCAGCCTACGGGAGGATGAGAGACAGGCTCGGTTCCGCCTCCGGCTCCCTCCAGGCTACGGGAGGATGAGAGACGAGCTCAGCAGCCTGCCTTCCGGCTCCCAACAGCTACTGGGAGGATGAGAGAGCGGGGCGGCGGCCCGAGGTGGCGGCGGGAGTGGAAGTGGAGCCGGGGACCCAGCCGTGTCTCAAAGTGGGGCGGCGGCATGGAAGCCAAGAGGTGGGGGGTGGGGCAGGAGGAGCCCGCGGCTTTGGCGGGGCGCAAATACAACGATGGCGGTGGCGGTGATGCTGACCGGGTGGCCGGGACACGAGACTACAATGAGCCCAAGAGACCACCAATGTCAAGGTCCTATTCGCATAATGATCGCCCGGGCTCCGGCTGATGGCGTAGTAGATCATAATGATCGCCGGGCTCCGGATGATGGCGTGAGTAGATCGAAGGAGGAGAAGTAGGGAGCGAGTAGCGAAGCGAGAGCAGGAGCGTAGCGAAGCGAGGAGCGGGACAAGGAACTACTACGGGCGCGGCGGCGAGAGATCCAGTTTTCGGCGGGCAATCGTGATTTGTATCGCCCAAGGTGCCACCGGCGTTGCTCCCCGCGGTGGTGGTGATGGAAATGTGCACAATCGGTGGTGTCGATGAAATGTCAAGGCAGGTGAAGGTTCCTAGTTCAAAGGGTGATTATGCGGATGAATGATCTTTGTTGAAGCCGGGGCTATTGAAGATAAGCGGGAGAGCTCGAGAGGCTAGCTGGACTAGATCAAGCTCAAGACATGACTCAAGGTGAGGACGGTGAGTTTGCGTAAGAGATTTCTCGAAGACGAGGATGGTGAGTTTGTTGCCTCGACTTGAATGATGAAGATGGTGATGAAATGGATGACACCCAAGAGCCAACCGTCGGCGTGCATGTTCATATATCTGAATCTATTGAAGAACTTTTGTCCATAGACAGGTCAGTCAGCAATCTTGAGGGAATGGAAACTGGCATTGCGCACATGGGCGCATGTATGCTAGAGCCATTGGCAGAGAACACTCGTTTGCTCAAAAACAAGGTATGAATTGGAGGCTCCACAAAATGGAGCTGAAACTGTATTAGTGATCTTTATAGAGATGAACAAGAGCAACCATTGGCGAGAAAACGATGTTTGCTCAAACAAGGTATGAAATGGAGGCTCCACAAAAAATGGAGCTGAAGCTGCTGTTAGTGATCTTTATAGAGATGAACAAGAGCAACCATTGGCGAAGAACAATGCTTGCTCAAACAAGGTATGAAATGGAGGCTCCACAAAATGGAGCTGAAAACTGCATTAGTGATATTTATAGAGATGAACAAGAGCAACCATTGACAGATGGTGATGGTTGCTCTCTGAAGTAAAATATGACACGGAAGCTCCACAAAATGGAGCTGAAGCCGCTATTGGTGATCTTTATAGAGATGAACAAGAGCAACCATTGACAGAGGATAATGATTGCTCAAGTAAAGTATGAGATGGAGGCTCCACAGTGAATTTGAAACCCAAAGGTAATCTTGATAGAGATGAACAAGAACAACTATTGGCGGAACAATAATAATTGCTCAAGTGAGGTATGACATGGAGGCTCCTCAAGGTGAGGTCGAAACCGGTGTTGGTGGTCTTGGAGATGACCAAGCGCAACATTTGATGGTGACCGATGGTTACTCCGAATTAAGATATGAAACGGACACTCCACAAACTGAAGGTGAAACTGTTGTTGGTGATCTCGGTAGGGATGAGCAAGAGCTACCAGCTTGGTACAAAATTTTTGATCTCAATGTCAATGAAACTCAAGTGGGCTGTGAGGTTTCGAGGGTTTCTTCGCGGTCATCCAGCGGATGATCTTTGTGATTACGTGCTTTGATTTAGTTGGTGCGGTGAACCAACAATCCAACGATGATACTTCAGAAATTCAAGGTCAAGATGATCATGCAGGGACCAATCAAATGTTGGAGGATGAGTCTGATTTGAACAGCTATGATCACGAACAATGAGGCGGATGAACATGCACAGGATGATACTTCAGAAAATCAAGTTCAAGACAAGAATGCAGAGGATAATCACCTACTGGAGGATGGGCATGATTTGATGAAGTATGATGTGAACAATGAGGCTGGTAAGCATGCACATGATAATCACCTGGTGGACAATGCGGAAATACTTCTAAATCATAGTATGGTTGCGCATACTTCAGATAATTGCCATATGAACAATGAGAAAATGCTTCTAAAGAAAAATGTGGATGGGCAACAGATGGAGAACGAGCAGATGCTTATAGATCAGGTCAATACTGTTCAAATTTTGGACAGTCACCATGTGAACGATGAACAGTTGCTGCTAGGTCATGGTGCGGATGATCATCACCAAATGGAGCCAAATTCCATGGCTTTTCCTTCTGGTGCTCATGATTTGGATAACTATTATCTGAGCAGCAAGCAAATACTTCTGAATAATGATGCAAACCAACATGCAGGAGATATACACCATTTCAAGGATGGGCAAATTATTTTAGATGAGGCTGCAGATGGACAAGCTAGAGTTCACAATATGGGCAGTGGGCGAACAATCCCTGTAATTGATCTGGAAGATGATTATGCACAGCAGTCTGCGAGCAGAAATACAGGAGAATTTCTAGAATCCATGTAAGTTTTTTTTAGATTCTTTCTATGGTAGTCTTGAGGGGGAGGAAAATCTGTGACACCTGGACATGTTTGCTGTACAGAAGTGATACCTCGCATAAATACACGGATAATGTTCTACAGGAACATATGTGTTCTCATGACTAGCAAACCTCAAGCTTTTCTGACAATCTTCAGACTAACACACAAGCAGCTTCTTCTTCAACTGCCACACCAGATTTTCGAAGTTGGTGTACTGGAAAGAATGCTGTGAATGCACAGGTAAGAGTGCTATTTTTTTTTTAGATACCTGTCCTTATTCTTCTTGCATTGAGCAAATAATTTTCGTTATAAGAGTATCAAGCAAAGCATTATGATTGGCAAGTAAATTATTAGTAGATCACTTACTGTCTAATGCTAGGAGTTCGATTCTGATCTTGAACTCTTCATATGTTCAAAGCAAAATTCATGCCCATATCTAGTGTTGTTTGTTATTACTTGCAACTGTTGCTGTTCTACTTGACTGCAGTCGGTAACATTGCATTAATCTATGTGATCCGTTTCTTCAGGTGATTCCCATTTCCCAGTGATGATGATGTGCTGTATGTTGGATTCAATAATATGCCATTAGGTGCGTACTCCCACTTCTTTGTGTTTTTCC
This sequence comes from Hyparrhenia diplandra, assembly GCA_015847255.1. Lineage (NCBI taxonomy): Eukaryota > Viridiplantae > Streptophyta > Magnoliopsida > Poales > Poaceae > Hyparrhenia > Hyparrhenia diplandra. The sequence goes on along the minus strand of JADLZK010001513.1, from coordinate 511 downwards.
TTTCTCAGCATAAATATTCATTGTTCTAGCCATACTTCTGACATATTCATGTCTATTTAGTCTGGAGGATGAAAAAATAAATCACCATCCTCACTTTATTGTGGTGTGGTTGTATCACACCAGCAAGTATATGATGTTTGAGACAACATTGTAGATCTCTATTTATTTTCCAAAGAAATAATGTTGGATGGGAATGTGCTCATCAGAATCGTAATGTACTGGCCACAAACCCCATGCTAGTTGTGATGAGCTTTTTAGGCCAGAGTCGCACTTATGCATTAAAAATCTTACATGTAGCATTTCAATGCACATGGTAATATGTGTACTCTGCTGAGTCCACTGAGATTCATTACCATCTTTTGGAGCTACAGTGAATAAATTGAACTTTATTGGACTCATCAATGTGCTATTTTTTTTTATATGCTGGTAGTTTTTTTTTGGGGGTTATGCTAACATTTATGTGCTTGGCACTTGTAAATAGCAGAGGCACGAAATTTGTTTTTAACTGAAG